>OY735201.1:19979600-20299600 GCA_963457665.1 Thysanoteuthis rhombus
ATCAAGGAGAAAGAGAAAGAAAGCTGGAGAAAAAGACTGGAGAGAGAGAAAGAGAGAGGTTGGAAGGAAGAAAAGGAAAGAGAGAATGAAAAGCCAAGAGAGAAGGGAGGAGAGAGAAAGAGAGACAGATAGAGAAAGACAGAGAGAAACAGAATATATTTCTCACTTCATCAATAATCAAATTAGTGTCGCTAATGACGATAAATTTGAATCGATTATTTTTTTCAATGAAGAGTTCTGTTGACCAATCACGAGAAAAAGTATTTCATTCAGAATACGTATTACTAAAAGATTTTTACAATCACTATTTTCCACCTCTACTGGTCAAAATCACGGAAGAAATATTTCTCTACTTTTGATGTTCAAAATCAAAAGAAAATTCCTTCTTTTTTTAGTTTTAGGGGCGAAAATGGAAAGGAAATTCCTTCTTTCACACTTTTAGGGGTTCTAATTGAGAGACGTTTTCCCCATTTTTAGAAGTCCAAATGCAAGGTAATCCTTTTCAACTTTTAGGTGTCCAAATTGAATTTTCTTCCATTTTTAGGAGGTTGAAATAGAGTGGGATCTTTTTTCACTTTTAAGGATCAAAAATTGATGCAGGGTATTTTCTTATTTTACAGGTAAAAATAAAAGGATTTTTTCTTCTTCGAGTGGTCAAAATTGAGGGGGGAAGATTTTTTCCTTTTTAGGGGTCGAGGATGATGGATGATTTCTTTTACACTTTTATGGGTCAAATCTTTTTTACTCTTGGGGTCAAAATAGGGAGGTTATTTTCTGGGCTTCAAAATTGAAGGGGAGATCATTTCAATTTTAGGATTCAAAATTGTGGGTGCGATTTTTCTCCATTTTAAAGGTCAAAATCGAGGGGAAATATTTTTTTACTCTTAGATGTACAAACCGGATGGGATATTTAATACTTCACTTCTAGGGGTCAAAATCGAAGACAGGATTTTTTTCTACTCCCCAGGGTCGAAATCCGAGGGGAGTTTTTTTTAAAACTCTTAATGGAGATGGGGGTCATTTTTAGGGGTGAAAATTGAGAGAAAGGATTTTTCATTTTCAGGGGCAAAATTAACTGGAAGTTTTTTTTCCACTTTTAGGAATCGAAATGCAGTAGATTTTTTCTCTTTTGAGGGTCCAAATTGTGGGTGATTTTTCTCACTTTCTGGGGTCCAAATCGCAGGGAATTTCTTTTTACTTTCAGGGGTCAAAATCGAGGGGAATGATTTTGTTTTCACTTTTAGGTATTAACATTGAGTGGGAGATTTTCCCCCACTTTTATGGTTCGCGATCAAAAGAGAATTCTATTTTTTTACTTTTAGAGGTCAAAGTTGATGATGGAAGATATATTTTTCATTTTCAGTGGTAAAAAATCGGTAGGTACTTTCTGTTTCATTTTTAGGAAACAAAAACCTAGAGATTTTTTTTAAACTTTAGGGCTCAAAATCGTTTTTTTACTCTCAAAGGTAAGAATCAAGGATTTTGACAATCGAGAGAGAACGTTCATTTTCATTTTTCAAAATTGCTTGGAGAAAGTAGAGCACTACATCAACCTAGGAGAACAAATCTCCATGAGACCCTCAAAAGAAGAAGAAATCAAGCAAAGAATCACTCTAGGATGGTAAGTCCATAGTAAAGCAAACTCAACTTTCAAAAACAAGAAGTTCCAACTAATCCTGAAAAGAAGGGCATACAACCAATGCATCCGCTTGATAGTCACCTATGGAGCTGAAACATGGAACCCAACTAAGAGACTGACTCGCAAACTGAGAATCAAGCATACGAAAGAATTATGCTAAACCTCACATGGACGGCAGAATATAACCGGGGGAAAACAGTCAGAGATATAGAATACATTAAAAGAAAAAAAAATTCAGATGGAAATTGGCTGGCCATGTAGCAAGAATGACACACAACCGATGGACATTACGACTCACAACATGGATTCGGAGAGACCGGCAGAGTGCTAGATGGAGTGACGAACTAGACAAATTCTGAAAGTACTGGCTCGGCGACACACATGGAAGGTCCATGTCCAACAACGGACGTGAAGAGGCTGATGATGATGATGATGATGAACATGCAAACCAACTGTGACCACGAAGGCTTTGGCAGAGAATTTTTATGGACATTTTACACTAAAGCGACATCAGTGGTACCTACTTGTAATCGACCGTTTCTCACGATTCCTTAGAAATAGCAAGTCTTGACTCGCTGATCAGTGCCAGTATAACAGGTAAACTGAATTTTTTCTTATTCAGGTGGGATATTCCTAACGAAATCGTCAGCAATAACGGAGAACAATTTGCGAGCATCGCTTTCAGAGACTTTGTCAGCAAATATGGATTCACACTTATCACATCGAGTCCTTCGAATGGAGCGACGCAAAATGGGGTGAAGACAGCAAAAAGAATCCTAAAGCAATAAGATATTTTTTAAAGATTATTGTCATCTTGTAGAACACCGATTATAGCAACGATTACAGCTGAATTAATGATTGGTAGGAAAATATGCACAACAGTACCAAGTCATCCGAAATGGTCTCATCTATGGAAGATCAGAAAAAACACGAGGCAGTTGAAAGCTGCTATGGAAAGGCATTTCAGCAAAACTCATATTGTAAAAAAATTCCAGCCTCTAAAAGTTGGCGACCAAGAAAGATTGAAATTCGATCAGGAAAAGATATTGGATACCAAGAAGAAGAGGAAAAAAGGAAGGTAAAATGGTGTACGAGTAGCCTCCTTGTGAATTGATAAAGATATAAAGACTTAAAAGGTAGTCGCCATCATAGCGGCAGACAGTAGCAACAGAAGCTACAAAATACCAACAAAATACGGAAATGTAAGAAAGAAAAGAAAGCACATCCCACATGTTGGAGAAAAGAATAAATCCCGTAAGAGAAATCAAAACTCGTTTGTAGGAATTCAAAAACTGAACAACCAAGAGAAATCCGAGAACACAGGAAATTTACATAAAAACGACTGAAAATAAAACGTAGCAAACTAGGATAGGTCGAAGACAATAGAAAACTAAACATTTCAATGACTTTATTCAATAGAAGAAGAAGAGGAAAAAAGGAAGGTAAAATGGTGTACGAGTAGCCTCCTTGTGAATTGATAAAGATATAA
The DNA here is from genome assembly GCA_963457665.1 of Thysanoteuthis rhombus. Classification (NCBI taxonomy): domain Eukaryota; kingdom Metazoa; phylum Mollusca; class Cephalopoda; order Oegopsida; family Thysanoteuthidae; genus Thysanoteuthis; species Thysanoteuthis major. The sequence goes on from OY735201.1 coordinate 19,982,729, forward strand.
AGACTTAAAAGGTAGTCGACATTTGAAAAATGAAGAGTAATTCCGATTTGAAATTTTAGATGAAATGTCAGTTAATCATATTTAGTCTTGATGATGAATTAACACACGGAAGACACTGCCGAACTTCTGATCTAAAAAGGAGCATAATACATTAAGAGATGGAATGATTTTAGTTTTTTTGAAAAAAAATCACAAGCAATTTTTTGAGCTTTCAATCCATGAAACCTTCATTTCATCAGAAATTTGTCCGTTTTGAAAAAAGTTAGTTATTCAAATTTATGCGGGTGTTCTATGTAAATTTAGGTCATTCATAGGAACTAACTGCAAATCCTCTCAATCGGACAGGGTTTCAATTACAAATTATATGTAGACGGTACATTTTAACAACTTCGACTACACGACTCTGACTTCAGAGAATAGGAAATGGCTTTTTTTGTTGCAGGGCAACAAAAATAGAATTGAAGAAAAAAGTCAAATTTAATAACAATGACAATGTTTCATCTGAAAAATTTAGACAAAATATAATTTCTCCATTTTCTGTCAGCATATGAGTGTATGTGCGTTTATGCGTATGTGCGTGTTTGTGTGTGTGTGAGAGAGGGATATTGTGCATACTCGTATGAGAGTTGATGTGTGTATGATATGAATGTTAGAACGTATGCATGGTATGCAGGTGTGTATGTGTGTTGGTGTATTTGTGTGCGTGTGTTACACATCTATGTGTTGGAGATGTCTGTGTGTGTGGCCCGCGGCCCGCTGGTTATTCACTGTCTAATCAATGACAGTATAGAAGTATTCTGTAATATCGCCTCAAAGATTAACACATACATTAACACTGCCTGATTTATCGAGACACTTATTGATATAACAAGTACAACTATGAAAATTAAAAAAAATAGTTGGTCCGTGGGCCATGCACCCAAATTTGGTGTGTTTGTACACTAAGTGATACTGAATTCACAATGCATTTTGGTTTGGGGCATGTGTGAGGTGTGTGAAAATAGTTTGAATAACATTTGGGTCGCCTAACTGAAGCATATAACCGAAGTATTATAGTTCATGGGCCAGGAGTCCAAATTTGGCCCATTAGATACACTTAGTCTTTCGTAATATGATAGTTATCCCTTTCTTTGGATAGAATCTTACCACTTTTTGTACCAATATTTCCCCTGTCCCACGGACTAATTGATTTCTTTCATTCTTTCTGTTTGCTTTTCACGCTTAGTTGTTTGTTTTTAACAGCGACATAAGCTCTGAGAACGGGGAAAATTTGGTGTTAATACCAGATTTGAGTTGGTTGACAGCGTTTGTAGGAAATTTAGTATCCTGGGGCGAGAGATATGCAACAAAAAAAGAAAGATGTTATCTTAATAAGCAGGGGGTGGAGAGCAGTAGAAAAAGAGAGAGCGAGAGAGGGAGAGAGAGATAATACAAGAAGGAAAGAGGAGGAAAGAAATCATACTAAATAGTGTTGATTGTTGATACTATATAATTCATACACTTCATATATATATATATATATATATATATGTTTCTTTTTTTTTCTTTGGCCAATGAGTTATCTTGCATTTCGAACGATAATTTTTGTTTCATTTTTTATTATCTATTTTTGTTACGGACGTTTTAACGGCGATTAACATGAAAAATCGATTGGAAACACATTTTTAACATTAATATTGTCACTACAGAGATAAATGTTGTCGAAAATTGCATCTACAATGTCTCCGACAATTTTCTGACACATATTTGCGAGAAGTTAACAAATTGTTGGGTAGATAGATATGTTTGTTGAAATATAGGGAGTACCTTGTCTGGCGCCAATTCAGGATTGTCCGAAAGGGAATAAACAGTTTGCTCAGTGTTTTCATAACCAGCAATCGCATTTGGAGCACAACTGTGATTCAGTATAGATGTGCTGAATGAAACAATAAGATTTTGTTGTTACAAAGAAAACTTCAGATTTTTTGGAATAAATGAACAAAAATTACAAAATATAGCTTTTTTTATCAAAACAAACATCAATAAATTCAGGAAATTACAAAATGATTTTAAAATGTAAACTAAGATATGAAGAACAAAATAACATTGGAGTAGCATATTTAATGAGATATGACATTTTTTAGATAGGCAATTACATATATACAGTATCCAACCATTTATCCAGCTTCAAGAAAACCGCCTATTTTTCTCTTCTTACACCTGTTGTCGGGACCACCCAAACTCATTGAACAAAATAGACTACACAGATTTCCCTCCGAAATCACACAAAAAATATTCAAAAATTGAAATGATAAAAATATTCACGAGATAGTGACCGATTACGTTTGCCTGACAACAAGTGAAATAATCTTTTTTTTCACACCCTAAATGCTACGGCTACTTCAGTGCTCCCACGCATTCTTATAACCCTCCAAAGTTTCTACCAATTACATATACTTATCTCTACGAACAATAACAGTATTAGAAATCAAATTTACTTCGGACTCTTTTGAACATAGACATGATTGAACATCCACATGAAAGAGAAACTATCCTCTATTGTTATTATTGCTTAATTGAGAATATGTTCAACATATTCACTTTGTTGTCCAATGATTTATTGAAACACGCTTTGAATCAAAATTCGTATGTTGTTATATGTAACTCACACATAGTAAATCCACACTGTCGACCAAGATGTTCATTTGTCTCCAGATGATGATAAGTGGATTAATATTGCTTAAAAAGACCCTGTATTTGAAGTGTCTTGATTTGTATCTGCCAAATACGATTTTGTTCTTTACTTTTCATTATATATTTTATCTTATATGCTATATCTTAAGCAGATGAATAAAGATCAAACAGCCCATACTTCAAAAGTGTTTTAATTCGTATCTGTTAAATACGATTTTGTTCTTTACTTCTCATTCGCTTAAAAGCCGATTTTGCCGGTCATTAAAGTCGATGTCAAGCCATTTCCTTTGTACTGAATCAATTATACGAGAATCTTTTAAACCGCACTATATCGGGGGACGCAAACTGCTCGTTAGGGATATAATAGAAAACACTCTAAAATAGCCACATTCTTTGCCAAATGTTTCGTTCTTTCTAGAGAAAATGCTAAAAAACGCCAAAACAATTCTTTCATAAGAAATATCAAGATATTTTTTTTTAGATTTCTAAAAACGTCCAGTCAAAAGAACTATTTTTTCGTATAATGGTGTCAACGATCTTTCTGTCTAAATTACTGAAAAGCGTTGAGCCAAAAGAACAATTCATTCATATAATGGAACAATGATAAAGTATTCTAAGGGGTTAAAATCTTTGATCATAAAGATCAATTTTCAAAATGAATTCCACTGGAACCGTCTAAATTAGAACATTAACATGTGTCATTGAATATATATATATATATATATATATATATATATATATATATATATATATATATATATATATATATATCGAGTTTATTGTAATTAATTTCATTTAAGCCTGAAGAGTTCAATAAAAAGAACGGAACATTGAGAAAAACATCTGGCTATAATTTGTTAGTTTCCAAATATTTTAGTCTTTTGTTTGTTAGCTTATTCTCTGCCAAAACTACAAAGCTGATTGATCTGATGGAGTATCTATAAAAACCGATTTTCTACGTAAGCTAACCTTCGTTCGAGGTCACCAGAGGTCATTCTCCAGCAAATCTTTGGTTTTAGACATCGGAAAAAACAATTTTCATACCAAGATTTTTTTCATCCATTATTCTTGCGAGTGGTCCACATATTTATTACAATAGAATCAATTCTTGAACAAATTTTGGTGTTTTCCAAAAGTGATGGCTTTTTCGGCGATTCGACAGTCATAAACTATGTTAGTTTCACTGTTGCTAAATCTGTGGAGGCTTTCCTTATTCCCAGCTCTTTTCTCATTGACAAAAGTCCAACGTAATTCATTTCATAGTGGAGGCAACGTGATGCAGGTGCAGAGGTAATGCTAAATCAAGTAATTTTTAATTATCCTATTATTCGGGTGGGGGATGAAGAATTGTAAACCAATATTATTAATTTTTACTTCTATTTAGCTTTATCTTTATTTTTTTTTTAATTTCTTGTATCACAACTTCAGTGAGGCCATCAATCAGTTCGTTGACAGCGTATATTGGAAGTAAAGATTTGGGTCACCGTATTGATGATATTTTTTCCATTTGTTGTAGTGGGTTGGGTGAGACGGAATGAAAACATATTTTTCATTGTGTTGTCTAATTTGAAGTACTATTCCCCACGGGTAATGCCCGGTATCCCTGCTATATATCTATATCATCTGAAGAAGCCCCGAAGGGTTGTAGCATTAATGTGTTTGTGTTATTATTTCACTACACACACACACACACACACACACACACACACACACACACACACACACACACACACACACACACATATATATATATATATATATATATATTGCTAAAAAAAGGAAAAGTTTGAAGCCGTAAAGCTTTCTGGACTATATATATATATATATATATATATATATATATATATATATATATATATATATATATATATATATATATATATATATTCAAGTTTTGGTGAAATATTTCTAAATGCAGTTAAAGGGAGTAACTGAAATACTTTAAAGGCATAGAATGTGAAGGACCACTTCTGCACTATAGTAACATCGTAAGAAGAACCCTCAATGTTTTTGAAAAAATGATTCCTGCAATAAAGTGAAGATCAGCAACCAAAATATTTCGAAGCTGTATTTTCGGTCGATGGAGGGAAAGAAGGGACTCAAACAGATGAACAGAATCAGAGTTTTAGGATATATATATATATATATATATATATATATATATATATATATATATATATATCGTGAAGTATCAATATGCTAGTATGAACATGAGGTCAAGAAAAAAATTCCAGAAGAAATTTTAATCAGAACCAAAAAAATTCTCTGTTGTCATAAAACTTCTAAATTTACGTGGTGATAAAATGAGGGCCCAGTTCTTCATTCGAATTGTATAGTAAATTGAGCTACCGAACTCACCTATATCTTCGCCGGCCATTAAGCCGATTTCTAGTCATTTCCTTCGTATTGAATTAATTACATGGGAATTTTATAACTGCATTATCTCGGAGGCGTTATATCGGAGGATACCTGAACAATTTGGTAGAATAGATACTTCGTAGATGGAACCACCCCAAAATATTCAAATTTTCATGTTTTGGAGATAATATTTCTCCAGTGGAGCTTATTTTAACCAAAATTATATGTTGCATTGTGTTTTAGCCGAGATGGGGGTCAAATTTATTATATAATTGCAACGCAGAACGGGACGCTGATTGCTTATTACGTCAATTTTGGAAATAGTGATATCATCAGATAATTTTTTTGTTTTGATCAGGAATTCTTTGGGGATTTTCTGCTTTGATAATTTTTTTTTCACTTGACCTCATTCATGTCATCACATAAGTAATTGGCAATATATATCATGCGGAACTACCGATTTGATGTATTGCTATTAGTTCCCTTGCTTTATTTGAGATATCATTCTTCCAAAACGTTAATTCTTTTTGTTGGGAGGAATGCATTTATGATGTGACTATACTGCTAAACTTAACCTTCTCTTTCCGTCCATTACTATGGCTCCAAAGTATCTAAATTCATTGAGAAATTATATTTTGGGAATGGAGTTCTATTTACGATGTACATATATTGCTCAACTGCACCCTCTCTCTCTCTCACACAAAAAGGAACTTACACCGAGCTTCACCGAAGAGGTCTTTAAGCGAGTTAGTATAGAGATTGTTTATCTTATATTTCATTGTTTTATCTATATTTCAAGAATATATTAAACTGTGAACAAGAAATCTGAGCCACCTCCAAGTCCGACGTTTGAGAGAGAGAGAGAGAGAGAGAGAGAGAGAGAATCTGTAAACAGCTCACCTGAGATAGATACCGATTCCTACACTGGCCAGGTATTCGTCCGGGATTATAAAAGAATTGATCAAAATCTAATGGATTTTGAGAAAAAGGAAAGAAAAGAAAAAGAAAAATTAACTTCAGTTTGAACTGAATGCATTTTGGTTCACAAAAGAAAAGTAGTCAAAGAGCGCGTACCTTTGCCAATGCCATGCACTAACTAAAGACTGAATTAAAACCAGTTCGATCAGGGCCTCCAATTGGAATTTTGTCAGGCATTGCACCACTGTATCCAGCTCCTGCTCCCACTCACACAGCACAAATACCCTTATCATTTAGCCATCATTCTCTCATCTGCGATAACCTTTATAGCACTCCATACTATATTCACCAGCCTATTTTATTGATGGACATATTGTATCAACTTGAAAATTTTGATACATATCTCTAACCAAGAAACTCTCAGGTACCCCTAGTCCTGCGGCCCATCTCCCCTCTCAGAGACCCTAGCTACGATACAGGGAAGGTAGCTGTGTAAGTTTCCATTTTCCGTATTTCGGTCTATTGTCTTAATATATGAAAAAATCTCTCAATTGAGAGAAATTCCTGGATGGACCCTAAATTCAATTAATTTTTTCTATAGCCCATTTCCTTTCAGAAAATGTCACTGTAATTCATTCAGGATTTTTTGGTAAAAAAAGATTTTGAATTTTTCTACCAAAAATAAAAAAAGTTTGTGTTTTCCAAAATGCTGTCCCATTCCAATTTCTTTTATTGATCGCACTAAGAAGTCAATCAATGACGTCACACATAACAAAATAGTTTCTAAACACACTTACCTTTCCAAAGATATCCTGCAATGTTTCATGTGATGGCAAATCAAGACTGTTTTTAGCACATCTCATAATTTCAGCCTTATCGTAATAAATGCCATCTCTTTGTAAATCATCATAATCTGAAAGAAAAAAAAGAAGGAAAAAATCAGTTGACAATGCATTCTGTTTTGCAATGAACGATTCCTTATGCTTCCTGGAAAAATCCTGAGCCTTTCACCATTACATATCCTACTGATGATTTTACCATGAGTATAGTCTGACAGAGACAATCCCTATTCTTGGAATCAAAGTTGTCTGTTTTCTAGACTGGTTGCCCTACTATCTTACTATATGAGGGAGACGTGACCAGACATAGACTAATTTTCCAAGAACACACATTGTTCACCGATAAGATAATCAAGGAAATCACTCGCTTGGGGGAAAAAGAAAGAACATCCCGCTTCTTCTTTGTCTTTAACAGCATTGCAAACACGCATACCTACTTTCCAAGGACAGATGAGAAAGGTGCTTAAAGCCGGTGGAGCTTTAAGGCCACTGGACCACATCAGTAGTTACCAACCACCAGACCCCCTCCACACGTCATGAGCCAGCGTGGCAGGGCATGGCCCAACAGTCCCCATGGTACGCAAAATGAAAATTGCGTCGTTAAATTCGGATATAAAGTACGGAGCGAGTAAGGCAAGGTGATACCAGCTCACCTAAGCTCTTCACAGCCTGCCTCGAGATAATCTTTAGAAGACTAGACTGGGATAATAAAGGAATCAAAATAGACAGCGAGTATCTGAGCAACCATTAGTTGGAGGTCGTGTAGGTTCTCTGCGAAAAGGGCAATGTCGTCTGCAAATCTGAGGTTGCTCAGATACTCGCCGTCTATTTTAATTCCTTTACTCTCCCAGTCTAGTCTTCTGAATATCATCTCGAGGTAGGCTGTGAAGAGCTTAGGTGAGCTGGTATCACCTTGCCTTACTCGCTCCGTACTTTATATCCGAATTTAACGACGCAATTTTCATTTTGCGTACCATGGGGACTGTTGGGCCATGCCCTGCCACGCTGGTATCACCTTGCCTTACTCCTTTCTGGAGCTGAAAGGGGTCCGAGTTTTTATGTAACCTGATAAAGGAGCTGCTGTGGTTGTATATATGTTTCAACACTTCAACATACACTGGATCTACACCTTGTTGACTGATGGCCTCCATGACCTTAGGGATTTCTACTGAGTGGAACACCTTTTTGGAGCCTTTTGACTCGTTCTTGGGCTCTCCCACTACTTCTCAGCCCAGCTGAAAGGATCCATTGCCTCGGGGCAACTGCCTTAGACTGTTTTGGAGACTTATACTTCATCAAATATGTCTAGACGGCAACTGTCGGATGATACCGAAATATTAATAAAAAATGATTATTTCCTATACTTACGCGACATAAGATCCGTAAATGGCCTCCGAAAGACATTTTCTTCAAACATTTTGTGATGATCCCCAGTCTGTTTAAAGAAGAAAACAATTTTTATTGAATACGAATTTTATGAATATTTTTTTCTTTCTCCTAATTTGATAGATATGAACAGACTAGGGTATGTGTGCGCATACATAAACAGAATGTATACACACACACACACACACATATATATATATATATATATATATATATATAATGGATAATTGATCTTTAATCATTCATACCATCATTAGTATAGGTGTTTTGTACATAAATACGACATAAGTATATAGACATGTTTATTTCATTCATATTCAACATTTGATAAACTTTTTATGAGATTTAATGACAGTTAGTCATTTGCAATTACTCAGTTTACTATAAAAGCACAAAAATAATCGGAAAATATCACTGCAGCTGGTCAATTTGGAGGTGATCCAGCATTAATTAGAATCAAATGAAATTGGAGGCGATGGTGGCGAAACAGTTAGCAGTGCAGAAAATGGAATTGGGAAATCAATTTCAAACTCCAGCTGAGACAGTTTGCATTCACTTCATACTAATGCCCTTGAGAAAGACATGGATCCATCTCCTCTTCCTCCAGGGTAAAAAACAGGACTACTTGTTTGTTTTTTTTTTACCTTGGTTGGCAACCTGTCGGACAACTCTGAATTCAACCCAATGACGTATAGCCTCTCGTTTGGTTAACGGGACTCTAGGGAATTTTCGACATCCCTAGTAAGCAAGAAGTGAATAATGATAAATTGCTCAAGTAAAAAAAGAGGATAAGAATAGTTGGACGGATTAATGTGACCGCTGTCTACACTTCCCCGTGGCACAAGTGGAAGATCTATAAAAAACAAACAAAACTAATTAAATAAAGAAAGCCACCGCATTTAATGTACTTTGACTTGGACCATGGAAATGGTCCAAGTCAAAGTACATTAGTTTGGAATTAAAGGAACATTCATTTTATCAGGATTAAGTTATATTATTTTCCTTGCCTTTGTTGTTTCACTATACCACAATGTTTCGACCACGTAAGCCCTGGCCTTCAACGCATCTATATACAAATCTATATGCAATGACTGAATCTCGATTCCTCTAGCAAAGTTTTTAGATGGCATAACAAGAGTTCACAATCTTTATTATGTTGTTTTTTATTGCAGAGCAGCCAGAAGAAAGCCACATCTGAATGAAGTCAACTTCATTTGAGAGAGTTGAGAGTTGAACGACGGACCCTTGATGATTTGGAACAGAGTCAACTTTTCATGGGAGTCTGCTCAGTTTACTCAGTTTTTTAAACAGAATTTTGATTGAACAACATGAAACCGATTTTCATTAGAAAAAGGTTATTAATTCGATGGTTGAAAAAGTGAAACATTTATAATCTGAGAATGGCAAGTCTACCACATAGTAATAAAATATTCATGAATTATTTAGATTGTTGGATGAACTTTCATATTTCTCTATATCTTATTTATGTCTTCCCTCAATATTTTATTTTTGTCTTATCCTAATATCATATTTTGTCGAGGGTTCAAGAAAGTTCCATGTTTTCACTGGAAAATTTCTGAAGCTTTCTGATAAAGTGCAATGTGTGAAGTTAGGCAAATGGAAATTGCACGTTGATGTGTTTGAACAAAGACCCCCAGTTCTTAATTATTATCAACCCTCACCAAATGCTCTAAAAAGATGGCTTTGACAGGCCTGACAGGAACACAAAATCAACTCGTTACCTGCATTCTGATGACCAATCTTAAGAGGAGTCGAGTCAAGTCAGACGGACAGTCTGGCACCATATTTTGCACACATTGGCATTCAAGGCAATGGAGCTTCCAGTCGGATTCCTAGTTAAAATGAAGACAAAACATGATTTCAACTTGATATCTAAAATATTCACACTGTATTAATAAGCACGTTACGCTGTTTTTCTTAGCAAAGCTGAAAATAAAATTAACTGACTGATGTATTTTCAACTTCATAGGTCTCTAGATTTTACAAGTACATGAATCCAACTTCAACCCTCAATACAACATTTGCTTAATAACAACAAACAAAATATCCTGCAAAGTGGGTACAGCATTATTGTCAGACTTCCAAGTAAGTAAACAAAGCAGTTACAAGTCCAAATCACAAAAGTACCCATCAACAAAATTATCACAGAATAATTAGCATTTTAGTAGATTTGTAGTAACAAACCCAAAAATATACAAATGCATTACAGTAACTGTGACATAACTTGGAGTGGAGTTAATATGGAAATATTTCAATAAAGTAAAAAAAACATTTCGAAATATTTTTGAAAGTGCATGGATAAGATTATCAAAAACTCGCCAGAAAACAATGAAATGATGCTCTCAAAAAGTAAACATGTCTCAGAGAATCCAGGTTCTCATAAAATTCAATAAAGAATTTATCGTGATTTTTTATTGATGATTCCATAATGTTCTCCTTCTACATTGTGTGATTCCATAGTTTTTTCCCAAGTCAAGCTGAGGAAACATTTTCATACTTCCATAATTTTTTCCTCTCGATCTGGATAAAATTATGTTGTTAATTAATTTGATTTAATACAATTTGTTTGAGGTATATTTCATGAATGAACTAATTATTGAACAAAAAATGATTCTTGTCATATCTGTGATTTATTGATTCGCTGTGAAGTAAAAAGCAGAACGGACATCATCTAAATTTGCTGGTTCCATATTTTTGCCAGAATCACTTAAAAAACTGAAGAAGCCATTATAGATCCATGTTGACAGTTTTGTTTGATAATTTCTAAGAGATAATGAATCAACATTCTGAGCGGAGGATTTTTATCACAAAACAAACATTTTTGCACTAGAATTTGTGGACATTATTCATGAACTATGGTAAGTAAATATCTAGTATGTGTATGCATTTTGGAAAAGGCAAAAACTATGTATTCAATCGAAAATGAACTTGTAACTTTATAATCCGATAACCTTGGAACCTTGCTATTGCCAGACCACAGAAAATACCTGATAATAGAATCTTTGCAATACTGTGTAAAATAGAAAAATATATTTTTGATATAATCTATATAATAATTATTATACAACAATAAACGTTTATGTCAGACAAAACTTTAAAAAAAAAACATATCTTACGTTGAAAGGAAGGTAACTTTGAGTTGTAGTTAAAACCTTTGTTATTACCACCTTGTGATTACCTCAAATAAACCAAGAGTTGAAATCATTTAACTGGAAGACAGTCTGAATTAATGTATTCTACCTAATGGGTCACAACCTTTAGTCGGGATTGGTCAATTTGGTACAGAAAGAAGCATATTTTTTTTGCTTTATTCGCAGTTGATCTTACCTGGCATTCTGAATTACAATATTTCAATATTTGACAGCCAGAACAAGTCACCAGATTGTCGGATCTACAAAATAATAATTAAAAGTAAAAAACTTTTTGTACCAAACATTATAGTTCCATCCTTATTATCGAATGAAGTATTGTAACATAATATTTTCGTTATTATTTAGACTAATTTTTACCTTTATCGTAATTTTTACTTGTTTTTTTTCCTCCAACATTATATTCCGACTAGCCTAGTACCCATTAAAAAATGACAGGGTTATTTAAGTATGGAGAAATTACACACACTTACACGCAAACACACACACACACACACACATATATATATATATATGTATATATATATATATATACACACACACACACACACACACATATATATACATACATATATATGTATATATATTAGCATTAATATATTTATGCAAGCAAGATGAAGATTGCAATTTTTCAAAATTTGAATGAAACAAGAATCATGAAATTAAAATGGAGAGAAAATCAATGAATTTGGGTCAAGCTGTTGGGGAAAATGGATTTGTGTTTTTTGTTATTGCTATAAAAACTGTCCATTTGCGACAGTAGTATGTATATATATATATTAGAAAGTCTACATAATCCAGAGACAGTGGTAATGGTAGTGATTATTCCACACATGAAATAGGGAAATATGAAAATGCTATGTTGAAATACCGTGTGGAGAATCCCAAATCGACAAATTTGTGTGAGTTGAAGAATTGGTTTTGTAAAACCAAAAGGCATTTAAAAATTGAAGTAATTTCTTCGTTCCATTTCATATATTTAATGATTAGAGAGGAAGAAAGGAAAATTTTGAAAACTTCCCAAGTTATTGTCTTAGTTCATCCCTGCTGCAACAGTCAATGTTCCTGATCTGGAAACATCATTAATACTTCCACTCCTGCAAACACTTCTTCATCTGATCCTTAAGTTCTAGCAACATGAGTATCTTCTGCTGTTGAACTATTGGAAGAAATGCACAAATTCGTAACTTTAACCAAGGATGTAAATATGATTGACAATCAGGCCCTAACAGGACTATGGAACACGAAAGATAATGCCACTGTAGATCGCTGGATTTTCAATAGGCAAACAAAATGTCAAAATCACGATTAAGACTAACTCCATTCAAAGGTTGTTAGTTTGGTTTCCCGTGTCGTCTATAGCCCGAGAAACTTTCTCTCTTTGCTACACCAGGATTCAATGATTGGAAAAGCAACAATGACATTACATAGAATGAAAACAGAGAAGAACATCAAAGGTGCTTGGTTACGTTTTTTTGACCCCGGCACTTGTTGCCAGCTACTCTTTCTCTCTCTTTCCTTCTCCCTAAGATCGTTATCATTTCGCTGACCGCCTAGTCGATGCAATCTTAACCATAATTCGACCATGACCTATCTCTGTACTAACACTGCCCATTCCATTTCACCAATGTCGAGGCATTTCACAAACGCACACCCACGCAGCTACGCAATCGTGTCCTTACCTCGTGCTCCAAATGCGTATATACCACTCACTCTCATGAATGAAATGGCAATGCTTATTACTATTCGATAGTCACGTCGACCAACCTATTCTCCCAACTTCGGGAAACACGCATGGATAAAACTCTGTGTTCTCTGTTTTTCATGGTCTGTCCGTCGAGTGTCTATCAGCGTCAGAGAATAGCCCCCCAAGTTACACGTACAACTTGGCAGTCCGGCTCACACACTGAACCCAATTTCCATATTCATTCTTTGGTACGACGTAAGCCTTATGGATTCACAACTCTGCTTCGACTCCAACGCCTTAACTATCAATGACACAAAGCTCCCACCTTTCACTATCTCTTCTTATCTCTTTACGCGTTCAACCATATCAATGTTATCCTTACATTTATTCATTTTCATTCATTTGTCACTAATGTTCTTGTATTCAATGAACATCTTATTTGTCCATCCAAATACTTGTATGTGTTCTTTTTACTTTGTTCTTTCTCCACGTCTATGTTCATACTTGACGCACATCCTCTTCATACATCTCCTTCTCTCCTTCCATATCTCCAGTGACGTCACTACTAATACTAAACCACATGGGAGCAAAATCCCTTGTCTCCCACATGTTAGCGCTACCCCTAACCAGAACTATCCAGAACCCAACATTCTACCTGCAACTCATAGTACACTTCCCAACCTGAATATCACACTATAACTGATGACAACGCAAAGAGATTCCTACGCTATCATATTTATTGGCAAAAGGTTGTGAAGAAATTATTGAAATTAAAGGATAATAGGTATTGTGCGTAATACTGGCCGAATTCGACAAGTCAATGTATGATTCACTAAGTGTTAATTCCAACTTGCATTCATTTAAAAAAAATTCAAAACGCACTGGATGCCTTTGCAGAAGTGGAACATAAGACGTGGGCCGGAAGATTGAGCAAAAAAAAAAAAAGATAGAAAAGCAACAGACGGTTTTTCTGACAATTCTTTGGAATGATCTTCTGGAAAGAGTGAACTAAAAATTTAGGTACATTATTTGTTTCCTAGAAAAGTCCTATTAGCCTTGAAGTGAACTAAAGATTATCTCTCGCCTAAAAGGAAAAAAACTTGAGAGTAATTTATTGAACTAACGAGGCAGCAGGTATTCTGGAAGAAATCAACGCATTCAGTTAAAATCAATTGGCTATAATGAGCTTCACGATAATCCTTACGCCATTTTTAACATCGAGTGGGCAAATGTGTGGAACGTTAAAGGTTTGTAAGGAAATTTTTCTTTGTCTTGGTAAAAAAGGGAGATAATTCTTTATCCATTTTAAGCTTAACGGGTGTTCCCTCCCTTTCATACATGGAAACTAGGGATCTACCAAAATTTCCAGTCAAAAATTGAGGACATGGTTGTTGCTACTTATTTCCTCAATTCTCTGGAAGCCTATCTACAAAAAACAAGAGACAAATTCAGTTAATATAAAGTGAAAGTTAAAAGCAGGTGTCTAGATAGTGATTTTCATTGTGGAATCCTCTCCTGCATTCTCTTAATGCTTGCATGCGAAGTTATTGGAAATCTTTTTTCCTTTCTCAGTCAATTAAAATCAATTGACTGTAATGAGCTTAGTCAAAGGTGTGGAAAATTGGCTAATGCTTATCATGACAATCTTGATTTCAATAAATTTCTCAATGAATGCCGGCAATGTAAGCATTTCATTGTCCACAATGAAGGATGCATGACTTCCAGATAGCAAAGTCATTGTAATTGAATGTTGAAATAGCACCCGGAATACTGTATTGAGAAGAATTTATTCTACAGGTTGAAACTTACAAAGAAACCTTTTTACATTACAAGAGACAAAAGCAGTTAAATATGCTTCCTCTCATTTGCATTTAATAAACTTCCAACTGATTATAAAGCAACTTCTGCAATGGAATGCTGCAAAGTTCTAGTTCTGACATGTTGGGAGAAGAAGAGGTTAGGGTTATCTGTACATTCCTTTGCCTTTGAACCTCAACTATTCTTAGGGCTATCGTAGTATCATTTATAATATAAATTGTAAAATATAGTTGATAGTTCATGAGATTACAAACAGTAAAGAACAAAGGTAAATCCCCAAACCCTGCTCAAATATTCAATGTTCAAATGGCCACTTTAGGAAATGGATTTTACAGTGATCCAGAATAATATCTGCGTGGCAGAAATAGTTGCTATTAGGTCTCCAGTTATGCTAAACAAAGTTACTGGTCCACATTCTGATTGCTAATTGTGAAGGTAAGTGCTTGTTACCTCTAGAGATTGAACTCATGACATTCCATAGCAGCCAATAAATTCATGTACTCGTGAAATCCTGACATTTCCCCTTGAGTCTTACCAATTAAACACTCTCCTTGTTAAACCAGATCAAGGAGGTTGGTGGTGATACAATATTGTGAAAAAGCATAAAAAAACAAAAAAAATATTTGCTGATAAATCCTCTGACAAAGGTAAACTATTCTATATTGGTGGGAAGTGTTTTTCTTGCTGATTATCTGAACTAGTAATCGTTAGGTAATGGCTCCAGGTGGATTATAATTAATCTGGGATTAGGATTAGATGCAAAATCTTTCTTGGTTAATGCTTATCAATTCAGAGCTGGAGCAGATTATCCTTATCAGTGATTAACCTCATGCCTTCAATTTCGGCTTTGTATTGCCTCTAAGTAAATCTACAGATGGAAATGCTGAGCGGCGGAGCAGTTACCAACACAGAAAACAGAATCATCGGATCAAGTTCGAGTTTCGAGCGCAGCTGCCTATGTTCACTTCACACTAATGCCGTTGCGAAAAGCATGAATCCACCCCCTTCAGTTTGCAAAATCCGATTCACTTATGTTTGTCTGTCTACCCACGCAATTTCTGCAAAAGTTTCCAGTATCCTGGTGCTGGCAGAAGTACGCGCTCTCTGTGTGCTTCCCTGAGTTTTGCTCATATCTGTTTTGTTGGTTGACGGAAAATAGAGTGAAAACCTTAAGGACAAATCACTTTCTTACCTGCCCAATATTTAGTAATCAATAATCACAACAAAAAGATGTTACGCTCAATGTTAAAACAATACAAACGTTACAGTCACGACAAGAAACAGCATCTCAGGGTCAAGTTTATTATTATTTTTTTTACTCGTTTACCGTTGCCTTCCAAAATGAGGGTAAAATTCAAGTAATTTTATTTGTGCATTGTACTTATATCAAAAGTAAACTAAAACTAAAAGTAAAATTAAGTATAAATGCAAAAAATATTATCAACATATCTGGTTAGTCACTCAATAGAAACCGTCTCGTGACCAATTTCTTTTAGCAGCATCTCGTGTTGGGGTGATTAATAAAAAAACTTGGAAAAAGGAGTGATCAATAAAAATGTTCAAATTTTCAAAAACCAATGTGAATGCTGCTAAGTTATCAATTTGGTATAAATTCACATTTCAAATTGAACCCCCTCTCTAAATACCTATTTGGGGGTATTTCCCTCATAAGACCAAACATTTTTTAGACATAAGGAGTAAATATTGAAAACTTTAAACCTCTATCTCCACTGGTGAGTGATGTAAACGTGATACTTGAATGCATAGCCAGCCAGCCAGACCAACTTGAAAACTGAAGAAGACACTTCTGGTTGACAGTTTCTAATTATCTTCTTCCGAGTTTGCTAATTATTATAAACTCCCGAAATCAATTTCGATAATCAGTAATTATTTTTCAGAATATCATGGCACTTATCATCAAGTGATTTATTCACTTTCACACATTATGCAGTGTCAAAGGTCATGTTTACTAAGAAACATTTAGTTCAACATTTTCTTGAGTCCCACAGGCAATAGTTGACAGCAAATTATCCAGTTATCAATTTTTTGATTTCGTCTGCTTTTGATGAAGTTTGTTTACTGTGCTGCCATTGAATTGTCATTTTTGACAAATCCGCGACTGCAGTTATTTTTTGCCGTTGCACTTTGTCTGAAACGTACACACACACACACACACACACACACACACACACACACACACACACACACACACATTAACACACACGACATTGAGGGAATTATCTTGCCACATAGAAACTAAACATTTGCTACAAATTGCCTGTGTATCTTTTGTGAATGAACTTTTTGCATGTTTACAATGAATATACACACCAACCACACGGAGCTTTTGACACTGAAAAAGAAAACTCTGCAAACGATATCAAATAAATCTGTGGTTAATCTAAATTCAACCTCGACCGTCTTCCTATCTCAACATCTAAATATTTGTCAGTGAATAAACCTTTTGATGGATTAGCTAGCTAGATAAATATACATGAACAGAGATCGATAGATAGACATGAATGATTAGATAAATAAACATGAACAGACTGATAGGTAGAAATCCAAAGAGATACATATGAATAAATTGAGATATGGATGGATAGATAGATCAATACGAACAGACAAAAATAGTCTCAATATAACATAAATCTATAAAAAAAGTGAAACACTGAAAAATATTGGAAATAAAAAATATTTCTGAGACATATTTTTGGTGGGGCCCTCAACATTTGAGGGTCGTGTATGAATGCATTGTTTATATTGCCTTAAATACGGCCTGCCTGGCCACACATACTCATTAGTTATTTTTTTTCATAGAAATCAACACAAAACTGTCCAATTTTTTTTACCTTGTAAAGCAAAAGTGGCATCTTTTTTTGTGTTCTTTTTTTTGCACAACATGCACGTAAGGTCGACACTTGAAGATCACATCTCCAGTCCGAACGGCCATAGGGAAGAAAACAGGAGAGGAAAAAAGTACAGCACTATCAATTTGGACGTTTTTACTTTGACCAACTGGGTTTATCTGGGAAGCGCTGACCAACCGAAAATAAATAGCTTCGAACAATTGAGATTATAGTCGACCAAATCTACTTAACACAACTACAATAACAATGTGATTACAGCGTATTAAATATCGTTAATACATATCCCCCCTTTTCCTTTCTTTTCCACCTTTTTCGTCTCTTCCTATACCTTTCATTTCTCTCTCTTCTTTTCTTTCTTTTATCCTCCCACCTTCCTTCCTTTAATTATTCTTTTCTTTTTCACCTTCTTCCCTCCCAACCTTCCATTATTCTCCCTTCTTTTTATTCTTCCTCATCCCTCTTTCCTTCTATCTTTACCCTTAACCTTGCTTCTTTTCATTTTTTTCTTCCTTCTTTTAATTTCTTATAATGCTTCTTTCCTTCTTTCTACTCTTCCAGCTTTGCTAAATCCACTGAAATCTTTATATCCAAAATCGAGGTAAAAATTATCTAAAAATATCTAAATTTCCCAGTAAATCATCAATCAATTATCTTAGAACTATATATCATTAAGACTCCATGCATACAATATTCAAATATAAATAATGATAGTGAAATTGACAAGAATGATAACCATCGAAAGCAGAACTAGTACAGCTCAACCCATCAGTAAATACCAGCTATATTTTTACCTGCTAACCTTTGACTTAAGGAAGGCAATAAGGTAAGAACCAAGTTGGGGTGTGGGTTTTAAAGGTTCTAATCAAGTTGAATCCTCTTTGAGGTCGAGGGTTTAATGAAAGACCGATTTCTCTAGGTTTATGTTTACATAAGCCACAATCCACTTGACGAGAAAAGCTACCAAAGACCTTTTACAAGGCATACATCGCATGTTCAATGAAAGACGTAACCGTGAGGATAAGAAGGTAGAATTCAAGTGCACTTATATTTTTTACTACAATATATGTCACGTACCTACACTGTAATCAGAGACAACAGTACTCACAAGTTGAAATGATTGCATCATGTAATACCCATATTCAAGCATCAATTCCTTTGTGTTGTGTCAGCTGTGTTTTCCAATGGAATGAAACACATAATGTAACGTTCCAAGTTTCAAAATCCATAGTAAAGTTAAAATGTTGGTGTAATTATCATCTTTTTGTAACATTTATTGTAATTTGTGTCTTAAAAAAAAGTTTTTAGATCAAGAATAGTTTGAATCTATGATATAAAAAAAACAGTTTCATCCTTTTTGAAAACAACCTGTGAGTAGAGCATCCATAAACTATTCATTTTCAAAACGTTGAATTTACGACAAGATCTTTCTTCTGTAATTTATTTGTGTGATTTGAGTGTTTGGTCCTATCTATTCAGTTTCCAACCATTAATAAACTCAAGAGCACACCATAATACAATACAACATACGCAACTGGTCATTATATCCTTAAAAATCGGTTCCCAACCTAGGGTATACATACCCCAGAGCATGTATGTGTAACAATAATAAAAAATAATTTGAAACTTAAGATTTGCCAAACAAATAATTAGTTTATATTGATGCTTGAAATGTTTTAGGGTATTTATCAAGCCTCATTTGACTTATTGTATTTCTTCTTGTCTATCATGAAAAGCCTTGTACCGAATTCTGAACAAATACGGTAGATGTAATTCTAGATTTACATCCATAACCATATTCCTGAATTAGTAATAGAGCATATCTGGCTCTTTATTTAGCTTCAACTGCTGACCCGATCAACTGGTTGTTTTAGTAGAGACAAGATACATTGTAAGAACAATCTGGAAGTGTAGGAAGGGGTTGAGGTGATACAGGTCGTGACGTTATCATCCTTCCAATCCCTGGCGTGGATAAGGGAGTGTCTGTTTCACCTTATTAAGGAACCAGTTTTCGTCACTATCCTGGAGGATGTTGGTTGAACAAGGTTTTCCATGACTTTACCAGACGTCTTGGTCACGTATGTAAACTGTGTCTTCCTTCCGAAGGTCTGGTAGTGTCTGGACCTCGTGACGAAAGTTGTGCTTTTCGGTGTACCTCTCACCTCCCATCGACATCGTACCTTGGAAAACTTCGGCACGGAACTGATTCAGAACGGAAGCAGCTTGAAGCAGTGCCATTCGAAAAGGATCGCAAATGTTGTAGGGAGTCAGGATTCCTTATCCAGAAGCCTGAATTCATCTCTAGTTTCGTGAAGACTTGACTGTCCTTCAACTTCGGCAAGTTTTCATCTACACTTGCCATTGGGTGAATCTCTCTATCGATAGCTTTATTCAGCAAAGTCAGACCAACACAGATCCTTATGTCTCCGTTTAGGGGCTTTCACCGTACCGGGAAACCAATCGTTGGGTACGGTCACGAATGGACTGATCTTTTAGTGGATCACTGATTCGAGCTTTTCATTGGTCCTTGGTTGTTATGGGTGTTGAAAGACAAACAGGTACTGCATTTTCAGAGGTATATTCCTCTTCTATCTGCCCAAGACTTTTGAAAATGTTGGGTAATTCGGCTTTGAAATTCGGGATTTCTTCTATGATTTGTACTTCTAGAGCTGAAATGAGTGGCTGAAGCAACTGCATTGCCGATTTTGACATGAGTTCGTATGTTTGGTCTCTCATGACGTATGTTTTCTCCCTTGTACACCCTATTGTTTACTTTGTGAGTTACATCAGTCACCTGTCTTTCGAAAACGTCCGTCAGTTTCACCTCTCTCCGCCTTTTAGCCAAAGTGTTTTATCACCAACGACGCTTACCATTGATCCGTTGTCCAGTTTGAAGTTGCAGAGTTTCCGGTTCACAAGTACCTCTGCTAACCAGAAATTCATGTTGATGTAGATTCCCCAGTATTCGTCTTCCTGCAGATAATTTACTTAGTCGGACGGCTGCGCACAGACGCAGAATTTTCGGTTCTGGAACATTAGTGGCATTCGGTGTCCCTGTATTGACACACTTCCATGCCACGCCACTTGCTTCTCTGCGACTTCATTTGTCGGTGGCTGCTTCCTCCGTAACTCTGGCCCTTCTTTTGATAGCCCTTCTTTGGTGTTGTGCTGTTTCTGCCTATCTCTGTATTCGACTG
The DNA here is from genome assembly GCA_963457665.1 of Thysanoteuthis rhombus. NCBI lineage: Eukaryota > Metazoa > Mollusca > Cephalopoda > Oegopsida > Thysanoteuthidae > Thysanoteuthis > Thysanoteuthis major. The sequence continues at coordinate 20,003,642 of OY735201.1, forward strand.
TGTCCGGTTCAGCTTCCAAAGCTATTACGTGCTTCTACGTCCTGAGATTTCGGCTACGTGGAGATTCTGCACGATTTTGTTAACGTCGGGTACTGGTCTCTCTTGCAGTAAGCGTCCCCTTCCGCTTTCGTCCGAAGTGCAAATGACGACCGAGTCACGGATGAGAGAGTCTTTTAGAGTTTTATTCGCCTGACTCTGCAAGTTGTCTGAGGCGGACGATGTGTTCATCGATCGATGCATTTGTTTCCTGTACAGAAAAATTGTGGGGTGAAATATTTTCGAAATTTCTCTTCGATCCACCCGGGCTCGTATTTATCACCCAGAAACAAGGTTGGATGAGAATGCATTATTTTGAAACACCCAGCAACAAGCAATGTAGATAAAGACGCTGCAACAATTTTTCTGGATGGAGTAACGAGTGTTAATAGACATAGGTAATTCCTCTTTCATTTGTTCAAAGCCTTTATACTGGATTTTCAGATTCCCCAATATCCATCGTAATTCCGCAGCGTAGACATAATCTGTTCCACTTTGCCTTTGAGCAACATGGGGTTGGGGAGGAGGAAATTGGTACGAAGTCATTATTTTTCTGAAAATGAATTTCACAAAATAACGATGTCAACAGCATCAAGTGAGTAGAGTTGATTTTACAAGGGAAATAATCTAGAGAAAATAAATCAGGATTAACTCCCCTATATCGCTCCTATTTACCAATATACTTTTTATTTATGTGTTCAAGACTAGATTCATTTCGAATGTGTCACGACTCGCTTTCTCACTTAGTAAACTACCTATTATTAACTGCGTTCTCTAATTGGCTCATTTCATAAACTGCCAAAATAATAATCTTCCTCGCTATTATACATATTATGTTATTCATCAGAGAGACACATGTCCACTTGAACATGTCTACCTATCAACTAGTATTACTACATGACATTTAATCTTTTCTATTCTATTCTATTCTTCTACTAATATCACGATTTAAGCTTCATTGATATTTCGTGCGTACGTACAAATACGTCAAACCTACAAGTGGATATTTCATTATCATTGTCCATGATGCATTGTCAACTACTTACTACCCATAAAGACAAACATTACGGAAACTACTCTTAAAGATAACAGAAACATCTTTTTCATTTAAGACTGTACTTACGTCTTTATTCGGTAATTTTTTTCTGTTCACTTTCCCTTTGCGTAAAGTAATATTATTTCATACTTTAAGTGTATGTGTGTCTCATTTAATGATATTGAGTCAACAAGTTTTTTTCCCCACTAAATTCATTCCTGTTGTCTTCAAAAAGTTTTCGTATATTCCTCACAAACATTGTTTTGCACAATCCTTCTTTTGATCGGGTAGATATTTTTGATGATACAATAGAAATAACCTGAACAAAACAAGCCTCTTCTCATTCCTTCTTTACATGATCGATCATATTAATATTTTCATTACATGTATTCCACTTCCAGTCTTTATTTGTCATTAATGTTATGAATTGGATGTCCTTTTCACTTGCTCATCTACATACTTGTATGTGTCTTTTTTCACTCAGTCGAATATCTGCGTCCGTGTCTGCATTCAAATCTGGTGCGCATGTTCTCTATACATTTCACTTCCTCCTTCAACATTGCCACTGACTTCCTCGTGCAAACCACAAACACAGTGGATACCCATTCTTCAACGAACAACTAATAATTTCTACACCATTTTTAACCACAGAATTCGCTGCAGTGCACCTTTTTGCCCATAAGAAATTTTTATCAGTATATATCTTACACAAATTAAACACAGGCATTTTTCTAATTCTACTCTGCAAGCATTTTCATTTACAATTTATTTACACTTTTGCAAACCAAACGTTCACACAGAGGACAAATGCTAGAAAACAATACGTGAACGTTTGGCTGATGATCGCTTGGCTCAGGATAATCAGGGATTTCACAGAATTGACCTTGTCCTTTCAGTATGACTAAGTTCATGCATCCAATGAGCGTAGTATGTTATTTGAAATCATATTCGACTCTGCTGCAGTATCAAGCTTAAAATCGGTGCTCTGTGATAGCTTGTGTTCGGTCAGATATCCCCAACGGCAAATTCCCCCACAGTGAAGTCCCATGAAATAATCATGCATCACCGTTTAAGATCTGTTTTCCGAAGTCAAAGGAGATTTCTTATTCATTTCCTTAATAGAATAAATCAAAAGAAATATCTGAACCTGAATTGTAAGATTGAAATATATTTTTTTCAATTATTTACTTACGAAAAAGTGTAAACGGTGATGCTTGAAAAGCGCCAGCGAATTTAATGTTTATGTCTATATCTAATGCTATTTTTATCAGACTGTCGAAAATTAGGTTGATATCCTCGTAGTGGATGAGAAAATTTTTCATCAGAAAAAATCATTATATATTTCATAGCTCATCGTTTCGAAAATAACGAAAGATTACATGCACAGTTAAGGAATATTTTATTGGAACTCAACCAACACAGATTGAGAATTTATGCTTACTTGATAAACGGCCAACCAAGAGAGAGAACAGGCTTTCCTTCCCTGGTTCATGCACCCCCAACCCCCCCTCAAAACAAAAAAAAACAGAACCTGTTGTCATGTGACCCATTTTTCGAATTGCAAGAGGGCGCATTTTTTACTGACAATATTTGCTGGTGAAGAGACTTCTTTTTTGTGTTGCTACATTTATTGAAATTATCGTGTTAGGATTAGAAGCAAGGAGCTGCTTCTGTTGTTTCATGAAGAACCATCCACCATGTGAATCAGAAGGTTTGAGCGTCAAAGACTGCAACAACAGAGTTGCTTTATACCTTCTGAAAAAAGATTCCTGGACAAAAAAGATATTATTCACGATACATTTTTGCAGATTATAGCTTATCAGTCCGAATAGGACAAGCACTCCGAACTGCTAAAGGATTCCCTCACACAAGTGATCTGTAGGAATTAAAGAAAGCATCGAATGGACTTCAGAATGGTTGATGTTCAGACTTGTTTTAATTCTGGGATGGAAGAACAACCCATATTCTACCGATGGCTAATATTTCGGTAAAGAAATGCGGCAAACCGTAAAGTTTAACCGCGCAATAGATTCCCGAAATCAAAGAATGTATTTCTCTGACTCTGTGTTTTTGATGCTGAGCTCGTGCCCGGTATATATTTTACTCTTACGGTCTTCTTTGAAAAGCAACTAGAAGGGGTCTTTACTGCACCACAATTTTCTCAGGTGTCAAAAAACCTGAGATAAATATTGTATAGGCTTGCAACAGATATTGATAAAAATAGTGACAGCATTCTTGTCATGAGCTTGCTTGGCGTAGAATTAGTTCGATACCTCAATCCAATAACGGTCGTCAATTTTATTGATGGTTCTGTCAGACTCCAACGGGAATCAGCACGTTTGGCAACAGCCAATAATTCCTTTATACGCCTCAGGTTAAGCCCATTGTTCAAAGTAAAAATTGATTTCTATTTTATACATTGACCCTCTTCAAAAAAAAGTTTGGTTGAGAGGGAGGCTCAGAAATATGTTCGGTTTGGAGTCTAATAATGATCAAGAAAAAAACAGGCTGTTCCAAGACTCTATTACTTTTCAAACTGACATGGCATGAGGATAAAGTAGGATTCGTTCCTTCCAATCACCAGACCCATAGAGTACTTGACAAGGTTCCAATGACTTGGACAGGAAAATCTTCTATTAGGATTATGCTGAAGTGTTTCGGCAGCTAGAGGAGGGGGAATCGCTGAGAAAATTATTGACCCCTGTACAAATAAGGGGAATATATTTGAACCCTACACAGCCCTGTCATTAGAAACAGTGATCTGTGCATAATCAAATTTCGTTCTTCAACAGTTCATTTTAGACTAAACGAACTTTATCCCTCAATGGAGCCGCACACCCAGGCGTTGACATCATGGGAAACATGCACTATGCATTCAAATCATGCAATCGAAAACAACAGAATGACTCTTGTTAGGGGTAGATAGTTCATTTCGATCGGCAACAACTTGTGATGGTTGCACTGAACAGCCAGAGGGAAAAGGGTTATAATCGTCTATTGTCTGAGTGGGTGAAGGATAGCTGATCGAAATCTTTACAACTCAATTAATGAGTTAGCCTGGTGGCTTTTCTTCTATGGATACCTGACCTATATAACGGGGTTAAACAATCGCTTTCCAATGTTAGTCACTTAATAATTGACAGTTTTGGTTGAAAACTGACGGACCTGTCACATGGTTGAGAGAGATGTAGAATTCACCATCGTCTAAAGCAAATTTAAAAACTGAAGAATTTGGAGAGAGGATCTTTTGTCAATGGAATTTTCGTGACGTTCACATTGGCTTACAATGATCATGCGGCCATAGCTACACCCATTTCTCCGAATATATCGTCAAACGTCATGTGTTCTTGATGCCACACATTATGTCTGTTATCTATCCTATGCTTAAGTTATCTTTCTTGGATACCGTATACAGCACCACTAAATGACAGACTTTCGGTTGCCATGCCTGATTAGAAACTACGCTTGTCACTAGCAATTAACGCTTACAATTGCCATTTTCAAATACACACTCACTCACATTCAAGACATTTGGTGCTATTGTTAAACAAAATAGAATAGTGAATTAGTTAGAAACATGCCTGTTAATCTGGTCCTATTTTGTGAAAAAGGGCCTATGGTTTTGCAACATATGCCGTTCAGCAGAGGGTTTCAACCTTGGCTTTTGCCGAGGCCAAGGTAGCGTCCATTTGATAGAAAACCCTGGCCCTTTGCCAGGACCAAGACCAAAGGATATCAATAAAAACGGATTCTGAATTAAATACGAACCTACAGCGGAAAGCCCAGCAAATCTAAAAACCAAGAGCTTGTCCGCTGTCAAGCTTGAACAAAATCTCAACTCAAGGGACCAGCCGGTTTACCGGCCATGGAAAAATTTAGAATATCTGAGCACAGAATGAAAGAAGATAATACGCTCCTTTCTACTGGTTGTGTTGAGTTTGACACCGAATCTGTTGTTTCCAAACTATAAAAACTTCTGAATGTTGCAACCTACATATTTAGGTTTGTCAAAAACTGAAAAAGTCTTGTAGACTGTGTCAAAAGGCATTTGGTAAAGACCATGCCAAAGCCAACCTTCATGAAAGAGTAAGCTGACATTCTGTTTTTGAATGATGCATACATCAGAAAGAACCGACCAAAATGACTGAGGCGAATATGAAATTAAGTATCCTATCCTACTCGCTGAACACCACCCAATCAGCACTTTGTGGCTTATACAAAAAAGCCTGCAGTCATTTGACCCCCTCTTCCAATTGGAAGAGAATGCAATATTTGCAGAAAAGAAGGCTTTTTTTTGGCGTTGCTACATTTATTGAAATTATTATGTTATGATTAGAAGCAGTGCTGCTTCAGTTTTTATATATAGAATCATTCGCCATGTGAACCAGATGATGATAGTGGAAATCTGGAGCGACATCCTTGAAAATTTCCGACCACGGCCCTATTTTTTGTCTTCATCTTATCAAAGCAATCAGGATAAACTCCTCAAGTCACCTTCGTAACCAGAGATGACATTTGCTTCCCACAGGATTTGCGACAGACATTGGAACAAAGACTTTATACCAGAATTGTGAACTTCTTCAACGTTTTGTCAAACTCTTTTGAACTATTTCCTGGTTTACAAGCATCGCTTTGATTATATGTAAATCGCTCAAGAATAATTTAATCAATTGTTAGTGGCAATAAAAAAACAAATTTAAATTATACAACACAATTTCCAATCATATTACTTTTAAAGAAAAAATGTTGTCCACCATCCACAACGAGAATAGAAGCATTAAACCTTATTTCCAACAGTCAGATAAAAATAACATTAGATATACAGATAAACATCAAATTCGCTGATTTGAAAGGAAAACATGCAAATTTTTTTGTATGTTTCGCAGGATTATTCTTACTGCATTTATGGAATACTTTGAGGGTCATTTCTAGGTCTTGTATTCTAGTGTTCGAAGAGCGAGGTTTTAGATTTCCCAGCTTGTTTCTTCTCTTCTGTCAATATTTGTTTTGTGTCACAGCTGAGATTGAATAATCTTCATTGATGTGTCTCACCTGTACAGCACTTGTTTCAATGGCTTGACATTTATCAACAACCTTTTAAGATGTTGTTTCTGAATCCTGAAGCAGTAATCATCGGGTATCTTTATTTTGTATTCCACATAAAATCATGTCTCTGATCAAATCGCACTGTAATTTATCAAATGCGCAATCTCTAGCCTTTAACTTGATGTCAGTTGGAAATGGATTAAATTTCTTTCATACTGACTAATTTTTACTGAAAAAAAAAAAAACGGTTGTGATAGCCTGACAGTATTCCTTGTACTTTGTTTTGGCAACTATGATTTTGTGCTATGTCAAGTATATGGATACAAATGATTTGACAACAAAGAAACGTTGTTTGTACCGTGGGTCCGGACATTTTGAATAATTGAACGCATTCTACGTTATTATTTCAATAACAACGGTTGTGTGTAACAGCAGGCAACTCAACCCCCACCCTGTGGTGCTAACACATCACAATCCAGAGGTTCCAAACCCTGTGCCCACCGACACTTTTGCGTCTGTGCACCTCAGTTCAGGCGGTACTTCCAAAATGACTGGGAGAGAGGGTCACCTGCAGATACCGTCAATCTATCCCTCAGCCCCACCAGGACCTATTCTCATGCTCAGGTGCAGTCATATCCACCCTTTCTTCTTAGTTCACTCCTACTAATTTATTTAAATATAGCACAACGACACTAATTTGCATACCATTTACAACTGTTGATGTTTTTATTTTTATTTTTTGATGGTACAATTACATATTTTAACTCTTTAGGTTCACAACTTTCCCCAACCAGTTTTCCATTGGAGCCCCTAACCCTCTCTTTTTGGCTATGGCAGCTAAATCAAACGATACATGGAAAAAGAAAGCAAAAAAGCGCCCCTTCCACCCAAAACAAAAATGTATTTGATAATTTCAAACTACTACAATACAAAAGGTTTAGGTTGTAGGATGATACGAAATTCGAGATATTTCGAGGCTTCTGGCGTTGGCCCCATGTGGGGGGCTTATCATAGCTGCATTCTGTTTGGTAACTTTTTAGTCCCCAAACATGTTCCTTTTTCTACGGACTTTTTGCATTACCTCAAAGAGGGAATTTATGAAAATATATATCAGTTTATTAGTTTTATTTTTAGTTTATCTGAATGAGTTTTTTTGGTGCACTATTTTGCATTATTTGACATTTGGGACGTTTCATATCAGATATCAGGTTAATTATTCAAATTATAAACTTGTGTATTGCAGAACAGTAAGTTAGCTGGGCGAAAAGGGGATGCCCCCTCCGGCAGTTAGAGCTTACAGATCTCACGACGTACCATAGGCTTCCTGTAACTCCAGAGGAGTCTGAACAGGGCATGCTCCAACCGAGGTTGGTCATAGATGGGAGTGGAAGTACTGAGAGCTGAAAAAGGATAAGGGGGTAGATGTGCGAAGCACATTACTCAGCCCTGCCCTTGAGAGTTTCCTTAGAGTCCACAGATTAACTGCATTATCTACCTGCTCCAGTACCTCTGGCCAATTTTTCTCCAGCTGGAGATCGGGACCGAACCAGACACTGAGTATCTTGCACAGCCCGTCCGCCCAGTCCAAGGTACCAGGGAGGGGATAATCCCGACACGAATCCAGCAAAAAGCCCTCGAACTCGTCATTTAGTTTGGGCTCCATGTCACCATCTCATACCTTCAGATTTCACTGTTAATTTCCAAAATCTCAGCAAAACAAGGTTCCGTAGTCAACATGAGCAGTGTACTTGATGGAAGTGTTACAGTCAGGTAACGTTATTCTGCATAGGACCAGATTCGCCCTCAGCTTGCACAGAAATGGTTCCAGTGCAAGAAAGTACGGCATCGGCGAAAGTGGACAACTTTGATGAACTAATTTGGACTAGTGGAAGGATATCGAGGTAACTCCATTCATTTCCACCATCGAGCAGGGAGACGCATGCAAGAGGCGAATCCAGGAAAGAGAGAATGATGGTCATCCTATCGAAGGCTTTGGACTGATCAAATTTGATCAGCGCGACTCATCGACTTTCTCAATGATTGTGCTTACCGTATGCAGGTTTTCTTGCATACCCCCCCTCCACAGAACACGTCAGTTCAGGACCAATTAGACTATCCAGCACAGTCTGCGAGCAGTTTGACAAGACCTTGGCCCAAATCTCCAACTGTTTAGCTGAATTATGGGTCTTTAGTTATCTAACTTGTCTCTACCACCTTTTCCTTTTACCCCAACATCAGAAGACCAAACTAAACCCTCCGAGCCTCGTCGGCCATGACGGGAAGAAAAAAAAAGTGCGAAACCCCCCCCCCCCGAAAACCCTCACCTTTTGGACAAGCGTTTTGGAGGTAATTATACTAGCCCAGGTCCTTTTTCGCCTTGTCACTCTCGGTCCTTTGCTGTTGGATGCTCTGGACAAAAAACTGTGACGTCTGTCGGCCTTGGGAAAAACAAACAAATGAAAAAAGACCGGTCAAATGAGCAAGCAAACGTGCGTGTTCAGAGCATTTATAGGGAGTCGTCATAAGAAGTGACATTTTGAATATTCAGTTAAGAGTAGAGTTTCGTACTAAATCTTAACTAAAAGTAAGGGGGCGCCACAGCACTCTCCAAAGAGGGGTTAAAGTTAGATAAAGTAAGAAATAGACAGGTGAATGAAAGTCGATAGAAATCTAAGAAGGTTTTAACGATGCAATGGAAATAATCTTGGACATCCAAATACAAACGGTAACTCTATATGCAAAGGTTTGGCTGTTAAGCTAAATGCAATCACAAATCAAGATGTTAGCTTAAGTTATGAAATGATACAAAATGTCTTTGTTTTTCAGATGAATGTTCCGTTGAAAACTTTTTGTGTTTGTAAATTGTTCGGAAAAGTTCATATATCTGTATTAAAATTTTGTGTAAACACATTTGTGTTAATGCTTTGCAAGCTATCACAAAGGGATAACTCTGCACACGTGTGAATATTATCGTATGATTGTAGACGTACGTGTGTGTGCACGCATGTATGCGTGGATGATGTCAACTATGATCGTAGTAGTAATTGATCTTTGTTTTATGTGTGTCTAGTGGCGACTTTTAGTTGTCGGTGTCCGTAGGAAGCATGGTTGCAGTTGGTCAAAGCGTCTTTGCTGAATTTGAAGAAATGTGTCCATAGTAAGGTGATCAAATATTTTCAATGAGAAATCTGTTCAAATCTGGAACAAGTTGTATTCTTTCTTGTATTAAAACAAGTGATATTTTTCATACATTTTTGTAGAAAGTCAGCAATTTCAGCCAATTATCACAAGAGTAATGGTTAGTCAACTATCATCGTTGTTTTAATCAACTACCATTGCAATCATTGTTTCAACACAACAATTAATGGGAATGTCGTATCTCTGATATATATATATATATATATATATATATATATATATATATATATATATATATATAGTACATAAATAATACAAACGTATTTAAACTGAAGTCATAGCCACTGTACGCAAGTGAAAACGAAAAAGTAATACTGTTAATGAACGTATCCAATACATCTGTCGCATTATCTGGCTGTATCATGAATAAAAAATAATAGAATATATATATAGTAGTATATAAGTAAAAAATGATATATTCTAATTGTGTGTGTGAGTGTGTGTTGTAATTAAGGGCTCATTTATAACCTTCTACAGACCTCACGCTATCATAATCCAGTACTGAATTGGAAGTGAATTGCTACAGGCGTTTCCCACTTCCCCTTATTTGAACTTAGCTGTAGAAATCACTGCATGTGTATTTACATTGTTACCAGTTATAATGTATATTGACGTTGAAAGGCACATATAATTATGCCTGAGATGAAAATAATAGCAATTTATTGAAATATGCATATGAAATCTTTTACTTTTTATATTGACTATTATTTTTTATTATTTATTGAACCTACTTTTTACTTATATTCTTTTTAAATATTCAACAATGTTTCATGCTTAATAATTACGCCAGGGGTAAATTTGCACTCACCAGAGGGTATACACAGCTGTACAGTGTAGCAATCTTGTGACAAAACATCTGATAAACACAACCAAGCTCTCTCCCTCTTTCCAGCAAAAAAGTTGCATCTACATACATTTTAAATCTCAAAATACTACACCATGATTTTCATTGGCTTCTTGCTAGTTTTCCCATGTAAGTTACAGAACTGATCACTGATTATTTTACGAAACTAGAAGGATATTTCCCAAACTTTTAACTGACAAATAAAAAGAACACTTATCAATCTTCGATCCCTTATTTTTAGGAACCTGTCAAAATGTCAAATGCATAGAGAACATTCCCTGCATCGAACTTAGTGCACTTGTATGATCTGTTTACTACAAAAATCCTCTTTTTGTAATGCATTGACGAAAAGTCAAGTGGTGGTTCCTTTATTTTTTAAATGAAATAAGTATTGGCTCTAGATACGAATCCTTAAATCTAGCTAGATATGCAAAATGTCACTTCTTTTATCTACTGTCTATAAAAGCTCTGAACGCACATGTTCACTCGCTCATTTATCCAGGCTGTCTTAGTCGGATACTTTCCATCTTTCTCCTCCTTTCCTTCTCTCTAACCTCGCAGCTGGCGTGGTTTCCATTCTATGACCGTGACTTTGATATTTCGTCACTAATCTTCCTTGATGTGAGAAACCGTAAAAACATTATGGCGATACAACACAAACACTGCAATCAATTCACTTATCACTTCCCCCCTCTTTAGCTCCACTCATTATTACAGGTACTACTAATCGGGTTCCATTCGATTGATAAACCAAACGACATTAGACCCGTTATGTCACGTGTTTCCCTAACTAATCATCTTCTCAATTATTACATTTAGATATATAGAAATGACCAAATAACCAACTTTCTCCTTCTCTTTAAAGATGCTACAAAGAAATCTAATCTAAGCAGGCCTCTTCTATGATGATAGATCTTACTGATGTTCACATGAATTTTACTTTCAGCATGCACGTTTAGAAATATCTCATCATTAAATGTGCGTCATATTTGTTTCTGTGAACACTTGTTTGTCTTTATAATATTTACAAACACTGTTTATCCTCTGCGTCCATATTCGTACATAGTGCGGGAATACTCTGTTCTGTCATGGCGCTTATGGGCAAATTTCCATCATCAACACTTATAATGGCACCAGCATGTGGCGAAAAATCAAAGCTTTTTGAAACAAAGTCCTCAGCAAATACAACCTAACTGTTGCTACGCAGAACCAGTACCAACTACAACTCTCTCTCATGCAATATAGGAATCATCATCACCGAGGGAAAGCAAGCGATTCAGTGAGCGAAGCAAGTTTCTACACGTCGGTGGTTCGACCAGGCAGGCACATTTTAGGGGTAAATTGATTGATCATCACCTACATAAGCAGCATTTTATGACATAGGCCTTTCCCTGGATTTACCAGACCTCTCTATCATGGACGTCATGGAACCAGTACTTTCTGGATTTGTCTGGTTCGTCACGTTATCTTACATTTTGTCGGCCACAATTTTGCATGTGATCCCTGGAGATCCGTCTTATGAGTTGTGATGTTTAGCCCATTGCCATTTGAGTTTTTTTCAAAGGGTTCTATGATATTTCAGACTCCTGTCACTTCTCTCATATTCTATGCAGTCTTGAGTGAGGCAGAACATGATTGCAAGGTTCCTAGTTTGAGGGTGAATCTTTTGGTTAAATTCCATGTCTCTGCTCCATAAGTGACTATCAGGAGGATGGATTGTATACCATTCTTTTTATGACTAGTGCGATTTTCTTATTCTTGAAAATCGAGCTTGCTCAACCGAAAGCTTGCCAACCTAGTATGATTCTTCGCTAAATTTCTTCTTTTGAAGATTTCATGGAGATATGTTGTCCAGGGTAGATGTAGTGGTTTACTATCTCCAGTTCTGCGTTTTCGATTTTGATCACTGTGTCTTTATCCTCAACATATTTGGTGTACCTGGCATTCGTATGGCTGGAGTTCACGTGGAAGCCAACTTTCTTGCTTTCTTAATTTAATTTGTCTAACATTATTTGGAGATCCTGAAGGTTATTAGACAAGAAGACGATTTTGTCAGCAAATCGGAGGTTACTAAGGCATTCGCCGTATATTCTGATTCCTTTGTGTTTCCAGTCTAGGTGTCGGATGATAATCTCTCAGCCGACTGTAAAGAATTTGGGTGAGCTGGTATCATCTTGTCTTACTATTTTTTCTTGTTGGAAGGGCTCAGTCTTCATGTAACCTGATAAAGAAACTGCTATGTCAGTAGATGCATTGCAGTATATGTATATAGACGGAGTCTACCACTTGTAATACTGCGTCAGGGGATTTCTACTGAATCGAAGGTCTTTTTAAAGTCAACAAATGCTACAGCGAGTGGCATTCTATATTTTGCTGTTTTCTCTTTTAGTTGGTTTACTGAATGGAGATGGTCGAGGGTTGAGTAGATTTTTCTGAAGCCAGCTTATTCCTATGATTGGTTTTCATCTACCGTTTTCGTGATTTGGTTCTTTGCAGACAAGAGTTTGAAGATACACTTTGGTAGGCTTGCTGTTGAGGTCTTTTGGGTTTCTTTTTCATATAACAGCATAATGATTACAGTGTTCCAATCTTCAGGGACTCTACTGTGCTTGAAGCCTCTTTTCTTAATTTGTTTGATGGCTTGCTTCACTTCTCACGTAGTAATTCCTGAGCAATCCTCTAATTGATTACTCTCGGCTTGTGTTTTCTTGTTATGTTCCTGTGTTATTTGCTTTGTGGAATAGAGTTTTTTTTGTATAATTCCTTAGCACCTTTGACAATTTGGTCCCTATCCGTTGTCAGGTCCCCTTTGTCTCGAGCACACTAGTTATTTGCTTCCTTTCTGTACCGAAAGATTTTCCAATAGTTTTGAACCCCTTTCAAAAATGCTTTCAATGACTGCTGTCATGTATCTTGTTTATCTTCTCTTCTTTTTTTCCGAAGATTTTGTTCAGTTCTGTTGCTTTGATCTTTACTATTGTTGTTGGAGGCTCGAGGTTTCTGCGTCTTCCCATGAGATTCTTGGTTTCTTTCGGGTGTTTACTTATGGTCTGTAAGCTCTTTGGCTTAAACATATTGGCAACTTCAACTGGCGTGATATTGTTGCTGATCTCGCTGATGTTCTTTTCTGGTCCAGTGAGGAGTTCATATATGTTTCCCTGTTTCAGCTTGAATGATCAGGTGAGAGCTTTTTGTACTCTAAGTGGTTGCAGTTTGGTGCGAAAATTTTTCCTGTGCTCTACTTTGGGGTTAATTTGAATTTTGCATCTCATCATTCTGTGGTCACTTCCTTCATTGATTTGTTTTAGGACCTGGATATCTTTGATGGTATTGCACTTGCCCGCACGGATGTAGTCTATTTGATTCTTGGTTTTGTGATTGGGACTCCTCAAAATTCACTTTTTTCTGCTTTCATGACTTTGAACTTATTTGGTGTTGCAAAATATACAAGATCCGTACTTGCGGACACATTTTTCATTTCCTTGTCCCTACTTGGGCATTGAAGTCTTTCATAATGATATTGCAATATATTTTGTTTTGTTGGAATCTAAGTCGACCTAGAAGTTGTCTATCTCCTTGTCAGTTGATTGTTAACTTGAATGATGTTCGTTTTGTGAGCTATACAGTGACACTGGCCACACGGTCTCTCTTTCCGTTTATCGTACGTTCATTACGGAGTATTGTAGTTCCGTTCTCTTTATTGCGAAATATTTTTTCCAAAACAATTTTTTGTGGGCATATTCTATTTACAATGTAATCATACTGCTCAACTGGAATCTACTTCCCGTCCATCGTACGAAAATTCAGCTTAGAATTTATTTAGTTTCTCCCCTTCACTTCATTGAAGGTGTAATAATAATGGACTCTGTGTGTGTGTGTGTGTGTGTGTGTGTGTGTATGAACTAATGGTGTAACTGTACTTCTGTGGTGAATGCTCGGTTTCCGTCCATCGTACCAAACTACGACTTTGAAGTATCTGGGTTACTCCCTAATTGAGATATCACGAAATACAATTTTTGTTGGGGTGCTGTTCTATTTACGATGTTGCCATAACGCTGAACTGAATCCTGACTTGCAATCTGTCATACAAAACTTCAGTTCTAAAGCGTTTTGGTTGTTTCCTTTCATTTCCTCGAGGAATCATTCTTCCAAAACAGGAAATTTAGGTTTTGAATTAAGATACCCGAAAGATGCTCTCAGTTGAAGAATTAGAAGAAAAACAGGTTGATTAGCAGCTGAAAGATAACATTGCTCTTACCTTACGCACTAATTAGTCACAAAACTTTCAAATATATATATATATATATATATATATATATATATATATATATATATATATATATATATATATATATACAATTATCAATACGTATATATATATGTATGCAAAATAGATTTGATATTCAAATGGGTGAACACTCAAATATGTGACACGAACAACGAATCACGTCTGTTGTCATACTTACTGTTCCCTCATTGTTTTTGGTAACGCATTTCAGTGAGCCCTGTTTCAAGAAATTAAATGATGTGTAGTATGAAATAACAACCACACACATTACGTTATGATGATACACTATATAAAATAACGAACTGCATGTATGGCACAAGCTATATATTAAAATCATAGCTGAGAGGGAGGTGGTATTTGATCAACACTGCTGGGGTGCAATGTTAAAATAACTGATACATGTTTTTTAAATCCCCAAAACTATTACATGATGAACAATCAATGATCCCAACAAAAGAAAATTTATACAGATTAAAATAATAAGAAAGTGGATATATACATGGAAAAGAACACTTTCTACGAAAGATTGTCAATTTTTAGAAAGAAATATTAGAAGGATATCATAATTTACCCACACTGCACATTTTTAGATCAAAACCTCTAAACAAACCTCTAATCGTAATCCAAACATTAATCGAACAATAAAATATGTTTTGCTTAAAGCAAAAACCCTAACCCTACTACAAACCCTAATCCCAACCCAAATACGACAATAACAATTGGGCATAATTTAAATACGACAATCTCCTTTGGCGAGCAAACTACTAACTAAAGTTAATACTTGAATCATCAGTTTTGAGAAAAATTGATTTTCAAAGTATGGTAGAGTGTACATAGGCCTGTCCGAGAGAGTGCACTGACCTGCGCAGATCTGCCCGAGGATGTAAGCTGGTTTGACCACTATTTTTGACCCGCCATTTGCAACTATATCCGAGCATTTTTTCGCGGTGATTACTTAGTACAGTGATAAAAGGGGCTTGGAAAAATTCTCTCTAACAGGAAAAACTATTTCAAAGGAACGTGATATTGTATTCGTTGCCGCGAATTTGAGGACCAATTTTATTCACATTGGGTTTATTTCTTTATGTAAACAGGAATTGATTTCCAGGTCAATGAATACAAGCATTCCCCACCAGGATATGCTACTATTGTTTGACAAACATTTATTCAAGCAGAAACGTTCAACATCGTCGTTAACACGTCTGAGTTTTCAGTGAAATTTGATTCCTGTATACAATTTATTTTTGTGTGTAATTTGATAACGTTATGACACCAGATAATGCTTGGCAATTAATATGACGTGAATTGTTGTCCGGCAATAACAATTTAAGAAGTATAACAATATTTATTGTGTAACACTTATCAATGAACAAAGAAATACTACAACACTTTGATTGTAGGCTGAGTACATTAATACTACTCTGATCCTAGGCAGATGGCTATATATACTCTGATCCTGACAGAAGTGACAATCAATACTTAAATAATCCCGTCATTCTGGTACTAGAACGTAATATTTATCGTCGATGAAAAGAGAATTCTGCTTGTCTTCCAATTCAGAAGGATTCAGAAAGCGTATCATATGTGAATGCAAGTATTTTTTTTCTAATTTGTATATGATTATTTATTTTTATCCAGAGAGGCACGGGTTGGCTGAGTTCAAACTTTGATAGAATTTGATTTCACTTCACACTAATGCCCTTGATAAATGCATGAATCCATCTCTCCACCCTTCCAACAGGTCAGCGTAGCATAGTAAAGTCCAACACCCCTATGTTTCATTTTGGGCAGGCGATACGTCTGATGTCGATTTGACTGCAAAAGCTTCCGGAAGGACTTCAAATTGAGCGCCAGACCGCCTTGAAGAGGCCCCACTCCCTGGTTTAAAACCAGATTCTGCTTCAGTATTTACAGGATTTTGACACAAGGCCACAGTAGAGAGACAACCAGTGAGAATCGAACTCATTTCAATAGTAATGGTCAGCATCATAAGCTTGAAAACCATTTCTACATTAATTGCAAAACTAGGTATATCATGAAATTGCTGGAATATTCAGGGATTTCACAAAATGCCAAGGGATTTCACGAAATCACTATTTTCAAAATTTTACTTCAAGATAGATTAAGTTTCAAATCAGATAGGACGAACAAAGCAGTTGATAAGACGGCCTGTGTCTCCGCTGTAAGGTGCGGCTGATTAAAATAACACCATTTTCCATACACAAGCACACCTTTTACAATTGTGCTTTCAGAGCATAAATTTCAGTTTTTTCCCACATACATTTGTTTGGATCATCTGTCATTTCTTTAAATTTACTTTTTTTCCATTTTTTAAAAATCTCATCCAGTTACTGGGTGTTGCTATTGCACTACAACAATCATTTTCGTTCTTTCGTCATCTACAACAAGGTGTCACCATGCTGGAGGGGTGTAATGTACTGGAGATCGCTTCGAACGTTCTGTGTTTGGTCTTAATCTACTATTGGCTTCGTTTCTTGTCCCGAAACCTTTTGAAATACGATCCGTCTCGCAACTGGGCCGAAAACGCATTTATCGAGAACTGCTTGCTTTTCGTCCATAATACGTTCTACCGAGTGCCACATCTCCTCTACACGGTACTTGACTTGATCAAAATCACTCCAAGCATTTACGTAGCGGGTTACTTCGGTTTTGTTGTGGTTTCCCTCGTGATTTTGTTTCTTTTCATACGGATCAAATTACGGAACAATGACGGAAATTACGAGGAGATTAAATCTGGGGAAGAAAAAAATAGAGACTTGATCAGGGAAAATATCAACGAGAATCTACTCGTCCAAGAGTATCAGTCGGTCGAATCAGCACTGTTAGATATCATTAGCATTCTTTCATTACTCAGTTCGACGCTGAATCTTTTGTGTGAGAGAATGCTCACAGGATTTCTCTACAGCTTTCCAGACTTGTTATACCTCACCCACCTTGGATTCCTTGTTAGGAAAAGGCTGTTTCGGACGAATGCTACATATTTTTACTGGATTGTCTATGTTGGTTTTGTCCTTGGGGTATGGAGTATTACGAAAACTTTTGGCAAATGCATGCTGCGCCAGTTATTACTGGAACTATATTCAAATGTCTGGATTATATACTTGACAACAGCTTTCGCAGCATGTCGGAAATTTGATAAAGCTTTTGCAAAAGATCTTCAATTCCTTGGTAAATTTGTTGTTCTGCTCGGAATCATTTGCTTGATTAACAGCCTGTCTATTCATAAGCGGACGATGGCTATACTCCTAACTGTCTAACGCACACACACACACACACACGCACACACACACACATTCAATATAAATGCGTTATATTTATACGAAGCTCTATTTGAACAAACTTCTTGTTTTAGTATATATCCATTTATGATCATTTATGAATTCAATACATATGAACAACACACACTTACAGGCAAACACATGCTCATGCACATGCACGCATGTAGATACAAACATATACATACATAAGTATATAACATACATTTATATATGATATATACACGTGTATAATATATATATATATATATATGTGTGTGTATATGTATGTATGTGTCAGCATGTAAAATATATATGTGTGTATAATATTTATGCGTGCATGTATGATATATACTGTAACTTCTAATCTCGTATCATCACCATTGTAGAATATGGATATATACTCACGTTCGGCTGTAAAAGATGTGTACGTATAATCTTTATATGTGTGGGTGTGTGTATAATATATATGTTTGTGTATAATATATGTGTGCGTATAATGTAAATGTATATATGTATGCGTGTACAATATATACTGTCATTTCGAATATCGTATTATCACCATTGTAAAAAGATGTGCGTGTATAACATTTATATGTGTGCGTATGTATGATACATATATATTCATATATTCATACATCCATATTCCGATGTTGTTGATCCATTTTCAGTTTGATGTCCAAATCTTTGTTTTGCCCAGTCATTGTCGGCACAGAAAGTACCGGAGAAAGCTTTTGTCTAGCAGTGGACTTATGATAGCTGGTGATTTTGATGATGATATCAGAGTTTCATCTTGCATACAAAGATTTAGGAAAAGACCCCACGCCTGCTGCAGTGGGTGCTGGGGAATAACAGTGATTGCACGAGCAGGTGCAGGAAGAAAGGAAGTGATAGGAGCAAACATCAAGTTAACAGCGCTCTGTTTATTTGTCTGCTCTCCTCCGGCTCCCCCCTCTCTCTCTGTCTGTCTGTCTGTCTCTCTCTCTCACACACATATACTCGCTCGCCCTCATGAAGTGCGAAATATACCCATAACATCCTTGCTCTCACATACTGGTAGCTAAATGAAAATCGACAAAGAACAAACCTTCAAAAAGGATTAAAAAAAGAGAATCCATGATTAAGTATCGTTCTTCTACAATGCTGGAAGGAAAACCAATGACAACAAGTTTTCCGTGTTGGAGAGGTTTTGTGGTGTTTACTTTGAAAATATTACTTGTACGACAATCATGCTTTTTCTTCTTTATTTTTTCCCTTTCTTAGAAGTCATGCTTACTTTTAACCCTTTTATCTCATGTAAACCATTCGTGTTTATCAATAAAAAATTTCAGTCATACTTCTTATTATAAATTGAGGACACCACTGACCATATAAAATGATGACATATCAGAATCCATCTATTATCTTATTTCTGAAAATCATTTCCTGGATTTCTGTTCTATTTACTAAATAGATATTAAATATATTTTGCATTCTCAGGACCAATTCAAAACTCCGGTGTCAATGTCTAAAAAGTAATTTTATTATTACTTATCATAGATTCCCCCCCCATATATATATATATATATATATATATATATATATATATATATATATATATATATATATATATATATATATACATACATACATATATATATATATATATATATATATATATATGTGTGTGTGTGTGTGTGTGCGTGTGTGTACCTATGTTTCACATTAAGCTTGTGAAATAAGCTCAGCGAAATGCCTAAAGATTGTGAGATCCCCGAACATTTCAGCAATTTCATTAAATCCCTATCTTCGCAATCAGTGTATCAATACAGAATGTTGTAAAGAGAAATATTCATAAATAGAAGTCTTGGAAAACATGTCCACTTCCTAAGAAGATGTTTTATGCTAGAAATAGAAATTCTTCTTATCAATTGGGTCATTCAAGTTTGACACGTTTATTTTGTGTCAAACTTGAATGACTCAATTGATAACATTCATTACGTCCATCTTTTTGTAAATAATTGTTCATGCGAACAACTTTATTTAAATGCCTAGACACCTGTTGATTTTTTTCAGGCTACTATGATGCGTGATGATTTTTGACACTTGTTAATAATTAAAAAAAAATATGTTAACAGTAAATTGTATCTTTGACTTTCAAATTTTCGATTATTGCACATGGTTTTTTTACATGCAAGTTTGCTCAATAACTCCAATAATATTTAATTCAAAAAGAAAAAAATATAATTAAGACGTGACCTTTTCTATTTGTGAAAAATGAGTGAAAAATATTTTTAAAGATTTAGAAAAGATATGATTAAAGAGTGAAACCCGAATAGCAATATTTGATGTTCTAAACAGAGTGAGATTAAGTGAATCAGGTAGAATACTTATCCGAATCCAGATATTACCTTATAACTTAATGTACCTGTTTGGCCACCTTAATCAAACGAGCCATGTATCGTATACAGTAGTAGTAGTACGTAATGTTGTCTTTGTCTTTCCAATTTTTGATTATTACACATGGCTTTTCATATGTAAAATGAGTTAAAATACCTCAAGAACATTTAATTTAAAAAAAAAATGGAAGAATATTCATAAAACAATACATATCCGACTCCAGATATTACCTTATAACTTGATCTTCCCGTTACATTTAAATAATTACTTTGATAAGATTAGAAACTTTAGAAATGCTTTGCTACCTTTATCAGGTTAGGTAGTAGTAGCACGTATGTTTACATATAAGCAATGCATGTCTCTGCTAGGGACTGCAGGTTAGTTAAGTGAGAGGAAAGGTGTGAGTCTAAATGAGAGCGAGCGATATTCCATTTCTTTCTTTTTCGAAAGTCGTCGGCGTAAGAGGTCGTAACGAAAGCCCTAAAGCAATGAATGCAGTTGGCATATGCATTAGAAAAACCAATTTATCAATGTGCACATGAAAATAACAGCAGAAACATTGATTAGAATGACAAAGAATGTGCTTATTGAGATAAGCATAACATAGAATGAATGATACGATTGCAGCTCTCATTCAGAGAATCTGTGAATAGACATTGAAATGAATTGCTAATAGAAATATTCAAAAAATTACCGTCTGTTTCTGAAATATATTTTTAAAAAATCACTTTCTGCTCAAAATAACTGGATGAAAATATCATTTAAGTGAACACAGATAGAAATTGTGTGCATCTCTGTTTACTTCCGGGCAGTGTGATGGGGGTTTCACTTAGATTTTGGCCGTTTAACGTTATCTTTCCGATTGTATATATTCAAAAATATGGCCCCTCTATCGAAGGAAATTATAAAGTGTTTTAAAGTAGGAATAAAGAGTGTATATATATATATATATATATATATATATATATATATATATATATATATATATATATATATATATATATATGTCTGAGTACTTAAAAATGCTAGTTATGATGAGCCAAATTTAGTGCATGGTCAATTAATGGTACATCGAATGAGGAACAAATTATCAACAACTTGTTGTTGGTCTATCTCCTCAACCATTGCTCTCTCTCTCTCTCTCTCTCTCTCTCTCTCTCTCTCTCTCTCTCTCTCTCTCTTGTTCCCAATACCTTCACATATGCACACAGGCATGTATAAAAGATTTCGGAATATACAAAAAATATCTTCGATAGCCAATTGTATTCAAAGGTATTCGAGAGTATTGTTCTATGAAAAACATGTCTGTGATATTCAATACGATTACTGCATTTTCCCTAGAGACACATTTGGATTTTGTGAAAGAAATTATTCATATTATTTCTCATGTCACTGGACAAATCATAAGAAACATATTTTTTCTTGTCCTATATTTATCTACAACAATCCCTAGTTGAGGTTTTTTGACATAGAAAGAACTTTTAACAATGTCCTATAAACATTTTTTAAAAGAGATTTCATTTTTTTTTGTCACAATGTTTCGTTCAATTCTTAGTTCTTCTTTAGTTGAATACTGTTCAGTCCTAAGCAGGTCAAATGTGGATATCAATGAGTCATGATTCCAGAAATACGTGTAAAAGTTCAATCTCACTGAGATTTGAAAACTGAGAAACTAACCGAAAGCAATATAATCAGTTAAGCCAAATTCTTTGGTTGTAAAGAAAAACCTTCCATACTTTTCCTCATATGCAAAGTGTGCATCAGAAATTAAAACTAAAGATGAGAAACAGCAAAGTGATCATTAGCTAATGACAGACATTTTACAAAATCAATACTCCAGTGTTTCAATGATCCAAACTCTCCAAACAAAAATGTTACCCAATTTGAATACCTGTTGCAAAACAAGTATAAATTATATACAATTTGAACAGTATGGCTACCAACAAAATAAACGGACACTAAGCCGGTGCAGAAGAAGATATTTCTGTCATAGTTTCTGAAAGGTGTAAAAACGTCCTCAGTTACCCTATCATGCTCACTTGTGAAGAATCAATGCAACAAACGGAACACATATCGGCAAAATTTTAAATCCCCAATCATATCAGCCATACATAAGATAGACCGTAAAGCAGTCCAAACAAATCATCGGCTCACCAGCCTTACCTCTCATTTGATGATGATCTTTGAGAAAGTGATCTGCAACAAGCTAATGAAGCATCTTGATTCGATCCTATCTAACTCAACTTTTAGCTCACATAAAGTTACTATGTAACCAACAAGACGATGTAGACGCTGATGTCATATACATAGATAATGAAAAAGCATTTGATAAAGTCAATTACCAGATATTGTTGGAGAAACTGAAAGCATATAAAGTTGAAAGGAAGTTGCCTCAGTGGATGCGTAAATACCGTGCAAATAGGCGTCAGGCTGTTGTAATTCGAGGAACCAAACCCTTGAAGCTCAGGTACTGAATGGAATCCCACAGGGGACTGTCTTGGGACGCATTCTGTTTCCCCTATACATACACCACCTTGAAAAGTGCATTCAATTGCAAATGACTCACACACCCTTCTGGCTGCAGTTACAAGCTCAACAAAATGATCAAAAAACAAGCAAAAAAACATGTCTCAATGAACACAAATTTGAGCTCCTATCCCACTCAACTAGAAAAGCTAAACTCATAAATGGACTCCCATTCACAAAACAGTATTCCAAATATGAAACAGAAAGCAGAACCAAAATCCATTTTGAGTGACCTTGGAATACACACAATTCCAAAAATCTCATCGACTCCTCATGTGAATACAATACGTGATAAAGTTGGACAAAAGTCAGCATGGATAGTTAATGACTGCAGTGCAACAATAATGTTGACACTGAATAAAGAAATGATAAGAAATTGGATGGAATATCGTTCCCCCTTCCTTTGGTCATCATCAAAAATCAAAGACATTTAAGCTCTCAAAAGTGTACAGGGGCACTTTAGCAGCAGAATCATCGGCTGTGTCGAGTGGAAAAGAATTCGTAAACTGAACATTTTGTCCATACAGAGGAGGAGGGAATACTACAATATTATAATGATGTTCAAGATACTGCAAAAACTTGTCCCCAACGATCTGAACATCTTGTTTCTTCACAGTAAACGAAGAGGTATTCGCGCGACTATTCCTACTTTAGCACCCCCAGGGCATGGTGAAAAAAGCCTAATCCAAATATGATGAACCTCCATTTGTGCTTTGACCAGAGCTTTGGAACAGTATTCCCACAGAAACCGCCTTAACAACAGAACTGGCGAGCTTCAAGACCTCTCTAGGAAAATTCTTCGAATAGATCTCAGACAACCCACCTACATTTGGATACGGATTCCTAAACAACAACTCACTCGAGAATACTGTCCATGGTTGACATTCATGGAGATAACGTTGAGGAACCCAGCTTCACCATATCAAAGCCATCAATGCTAAAGCCATGTTATTTCTTTAGATTAATCAAGTAACTGTAGAAAAGGATGCGACAATGTGAGTGCAAAAACTATTCGATACGGTTCCGGTTCTGAACACGCTTATACTGCTTCAAAATTAACTGCATTTGAACTAATTGTTGTCCATAGTATTTCGATATTCAATCTTCTTTTGATTTTTCGTATTAATTCTAATCTTTGATCCTAATTCTTCCAAATTTGAAAATGTATAAATATGTTAAAATGATTTTTATATGTATCGGGTACTCTTACACACACTATATATGGTAAATCAATCGATATCACTGGTACTGAACCAATAAATAAATTACAGGTGTCCCTTGTCATAACGCAGTTCTTTAGAGCTCAGTTTTTTAAAACCAATTCACGATGGTTTTTTTTTTAGTTTTCCGATGATGAACAGGGTTAGGATTATATTAACAAAGATAATTCTTACAAAAAATGCACTAAAGCTCAGCCATGAGTTATTGGACTGTATTCGCAGATATATCACGATATGCAAAAGTGTCGACTCGCAACCTCGTGAACCCGAAGAATTTACAATAAATTTCTATATTGAGTTTTGGAACCAACGATCTTTATTATGGTTGCCTCCTCATCATTTAAAACTAAGAAAAGGCCCCATGTTAATGCTGCTTCAAAACTTGACACAAAATGACACCTGTATGGTCATCCCATAGCTAAATGAGTTTTATATTCAAGCATGCAAACTCATAAGGAGGAACGTCAAAGAAGTGATGATATCAAAAAGTTATATTACTCCAAATGATACTCAACTTTCCTATTGAAAAAACGATGATTTCCAGTCATACCTACGCTAACAATGACTATAAACAAACATTAATGGACAGTATCAGACATCGCCAAGTATATGTAGCTATGAGAAGAGAAAAGGGAATCAGAGTAATATGAAAGTACAGAGGTCGGGACAAAATCTTGGAATCGTGCCCCTGTACAAAGAATTTTGTGTTCAAATATTTATTGCAATTAATACACCGATACAAAAATACATACATGTTCTTTATTACAATTCACTATAAGTCCGACCGTCCGTGCGTACTCACCGACTGCAAAAACGATACGACATAAACCCATGAAATTTTCTGTGGGTATGATTTCAAGCAAATTAGTTTTCGGAATCCATCCCTTAAAATGTCCGAACAATTAGGTAAACAAACTGTTGTCCACTAATACTTGCCATCATCTCACTCTGAAAAGTAAAAAAAATTGTTTTTTTTTCTATCTCCAACAACTGTAAAGTTGACATTGATTTTGTACGATTACAAATTTTCCTCAGCAAAAACAGAAGAGTCATTTTTCATAAAGCGATAACTTACACAAATCTGATGACGAATAAAACAACAACAAAAATGTTTATCATATTTATTCGTTACGACGAGTACAATGAAATATATATTTATATCACCAAACAAACAATAATAAATTAATTTTCGTACATATGATCTTAGGCAAGAAGACTGATAGATTTGATAAAAAAATGATTGATTATAAGGTTTTATTAAATACTTTCGGCTCGACTTACTGCAGTTTTTTTTTTCATGAATTCTCTTTTATTTTCATTTCAATCCATGAAAAACTTTCTCCGGAGTCGGTTCACCCACTGGCGTTTCGAATAAATTTGTACCTTACAATATAGAACACACTTTCCAGGGGTAGTAAGAAAGTAACACTCAGATATTGGAGAATTGAATCAGGCTGAGACATCGTTTCTTAAGACCAGAAATTTTCCAGCATCCCACCCCCACATGCATTAGAAATGATTACTCGACATAAAACATGATGAAAATATGAAATTGGTGGTGAACTACCCTCATGGTCAATAGACAATTTTGAGAACACCCCCAAATCAAGCAATCATTCTGACACTCCTATAACAGTAATAATATTTCATACACATGAGTTAATATGTTATAAATTACAAAAAGGAACTCAGTGCTTACTCTAGCGTGTTGTTTGTCTCCTACAGTCTTTGTTTGTGTCCTTGTAGGAGGAGAGGTATATAAGATACATTCGATCTGATTATAATTTTGAATTCTAAAAAAGAGTTAGCCCTAGTCTCACGTGATAGGTCAAAGGAGCTGCAAAAAGTCAAAGGTTGAATGGAAAAGCTTGGTCGGGAAAATGGATAAATTGAGTCAAACCTCAAAGATTTTCAAGTTCAAAATTATTAGAGATATAGATTTAATATTTTGGATTCCCCAAAAGTTTAGTAAGGGGATGCCTGTGATTTATTTTAATGGAAACTCAGATGGAATGTCTCTTTTAGATTACAATGAAGCGAAGGAGTTTGAAACTAGGGCAGCCAAGCGTGTTCAAACTTAGTTTATCATGATTATCAACAATTCGTTATGATAATCTGGATGTGTATAGTTTTTGCCTCTTTAGCTGCTTGAAAAAATGTTCCAGAAATTTTTAATCATACTTTGCACATAATTTCATAACCTAGGAAAAGTTGTCTTTCAGATATGTATCGCTTTGAAGCACTAACGTATGTCGACTAAGAAACTACACACATTCCATAACTTTAATGAAGTATTTCCCTTCCTCTTGTCTTTCATCGGTTGACCTAAAATGAATTTTACTGTAAATTTTCAATTTAATGCTTATACAGCGGCCAAAACACGCCCGAGGTGTTTTTCTCCACGCATGAAACGAAACGCCTTTGAAAAATGTCTGGGGGACTGACTAATTAGATATTGCCATTAAACCAACTGGAGTCAGTAGAGAAATCAATCTTCAAATTCTTATCTAGTTCAAGCGAATTCACACCGTCAAAATATTTGAAAAATCGATTTTAAAATTTGATCCTTAATACACTCCGGCGTGGTGTTATATATATATATGTGTATAATTTCTTCCTAAGGCAAAAAGGCTCCAATAAAATCACTAGAGCGACTCAGGAAAGTAAAGTGAGGATCTTTCAACATACAGATTCCCAGTCCAATTCTACAGAAAGACAATGAAGGACAATGACCATGAGTCTGAACCAAGCTTGACAATGGGATAAAAGAGACAGAGCTCACAGCAGGTAACTTTCGGAACTTTTTGGTTATCACAAATTCCTGAAGAATAACACATATCGTGACAGTGACCAGAATCAGAAGATGTTCGGATGTTACATAATGGAGCCTATGTCTGGATTGAAGAAGTATTGGAGTATGAGTTCATTTGGATAGTTTGTCGAAATCACATGTTTGAAATCATGCTTGCTCATAATTACTATCAATTTTCCGTACAACGGGTGCCCCTGAAACTGGTCTCTCTTCTTAAAAAGAAGCGGCAATCTTTCTCAGACTATGGATTTGTTTCAGCACCGAGAAACTTGTTTAATGATCCTCAACTCTGAAGGGGAATAAAAGCATGACGAAAAAGGTTAATTATAAGCTAATCATTTACATTTTTCAGGACCAGTCAAAGCTCATACCACGTGAGGAGCGAAATGTGTTTCAGCTGGCTTTATTCGTCAGTTTACGTCAAGTAAAATACTGGCATGAGGCACCAATGGGGACACACCAATAGAGGAGCTAGAGGGGCATCGAAAGCAGATTTAAGTCGTCATTTGTGGTATTTGTCGGAGCCTCTGATCAGACTGACCCTCCAATATCCCCTAAAAGATCACTCTCCTTGACGCATCAATATGCCAAGTGATCGTATGGATTATTACGTGGAATGATTCGCCACAAAGCAGACTTGGTAGCTCTTTGATATTCTGAAGTTCACATATATAGAAGGGACATCAATTTCTTCAGAAGGATCCATAACATTGATCTGATGATGCCAAAAAGGAGGAATTTAGAGAGCGTACCTCAATGCTGCTGAACAAGGTATTGCACTCGCTAAAAGTTACAATGAATAACAACGTACAATGAACATTAACCAAAAATGAAGGCCACAAGCAGTACATCCTACATTCTGTTGCAGCCCGCCAAAAACTCATTTTACCGGAAAATGAATTTTATTTACAAAATGTCTTATTTTCTTTTACAAAAGTGGTCAAGCCTCTAAACGTCAACCAAATGTCATGAAATTTTGTGCATGTATTTTCAAATGTCGTAATTGTGCTCTTGATATAAAAAAATAATTTTTCGTGGATCCACGCTAAAATTTAATCAATTCTTCCTGAGCCCACGACCCGGCCTTCCACAATATGTAATCAAAATTCGATTCTTGAAAACTACATTGGATTTTGATAAAGCTTATGTAAAACGAATGAATGGGTTTTAGAAGTATCTTAGACAGTCAGTCGATCAAAAAGATAAGGTAGGATTAACAAGGAAGTTGTAACAAATTTAGAACAAAAGCACGAACGCTAGTATACCAAAATAAAAGTCAGCCAGTGCAGATGATTAAGATTTGGAACAGACACAGTTTTTAAGTATGGGACTACCCAGAGTGTTAAAAATGACATTTGATTTTATTTGGGCACACATAACATGAAACCAAGGAGGTAAGTGTCAGGCTGTCAAAGTGCCGAAAGTAACATTTTATCAGGATACAAAAACTACGTAACCAAAGAAGAAGAAAGGTTGATTTACACTTACACTAAAACACTTAAATAAATTATCAGTCACTGAAATTATCAGGAATATGAGAAACACTAGAGAAAAGATAATCACAGGCAAAATGTACTTTTAATTTGGTTGTAGATTGGAATCGTATAAAAGGAACAGTTTTCCTTAAACGGTAGATTATATCATATTTCTAATAAAATGATTCGTTTACGAGATAAATGAATGTGCTTTTCTTGGAAATAGGGTTTCCCCATGAGAGGATGAAAATGACAAAATTTACTCATTAAAGGTCAAATGGGGTGATATGTATAGTTCTATCCATTCAAAGAAATAGTCGAAGGACACAAATCAATGAAATCAAAGGGTTGCAAAATGGAGGTGGACCAAAGTGTTTCAACCTTTACAGAGAATTCTCCATAAATACTTGGATATTAGCCTTTCAGAGCAGACAATAGGAGACAGAAGCTGAGCAGACGATAGGAAGTCTTTGAACATACTTGACAATCCCTTGGGTCGATGAGAAATTCTGGCAAAGTTAACTTAAGACAGTTGACCGAATCCAGAGCTACAAGAAGTGCTGACCGTTCATAATTGAAGGCTGGACTCCCAGAAGATTATCCGTTGACCTGACAGATCGATTGTCGATTGAGAAGATTTGAATTGAAGCTTGTAAGCTTAGAACACCCAATAAAACGCCTTTTGTTTATGTTAACCTTTACACGAGCCGTCCTATTCATTCCTTAAGTCACGAAAATCTTTGACGAATCCACTTTGCGACAGGACCAACCAACACTTGAAGGTGTTTTTTCAACCAACAACAATCCGTCTACAGTTCTTCAATCGTAGGCGTTAAAAGCATCGGCAGAGTGAGACAAGATCTGCCAATCTTCTTATAGGAAATCAATTACAAATATCAATTGATAGTATTCTGATTTGGTGGTGCTCGTAAAAAAAGTCGGTTTTTATAATGAACACCTCTTTATATTTTTCGATGCAGCTTTTCACTCTGATCATATTTTGACTTTATAAAATCTGAAACACCAAAGCGTTATACGGTGTGCCCCAAAGAGTTTGAACCTTAATATCGTTTGCACTGGGAACGTAGGATGGTGTAGTGATTCACGACGGAACAAATTCGATTTAAGGTCGATGTGATTTTCTTCGCACTAACACTCCTTGGAAAGGCATGAATTCACTTCTATTCCGAGCCGTGAACCCTATAAGGCAGTCAATCCTTCGCGTGGAGCGAGCAACCCCCACCGTAAAACGCCTACTCGCTACGGAAACTGCAATGCGGCCGTATGCTCCATAAGCATTCTTCTGCTAATAATCTATTTTCAAATTTTGAAGAATTATTAAATTGTATCACTTTAAAAACGTATTTCATTTATGATAGTGAATGAACAAATAAACTAATGGCTATCCAGAGAACTATTATCGAAGTTTTAATCTTTTTTTCAATTCTAGGACATTACCTATTAACCCTTTCAAGTCTAACCTGTTGTCCCATTATTTCAATTGATATTCGGACCATCCTCATCTTTGTTGTTTTTTATACAACGTTTCGGCGGTTGCACTCCACGGCCTTCGTCAGGTATCATCTGGTAGATTTGGGAAGTAACGAACCGAACCCTTTATTTATCCGTCGGGGGTATATTGACCGTACTCCCCTCTTTAGCGTTAGTAGTATTGTCATACTATCTCACACTAGGATCGAACCTGGAACCATCAGATTACTTAACAGTAATTTGTCTGATGCTGTAACCACTGCGCTATGTGTCCATGTGGATGATACCTGACGAAGGCCGTATATACATATAGTTTTACGGGTCTAACTCCAATTTTTTTTAGAAGATCCCGGATGAAAAACAAAACGAAAAACAATTTTTCTAGACTGATTTTTTCCAGAAGACGCAAACGGTGACCCATAGAAATCGACACATTTTGTTTTACAAAATTCGACCAACTAATGTGTGATATCATCATCATCATCATCATCATCATCAGTCTTTTAACGTCTGTCGTTGGACATAGACCTTCCCCTGGATTCGCAACAATTCTCTATCATGGGCGTCGCAGAGCCAGTATTTCCCGAATCCGTACAATTCATCTTTCCATCTTGTGTTCTGTCGGCCTCAGTTTTTAGGTGATCTCCGGGGATCCATGTTGTAAGACGTGATGTCCTTCGGTTGTCTTTCATTCTTGCAACATCGTCTGCCCATTACCATTTGAGTTTTCTTTTGATAGTTTCTATGATGTCTCGGACACCCGTTTTCTCCCTTATATACCGTGCTGTCTTGTGATATCTCCATGTGTGTTCGAGCATGATTCTCTCATGCATACGTTGCATACTTCTCAGTTTGCAGGTCTGTCTCTTGATTAGGTTCCATGTTTCAGCTCCATAAGTGACTATCGGGGGGATGCATCGGTTGTATACTCTTCTTTTTAGGAGTATTGGGAACATCTGGTTTTTGAAAGTTGAGCTTGCTCTGCCAAAGGCTTGCCATCCCTAAGTGATCCTTCGTTTGATTTCCTCCTCTTTTGAGGGTTTCATGGAGATTCGTTGTCCTTGGTAGATGTAGTCGTCTACCTTGCCGAGTTTTGCATCTTCTTGCTTGACAGTTACGTTCTTATTCTCAATATGATTATTGCACATGATTTTCATTTTACTGAAGTTCATGTGTAGGCCGACTTTTTTTTTTCCTTTTCCGCTGTGATGCGTTACTCTTGACTTATGGGAGTAAAAACACACATATGCACTTTATTACTTTATGATATAGATACCAAAATTATGGTAAAAATTATATCAATATACATTCATATTATGATGAAGTGAAGAGATGGTGTGTCGCTTAAGTCAAATATGTTTCCTAATGTACCGTCATACAAATAAAGTTTGAGAATCATTTGACTAAGAGATGTAGACAGTGGTTCTCAATGTATTTTTTCTGATCACTGAACCACGTACGTACGTTCGATGGTAAAGAGAACTAGGTACAGACAATTTGTGGAAAGGTCAATGCAGCCCCATAAGAAGGGGAATTTAAAATGAATTATGAGCTCAACCCATAGGAAAGACTTCGGAAGCTATAAATATGATACGACAGCAACCCTCTCCTCTCAAGAGAAATAAAGTATCCCGTTTATAACTCTCAGAAGGTGTGACATACATCCAAGGAAGGTTGGAGAGTTCACCAGCTCTTTGGTTTCTATGAAAACAACAAAGATGATGATGCCGATCCGAAGTGTACTGAGAAATAATAACGTTCATAAACGGCTAAGCCTATTAAATATATAGGCACATCATCGTGGAGTATAGGATAGTAACTTAGTCTGAAAGGTCTGAAATGAATTCAAGCCTCACTGAATGACTCACATTCATAGCATGGTATTGGACTAAGTTGTGCTTGGTCAATAGTTGTCTCGCCATGGTGTAGTTATCAGTAAGTTAGCCGCGTCGATCATTAATGATACAGTGAATTCAATACTGGGTGACCCACACTTGTGACCTTCTGCCAGACTTAACAAAGCTTTCCTTGTGAATGATCATGCGTAGAAAATAATCCTGCTTCTAAAAATCTTTGTTAATTGTTCAGTTATGTATAGTCCATTTTAGTTGTACTATCTTCGATTAGTATCAATGTCATTTGGAGGTTTAAATGGCATTCGTGCATCAATAGCTACCATTGAAGGTGAAGAAAGCTAATAATAAAAAGAAATAGAGGGGTGTGGGGAGGAATTAGGTAAATCTTGCGAATAGAAGTTTCCACCATCCTGTTTATGACAATTTACAAGAGGAAAATATCGAGACCTGAATAAGGAACAGGTGACACAAGCATCGTTCTGAGGTCAGTGTGACACGTTTTGATGCATATGGTAGTGAAATAGTTGTTCTTTAAAGAATGACTGAGGTAAATGATTTGTGACCATCGGCACTGTGTAAGCAAACCAGGTCAGAGGCAATGACGAGGAAGTTTTTCGTTGGTTAAAAAAAAACACGTTACTGGAAGCAGCTAGGTGAGCTTCAACTCTATTGTGCATAGCACACAATGAAATGCTATACACATCGATAGTTAAGTCAAAAAGAGACGCACAAATCATGATACCGGAGATCAAACTAGGGAAGCACTTAGAGAGCACATACCTCTGCCGAAGCCATTGTCACTGAAAAATGAATGAAAATCAGTTCATATAGAGATAAGATGCAGGGAAAATAACTGTGAAAAATATAATCGATTCTTCCTTACCACATGGCTTACCCATTCAAAATGCTTGAGAACTTTGTGTGATATTGTGTGAACAGACAGACACAAATGAATACATACACCTCTTTCAACTTCATTGACACCGGCAAACAATAATAGAGGATCAATCACAAATCAATTCTCCTCCCTGAAAAGTTGCAGTGGGACGTTTACATATAATTGCCCGTATAACTTTTGGAATGCATACACATTATCCGTCGATAATATTATTCTGCTTTCAATAGCGATATTAGGAACAGGTTTGGTAATCCAATAACAAAGGGAGAAGGTGGAAAATAATATTTGGTTTATGTAACATTTAGAAAAAAACATTGACGGTTACGAAGATTGGAAGAGATAAGGGGTAAAATAAGAAGATACAGGCAAAGAGTGAAGGAAGAGTAGAGGCATTAGATAATGAATAACAATGTGCAGCGCGATTTTTGCTCCTGGGTAATGGGTGTTTTTTTTTTTCTAATTACTTGCGTGAAAAGTATAGAATACGGCTATAATTCTCTTCAAAGTTTGCTTCTGTGATCAGGACAGTGATCCTAATCATTGATTTTTGCAACTATTTACTTTCATTTCAATTGTTGTTACTTTTATCGCAACTATACTCATGCAGTGAGAAAATAAATTTACAGCATGGATCCGAATGAAGATTAAGAGGCGGGTGAGAGTCGAACTCACGATCCTCTATGACGGACGATGGCTTGCTTAATGTGCTATCGCTCTTTTTAAAGTTTATTTTATCAGATAAAGTAAATCATTGTTATTGACTTTCTTGCTAATGACTACCTTTCTCTTAATTGAGAAGCAAAACTTGAGAATCGAACACACAACTCTCTCGGTCAGAAGATGACTAAAATGCAACTGCTCCTACCAATGAATTACATGAACGAGTTCAAGTCCAATTTAAACATCTTTAAGTGAAAGAAAGGTTCCCCATTTGATTCAATTTTGACCCCTAAAAATGAAAAATATTTTCCCAGCAATTTTGACCCATAAAGTTGAAAAAAGATTCTCCCAAGAGTTTGACCCCAAGAATAGAGGAAAAGTTTCACCCTCGATTTCTTCCCCTAAAAGACAAAAAAAATTTGAATCCCTAAAATTGAAAAAAAAAATTTCTTTCGATTTTCAGCCTTTGAAGCAAAAAATCTCCCCTAAAATTGAAATCATTCTCTCCTAGATTTGGACTGATGAAATTGAAGAACATGGATTTCCCCTTTGCCGTTGACCCCTTAAAGTGAAAATAAATTCCCATAGTATTTTACCTCTTTAAGTGAGAATAAAATCATCCCCTAGATTTTAAACCCAAATAGTGAAAAAACTCTTCCCAAATTTTTACAACTACCTACTCCAAATTTTGTGTATTAGGAAAATGATTTATCAATGAAGTAAAGTATAGTTACATTGTAAATTGTACATCAATACCTTAGTCGCAATACATCAAAACACGCACTAATAAAAACGACACTGTATGAGGTATAACTGTACAACCAATAAACAGCACAATATGAGGTATGTTAAATTAATCTTAGCTTCTTCTTACGTCACATTTGGATTCTGATTTTGAGAATGAAAGAATAACCAAATACTATTTTTTCGTTATAATACGTCATTAAAGAATAAGTGATCATTTTAGAATGAATCGACGTATAAACTGATCCCTCTTGAAACTGTAATGAGATAACAAAGACGAAGATACTCGTCGAATCATGTGTTGAATGATGAACACCATCCCAGAAAAAACGTTAGGCAGATTGGAAACATATTCATTGAACAGCTGAGATACTAGGATACTAGCCTGCATAATGAGCAGAATTCTAAAAATACTTCACTTCTGACAATTGGAACTTCCTTACTGTTTTTAAATAGAGATCATTCCAAATTTCCACAGCGATTCTAAGCCCTCTGAATCCCAAGTTGAAAATAATCAAGCCTAGTAGAATGGTACGTTAGTAAAATGTCACAAAGATTTATAAGAAAAAATCTTTATGAGCTCCAAATGGAAGAAATGACTTGTGCGTTTTTGAAAGTTTCAGAAAAAGAGAAAGGGAGGGAAAAGACGTGAAAAGCAAAAAGGACAAAGGTGTGTGTGTATGTGTGTGTGTGTGTGTGAGAGAGAGAGAGAATGTGAGTTAAAAGGGTAGATTCAAGTGACCTCATGCGTGTACGCACACGCACACATACACAACACACAGAAATTGTAGGAAGAATAAGGGAAGAGAAAATCTATAATATTCTACTATACCTGCATCCGAATGTTACGCCCCCAGTAGTATCTCAGGGCAAAGCTAGATATTAATTGCAGGCTAATAAGAGGATAGAAAAGAAAATTAGGTAGTTTAATCATCAGTTAGAAAAGAAAGTTAGATAGTTTACTGAGAGCCAAGGGATATTTCTCTTATGGAACTAATCCATGTTCATTTACATTAAAATACAGGAGGGTGACGGAATTTCGAAGGGATAAGGGAGAGAATGAGAAGATACAGACAAAGTGTGAGAGAAGAGCAGAGGCATGAGTTGTTTACACCTGTGGAATTTTCGAGCGTTCAGCTAGAAAGAATTGAAATGTAACAAGAGAAACAAAAAACTGGATAGAAAACCAGTAGGAGTGAGGGGAATAGAAGGAGGAAGCAGAATGAGAAGGAACGCACTGGAGAAAGTGGAAGTGTGACACTAGGGGGCCAGGAGTCCCCCGTGTTCTGAAAATTACGAAAATTACCATGGCTGTTACTAAAAATTACTATGGTTATTACCAGTAATTACTATTGTTATTACAAAAGGAGTTATCTGTGTTAAAAGGGATAATGTGTTTTTCGAGATGTCATAGGGAGTTGGGTCACCTGTGCTTTTTCAATCTGGTGTCATCTGTCAAGGCCTGGGTTGCAAAAACAAATGCTTTTGGAAAAAGGTTTTGTTCCCGATTCGATGACCATGTCCTGGGAAGTTGAGTTATCTGTACATTTCAATCTTGTGTCATCTGTCAGATCCTGGGGTTTGAAAACAAAGCCAGATATAAGGGTCAGTGTTTGAGGTCTAGAGAGCGAGAGAGAGTAAAAGCTTATGAAAGAAAAATTATTTGCGGAGTCTTTGGGAGAGGGGGAGACTAATTTATGATATTGAACAGACCTGCGTCGCGAGATGAATGAGGGTCAATGTTTTGGGTTTTTCTGGAAAGGTCGAGATGGCAGGAGAGGGAGAGATAAGGGAAGTCGGTTACAAGAGATACAGTGTCGATACCAAGTGCTTAAATAAGTGATCTTCGTAACAAGTAAGCAGAGTAAAATTTGGGTTTGGAGAAGAGACTCGTGCCAGCTCTCTCTCTCGTATCAGCCGTCCACCCTTAGTGACCGTCAACCGCAGCTACCATTCAGTAGACTACCGTTCGTGATATGAGAGACCAGTCGTCATTTTGACTTAGATAATAATCTGCCTCCTCTCTTTTCGACTGCGAATAGGCATTTCCCGTCTCCAGAGATATTGATAATCAATATTCTATATAAAACATATGAACGAAATTCCGTTTTGTTGCCTTCTTTTACTAACCCAGAACCACGGCTGGGTTTAGTATAGTTTGTGGGACCACACCCCAACAGCAAAAACCCCACAGAAGAACGAAGAGAAAAAAAAGAATAAAAGAGAAAGAAAATAAGGATTCCTTATCAAACGATATTTCCAAGAGGAGTGTGTTCGAGTAGTAATCTTTGAAACGCTTCTTTCATTTGTTTTTTTCCGTATCTTCACACATTTAATAGATTCTGCCTTTACAGAGAGTCACGCCATCTAATTCGATTTTACGCTTAAAATTTGATAAAATGAATCTAGTTTCAATTAGTGCATTTCTTCTTGAAATGAAATATAAACAAAACAATATAAATTTGCATATCCATTATTGCAGGTTTTGTAGTAGAAAAGTAGCTCTGATTAGTTTCAGCACGAACGTAGCTACAGTATTACAAGTGGTCTGTCAGACTAACTTGCTTACTTCTGCTCCACACCGAGTACTATATATATATATATATATATAAATATATATATATACATACAATCACGGCAGCTCATTTATCAGGCTACATAAAGACTCGGACCCCTTCCAGCATTTATCGACTTCAAAAAGGCGGTCGACTCACTAGAAATCCCTAAAGTCGTGGAGGCCATCACTCGACAAGGTGTAGATCCAGTATATGTTGAAGTGTTGAGACATATATACAATCACTGCAGCTCCTTTATCAGGTTACATAAGGACTCGGACCCCTTCCAGCTCCAGAAAGGAGTAAGACAAGGTGATACCAGCTCACCTAAACTCTTCACAGCCTGCCTCGAGATGATCTTCAGAAGGCTAGACTGGGAGAGTAAAGGAATTGAAATAGACGGCGAGTATCTGAGCAACCTCAGATTTGCAGACGACATAGCCCTTTTCACAGAGAACCTACACGACCTCCAACTAACGATAGATGAACTAAATGAAGAGAGCAAGAAAGTCGGCCTACACATGAACTTCAGCAAGACAAAGATCATGTGCAACAACCACATTGGAGATAAAAACACTAAGATCGAAATCGAGGACACAGAACTCGAGAAAGTAGACCACTACATCTACCTAGGGCAACGAATCTCCATGAGACCCTCACAAGAAGAAGAAATCAAACGAAGAATCACACTAGGATGGCAAGCCTTTGGCAGAGCTAGCTCAACCTTCAAAAATAAGATCCCATTAATCCTAAAGAGAAGGGTGTATAACCAATGCATCCTCCCAATAGTCACTTATGGAGCTGAAACATGGAACTTAACCAAGAGACAGACCCGTAAATTGAGAACCATGCAACGTGCACATGAAAGAATAATGCTGGGCCTCAGATGGAGAGACCACAAAACAGCACAGTACATCCGAGAAAAGACATGAGTTAGAGACATCATAGAATCCATTAAAAATCTCAAATGGCGGTGGGCTGGCCATGTTGCAAGAATAGCAGACAATCGATGGACATCACGACTCACAACATGGATTCCCCGAGACCACATGCGCAACTGAGGCCGGCAAAATGTTAGATGGAGAGACGAGCTAGACAAGTTCAGGAAGTACTGGCTCCGTGACGCCCATGATAGAGAAGTATGGCAAATCCTGGGGAACGTCTATGTCCAACGACGGACGCTAAAAGACTGATGATGATGTATGCTCGAGAACTACACATCCAAGACAAAATCTAATATCTACAGCACATTTCAAAGTCGAATTTAGTAAAAAGTAAATTTCATTCCAATATATTTTTACACTTTTTTTTGCGTCGAGAAACTATCCAGACGACACCCTGTTACCAGCAAAAGTAGGCCGCGTGTTTGTCCCTGGGTTGGGTAAATGATCGTTTACAAATAGTATCCAGCAGACAACCGGAAGGGTGAAGCCTTCTGTACGAATTAACTGAAAATCACACTATCAGATGATTTTTTTTAGCTAGTATTTAATAATCTTAGCCTACTCTGGCACAAAGCTAAATGAGTGTGGCTTCCTGACCTACAATAATGATCAGGAGACTACTAGGTATTAGCTATTGATCAGTGGTGAAGAATCGTAGTCACTAATCTTACCTTTCCATCGGACTCACAAGTATAGGGTACCTAGTGAGGATCAAATTCATTTCAGTTGCTCATGATCACTAGATCTGTGAGACGTAAAAGCTACAACTTTTCAATATGTTTTCTCCTATCTTATGTCAGTTGTTAAAATGAACATTTAAAAGAGTATAAATTGTTTGAAACTCCGTGTTGATTATGTCTAAATTTGAAATCTTCGCCTTTGCCAATAGAACAAAAAGCGAAATCAGACTTATTAAAAAGAAAAAAATATTAAGGTATACATCAAAATTAAATCAACCGCCATATCTTATTCTCCTCATTGCTATTAACAATATTAGCAGTAGCATTACCATTAACATTATAATTATCATAATG
Organism: Thysanoteuthis rhombus; assembly: GCA_963457665.1. NCBI lineage: Eukaryota > Metazoa > Mollusca > Cephalopoda > Oegopsida > Thysanoteuthidae > Thysanoteuthis > Thysanoteuthis major. The sequence continues at coordinate 20,041,959 of OY735201.1, forward strand.
TTATACCTCCAGCCATTTTGAGAACAACTGAATCACCCTTTCATGATTATATCAGATATATAGTGACTTACCAAATCTAGAATAACTAAACTAACATGTAAAATGTAAAAGTGAACCCCAACACTGGGAAACAGACTTAAGTTAAATAAAATACTCTCAAAGAGGAAACACAACACAAAGAGCTGATGCTTTAACAACATACTGATAGGGGAAGTGCCCACATTATCTACTGCTAATTTATAATATATAACTACCAGCAAGCAAAGTATCTCCACTATGTAAGACAGAAAAACATAACAAACAATGACCAACAACTAAACGAGAGTAAGAAAAAAGAAGAAAAAAAAAAATATATATGAACAGAATAAGAGGAAGGTTCTCCACCCTAGAAAAATAAACCCCCTAAAAAATATTTCCCTAAATAGGGATCTAAAAAACATCGAATTGTTCGCCTGGAAAAGCCCGAAAAGGACATAAACATGAACGTATTTGCGTAGCGAATCATTTCATCATATATGTAGACATAATTCATTTCCGGCTACAATCTGAGTGGATTCACATTACACTGCTTTGAATCTTACTATTAAGCAAACGGAAACGCTCACAATTTTTCTCCACATGCAAGTAAATAATATTTTTCATCCAGTAATTTTGAAGAATAAGTTATGATTTTTCCAAAGTATCTTAGAAACAGAGGGTAATCTAAATTTTCTTTTTTTCCCATCGCTTCATTGCAATGTGTTCTTACATTTTTCAACGTACATAGCAGGTCTTTCTGTATTGTCTCATGTCGGTGGGCGAAATGTTCATAGAAGCAGTCATAGACTATATAATAAATAAATATATATTTGTTTTCTAAATTATGCGTGAATGTAGTCTTTTTAAAAGAAAATATGTATTCGGAAATTCTCTACTTAATGAGAGCTAAATCATATAATTCATTCATATTATGCTTATCTCAATAAATATATTCTTTGTTATTCAAATCATTGTTTCTGACATTATTTCAACTTGTACATTGATATTTGCATCTTTTCTAATGCACATGCACACTGTGTTTACTGTTTCAATGCTATCGCTATGCCAACAACTTTAGAGAAAGAAGGAAACACAGGATATCCCACGCTCTCTCTCCCTCTCTCTCACACACACACACTCTCTCTCGACCGACCATCCGACGGACCAGCAGTCTCTTGCTGAGTCATGCCTTGCATATATGTATTATAACTACTGATGGCACATCAGATGTAAACGGACATAGTAACCCTACAGCATTTCGTTTTTAATCGTAACTGAGTCATTAGATAACATTAAAAGTATATGAGTAGATTACGAAAGTATTACCTTGAATCAGATAAATATGGTACCAGTCTAATTTAATCTCACTTTGTTTATAACATCGGATATTGCTATTTTGTTTTTTTAGTCATATTTTTTGTTTTTTTTTTCAAATTTTTTTTGCCTTATCCTGGTTTCACACATCATAGCAGCTTGAAGCAACTGAACTTCAGTGATGTATTTGCATTCAAAGGAGAAAATATTTGCATGTACTTATATTTACAGAAAGAAATACATAAAAATTACTATGAATTAAGTCATTCTATTTTAACGCAAAATAAGTGCTTCTATATATTTGATACCGGGCACCGCCAGGTAAACAGCTAATATCATTTTAAAAAAAACTACAAAAAAACATTCGATGAGCATGGAACTTAGACTAGTCACAACGAAGAAAAATTACATGTGAACATCTTATATCCGATATTTGAGACTGTTTTTTCCAGCCTCTATGTTTCGTATGGAGTGACACTATGAATATTCACCTTCAGAGTTGAAAATGTTTTTGTTTTTTTGAGGAAACTGATACACTTTCAAAGCACAAACAATTGGATGTAATTATTTTGCTTTGTTTACAACAATGTTAAACGAAACGTTGGAGCAAATCGATAGCAATTTCATAAAAAATAACTTGAAAATGTTAACAGATAATCTTACCAGCATTCTTGATGTTACTAATAATATATTAAACAATACTACAAAATATGCCCCCAATATTACGGATAATGTTAATGGCGTTCTACCAAAGCTTTCTTAGACCCCCCAGAAATAGAAAACCTAAAAGAAAATAAAATTGATGAATCATAAGTTCTAACCTTGATGAATTCTATTGAAGATGCAAAATAGTATGATGGTTTTTGCCCCGAAGAACGGAACAGACCAACTAAATTCGAATCGTGGCTGCAGTAGTACAACGTCTACCCGGAAAGTATCCACTCAATCAATATTGACGAAGAAAATAGCCTACCTAGAACAATGGCAAATTAGTCTATTCAAAATACTCACTTTTGAAATACTTTTTCGGGATTGCAATTGGCTACCTATTTGCAGTCTCCCTAATCTCATCCACGGTCGGTAATCTCTTTGGAAAAAAAACAGAGGTTGCAGTGAGAAAAAAGATGAAAAAAGAAAAAAAAATGTTGAAAAATGTAGGCAGTGAAAAAATTTAAATCACCATTTCGGAATATGAAACGTCTTTGATTAAGGTAAAATTCTGTAAAATCTATAAAGAGCAACTTTAAGACAACCATTATTACTACTACTACTTTTGGTAGGAGTAGTAGTAGTAGTGCTCTTCTCTCATCCTATGCCTGTTCCTTTTCTCCCTTATTCCTTAAGATTTTCGTTGCCGGTCAATGATATAAATGTTATAAAAGCATGGAATAGTTTCACATGCAGAAATGTTCCTACCCGGTCAATAAAATATCTTATTTTCTCTCCTACCATCACCCTTCTAAACCTCTTCTCAAACTACCGAATGATTTCTTTCTACAACTTCCCACAATCTTATCAAACTGCTGAGCTTCCCTTTCTCCCCATCTATCATCCTACCTCCTCACTAAACTAACTACCTTCCTTCTCTGTCCTCTTCCTTTCTAAATAAAAAAAACATTTTTAATAAAACAAATGACATATTAATTTAGTTAATTTATACTAATGAAATAAGCAATATATTACTTGTACCAGGTAAGTCCTCCAGTGAAAAGGGAATATTTATCACCATTTTTGGATTATGTTTCCTTTCTGTAACACGGTATTTTTTCTATTTGTTTTATACGAGAAATGATAATTGAATTTTCCGTCATCAATATCTTTTTCAAGGTTACTTTAGAAAGAACTTATATTCTCTAATGTCACCATGGCTCTGCTGAGTTACCACTTGCCGTAGCATTTATCGACTTCAAAAAGGCGTTCGACTCACTAGAAATCCCTGAAGTCATGGAGGCCATCACTCGACAAGGTGTAGATCCAGGACATGTTAAAGTGTTGAGACATATATACAATCACGGCAGCTCCTTTATCAGGTTACATAAAGACTCGGAACCCTTTCAGCTCCAGAAAGGAGTAAGACAAGGTGATATCAGCTCACCTAAACTCTTCACTGCCTGCCTCGAGATGATCTTCAGAAGACAAGACTAGGAGAATAAAGGAATTGAAATAGACGGCGAGTATCTGAGCAACCTCAGATTTGCAGACACATTGTCTTTTTTGCAGAGAACCTACACGACCTCCAACTAACGATAGATGAACTAAATGAAGAGAGCAAGAAAGTCGGCCTACACATGAACTTCAGCAAGACAAAGATCATGTGCAACAATCACATCGGAGATAAAAACACTAAGATCAAAATCGAGGACACAGAACTGGAGAAATTAGATCACTACGTCTACCTAGGACAACGAATCTCCATGAAACCCTGGCAAAAAGAAGAAATCAAGCGAAGAATCACACTACGATGGCATGCCTTTGTCAGAGCAAGCTCAACCTTCAAAAATAAGATGATACCATGAATCCTAAAAAGAAGAGTATATAACCAATGCATCCTCCCAATTGTCACTTATGGAGCTTAGACATGGAACCTAATCAAGAGACAGTGATAAAGAGAATTATTGCGTTGAGGATAATGATGATGATGATAATAATAACTTTGTGGGGATGGTAAAGGAAGGCTGTGACGCTCTAGTCCCCCATGAAAGTTAGTGGATGTTATGACTAAGAACTCACAAATCAAGTGGCCTGAAAAGTGGCTGAAAAAATCGTATTCGCAGGTAATTATTCAACTAAATTTAAAATACAGCAATCATGATAAACTACGAGGTAGAAAAATGAGGGATGTCGACAGTCCGATGGAAGAAGAAAACTCCATGATACAAACCCTGAAGGGAATGATACAAGAAGAGAAGAAACCAGTTCATCTTTTAGGGACAAAGATTGGAAAAAACGAAAGATTCCACTGAATATGTCCATTCCGTTTTATGGCAAACTGGAACTCACAACATAGCCGAGTTCAACCACTTTATTCATGCTGCGAAAATGGTAACAGGCATCTTTACGAGACACACGAACAATTTTCATCAGAAACAACTTTCCTCAGTATTCATGCAGATCCCAGGCTATGATCCACCAAGCTTAGATCGGTGTTAGGCCACAATATGGGGCGCTTGGTAAGGATGAAACTCACTTGCTAATAGCCTGCGAAATGATACAAGAGATGAGCTCGATAGGTATCACACTAAGGTACATACCTGTTTTTTTTTTTCCTTTTTTTTTCTACTAAGCTTAGCTATATCTGATGAATGGTCACTTTAAGACTCGAACCCACTACACCTTCATGTTGTTTTTTGAGACAAACAAAACCAAAAGTTGCGTCGTTCAAGCGCCAACTGTTCCAGCGCCAGTCGTTTCAGCCACGATTCCTTCCAGCATTGTTCGAGGATAAAGTAATTTTCACCGGGCTATCAACAAGGCTATACTAGTCGTACTGAACAACATTTTGAATATACTCTGCTGTAAGCAATTTGCAATAAATGCAGAGATTTTTCTTTGCTTATATTTTTCCTTTTAATGGAATCGAAAAAAAAAACGAAAAAAAGAAGAGATTATTAGGAAATGTTATTGATTTCTTTGGATATTACAAACATGCAAAAGTGTCTTAAAATCTAGCTATTAAGAATAATTTCTGTGTCTAAAAATCTTCGACATTTGATCTTTTAAAAATCATCGTAGGATTAAAAATGTTCAGAATAAAATAGAAAAAGACAAACCTAAATCTAAATAAATCTGAATATAATTGATACAACTATTACATTCATTCATGCATAAAGAACTTAGTAGGGTTATTTTTTATAGACAAATTTTTAGACGAAGTCGTATATGTTTAAAGTTCAGATAAATAAATTAACCTCTCTTTAAAGATGATTCTTAACACTATTTTATAGATGAGTAATCGACCGTAAAATGAAAAACGACTTAATATCAAAACTATTTCTTTCAAGCGAAATTAAGCTAAAAAAAACTTTTTTTAGCGCAAGTATCTATAAAAATGCCGTCGAAAAAACATTTATTGTTTTCCATCGAATATGTCTCCAGCATTAGTCTTTATTGTTTCTATTTATTTACCAGTTCAATGATGAATTGGAACTCCCTGGATCCCAACCTGAATTAGCTACATAAATTAGATTTGGTAGAGGCGCTGGAACGGCGTTGCTGGGTCTGTCATGGCACTTTGACGGCGTTTGAAAAGTAGAAAGTTTGTTATCAATTTATAATTCAATAACAATCTAAATAATTTAATACCAATCGAAAAACAATTTATCGATTCTGCACTTCAAGTACAGACAATATGAAACAGTACCAAAATTGATTTTATTACGTAAAAGTAAAATAAAAATGTTTTGGTTCCTACATGCAAAATACGAAAGATGTATTTAGTCTACACTGTCTGATATAGACAAAAACATTACCTGGCGTGTTTTGAACTTTCTGAAGCCACAGACATATACAGAGATAGATAATGGAACAATCTAAACTAAATACACAGACATTCAACAAATACTATGAAATCTACTTCAAGTACACTATTTCTTTTTTCTTTTCATAGCCTTTCATCCAAATATGTTTGGGCGTAATGTTGCAAAAGATGGCGTGTGTAGTTGTTTCAAACACTTAAATCAGAACAAATGAACACAGCGTGACCCTTTTGGCGTTACAAAAAGCAACAGACAAGAATGAGAAAGCTGAAAAACTACACACTTTATGAGATTTGGAATTCCACCTGTTTTAGCGGGCAACTGCTACTTGTTCCTCAGAAGACACGGAACCAAAGTTTCAATGTAGTTAGAACGCTGAGCTTCTAATTTATTTGACCGAATTTATAGTCATAGAAATTCATGTACCGGAAGAACAACAACAACAAAAAAAAACAACAACAAAAAAAACCCCAAAAAAACAAAAACAAAAACAAGAAAGCTTCGCTTTTTGGCTTTTTTCGATAAATTGTATGGTTTTCTATAACTCTAAATTACACAAATCTAGAAGTGACGGAGAACTTCTATAAGCTATTTTGCGTAATGATCAAGATTCTTAATGCTGGTTTCTTCCAAAATATCATCTAATCTTGAATGTTTTTACTAATTTACATCGAAATTTGAATATATTCTTGATCGAGCTAAAGATCACATGTATAGATCTCCTCAAACCATGCAATGCAATATTAGGTTCATTCAGATGCAACGAAAAAAAAATGTGTAAAACATATATTTTCTGAGTCAAAAAAATCATTCCGTGGAGGAAAATCATGCAGCACGCCTTTCATATCTAAAAATAGTTCGATTTTACTCAAACATCCAACAAACTATTTCAATACTTCATCACGACTTAATCATCACAAATTATAGCACATCAGTAACGCACTATACTGATTCAACTTCATTCAAAAGTAAATTAAATTCCCATCTATGCAAAGTCGTGGTAGCTATCAAATTGGAACTATTATCACATCATTGAAATTTTTAAAGCCTACCTTCGCACACTGTAAAAGGACGATCAACAGCTTCTATAAATTACTTTTTGAAAACAAAATTTCGACCTAACTTTAACAAGGGTATAATCAGTCATAACTGAAATTATTTTCGATCAATATACTTGTCTTTCACGAAAAATGTTAACAATACAGTCATTTATGTATTTTCCTTCCATATTTTGAGGCAAATTCTCTGATTTAATCAACTCTTCATCAACAGAATCTTTGTGAAATATCATACGATAGTAGCTATTCGAACAGATGACATAATACCAGTGATCTCATCGCTGAAAATAGGAAAAAATCGCTGGTATTTGAGTTGTTCTTAAATTGGATTTTTTTTAATGTTGACATACACTTCATATTCTTCTGGATAACAATTGCATACATTTAACAAAAGGTTTTTTTTTTCAATAATCTCACCATCACTTCATAATATTCTGTGATCAACGATGCTATGTAAGAATCAAAAATAAGAAGCCTAAGTCATACACTCGTCTTAAGACGTCTTGAATATTTGCAAGGATCTGTGGTTTTGGCTGAAATTTCTGACTGCAAATAACTGTGATTATGAACATTTTTTGCGCTGATCATATCAGTGTTGCCATATTTATCTTATACTTTACATCCAAAATTTAGTTGAAATATGAGAACACCTTCTCCAGATTCATGTCTAAAATCTCGAAAGCATATAAGGTATAACAATTGACTTGAAGGGTAACAGGCACCTATTGTAAGCAGATATATCTTCATTATATTTCAAATGAAAAGTAAGAAATTCTTTTTCAAAATCTCGATAAGTATATATTGAATTGACAGATTTTCATCAGGGAATTCTACTTCATACTTGAAGATTGCAGTTTTCAAACTTTTCAACATACCTAATCAGAAAAGAAAAGGTGATATTTTGAGCGATGCAATGTCTGGGACACAAGCTTTTATATACGTCATTAATCATTGGAGGGATGAAAATATCAAATGTTTATCTGCTCTACTGACTTTTACTCAGAGAAATAGATAAAAATGTATTAATCATGGCGGGTCAGTTTATAACTAAATGTTGATATAAAACTGATCCTTCACTTTATGTCCAGGGACATTTTATTGCTCCCCTATTCCATGTTCAGAGATTTTAAAGAGAGTGAAAATCTTGATTTTAGTGTGCCCCCCCCCCTTATACCCTTTCATTCAAACGTATTTTGGGGGAATGTGAGTAAAAATGAAAGTTGGAACTGTTTTAAACACCTAAATATGAGCAGAGATATAACGTGATCTTTTAAGCGTTACAAAACAATAAATACTGTTTTTTATAAATTGATTGAATATGACTACAATCTGTAATATTTACTTTATCAAAATTATTTTTCTCATTTTATTACTAGAATTGAAATAAGAAATGTTACTTATTTCACCAAAAATTATCTAAACAGTAAGTTCTGTCATTCAGACGCATATTTAAAAATATTTCAAGTGGATATATATATATATATATATATATATATATATATATATATATATATATATATATATGTATGTATATATATATATATATATATATATATATATATATATATATATATATGTATATATATGTATGTATATATATGTATGTATATATATATATATATATATATATATATATATATATATATATATATATATATATATATATATATATATATATATATATATATATATATATATATATATATATATATACTTTCAAAACAGCCTGTAAATAGGGCGTTCCAGAGATCTCATGACAGGAATATTATGTAGTATTGACTATGACCTTTTGTATGAAGAACCGCATAAAACTATGTTCGTTGACTATTTTTTCTTAGCTGCTTCGGCGATGCTCTTGGGAGAGGAGATCATTTCAAATAACTTTCTGTATAATATAACGCAATTTACAATTCATTCCGTTGAATCTCACACATCTATTTCTTTATACGTAACTGTCGTATTGAAAGAAGCGAATAGACCGAGAATAGAGAAAATGAGAATTTGGGTTGAAAGCAGTCATTTAAGTACTTCCATTACCAGCAGTTGTTTAGCTCAATGTTAAGAGCGTCGCTACATTGAAGCATCTACCCTATCGGTGGCTAGTTCGATTCTTACTGCAGCTCCATTTTCTTTGATTGTTTATTCTATTTACGTTGTATGAATAGAGTGATATGTTAAACGAGTAACGACGGGAGATCATTCCAGGTGAGTTTCTATATGATCATCAGCTTTTTATCGTCCGTCGTTGGACACAGACCTATCCTAGGATCTGCCACAATATTCTATCATGGGCGTCGTAGAGCCAGTATTTTTTCTGAATTTGTCTAGTTTCTATATGATATGACGCAATTTATACTATATATATATATATATATATATATATATATATATATATTATTTCAGACCAAAACTATCTCCATCCTTGAGTAAATATGATTTTTCATAAAGCTGCTTATCTTTCCGACGAGCGCACCATTCATCTTTTCTTTACACAAGCGTAGAAAAAATCACATTAATCCAAATCCTCTTCTTTACACGTTTATTTTTTTCAACAAAACGAAAGACGTCTGTATTAGGCCGATGAGTCAATTTGACAGATCTTGTCGACTGTGAATATTATGAAGATTCTCAGAATACTTCAATCAAAATAGGTCTTAGAACAATCATCTCGGTACAGTCGACTGCTGCACACTGTCCACCTACTCATTGTAACTTGAAGTATGTTCTGATCGCATCAGGAATACGCTCGCCTATCAAAATGCTGTCGACTTGCAGGAGCTTACCAAATGATTTTTAGGGAGGTGCAGGCCCCCGCCGACAAAAGTGGCATGCAGGCCTCAATTTTGACTACAAAATAGGGGCACAGTTTGAATGACGAAAGAGCATCGGAGTGTGACACTCGCACACCCACTCTTCGGTATGCCCCTAAATACTCATTGGCAATGCACTGAGGAGCTCTTAACCAGGAGAAGAAAAGAATTGCTATACATAACGGTATATGAGACGAACATTTAATCAAAAAATTAAAAATGTAACTGGAGTCGTTAACTGAAGCTCGAAAAAAACAAAACAAAACAAAACAAAACAAAAAAAAAAAAACACAAAACAAATGGAGCTTGGATGAGTTGCAGTGAGCGATAGTACCCCAAATATACTTGTTCACCATTCACTTTTTAGTCCGGCATATATTGTACTTTTCACAGGGTCTGTTTGGATACGAAATTTAGAAATACCTCATTATCTAAAGGAGCTGGCAAACTTTTTTTTAGAGGCGTGTTGGATTAGAAATATTTTTGTTTCGCAGGCTAAAGCGAAACAATGATCATACAAGGCTCTGGGATCTCTTTTTTTTAAATAATTACTCGAATGTTTTTTACGATAGGAGTACGCACTAAGCTTCCATATAATATCATTTAATGAGAACTATGACATTCTTTTTAGGATCAAAATATCATCAAATTGCGATTCAAATATTGTGTATACTAATAGTACAGGTGGATTGGGCAGTGCTGAGATATTTCAACCATAATACATTGATTTGTTCAAGCCAAAGCAAAGATGAGATTTTTTCTCTATTTTTAGATTTTGAATTTCATTGTTTACTCACGAAAGATAAGGAAACAAAGAATTTGACAACGTCAGATTTAATGAAGTCGCCCGCCGTATAGAATGGGGCCACAAGCCAGATTTGAAAAAATAAAATCATAAAGCTTGCAAGTTATCTTTTCATTTCATTCGTCTCTCATAGACCAAGCGACTCTCCTCTTACCAGGCTCTCCTTTCTCAGCTCCCCCCGTCTCGCCTTCCCCTTACCTCTCTGCATCGCCAGCAGCAATCAGATTCTTTCTTTTTTGACTCTCTCATTGACGTATCTGAACCGTCTTCGAAAGAAGCGTTTAGTCTTTTTCGATTTCGAAAATATGAAATTGGATCTAATAGACCTGACGACTGTCATGGAGATCCGGTTATTTTTTGTAGCAATTGTTCGGATGCAAACCTGATGCCCATACAGGACTGATGGGTTCCAAGTGCCCTGCTATTTACTTATGGGATGATAAGTTGATTCAAGACTCTTCCAAGGGCATTAGTGTGAAGTGAAGACAAACTGCCTAAGATGGAGTTTGAACTCGGTTTACCTATTCCATTCTTCATGCCCTTAATCGTTTGGCCACCCGTGACTTTAACCGACGCGATGCCTCTGGGAAGCATCAATAATCGATATATCGAGAGAAGGGTGTGAAGAATGTGGCACCATCCGATGAAAGAAACTCTATCGACTGACATATTGACATCGGTTAAGCAGAGAAATAATATTAATACAAATTATTGAATTCAAATAGTAATGTCGAATCTAATTATTGAAACTTGATCCATCTCTGCTGCTTGGCCAGGGAAATAGAAACGGTTCGGGGATGAATTTGATCATAACTGAACACTGGTAGATATAACGATGGGTTGGAAAGTATCTCTGTTGTTGGGTCAAGGGACTAGAAACGGCCAGAGGAGCGGGAATCTATGATCACGATTCAACATCGGTGGAAGCTGTGTAGGTAACGACGGAGGGGAAATGTCTCTGCTGTTTGGCCTGAGGACGAGAGCTGGTTGAAGCTGGTTGAGTCTATGACCATGACTGAACAGGGTTGGTGGCTGTGGAGGTAGCGATGGAGAGGAGAGTTTTGTCGTTTCGCAATGGTTGTGGAAAGGAGGAATCTTTGATCATGACTGAACACTTAAAGTACAAATAAACACAAATAAAGAACGCAGGAAAATGTTCCATACAAAACCGCAGCCTCTAAACATACCAAAAGAGCACGTTCAATCTTTCAAGCTCGAATTGAAAAACAGATTCAGAATTCTTACTGAACAAGACAACACTAACATCAACGAACTAAGCAACAAAATGACAGCGTCAATAATTGAAGTAGCCTCTACATTTAAGCCAATGAGCAGACAACCCATTAGCAAAATCTCGGATGAGACTAAAAATCTCATGGAAAAACGCAGAAACCTCAAGCCACCGACAACAACAAGAGAGAAAATTGAAGAGGCTGAACTAAACAAATTAATCAAGAAGAAACGAAGAGAAGACAGAAGGAGATACACAACCGCAGTCATTGAATCAACTCTTGATAAAGGTCGGGGCTTCAAAGCTATAAACAAACTCCTCAACTCGGTACGAAGGCAAATAACTAGCATACTCGAGGAAAATGGAAACCTAACAACAGATAGAGACAGGATTGTCGAACGTGCCAAAGAATTCTACCAAAAACTTTATTCGTCCAAACAAGGACTGCAAAACAATGAGCAAGATACACAAGACATGAGCAATCAACTCGAGGACTTCCCACAAGTAACCCCGTGGGAGGTGAAAGAAGCCATTAAACAGACGAAGAAAGGAATTGCCACTGAACCAGACAACATCACCATCGATCTACTCCGAAAAAGCAGGTAAAATCATCACTAGGAAACTGGCCGTCCTCTTCAACTTGTGTCTAAAACACAGTAAAGTCCCTGACGATTGGAACACTGCTATCATAATGCTTTTATTTAAAAAAGGAAACCCAAAAGACCTCAACAATTATAGGCCTATAAGCTTACTCAACTGTGTATACAAACTTTTCACAAAGATCATCACCAACCGATCACAAAAACACTAGATGAAAACAAGCCACGTGAACAGGCTGGCTTTAGAAGAACCTACTCAACCATGGACCAACTGCACTCGATAAATCAGCTGAAAGAAAAAGCAGTTGAGTATAAACTACCACTTGCCGTAGCATTTATCGACTTCAAAAAGGCGTTCGACTCAGTAGAAATCCCTAAGGTCATGGAGGCCATCACTCGACAAGGTGTAGATCCAGTATATGTTGCAGTGTTGAGACATAAATACAATCACGGCAGCTCCTTTATCAGGTTACATAAGGACTCGGAACCCTTTCAGCTCCAGAAAGGAGTAAGACAAGGTGATACCAGCTCACCTAAACTCTTCACTGCCTGCCTCGAGATGATCTTCAGAAGACAAGACTAGGAGAATAAAAGAATTGAAATAGACGGCGAGTATCTGAGCAAGACATAGCCCTTTTCGCAGAGAACCTACACGACCTCCAACTAACGATAGATGAACTAAATGAAGAGAGCAAGAAAGTCGGCCTACACATGAACTTCAGCAAGACGAAGATCATGTGCAACCAGCGGTGGGCTGGCCATGTTGCAAGAATGACAGACAATCGATGGACATCACGACACACAACATGGATTCCCCGAGACCACATGCGTAACCGAGACCGGCAAAATGTTAGATGGAGAGACGAGCTAGACAAGTTTAGGAAGTACTGGCTCCGTGACACCCATGATAGAGAAGTGTGGCAAATCCTGGGGATGGTCTATGTCCAACGACGGACGCTAAAAGACTGATGATGATGATGATGATGATGATGAACACTTGTGAAGGATGTGGAGGTAGCGACACATAGGAGAGTGTCTCTGTTGTTTGGGCAGGGGTCTAGAAACAGCTGGAGTAAGAATCTATAATCATGTGTGTAGAATAACCTTCAAGCTAAAGATGTGATCCAGCTATGAGGGTATACCGCCTCTTTTTTTTTAAAATTCCGACGATGAGCTTGACTTGGGAGAAAAATCAGATCAATACGTCTGTCCACAACTGTAAGCACAAGCCAAAGGATAGTAGGGCCTCTTGAATAGATGCAACGGATTGTGCAGCTGTCATAACTTTCAAGAATAGATTCATAGTATAGTACGGCTATCCGGAACTTTAGAAATAGATCCACGGGATAGTACGACTATCTGAAACTTGAAGCATAGACCCAGTGGATGGTAAGACAGTTACAGATTAAGAGCGGATCCTAGACGCTCCAACGATAGCAGATGTACGCTTACTATAGCGGTCTACAACCCACTCAGAAAGGTAAGCGAGAGTATAGTCGCCTTGAGTCCACATTCGAGTTGCACCCAGGAAAAGCCTCGTAAACGTCCCAACTACATCATCTATTTTCTATTATCACATCAGGTTTAATTGTATTAAAAACCTGACGATTCCAACCGATAATTACTAGGTATGTATGAAAACAATCCTTCAGACCTGACTTTTTCCCCGAAAATACAAACAAAAAAAACAACATATGTACAATCTTTTTACCAATTTAACTATATTTTTTCTTTCTTTTTACGTACATCTATAGATTATTCTTGTTTATTTTCAGTTATTTTAATCTTCTACTATCTCTGAATGATAAATAAAAGTTTTCCAAAAAAAGAATTTACAAAGTTAAGTAGAAATGGTTCTCAGGGCATCAAGTCAGAATTGTACCCTGCCCAGCTTACAGTTGTATTAGTTGAACAAAGTTTCATGATTAACTTGTTATTGTTTCTCTGGTGAAATGAAAAAAATCCTCCAATTCTTTGTTTTCTATACTCATTTCCATTTCCATTACTGATCGTACCATTGAAAAAAAAGTTTCTACCGATGCCTTATTGTAAATTTATGATATTCTACTGTTGATATAAGAATAAACTGAGTCTAAAATTAGATTTGTTCTGTTGAATTGTGTCAGTCGAGAAGTTTAATGAAATTGAAGCATGTAGCATCTCATTTCTAAAAAGGTTTCCAAAATTAAATAGTTGCATTTCATCGTTACTTTTGTTGTTGTTTTTTTAAAATATCTGTCCCAATTGTGGGAACTTATGATGACATGTACTATTCTTTTCATTTAAAACCACTCTAAGTCTACGAAGTATTAGATTATGATTCTACTCTTTTACCTAAAGTATCACGCTTTCTCTTTCAGTAACGGTAAAATGATCGATATACACCGGCAGTACTTTTTATGCCTTGTCTGTCTAGCGGTCGCCTTGTACGCCTTGTGAATCGCTTAAGCGTGTTATACGTCTTGAACGTTGCCTTTTCCGGTCTTGGCAATGCCTTGCACTGCCTTGATATCACCCTGCACTTGCCTGCACATTCTACGGCCTTGTTCAGGTTTGATATTTGCTTGGAATTATTTTAGCACGGAAGGACCTTGTAAACGAGAGATCATGGTTGATATTTTGACTTGTCTTGTTCCTTGTTTGGCGATACTAGAGCCAAATTTGACAAACCAGCCCTTTCTGAAAAGCGTTTTTTTCACCATCAACTATTTTCCTCGTCAATAATAATATTTCTTATTTTGGCATTCTCTGAAAAAAAACATTTCGCCACGGATTTTTTCAACGAAGTCTCTTCTGCACTGCCTGGACATTACTTAGCACGTGTCTAACATTCTACAAACTTCTTCAAGTTGAATATTTACTTGGAAATGCGTTCTATATTCTTATGCTGAAAAACCTTGTGAACGAGCGATCATTGTGGCCCCAAAATATTATTATTGCCGGGGAAACTAGTTGATGGCAATTTATTTTTCCCAAGAGATATATAACGATATCAACACACCAGGAACAAATGAAAACATATTTTCGTGCCTCTTTCATCTTAAACCGACCATAGCGAACCGAACTGTAATCATATTTTAATTGTCAACGTCCACAGACAGGCGGCACTTATCATTCTTTTTGGCTACGTACGTAAAACATATATTTGTACAACTTTGTTTCGGTTTATGACATTTTGCAAGGTTCTTTGAGAAAATATTCCACCTCTGCCAACAAAATTTGAGGGGATATATGCATTCAGTCGCCTTTGTCTACCTGTCTGTTCGCAATGAATTTCGAAAACATTATAAGCAAAGATGGACGCCATGGAAGAAATGACTGAGTTTGGACACAAATCCAGGAATTTTTTTACGCTTAGCTCTTCAGCATCGTAGCTGTATGTCAACACAATATCTCCAACAGTCATGAATTAATTTCAATGGTCAAGACTTGGTTAAATTTGGGGATTGATACTGGATTTCATAGGTGGGGGGATTGAGGGATATTTTTTTCATTTCTTGATACATCTATGTATTCATCATACTTGTCCACGCAATATCTTCAACAGCTCTCAGCGAAATTTGATGACATTTTGTGGGCGGATGGGTCATGGTCATCAGAAAAACTGATCAAATTATTGTACTGATTGAAGAATTCTTTCACAATAATCTCTCCTGCATCATAGCTATGTATGATTTGATTTTTATTCAGTTTTTGTGACAATAGCCTTAGCAGAGGTATGCATTGGCTGAGTGCTTTCTGGTTTACTTCAGCCAACGTTGTTTGTTGAGGTTATCTATCAAAAGTCATCAATGAATTTCAATGGAAGAGTAGGCAAAGGGATATGGAGAGTGAGATTGAATTTAGCACCAGAACCATCCAGAGTTTCTTCCCAAACATCGAGGCTACATGTCAACACCACACTGTTTCAGGAAGTTCTCAATGAATTTCAAATTTGCTGGTGTTCACAGGAAAAATGAACTCAAGCATGCCGATACATCTTTCTGATTGTCCACACAATTCTCTTAGAATTTCTTGAATCCAAGTAATTAAGTATTTTGTAGGGTATAGGAATTTTTTCATTATAGCTACCTATCTACACTACACTATATCTACAAAAGTTCTCAATATATTCATATGATACTTGATTCAAGAGAGAATTAAAGGCTTAGGAAAATCATCAAATTTATGACAGTTCCAGGAATTATTTTTTTTCGGTTTGGAGATATTTTTCTTATTTCTTACATACATTTATGTAGCCTCTCATCTTTATCCATGCAATATCTCCAAAAGTCCTCATTGAATTCTTATGACATTTATCGGAAGGTAGGCCAAGAGTTAAGGAAGAAAGGATTAAATTTTGGACCAGATTTTGCGATTTTTAACAGTCACCTTCGATGCACACTAATTAATTCCACTGCTGTGCTACAAGACATTACCTTCATCAATATCCCTGAGGCATAAATAACTGCTCATCGACTAGAGAAAGCCAAAGGCAAAAAAGAACAAAAAAGTGTATTCAGATATTTGCAGGTTCGAGATGCACTGCATTAAATTTCCTTTAGTGACCAGGAAGCATTCACTTGACAGACATATTCCTCTTTTCTCTCCTTCAACGAAAGCCAACTTTGGTGACCCATTTTTCATCTGCAAACCAATAAAGGATATATTCTGACAGCCTCTCTTTTATCGATACAAAAAGCAAAAGATGTAAGGTAACTATTTCGCCTTTGCAAAATCGATTCAATTTTGAGAAATAAAATCGCTTGACCCGAGCAAAGAAAACTGCACTCAGGCAATACAAATCAAAACGACCCAATCTCCAATTTTGCCTAGTTTTTAAATGTCTTCTTTTGGCACTGGTGGATATTGCTCAATGGTGAAGCAATGGACCTAGTGAACTGCCTTGTGACTTAGATTTTTACATATTTCCCATCACCAATACGAATAGACTTGATAAAATACCAGGTTTCTGATTTTTAAAGTTGGCAGTTACTCCCCATTTGGAATGATAGTGCAAAATAATGTTCCAATTGGTTTTTAGGCCTTTAGCCAGGGGTGGGTAATGAATGAATGACAGTTATAGTAAGGTGAAGGTTTTTTCCCTCTTTGTATCACACCAGTATAATCATCTTCATCCATTTTGACTTTGTTCATTACATTACAAGGGTGGGTGGGTGCTGATTGAGACCGATAGTGATGGTTGAATCCCTTTGGCCCCCATTCAAGCATTCATTCTTTTCATTGTTACCTTTGTTCATTACATTACAATAGGGGGTGGGGTGGGGATGAGAAAAGGGTAAACGATATGAGGGAAATAAATTATAATCAGAAAATGTAACGGCTGTACATGCAAATAAACAGTGTAATTCTGTGAAATTTTATTTTGGAATTTCAAACAAGTATTTAATGCTTGATTGAATGTGGGCCTCAAAATATATTATTTTCCCTATAGTTGTTTCGAAACAGAAAGGCTTGGGTAACCTTGCTAGCATAAAAACCGCCAATAGACTGCCAGGTGGGATTTCTGATGTCACAAATGCATTTCTTGTTGGAATATTTGCATGATATATAACGTAAAGATGGGAAGATGATAACGGGGTGGGTTGGTTTGGTGCTAGTGACGGTGATCGGAATATTATGGAGAGAAAATCTTAACGCATTAAACATTGTTGTCATGGTAACTAGATTTCTTGGTCGGCACGGCAACACTGACGTCACTCTTTCCCAATTTATTCTGTTGCTTCGTGATCTTCAAGTTCCGACAATGGAAAAGCGTGATTGTATCCCCGTGGTGGCCACATGTAATTATCTAAAAGAAAACATATTCAAATAGAGATATTCTATAAATAGAAAACTCCAAATAATCCCAACTAATGATGAATTACCCTTAAAAAAAATCAGTTAATTTTGTACTTCATAGGTTTTCCATCTTATTCTTTACGTTTTTAGAAATCTATTATTTGGTTCTGGGATAAATTTCTGGGATTATTTCTTTTTATTTTACCCTTTTGGTAATTCTAACGCTAGAATGTTACGAATGAAAGTAAAATAATGCAGGATTACATATTAATTTCTTGTTTTTGATGTTTGAAATTTAATTTCCCTTCTTTTCATTTATTTCTTTTTATGTAGTGGATCTTCGTCTGGCATAGGATGCGTATGAAAGTGAACTATTCATCTGTCCAACGTGTTTCTGGACGCGCATGCACCACAATAGCGTTTCTGACATAAGTGGGGAGATTTCCAAAATAAGTCCCACAAAATGTTGTTGAGCAGTCTGTTTTTTTTTTTGCAAATAACTTTTTCGTTTATAAATTTAAGGTTAAGGACCTCTCCATGGATTTAGGACAAAACGTGACAAGTGTCAATAAAACTAAAATCCATGAAACTTGAAATCTATTAATTTTATCGTAATACAACTTCGAGTTATTAATAGATTCTATTAAATAGAAGAAGGATTGTAGAATATGAATTGTTTGGCGCGGAAGACAGAGTCTTCAAAATCTGAACTGTCCGGCGTGAAGTCACAAACATTCGAAGAGTTTTACGGATAAAGAATAACCATTCAATACTTATATCAATCAACAATTCCATACAATTGCCGTAAGTTTCATGAAGATTGGAGGGAGTGACTTTTTCAGTAAAATTTTACAAGCACTGAGCTATTTCGATCCAGTAAGTATTCAGTCGAAAGTTGAAACCAATCGGCATACAAAGGGAAATAAATTCCTATCTCCTTGACTAACCCGTCATGGACATTGCAATAGCGCCAGTTTTTGAAATCACATGAGTCTAGAGGCAGAATTTCAATACCCAACTCACGCCCGGCATCATTATTGATGGCTGATATTGGAACCCTGCCTCTAGATTAGCTCAATTTCCAAATTCCAATGTTGGGTGGGTCTCGGGAAGTTCGGATCAGTTCCCCCTTGAAGCCCAATCTGGTAGCGCTGGACCAGAGGCCTAAATTGAAAAAAATCAATTAAAGCCAAAAAGTTTTCAACGGGAAACATGTCTTACCTAATTTTCTGTACTTAACATTTTCACTTAGCATTTTTGTGATTCGTTTTGTGATCTCACTGGTGTTGATAGATGCTGTTGAGTAGGCTTATTGGCATACAGTTATTTAGATATTTTGGATCCCCCGCTTTTTTTAATATAACAACACATTATTGTAGTCTTCCAATCTCATGGCATTTTTATCTGTTTCGGGCATAACTTGAATAGATGGTTAGTTTCTTAGTGATAACTTCAGCAGATTTTTTTGGTGGGTTTGGTCTGAGTGCCTATCCCTTTTTTGATTGTTTGATAACTTGCTCCAGCCCCCCCCCCCAACGATGTAATTTCAGGGAATCCTTGGAACCAGTTACTGATGACTTGTATGTCTTGTTCATGGTTCTGTGTCCTCTGCTTGGAAGAAAAAGGGTTTTTGTAGAATTCTTTAGTGCGTTCGACAACTCAGTCCTTAATTATTGTTAGGTCTTCATTTTCTTCGAGCTTGCAGATTATTTTCATTCGTCCTGTATTGAGAGTATTGTTAATATTTTTAAAACCCTAGACTTCGAAATTTTTTTTTTTTTTTTTTGTGACTGCATCTTATTTTCGTTTTTCCATGAGATTCCCGGTTTTCTTTGGGAGTTACTGCTGATTTGATTGCTCTTTGCCTTAAACATACTAACGACTTCTTAAAGTGACGTTTTTTATTTTATTGTTGACTTCATTGATGTTCTATTCTGACTCATTCAGAAGTTGATATTTGTTTTTCAATCCCAGCTTGAAGGATCGAATGAACTCTTTTCATACGCTAAACGGTTGCAGTTTGGTGCAGAACATTTTTATGCGTTCTTTCTTGGTTTTTAAATGGTATTAATTTGGATTTTAGTGATCATTTCCTACATTGACTTGATTTAGAGAATCTTTGACTGTCACCTTTGTTTGCTAGGATGTGGTAGGTTTCGTTCTTGCTTTCATGATATTGGCTCAACCAAAGTCCATTTTCTGCTGGGTTTTTTCTAGAAGGTGTTCATGATTTTGAATCCATTTGCTGTAACAAAATCCAAAGATCTTCACCATTTTCGACCTAGTTTTTGTATCCGAACTTGCAAACGCAACTTTCATTACCTTGTCCTACCTGAGCATCAAGTCTCCCAAAATAATGTCAAAGCATTTTTCTTTGTATCTTGGAGTACGGAGTTCAAGTCGTTGCAGAAGTTGTCTATCTTTTCCTTAGTTGACTGTGAAGTAGAGGTGCAGATTTGAATGATCATCAGTTTGTACCTCTCTGAGTGTTGTACAGTGACATTGGTTACGCTATTCGAGACAGGTTTTAATCTTACAATGCTGTCTTTGCATTTTTCATGAATAAGAAAGCAACTATTTTCCTTTTTCTTTTCTGCACTTATATGGAAGATCTTTGCTCTTTAGTTCAATTAGTTTTTTTCTTAGGCTCCTTATTTTGATGAAATCAATAATGTCTTATTTGATGATTTTGATTTTCTTTTCATGATTGTTTAAGTGCATATCAGTGGAGAGTGTTTTGCCGTTATATTGGCCAATGAATAATATTGTTTCCTTGGTTAAGTTCTTGGGATTGCGTCTGCGTTTGGGTTGTCACCATTGAAGCACATTGTTCCCTCTTGAATGTAACTCAGCCTTTTGAAACCGCTGACCAAGCAAGAACGGCTGGCATATTTCGATTGTGCAAACCATTGGAGCGTTAGATCATACCCTGTTGTGCTGGCCCATGTCGTGCTGGCCCATACCGTGTTGAAAGGGTATCTGCTACGTTGGTTACGATAGATTTCAATCAGAGTAATTTCAGAATTCCATTAATATTTTGCATCCAATCTTGATGGGGTGAAGTGAAATTCAATTTCTCTTGTTGCCCTTCTCCCTCCCTTCAGATTGAATGAGACATTGACTCTCCCCTCAAATTAAGATCCAGAAGGAAGTGGATCCAGATATGCATGATTTGAATTGGTCTGATCATTCCTCTCCAGCATTTATTTCTTGTTTTAACCAACCAAGAATCTCCAGAAAATTTAAAGGAAAGAGCAAGAGTTAAAGGATCAATTTAGTCCATATATAGGGCTTCCCGAGAGATATTCTTGACTGGTTGGAATTTAAACATATTTTCTTCCTCTCTTTCTTTCTCATCTATTTATTTATTTGATTATTTTTCTTTTAGAATTATTTTCAGCAGGACTTTTGGATGATTGCGTCATTATCAATAACAGCAACAACAACAACAACAACAACAACAACAACAGCAACAGCAACAACAACAATAATAATAATCGAGTTAATACGAAAGAGTGTCAAGAGTTTCGGAAATACCAAGACCTGGTAAGGAATCTGAAGAAGGTGTAGAGCATGAAAGTCAGTGTAGCACCTGCAATGGTAGGTGCACTAGGAACCGTACCAAAAACACTGAAAGGAACTGGGGATAAGAGGAAAGATTGAGACTTTACCAACCACAGCACTACTGGGGACTGTACGAATACTGAGGAGAGTACTGGAAGTATGAGATCTATGACCCTAGCAATTAGTAATGTCCTAACAGTCAAGAAAAGGGCATGGTGGAGGCAGTACAACCCACAGCGCTGCTATTAATAATAATAATAATAATAATAATAATAATAATACCTAAGATGGACAAAGGAAGAACTCCAATCAATGGACAGGCGAACAAGGAAACTCATGACAATGCATAAAGCATTACACCCTAGAGATGACACAGATAGGCTATACGTTAAGAGAAAAGAAGGTGGCAGAAGACTGTGTCCAGAGAGCTAAAGCAGTCCTAGAAAGGTATGTGCAAACGAATAATGAAGAAATCTCAAAGGGTGCGAGAGATAGTGCAACAAATAACAAAGCAGAAAACAATGGAACAGCACAGCAAACAAGAAAAGAAAGATGGGAAAAGAAAAAAAATTGTATGGCGAGTTTAAAAGGCAGATACAAGATATAGCAGACGAGAAATCATGGACGTGGTTACGAAAGGGGAACCTTCAGAGAGAAACAGAATCGCTCATCATGGCAGCCCAAAACAAAAGCATACGGACAAACTACATAAAAACAAAAATCGACAGAACACAGACAAACAGCAAATGCCGCATGTGCGGTGAAAGAGATGAGACAGTAAACCACATAACTAGTGAATGTAGCCAACTCGCCCAGAAGGAGTATAAGCATAGACACGATAGAGTAGCAACGATGATACACTGGGAACTAAGCAAACAAATGGGATTCAACCATGTGGAAAAGTGGTATCAGCACAAACCAGAGGCAGTCCTGGAGAATGACAACCACAAACTACTCTGGGACTTTGACATCCAAACTGACCACCTCCTCCAGGCAAGAAGACCAGACTTGGTAATTGTAGACAAGAAAAGGAAGACCTGCCAAATAGTAGACGTGGCTGTAGCTGCAGACCATAGAGTAAAAAGGAAGGAGAGTGAAAAACGGGACAAATACCAGGACCTAGCAAGAGAATTGAGGAAGATGTGGAACATGAAAGCCAGGGTAGTACCAGTCATAGTGCGCGCACTAAGGACTGTCCCCAAAACGCTGAGGGTGAGACTGGAGGAGATCGGGATTAGGGGAAGGATTGAGACTGTACAGATCACAGCACTGCAAGGAACCACATAGATACTGAGGAAAGTGCTAGAAATATAAGGACTGCAACGCTAACTGTCAATAGTAACCCAACAGAGGAAGGGAAATGAACTTGGAAACTCAAATTGTAGCACTGACATGATAGGCGAAAGAGAGAGGAGACGTTGGCTGAAGACCTGAGGAGACTTATTGTCACTCAGCTTTCAGCGATGGCCACTGGGCAACCGGTGTGAAACCGTAAATCGCAGTATTACTAGCGAGTACTAGGAGAGGAGGGCTGGAGACTTGAGGAGACTTGCTGTCACTCAAACTCCAGCGGTTACCTCCAGGCAACTGGTGGGAGATTGCAAATAATAATGATAATAATAATAATAATAATAATAATAATAATAATAATAATAATAATAATAATAATAATAATAATAATAATAATAATAATAAGAAGAAGAAGAAGAAGAAGAAGAAGAAGAATAAAAACAATAATAATAATAATTCTTCTTCGTATCCTTCTTCTTTGTACAAAGACGAAATAAGAAAAGCTATTAAATCATTCATTCTTGAATGAACCACGTAGAGATTAGTCATAGCCAATCAGACCAAGTGATTATTGCCCAAACATGTTTGCCTTGGTGAAACCTATTGTCGAATCGAATTCCAAGAAAAACTACCAGACAGTAAGAGAATGGGAGTAAAAAAAACTGAGAGAGAGAGAGAGAGAGAGAGAGAGAGAGGGAAAGACAGAGAGAGGGAGAGAGAGAGAGATTATCATATTTTCTGAAATGCTATCGTTCCAGTAAATTTAGTGAAAACAAATTCTTGGAAACAAAACTGTTGCTATGATTTTCAGGATTTACTCAATATCATTATCCACGTATAAATCGCAATGCGTATATTTATACACACACACACACACACACTATATAATATATATATATATATATATATATATATATATATATATATATATATATGTATATATATATATATATATATATATATATATATATAAATGTATATATATATACATATATATATATATATATATATATATATATATATATATATATATATATATATATTGTCTGTGTGTGGGAGGCTTCAGTGGCGGTTCGCACCCGTACGTTGAGGCCTACAAGGTTAAAAAATGTCTCTTTGGAGGCTTGATAACTACACTACGTTCCTAGGCAAAAATATCTAGTAGCAACACTTTAACCCTAGGTAAAGTGCACACAAAACAGCACAGTATATGAGGAAGAAAACGGGTGTCCATGACATCATAGAAACTATTAAAAAACCCAAATGGCAATGGGGCAGGCCATATTGCAAAAATGAAAGACAGCCGATGGACATCACGTCTCACAACATGGATCCCCAGAGATCATATAAGAAATAGAGGCCGATAGAACGCAAGATGGAGAGATGAACTAGACAAATTTAAGAAATACTGGCTCTGCGACGCCCATGGTAGAGAATTGTGGCGAATCCTGGGGAAGGTCTATGTCTAACGACGGACGTTAAAAGACTGATGATGATGATGAAAATGCACAGAAAAAAAAGACATGTATATTTTTGACAAACAAACACCATATATTCAATAAACTGATCTTAATTTAGTACAATGCTGAATTAGAGAGAAGGGATTGGACGATGTCTTTGTGTCAATCTTACAAGTCAGTAAGTTCTAAATGAGCTGGAAATCCACATTCGATCATCCTGGGAATTTACCTGGGATTTTATACAGACAACTGGAGCCAGTGAGAGAGTCGCTACTATCTCATCCACAAAACAGGTCACTAGACAACCAAGCTTTATTCTATTAACTTGTAAAACAAGAATGATTCTTGCGCTATTTTGTTAATTATCGCTCCAATGCACGAGTCCTATGAATAGTTGTGATCATACCAATGTTTTTTGAGCTGCTTGATTGTTTGAGCTTGGCTGTGTCTAGCACAAGGCTACTGTTTTGGACCCCCAGTGGAGATCGAATTCGCTGAAATACGAATGAACCGCCAGACTAGTCTGATAATCATTGCTCCACAATGAGTTTCCTTGAAAAATATTGACTTTATTTTAAGTAACTATAGAGTTAAATTTTGGAAAATAATCATTGGATTTGTTACCTAAGTATTACTAAGTATTACTCTAAATACTTATCAAGTTTAGTTTGGCACAAAGCTGCCGAGACTGATCTCACTTCAAACACAATTGCCCGTGATACAAGCTTGCTAAGCATTTGTAAGCATTGCTCTATCGTTTGGCACCCAATTTTTATCCATCTAAATATTTCATAATGGCGAAATTGATTCGTGAAGTTTAATCATGTGCGATCATCTGGAGAACACAAAGTAATCTTCCCGGGTTGATTTGCAGTGAATTTGAGTGAAGTAAGTCAATTCTATTGATTTGATTATATTGTTGATTCGAGGATTCAAGTAGAGAAAGCAGATTGGGTTTCAAAAGCCCATTCAACCGTAAGAGACACTTTCACCAGCAGAATCAACAAAACTGAAATTCAATATTTATAAAGAATGTACTTTTAGACACAGAGGAAGCCACTGACTAATAGGACAGTTTATTTTAGCTTACATTAAGAAAATGACATGAAAATCATAAAAATTTATATTTTTTGTTATAAATTTACATTCAATCAATTCCTAGTTATGTTATTGAAATTATTGTAATAAACATCTTTATATCATAAACAATTATGATTCTTTATTTGAATATTTCGATATAATTAGAAACCATCAACTGAAACTCTCAAAAGAGGTTTCTTCACTTTTTAAGATTGTCTGGCTGGCTGGCTGGTTGTCTATCTGTCTGTCTGGCTATGAGTGAATGTATGTATTACGCATATAGGTCATACTAATGGAGCTAGGGAGCTGAAAATCTAAACATTTAGTTTTTATTAAGCCAAGAAAAAACGTTTTGCCCTTATTAACCCACCTTCCCAATCTTTGCAATCTAAGCTCATTCTGAATTGGTTTGTGTTCGCTTGTTTTTTTTTTAAATTCGAACTTTTTAGTGATCTTACAGAAGGCGGAAGAAGTAAACAGTGTATGAATCTTTGACAGGTGATTGTAAACATTTGGTTCTGGTTGGTTGCATATTTCCCCAAACAACTATTCGACAATGGAATGCAACAATTTAATTTGTATTGTGCAACTAAGAAATTTGCAATGAAATATCGTTGGAAACGTGTGTGCAGCCCAATCGCTCTCTTTACATGAATTCATACAAGTAGATGGATGCATACCGAAATCATTTTGAACTTGGAGGGCGAGTGTCCTCCATTATTATTCAACCGTGTATGTGTAGACGTGGGTCAAAGAGTCAACAAAACTATTGCAGAGGTTTATGCCCTAAATTGTATTTTTATTTGTTGAAGTAAATTAATTTGAAACAATTTTACATTCTTATACAGTTCTGAAAATATACTGTGAGTTGGTGATATATTCTCTTTAATGATCAGAATGCCCACTTGTTTACACGTCTTTACATGAAAGTGAGTTAATTACTTCGTTTTTCTGTTGATCAAATTAATTTTCTGTTGTTTAAAAAGAAAAAAGAAAGGACGTTCTACGTCAGAAGTTCAAAAATGGTCGTTAAAAACGTGGAGAACCCCTTGAAATCCATTTTATTTCTCTATTTACCCTTGAAATCCATTTTATTTCTCTATTTACACTATCATGTGCTTATATTGAGTGGTTAAGCTGGGAGAAAAAAAAGAAAAAAAAAACAATAGCAAAGTGACAATTACACACCTTTAAATACGGGTAGAAATAAATCGTACTGTTTCATTAATCTATTTTGTATTGTTGAATAAGAAAAAACGAGAAAATTCTCTACAAAGAAGAATCTATCAAGACGTTGAAAAAGAATAAAAACACAGTATTAATAATGTAATAATTTTGAGTAAAAATAGTGAAGAAGCACCGAATAAATTGTAAGAAGGAAAAAAAAAGAAAAACCCGAGAAACAATCTATTGGGTGTCAATATATTTAGACATTTAAGTATAATACGTAGCACGTGTTTTTTTTAAAATCCATATCAATAGCACATGATAGATTGTGTAATAAACGGTGATGTCTGAAATAGTGAACCTGATTCAAATTTTGGATCCTGTAAAACAATAAAATGCCTTTTTTTCCATTTTTAATTGAACGCCCCAACACGACATATTGTCAAGACATTGGTCACATTATAGTTACTATTAAGAGACTAACGGTTACTTAAATGTTTTGGGCAAACCGATTTTGATGATATAATCGTTTGATAACATTATGATAAGCGTCTTCTTCTGCATTCCTTTGAGAATAAACTCGCGGATGCATTTCCTTGGGACTGTGCAAGTGACATACTGTTGAATCTCGTAATTATTCAAAGGAAGTGTGTCACCGCAGAAATTCAGTTGTCATGAGGAAATCTCCCGCTTTTGACACATTGTCTGAAAATCTGTGCTTCCTTTCAATCCGATTCACAACTGATCACCCCAAGTCACCTAGTATTATTTTCAATCAGTTCGAAGTTCGAAATTAATAGAAACCAGAAAAAATAAACAAATCGTTAAAATTTGGCAATCAATCAAGTAACAAGCAGGGTTCACACATCGGATTGCAAACATACAAATATTTTTTTTTGATTGCTAAAAAATGAGTTGGATTGGATTTTCTAAGTTCTGTCTCAATCAAATACGTTTGAACTGATCACATATTCAAATGGAAAATCAATTAAGTTGAAACCTCAAAGCTTTGATTTCATATTAGGGTGTATCAAAAGGATTGTTGTTATTTACCGACCTTTACTCTGATAGTTTGGCAGCTTAGTCGAACAGTTGTGAATTTGTAATGAAAGCATATAGTTTGGTACACTCGTAGACAAAAGCATTGAGAAATATTGGATATTTAGCTATCATGAATTTTCTGTTCGTCACCCATGGCAGCCATTTCAAAGATAGCTGCAAGCAACAACTGTTCTGATCAATGTTCTTACCAGCGATTATATTATATTGGTGACATAATCAGTTGAATCTATTCACCATTAACATTTTTTAATATTGTCTCTTGGGCAATACTTGCAAATCATTGTAGATTCAAAATAACTACAATTTTTCAAGATGATGGCCATGATGCGATTCCAAACTCAGGATAAGTGATGACAATAACTACTTGAACCTGGGTCTATCGCCCAAAGGTCTAGTAAGATTAACAGAGGACAATGTAGTCTAAGGCAGTTTTTTGCATTTGCGCTGCTAAATCCAACCATTTTCACATTTACAGGAAACGTAACTAGACTTACCTGCATCTGGTAGATCTTTTGAAAATATTAGGCGTCATTGTCACCATCACCATCACCAACGTCATCCCCAGCACCATCATCACCACAACATCAACATCACCACCATCATCACCACAATCATCATTGCAACCACCAAAACCACAACTATTATCGCCCATGCCACCACCATCATTATCATCTTTATTATCGATGATAATATCATTGATAATTTTTATCATAAAAAATGATACCTAAAATAAATTCAAGATACATTTATGGGGTCATGATTATTAATTCTAGCTCAACTCGCAGACCATCAGATTTATACTTGAGGGTAGAGATTCCATAGGATGGATAGTAAAACTAAGATTAAATCCACTGTAAATGGTTTCAATAGATGTACTTATTTATGAATTAGCTTTGAAAAAAGAAACTGTACTTTAATCAAAGAAGAAAATTGGCTGCCATGGGCAACATATTCAATATTCATGATGGACACTATCCAAATTGTTATGGAAAGTCTTTGTCTAGAAGTGTATTAAATTATATGCTTTTATCCCAAAATGCCCAATTGGTTTGAAATTTCCTGCTAAGCGGCCCGAAAATAAAGTTTATTTCATCTACAAATCTTGAGACTGTCTATGAATCCATTATTATTATTATTATCATTATTATTATTATCATTATTATTATTATTATTATTATTATTATTATTATTATTATTATTATTATTATTATTATTTTTTGGAATCTCACACCAGTTGCCTGGAGGTAACCGCTGGAGTTTGAGTGACAGCAAGTCTCCTCAAGTCTCCAGCCCTCCTCTCCTAGTACTCATAGGTCGCAGTAATTCTACGATTTACAGTTTCACACCGGTTGCCCAGTTGTTATCGCTGAAGGCTGAGTGACAATAAGTCTCCTCAGGTCTTCAGCTAACGTCTCCTCTCTCTTTCGCATATCATGACAGAGCTACAATTCGTTGCAGTACTTATATCTCTAGTACCTTCCTCAGTATCCGTGCAGTTCCCAGTAGTGCTGTGATCTGTACAGTCTCAATCCTTCCCCTAATCCCGATCTCCTCCAGTCTCACCCTCAGCGTTTTGGGGACAGTCCCTAGTGCGCGCACTATGACCGGTACTACCCTGGCTTTCATGTTCCACATCTTCCTCAATTCTCTTGCTAGGTCCTGGTATTTGTCCCGTTTTTCACTCTCCTTCCTTTTTACTCTATGGTCTGCAGCTACAGCCACGTCTACTATTTGGCAGGTCTTCCTTTTCTTGTCTACAATTACCAAGTCTGGTCTTCTTGCCTGGAGGAGGTGGTCAGTTTGGATGTCAAAGTCCCAGAATAGTTTGTGGTTGTCATTCTCCAGGACTGCCTCTGGTTTGTGCTGATACCACTTTTCCACATGGTTGAATCCCATTTGTTTGCTTAGTTCCCAGTGTATCATCGTTGCTACTCTATCGTGTCTATGCTTATACTCCTTCTGGGCGAGTTGGCTACATTCACTAGTTATGTGGTTTACTGTCTCATCTCTTTCACCGCACATGCGGCATTTGCTGTTTGTCTGTGTTCTGTCGATTTTTGTTTTTATGTAGTTTGTCCGTATGCTTTTGTTTTGGGCTGCCATGATGAGCGATTCTGTTTCTCTCTGAAGGTTCCCCTTTCGTAACCACGTCCATGATTTCTCGTCTGCTATATCTTGTATCTGTCTTTTAAACTCGCCGTACAATTTTTTCCCTTCCCATCTTTCTTTTCTTGTTTGCTGTGCTGTTCCATTGTTTTCTACTTTATTGCTCGCACTCTTTATGATTTCTTCACTATTCGTTTGCACATACCTTTCTAAGACTATTTTAGCTCTCTGGACACAATCTTCTATGCTGATGAGCCCCCTGCCACCTTCTTTTCTCTTAACGTATAGTCTATCTGTATCATCTCTAGGGTGTAATGCTTTATGCATCGTCATAAGTTTCCTTGTTCGCCTATCCATTGATTGGATTATTATTATTATTATCTGCAATCTCACACCAGTTGCCTGGTGGTTACTGCTGGAGGTTGAATGATAGCAAGTCTCCTCAAGCCTCCAGCCCATCTCTTCTCATTCTCATAGGCCACAGTAATACTGCGGTTTACAGTTTCACACCGGTTGCCCAGTGGTCATTGCTGAAGGCTGACTGACAATTAGTCTCCTTAAGTCTTCAGTTCCTCATTGTTCTGTGATAATCTTTAATGCCTGCCTATTCATCCAACCCTGTATTACATGCTTGTAAATGTCCTATGCGTCGAATCGTTGGTCAAATAGCAAAAAAAAAAAAAAAATCTCCCCCAAATGCTGAAATCTAAATATCTAAAAGCTAAACTGAGAAAAAAAAAAGAAAAAATCTCTAAATGTGCACCAATTCCGTATATTCCAAAGAACCTTAAATCCCCTCCCCCGAAATTAACCATAAATCTACAAGGAAAAAAAAAGAAAGAACCCTCCCCCAAATGCCGAAATCTAAATATCTAAAAGCTAAACTGACCCCATACTCCCCCCTCCCCCACTACCTCGACCTAACTCTGACTTGCCATAAAAAACAAACGAATGTAGGGTTGGATATATTGAGGCCGTATCTATTGTCAGTGGTAAATTCTTGCTGGGAGACGGGCACGAATTATTTAGCAAGGAACGATGAAAAAAATTGAAACTTTTTCAACTGCTAAAATGAAGTCCCCAGACTAACTATGCTGTTGCAACTGTTCTTATAAACTTAAACCTCTGTGGACTTTATCTAAGTTAAAAACTTAATATATAAGGGAGAGGTATCTTCCAAGTCGTCCCCACCGGAATCTGCATCCAACCTTTTTTTTTTTCAACCTTGGTGCTCCGAACATCCACTGTTGTTTTCACAAGAACAGTTTGGATGTGTATCAAGAGCCGGTGGAGCTCTTTTGCCACTGACCCGCAGTGGACAATCCACTAGACCCCCTGCCAACACGTCTTGGGCCAGCGTGGCAGGGCATGGCCCATTACTCCCCATGATTTGCACACCAAATATTATATCGGCCGTTCCTGCTGGGACCTCGGTACCAAAAGGCCCAGCCATATCACTTGCTTTGGGTGGGGGTGATATGCTCCAAGGGCGACTACCCAAAAACTACACCAAGAGTACGTCAGTTCCTGCTGGGTCATCGGCCCCAAAAGACTCAGCCACATCACTTACTTTGGGTAGGGGTGATGTGCTCCGAAAGTGACTACCCAAATCCTTCACCAAGGGACCATCTGTCCCTACTGAGTCACCGCTCAAACAACGACCATTTCAACAGAACTCTAAGACTGTCAACAAGAAGACAAATTTATACATAGGCACATACAACGTCAGA
Organism: Thysanoteuthis rhombus; assembly: GCA_963457665.1. Classification (NCBI taxonomy): domain Eukaryota; kingdom Metazoa; phylum Mollusca; class Cephalopoda; order Oegopsida; family Thysanoteuthidae; genus Thysanoteuthis; species Thysanoteuthis major. The sequence continues at coordinate 20,073,509 of OY735201.1, forward strand.
ACACTGTCAACTGACATGCACCTAACTGATCTAGAAAATGAAATCAGAAATGTCAAATGGGACATCATAGGCATTAGTGAGGTAAGAAGACCCGGAGAAGAACTAATCGAACTGAGAAGCAAGCATCTTCTTTACAGCTACGGTAAAGAGAAAGTAAAACAAAGTGGAGTTGGCTTTCTCATCAATAAGAACCTGAAAGACAATGTAACTGGCTTCAAAGCCGTCTCTGACCGGGTAGCTAGCGTCACCATACAACTTTCAAAACGATACAAACTCAATATAATCCAAGTCTACGCTCCCACTTCGCAATCAACCCAACAAGAAATAGACAACTTCTATGATGACTTGAACTCCCTACTCCAAGGCACCAGAAAACACTTCAATGTTATCATGGGAGACTTCAACGCACAAGTAGGACAAGGAAATGAAAATTGCGTCGGCAAATTTGGACACAAAATACGCAACGAGAGAGGAGAAGATCTTGTAAACTTTGCGACGGCTAATGGATTCAAAATCATGAACACCTTCTTCAAGAAGGGACCCAGTAGGAAATGGACTTGGAGGAGCCCCAATCACGAAACAAGAAACGAAATAGACTACATCCTAACGGACAAAAACGATATCGTCAAGGACATCCAAGTCCTAAATCAAGTCAATGTAGGCAGCGACCACAGAATGGTACGATGTAAAGTACAAATAAACACCAATAAAGAACGCAGGAAAATGTTCCATACAAAACTGCAGCCTCTAAACATACCAAAAGAGCAAGTTCAATCTTTCAAGCTCGAATTGAAGAACAGATTCAGAATTCTTACTGAACAAGACAACACCAACATCAACGAACTAAGCAGCAAAATGACAACGTCAATAATTGAAGTAGCCTCTACATTCAAGCCAATGGGCAAACAACCCATTAGCAAAATCTCGGATGAGACTAAAAATCTCATGGAAAAACGCAGAAACCTCAAGCCACCGACAACAACGAGGGAGAAAATTGAAGAGGCTGAACTAAACAAATTAATCAAGAAGAAGCGAAGAGAAGACAGAAGGAGATACACAACGGCAGTCATTGAATCAACTCTTGAAAAAGGTCGAGGCTTCAAAGCTATAAACAAACTCCTCAACTCGGGACGAAGGCAAATAACTAGCATACTCGAGGAAAACGGAAACCTAACAACAGACATAGACAGGATTGTCGAACGCGCCAAAGAATTCTACCAAAAACTTTATTCGTCCAAACAAGGACTGCAAAACAATGAGCAAGATACGCATGACACGGGCAAACAACTAGAGGACTTCCCAAAAGTAACCCCGTGGGAGGTGAAGGAAGCCATTAAACAGACAAAGAAAGGAAATGCCCCTGGACCAGACAACATCACCATCGACCTACTCCGAAAAGCAGGCAAAACCATCAATAGGAAACTGGCCGTCCTCTTCAACCTGTGTCTAAAACACAGTAAAGTCCCAGACGATTGGAATACTGCTATCATAATGCTTTTATATAAAAAAGGAAACCCGAAAGACCTCAACAACTATAGGCCTATAAGCCTACTCAACTGTGTATATAAACTTTTCACAAAGATCATCACCAACCGAATCACAAAAACACTCGATGAAAACCAGCCACGTGAACAGGCTGGCTTTAGAAGAAGCTACTCGACCATGGACCACCTGCACTCGATAAATCAACTGAAAGAAAAAGCAGCAGAGTATAGACTACCACTTGCCGTAGCATTTATCGACTTCAAAAAGGCGTTCGACTCAGTAGAAATCCCTAAGGTCATGGAGGCCATCAGTCGCCAAGGTGTAGATCCAGTATATGTTGAAGTGTTGAAACATATATACAATCACGGCAGCTCATTTATCAGGCTACATAAAGACTCGGACCCCTTCCAGCTCCAGAAAGGAGTAAGACAAGGTGATACCAGCTCGCCTAAACTCTTCACAGCCTGCCTTGAGATGATCTTCAGAAGGCTAGACTGGGAGAGTAAAGGAATTAAAATAGACGGCGAGTATCTGAGCAACCTCAGATTCGCAGACGACATAGCCCTTTTCGCAGAGAACCTACACGACCTCCAACTAATGATAGATGAACTAAATGAGGAGAGCAAGAAAGTCGGCCTGCACATGAACTTCAGCGAGACGAAGATCATGTGCAACAACCACATTGGAGATAAAAACACTAAGATCGAAATCGAGGACACAGAACTCGAGAAAGTAGACCACTACATCTACCTAGGACAACGAATCTCCATGAGACCCTCAAAAGAAGAAGAAATCAAGCGAAGAATCACACTAGGATGGCAAGCCTTTGGCAGAGCTAGCTCAACCTTCAAAAATAATAAGATCCCATTAATCCTAAAGAGAAGGGTGTATAAGAAATGCATCCTCCCAATAGTCACTTATGGAGCTGAAACATGGAACTTAACCAAGAAACAGACCCGTAAGCTGAGAACCATGCAACGTGCACATGAAAGAATAATGCTGGGCCTCACATGGAGAGACCACAAAACAGCACAACACATCCGGGAAAAGACAAGAGTTAGAGACATCATAGAATCCATAAAAAATCTCAAATGGCGGTGGGCTGGCCATGTTGCAAGAATGGCTGACAATCGATGGACATCACGACTCACAACATGGATTCCCCGAGACCATATGCCCAACCGAGGCCGGCAAAATATCAGATGGAGAGATGAACTAGACAAGTTCAGGAAGTACTGGCTCCGTGACGCCCATGATAGAGAAGTGTGGCAAATCCTGGGGAAGGTCTATGTCCAACGACGGACGCTAAAAGACTGATGATGATGATGATGATGATGAAGTCTTCAGCCCACATCCCTTCTCTCCCTTGCCTATCACACCAGTGCCGTGGTTCACATCTCCGCTTCCATTTTCCTTTGTCTTTTAGACTACTGCTAACATTTAGTGTCGCAGTCCTTATATTTCTAGCACTTTCCTCTGTATCTGTGCAGTTCCTTGCAGTGCTGTGGTCTGTACAATCTCAATCCCTCCATTTATCCCAAGCTCCTCCAGTTTCACCCTAAGTGTCTTTGGGACAGTTCCTAGTACGCCTATTATTACTGGTACTACCCTGGCTTTCATGTTCCACATCTTCAGTCAGTTCCCTTGGTATTTTTCCAGTTTTTCACTCTCCTTCCTCTTTACTCTACGGTCTGCCGGCACAGCCAAGTTGATTATTTGGCACGTTTTCCTCTCCTTGTCTACGATTACCAAGTCCAGTCTTCGTGCCTGGATGAGGTGGTCGGTTTTGAAGTTAAAGTCCCAGAGTAATTTGTGGTTTCCATTCTCCAGGGATATCTCTGGTTTGTACTGGTACCACTTTTCCGTAAAGTTAAATCCCATTCATTTACTCAGTTCCCAAGGCAACCCCGTTGCTACTCTGTTGTGTCTGTGTTTATACTCCTGGGCTACATTCACTAGTTATGTGGTTTACGGTCATATCTCTTTCACTGCACAGGCGGCACTTGCTGTTTGTTTGTGTTCTGTCGATTTTTGTTTTGATATAGTTCGTCCTAATGCATTTGTTTTGAGCTGCCTTGATGAGCAATTCCGTATCTCTCTTCAAGTTTCCTTCTCGTAGCCATGTCTATGATCTGTTGTCTACCACATTTTGTATCTGTCCTTTAAATTCTCCGAATAATTTTTTCTTTTCCCATTTTTCTCTCCTTGTTAGCTGTGCTGTTCCATTTTTTTTCTACTTCGTTGTTCGTTGCGCGGCCTCATGCACTCTTTAACATGTCTTCTCTGATTGTTTGCACGTACTTTGTTTGGCGGTTACAGCTGGGGACTGAGTGACAGCAAGTCCCCTCAAGTTTCCAGCCATCCTTTTTCGCACTCTCACAGTTCACAGCAGTGCTTTGGTTTTGCAGTTTCACACCAGTTGCCCGGTGGTTATCGCTGGAGGCTGTGACAGTAAGTCTTCTCATATCTTCCTCTTCTATCACAGTAGCTCTGTGGATTGTAATGCCTCCACTGAGACTTTCCCTCCTTGTTATGCCATCGTAGTAGTCAAAGATCTCATATTTCTAGTACTTCCTCAGTATTCGTGCAGTCCTCTTAAGTGCTGTGGGCTGTATAGTCTCAATTCTGCCTCTTATCCCCATTTCCTCCAATTTCGCTTTCAGTGTCTTTGGTATGGTCACGAGCACAATTATTGGTACTATACTGACTTTTATGTTCAACGCCTTCGTCAGCTCCCCTGCAGGGTCCTAGTATTTTTCCACATTTTCATTCTATCCTATTCATTCTGTGGTCTGCAGGCATGACCAAGTCTATTTTCTTGTCCACCATCACCAGGTCCAACCTTCTCTCTTAGATGGAATAACCAGTTTGGATATCAAAATACGAGGGTAATCAATGGTTTCCACTTTCCATGGCTGTCTCCAATACTGGTATGGTACAACTTCTCGTCATGGTTGAATCCTATTCGTTTGCTCAGTTTACAGCGTATCACTGTTGCTAACCTATCGTGTTTGTTTTTATACTCATTGAGTTGACTACATTCACAAGCTATGTGGCTTACAGTTTCTCCCCTTTCTCTGCATAGGTGGTATTTGCTGTTTGTTTGGGTTCTGTCGATTTTTTCTTTGAAATAGTTTGTCCAGATTCACTTGCTTTGGGCTGCCGTGATGATTAATTCTGTTTCTCTCTTTAGGTTTCCTTTGGCAGCCATGCCCATAATCCCTCGTTTGTAACATCCTGTATCTGCCTTTTAAATTCTTTGTATAGGTTTTTCAGTTCCCATTTTTCTTTCCTTGTTTGCCGTGCTACTCCTTTGTTTGCTTTTTTTGTTTTGTTCGTTGCATTGCTTCGGGAGCTCTTTGTAATGTCTTCACCATCTCCTTGCACATACTTCTCTAGTACTGTTTTGGCCTTTTGGACACAGTCTTCTATGCTGATGATTTCTCCATTGCCTTCTTTACTTTTCGACTAAAGTCTATCCGTGTCATCTCTTGGATGTAAGGCATTGTGCGTTGTCATAAGCTTCCTCCTTCGCTGGTCCATTGATTGGAGTTCTTCCTTTGTCTATCGAAGGCATGGTCCTGTGTATTTTGATACTGATACAACCGATGTGGATAATGACACAATTGTTCAAAAATTACCTCTGCTATGTTCTCTCCTACAGCTGTCAAGTTCAATTTCATGTTTTTTCATAGAGTTGGCCATAAATCTCACCACTGGCTCGCTGATCTTAAATATCCAGAGGCATTCGAGTATCTTACCATGTGAGGTCATATCGTATGCTTTCTTTTAGTCAATCCATCCCATTGCAAAATTTTCGCACTTTTTGTACTTCTTTTTGATACATCTGGTCAATGTTTGATCTTTTCCTGCATCTTTTTTGCTCTTCTCCTAATAGTCCTGTTCTTTCCATGAAAATGAATATTCTCTTCATTTGTCATTTGATTTTTTCATTGACGATAGGCATGTGATCGGTCTATGATTGCTTATCTGATTCCCTTGCTCAGCGTCCTTTTCGATGAGGATCAACGTATGTTTGGTCATCTACTGTGGGACCTCGTCTCCATGTAGGCAACTTTGGATTTGGCAGATGTGTTCAAACCAATAACTGTGAATCGTATCTGGTTCTGGTGCTTTCTTATCAGTTATTTCTTTTAAGGTATAATTCGATGCGGTTTCATTCAATACAATTTACTAACCTTCATCTTTGCCTTGGAGTTCTCTTAAAATCTTATTTAGCCATTCTAAAGCTTTCTTGCTACTTTTGATAGGTCTCAGTATGTCCTTCCAGAAGTTCTTTGGCTCTGTGGCATCCGATTTAATGCGTTATCCTCTTTTTCAGTGCAGGTGCTAATGGAATTTTCTTCCTTTGTCTTGGAAAGTGATGTCCTCTGTTCATTAGGCATTCTTTGTCTTGCTTCTTCAGCTAGTATTACTCTAGGTCATACTCTTTTATCTTACCTTATATGTGTCCCATAGTCTTGCACGTAGCCTGTTCTTGTGTGATATATTTTCAGTAATCATTCATCCCTCTGCAGTTTGAAGATCTGTCTATCTAAACCAATTTCACAAGTGGGCTTTTTGTTCCTGTTGTTCGAGGTTTCTCTTTGTTTTGTAAAAAGTCTCTAGCCATTTTCGCACCAGCGTATATCAGGTTATTAATGTCCTTTATGTTTCAATATGCAGTAAGAGATAATAGACATGTTCGGTTAACTCTTTTACTTTTTTCAGTCCTTGTCCCTGAGGAAAGGATGTGAATTTTTCCCTTCTTGCATCATATCTTCTACAGTTTGCATCTGGGGTTTTCTTCTTCCCTTGGGGCGTCGACGTCTCTCTCTTGTGTATGGTTTTGGTCAGGGTTTTTTCTTTTGTTTGAATTTCTTTCCTTTTTGTCGATTATTTTGTTTGTTGTGTTGGGGGAGGGTACTCATCGGGCAAGTGGCGTTTTCTTCCTAAATTATTGCAAATTTATGTTTCAAGATTTGTTTTGCTTTAGTCAGGCTCTGATTTGATGTCTCCACAGTTGGTTTTCCTTCCATATTTCGAGCATGCATTCTCTATAGCGCTACTCAGATGGTTTGCTTTTAAAGTAACAATCCATTACTTGTTTCTTGTCCTCTTTCGTTCATCTTCCTTTCTTGCTCTGGCCAACAGTCGCTCGGTAACAACTGTGTCGATCCTGAAGTCGATTGAGAGAACGCATGCCGGGGATTTGGCCAGCGGTCGCAAATTGACGACTGGGCCCCTTCTGGTGGCTAACAAGGGAGCACCTACCAGTTATGACACACACAATTTGAATTCGTGCCCAATTTTTACGATAAATTGATTTGGTTGCACTATTGTATTTGTTTGGTTTGTGGTGCTTTGCAGTGGTTTGTGGTGTTTTGGTGGGTTAGTTAGAAGTGACGTCATTAAGAATGAGGTTAGAACTCCACCGGCTCTTAGCACTCATAGTATTCTCTAATGACGTTAAAGCATTTGGTTTTGTGCGTCATTTAAAAGGTTGACAGCGTTATTCCACCAATATTGGGATGGTTATATCTCTCCCTTATTTCTTTGAAGTCTTGACTTGATAAAAGTCCCTCAGGAGGTTAATCAGTTTGTTTTGGAGATTCAACCCTCTGTTCTTTTTCCACTTTCAAAATTGAAATTTATACAAACAAAAGAGTTTGAGATTAAAATAAAATAAAAGAACAAGCAAAATTCAAAACAAACTCAACGTTTAACTATTCTGCAGTTAAATATCAACATGACATGTTTCAATAAAGTAAAAAAATATCTTTGTCAAATATAAATGCCCCATCATTTTAAACTTAGCACCCCCAGTGTTCCCAATCTCACTGCCTCCTACTCTATATTTTCGTCTCCTACTGATCCTACAAAGTTATAAGAAGCTAGTCTGTTAGTTTGGGTGATTCAATTATTTTGCCCTTTTCACCTTTAATATTCAAATTTCAACGTGCAAAGGAAATCAAGATTTACAGTGAATAAAAGAACAACAAAATTCTAAAAGAAAAACCGTCAATATTTAAGAATTCTGATCATTTGCATCTTCACACAGGTTGTCCAGTTTTCACTTCAGAAGATTGAGTGGCAACAAGTCTCCCTAAGTATCCAGTCCTTCTATTTGGATTCTTAGTCTGTAGCAGCACTGTGGTTCTGCATTTCACACTAGTTGTCTGTTGGTCATCGTTGATGACTGAATGTCTCCTCAAGCCTTTTCTCATCGTTCTCACACATCACATGCCTTTTTCATCCTTGCTGACGAATGGCGGTCGCAAGTCTGCAGACCCCAGGAGTGTTGCAGTCTGCAGTTTCAATCTTTTCTCCACTCCTGCAATCTTGTTTCAAACGTATTTGGCACAGATCTGGTCCTTTTTCTTCGTTAACCAGTTAAACCCATACCCAGAGAGAGAGAGAGAGAGAGAGAGAGAGAGAGCATTTTTAATTGCACCGAATTCAGTTTAATTCAATTTAGTAGTTGAAAGCGTAAATAAACTTGAACTTGAATTTTAACTTCAATTGAAAAAAAGATGATAGTAATTGAACACTTATGCATTTTTTTTTCTTTCAGTGATTATATTTGATTATTGATATTACATTATAATTTTAAAATTCAGGGTGGTGCAATGAAAGAATAAAACAAGAATTTTCAAAAATGATGAAATTAATCATAAACTTGAAAAAAAATCTTGTATATATATTTTCTTAGAATTCCACGGTTTTCCTTTTATTCAAAAATAGCCATAATATGTAAGTGAAAAAAACATTGCCAAGGAGAGCAATATCTTATTTAATTTTTCAGATTTTTAACGGTCTAAGTAAGGAGTTTGTACAGTCCCCAAATTGATTTTTTTCAAAAAGTGAAATGATATTTATTTCTCCATGGACTTATCTTCTATATGTGTAAAAATCATAATGGTACATGATGAATTAAGATGGGTTACAATCAAAAAAGAGAAATATTATCGTTAGAATGAATTTCTTCCATCATTAGAAAAATATTTATTAATGAAATTCAATGAGTAGTTGATTCTTTCCAATCTTTTTTTTTTTAGACAAAACGAATATTTTGTTTTGCTATTCCTATTGTCAACTCAATTGATAATGAGAAAGGAAATATTTAGGTGTCCATGTCTTGGGTTGGTTCCTTGGTATAAGCAAAGAGTGTCAAAAACTCCCAGTGCACTCAGCAAATAATCAAGTACACTTTAAGCTGTATGATTAGGGTGGAGGTATCCCTTCGGTGTACTTTGTGACGGAAACTCACTTGATCGAAGTAAAAGACGAAAAAACATGGACACCCTATCTTTTAGAGCAAACACCAACTGATCTGTGCCAAAAAATGTCCAACTGCGCAGACCATTGTTTTCCATATTCAAGATGTCTGATATTTCTCCATCATTCTTGACTGCAAGCCCAGATATAAGCCAAAGATCAAATGTCAGTCATTGTGCAGATTGTCTTTTCAGAGCCCACATCAGACATGGAGGAATATTTTCTTGGATATGTGGGTATGGTGGAAACAATTGTCCCAACCTCTCCAATGTCATTTTGATAAGTTGAAGGAAGCCAGCATTCCCTTTGAATATTGTAGAGGACAGGCTTATGACAATTGATCAAATATGAAAGGCAAGATGTGAATATCCAAAGCCTTATAGGTTTGTATCTTGCAGAGCATATACAGAGTATTGTGTAATAAATGAGGGCATAATTATCAATTTTGCAGTTAGGAAATGCAGATGTTTGCTTCTAAAGTCTGTACACAAAACATGAAAGCTTTCCCATTGTTTGTTCTAAATAACGAGTCTGTGTTGATCTTCCCTGGCAGACCACTTTAGTATGCAGATTTCTGGTAGCAGATACAGCGGCTAGTTTTGTATAAAAAGAAGAAAACTGGTCAGTGATAGTCCCCATGCCTACACACACAAAGAAGAGAGGACCACCTACATATAATAGAACTGCATCAGCAGAAAATGAAAAAAACAAAAAACAAAACAAGAGTAATGACGTCTGGTGACACCCCCCCCCCCAAACCATAACTGAAAAGATTCAAATGACTACCACTTTTTTGAATTCTAAAAACTTCGAACTGTGACTGTCGTATGGAAAGTCACTCAACTTTCAACCCCAAAACCTAGTCTGGCCACGGATAAATAGTATTTAAACTTTATTTTATTTCAAATTATATAACTATATTTTGCCTTAATTTTGAGTGTAGATTCCATGCGTAAAGATCTTTCTCTCTCTCTCTCTCTCTCTCTCTCTCTCTCTCTCTCTCTCTCTCCTCCTATCTGATGAGATCGGTAAGGCTAGAACTGAATTTAAAAAAAATCTAAACCCGGGACTTCAACTAAGTTAAAAACTTCGAAAAATAAGGGAGATTTACGATAAACAAATTTTTTTTTTTTGCAGCATTGCAAACACCCATACCTACCTCACAAGAACAGATGGGATGGGTGTTCAGAACCGGTGGAGCTCTAAGGCCACTGACCCACATCAGCAGTGGACAATCAACCAGACCCCCTACCAACACATCATGGGCCAGCATGGTAGGGCATGGCCATCTCTCCCCATGGCGGCCGTTCCGGCGGGGTCCTCAGTTCCAAAATGCCCAGCCACATCACTTGCTTTGGGTGGGGGTGAGTCGCTCCAAGGGCGACAACCCAAACCCATCACCAAGAAAACACCTGTTCCTACCGAGTCATCAATCTAACAGAGACCATTTAAACATAGCCCTAAAACTGTCACCAAAAGGACAACATTATACATTGGCACCTACAACGTCAAACACTGTCAACTGACATTCACGTAACCGTTCTAGAAAGTGAAATAAAAAATGTCAAATGGGACATCATAGGAATTAGTGAGATTAGAAGACCCGGACAACTAATCGAACATCTTCTTTACAGCTACGGAAAAGAGGAAGTAAAACTAAATGGAGAGGGCTCTCTCGTCAATAAGGACCTCAAAGGCAATGTAGTGTATTTCTGATCGAATAGCGTCACCACACAACTTTCAAAGAGATACAAACTCAATATTATCCAAGTCTACGCTCCCACTTTGCAATCAATCTAAGAGGAAATTCTATAATGACTTGAACCCCCTAGTACAAGACCCCAGAAAACTATGTCATCATGGGAGACTTCAACGCACAGGTAGGACAAGGAAACGAAGATTGCGTCGGCAAATTCGGGTATAAAGTACGGAACGAGAGAGGAGAAGATCTTGTAAACTTTGCAACGTCCAACGGATTGAAAATCATGAACACCTTCTTCAAGAAGGGACCAAATAGGAAATGGACTTGGAAGAGCTCCAATCACGAAACAAAGAAAGAAACAGACTTCATCCTTACGGACAAAAGTGATATCATCAATGACATCCAAGTTCTGAATCAAGTAAATGTAGGCAGCGACCACAGAATGGTACGATGCAAAATGCAAGTAAAAACCAACAAAGAACGCAGGAAAATGTTCCACTCAAAACTGCAACCTCTAAACATACCAAAAAAGCACGCTCGATTTTTTAAGCTCGAACTGAAAAACTGATTGAAGTCGCCACTATATTTAAACCAATGAGCACACAAAACATTTGTAAAATCTCAGATGAAACGAGAAATTTCATGGTAAATTGCAGAAACCTCAAGCCCCCGAATCAGGGAAAAATGAAAGGAAGACAGAAGGTACACGACAGCAGTCATCGAATCGACTCTCGAAAGAAATTAGGGCTTCAAAGCTATAAACAACTAAGGACGAAAGCAAATAACCAGCATAATCGAAGAGAATGAAGACCTAACCACACACAGAGACAGGATTGAACGTGGCAAAGAATTTTAACCAAAAACTCTAATCGTCCAAACGAGGACTACAAAACAATGAACAGGATGCACAAGACACGAGGAATCAACTCGAGGACTTCCCACAAGTCACCCCGTGGGAGGTGAAACAAACCATTAAACAGATAAAGAAAAGAGCGGCCCCTGGACCAGACAACACCACCATCGACCTACTCCGAAAAGCGGGTAAAATCATTACCAGAAAAGTGGCTGTCCTTTTTGACTTGTGTCTAAAACACAGTAAAGTCCAAGATGATTGGAATACAGCTATCATAATGCTTTTATATAAAAAGAAAGGAAATCCGAAAGACCTCAATTGCGTATACAAACTTTTCACAAAAATCATCACCAACCGAATCACATAAACATTTGATAGAAACCAGCTACGAAAGCAAGCTGACTTTAGAAGAAGCTACTCGACCATGGACCACCCGCACTCGATAAATCTGCCGAAAGAAAAAGCAGAAGAATATAAACTACCACTCGCTGTAGCATTTATCGACTTCAAAAAGGCGTTCGACTCAGTAGAAATCCCTAAGGTCATGGTGGCCATCACTCGACAAGGTGTAGATCCAGTCTATGTCGAAGTGCTGAAACATATATATAATCACAGCAGCTCCTTTATTAGGCTACATAAAGACTCAGACCCCTTTCAGCTCCAGAAAAGAGTAAGACAAGGTGATACCAGCTCACCTAAACTCTTCATAACCAGCCTCGAGATGATCTTCAGAAGAATAGACTGGGAGAGTACAGGAATCAGAATAGATGGCAAATATCTGAGCAACCTCAGATTTGCAGACGAAATTGCCTTTTTTTTGCAGAGAACCCACACGACCTCCAACTCATCATCGAGTAGTGATAAATGGAATTCTAGCTATCTCCCATTTTATGTCGGTAAATTCAGGAAATAATGGCAAGTGCTTTTCACGTGGAAATTTCTCAAGCATGAACTTTCTTAAGAATCAGTAAATACAATTGTTAATCCTGAAACCACCAGGTATTAACTTTTTTGTTTTATTTGGTTGGTGTGGTTTCGTATCCCAACTCCTCAGATATAGAGGTAGTATTTAGAGGATTATATAATTCGAATCACAATTATTTCCACCCTTGTGATCATCATCATCATCATCATTTTGCATACGATCTCTGTGGATCCATGTTATGAGTTGCGATGTTTAGTGCTCGTCAGACATTCTTGCAACGTGTTCAGCCCATTGCCATTTGAGTTTTCTGATAGTTTCCATGATGCCTCTGATATAGTGTGCTGTCATCTCTCCATGTGAGGTTGAGCAAGATGCTCTATTGTGCACGTTGCATGGTTCTTAGTTTGAATTTCAATCTTTTGGTTAGATTCGACGTTTCTGCTCCATACGTGACTATCGGTAAGATACATAGGTTGTGTCCCCTTCATTTTAAGACTAGTACGATTTCCATGTTCTTGAAAGTTCGGCTTGCTCTACCGAAAGTTTGCCAACTCAGTGTGATTTTTCTGCTTTGTGGTTTCTTCTTCTTTTGATGACTTCATGGAAACTCCCTATCCCAGGTAGATGTAGTGGTCTAATTTCTCCAGCTCTGCATTTTCGATTTTGATCTTTGTGTCTTGGTTCCCAACATTTTTGTTGTACATGACACGCGTTTTTCTGAAATTCATGTGAAGGCCAACTTTCTGGCTTTCCTCATTCAGTTAGTCTAGCATTATTTAGTGACTGTGAATGTTTTTAGCAAAGAGGACAATGTCGTCAGCCAATCTGAGATTGTATAGGTATTCGTCCTCAATCATGATTCCTTTGTATTCCTATTTTAATGTTCGGAAGATATGGAGAGCTGGTATCACTTTGTTTCACACCTTTTTTTAGTTTGTAGGGCTAGAGTCTTCAAATAGCCTGATGACGGATCTGCTGCGTCTGAAGATATGTTGCAGTACTCTGATATCAACGGGGTCTACACCTTGTTGTATAATTGCATCAATGACTTCGAGGATTTATATTGAATCAAAGAACTTTTTAAGTCAACAAATGCTACAGCAAGTGGCATTCTATATTCAGCTGCTTTCTTTTTTAGTTGAGTTATTGAATGGAGATGGTCGATGATTGAATAGCTTTTTCTGAAGCCAGCTTGTTCCCGTGGTTGGTCAGACAGTTTCCAGTTTTCTTTACTTTTTAGCAGGAGGCATTCGTACAATCAATTGTTCTTACCGTTACGGCGAAGGCATTTCACTACAAGGTATTATTGACATTATGTAAAGAGATGTTCCAGAACGATTATGCCATTATGCATACAAAATCAAAGCAGTAAAGTTAGCCAATGTTGGTTGATGTTCCTCTGTAAGTCGTAATAGCTGGAATATTAGAACTCGTTGAGCACGCCGTGCATTGTTTCGGCGCGTATTTTTCTTATGATAAACCAAAACATAAAGCCGGAAATACTCACTGATTTCAAAAGCGGGGGAGAACCTCCCGACTCAATTCAAAAACAAAACAAATGTCGTTGAATAGAACACTTTTTGTGCTATTTTGACAGCACAAAGGAGTTATGTTATGTTAGAATGCATGGAAATTTCAGGTCAGAGTTTTTTAATTTAATTTTCAAAATATTTTGACAGTGTGAATTCGTGAAATTAAGGAGTATGGCAATATTTCATTTTTAATGGTACTTCGTGGGGGGAAATCAGCCAGACTGTGTTGGGCATTTTGCTGCAAGAATCATTTTAGGTCAATTGATGAACCAACAGATTCGGAATTGGATATTCTTTTTGATGGCCTGCATAATACTCTCGTATTAATCAACAGTATAGGGATTGGACATTTTAAAACTGTGCGAAAATACTGATGGCAGTCATCTTTCTCCACAGATACCCGGATGATTGGAATATCTAAAACCTTTTCATATTTCATTCTCTTCATCATGTGCCATGGTCATGTTCTATAAACGAATGGTGTGGACTGGAATATAGATCTCCTGGAGTCTCGGGGGAATCTTTTATTAGAAGCATGAATCAAGGGTTTTGTGAGTACTCAATATAATTACCTTCAAAAAATCTCATCAATGTCTTCACGGGCTAATTCTGGCGACATCCTTATGAATTAATTACAATGAATCAATTCTGCATTGCAAAAATATTGCAAAAATAAAAATAATGGTCGTAAATTGGGAAAAATTCAGCGAAGAACAAAAACTCTGTGTGTAAAAAAGATATGTAAAAAAGATATGTGCTTCATAAATCATTCAACGTTCCACGCATGTTTTAGGAGTTAGTTTTAATGCAGGATCAGATCCCTATGTTTGTATGCACACTACCATCATTTGAATTGACGCAGCTAATATTGTGATTTACAACAAATTAATTCTGTAGCCCAATATCATGCTTGGGCGCTCTTTCGTTTAATATGATTAAATTCCACCACAGATAAATCACAACATGAGAATAGGTTCCGCTGGGGTGTGAATATAGGGGGGGATGGTGAGTAAGAAAACAGGTCTGATAGTTAGGGGTTGAGATTTAACATTTCATTACAGAAATCACGACCATCAGAATGTTATTATGCCATGTTTATTCATACCTCCATATCACACTCACACACACACACATTATATCTATATATAGAGAAATGCGCATATAGATATTTTTGTTGACTTAATAAGTCTTGATTTCCCTTTCATTTCTTACCTCTTGTGTATTTTTTCCTTTTAACTGTCTTTTCTTTGCATATTTCTTTTTTCTTCAAAAACTTTTTCGCCTTCCTTTCTATTCTTTCCCCTTGTATTCACCCACTTTATTATTTTTTTTATTTTCCCTATTTACCTCTTCCTTTTCCTTTTCCTCTTGTTATTCATCCCTCTCTACTGATCCTCACTAATTTTCCCTTGTTTTTCCCCCTCTTCATGTCATTCTCCTCCCCGCTCTCGCTCTCTCTCTCTCTCTCTCTCTCTCTCTTTCTCTCTCACATCCAAGCCTTGATGAACGAGGAAACTTTCCTCACTTATTTCTTCTGACATTCGTTGACAAAAGTTAAAGGTCATATCAATTCCTGTAATTGCACGTCTTTCTTCTCCGCTTTGGCATATCATCGAACAAAATGAGGCTTTCATCTTTTGTCATTACTTGACGTGAGGAAATGAATTCTGCTGCAGGTATTCTTAGAGAAAAGCCAAGAGGCGTGGCCAAATTATACAAAAGTGGTAGATTCGAATTGCAATGAAAAAGGAAGGAATCTTCTTTCAGCTTATTTCAAAATATTATTTCAAGCATTGTACTAAACCAATTACAAAACGGTCCTTGAAAAAGGATTGATAATTAACTTCTTCCATCAAAATGCAGAGCTGGAAAAAGTAGACCACTACACCTATCTAGGTAAACGATTGTCTGTGGAATCCTCAAAAGAAGAAGAAATCAAGCGAAAAATCATTCTTGGATGGCCAGCCTTCGGCAGAGCAAACTCAATCTTTACGAGCAAATAAATCCGATTAGTCGTAAGAAGATGAATATATAACCAATGCATCATCTCGATAGTCACTTAGAAAGCTGAAACATGGTACTTAACCAAAAGATTGATCAGCAAACTGAGAACCATGCAACGTGCACATGAGAAGATCATACTCAACCTCCAGTCCGAGACATCATAGAAATCATAAGGAAACTCAAATGGCAATGGGCTGGTCATGTTGCAAGCATGGCAGACAACTGATCGACATCAGGACTCACAACATGGATCCCCAGAGATCAAATGTGAATCGAGGCCGGCATCATATGAGATGACGAGACTAACTTGACAAGATATAAAAAAATATTAGCTCTGTGACACCCACGACGGAGATTTGTGGTAAATCCTAGGGAAGGTCTATGTCCAGTAACGGGTGATAAAAGACATGATGATGATAATGATGATGAAAGCAAAGAGAAAATAAGGATTTCGAGAAACTCATGAAATAATCTTAGACTAAATAGGTGCAAGTGGCGTAACGGCGTGGAAAATGGAATATCCAGATTATATCAGAACTCTGCGTTCTTTCACTCTGATGTTTTTGGGAAAGGCATAAATCTATCTCTTATTCCCCCAGCTGTGATTAAAATAATAGGATAGGCAAAGGGACAAAACCTCCGTGCCAAACGACAGGCCAAGTATGGCGAGTATTAACCAACCCTCAGTCAAAAAACATGAGGTAACCGGATATCACGATCAACAACTGATGGTCGACAACTACTGGGCTTTAATTAAAAAGACAGGTCTGAACCCTAAAAACCCTTGAACTAGTCGTGGGCAGTAAAATCAGTTATTATTTTATATCTGTGAGTAGCTCCAACGGCTTTGCTCTGAAATTGCCAAAACCAAGTACTAACATCCTTGATCATAAAATTTGAAACTAAGATCTAGCTGATCAGAATTGATAATGATATGATGTCTATGATACTAATAACGATAATGTGACGGCGTACATGAAGTGAACTTTTGAGTGAGGTTCTGTAAAAAACGAAAATAATTGTGATACACCATATTCTTTTGTCTCATCTCCTATGAATCTTTGTAGATTTTCAACATTACTTACACGATTCCGAAAATTCATTCTACATGAAATTATGGAAAGTGACATTTGTTTGCATCATTTTTTCACAGAGGAAAGTCATTTCTGGACCAAGAAATGGATTTATTTCGAGAATTTAAAACAAAGGAAGTCGTTCCAACATACAGAACAGCATCCAACATTTCAATTCAAATGTGATCTATTGGGAGAAAATCATCTCTGGAGTTCTTTATTACAGGTGGATGGAACTCGGATAAATTTTACACTACAATGGAAGTGTCAGCGATTGGTTCTGTTGAATGATGCACTGGATGAGAAAAGACCTATTTAAGGGCATATAATTTGACCTGTGATTGCCAATGCAATACGACAAACGATCATTTTTACACAGGCATTGATGGATGTCTATTTGTATATACACGATATACGCATAGAATAATAATATATAATATACAAATATGCACACAGAGGTGCATACATCGTTCTATCAATCCAAAGCCGATTGAAAATGAAATTCGACGCAATAAGTAAAATCATTTTATGATTAAAATTGATATAAATTAATTTAATAAATTCGTCAAACCTTTATTTATACATGAATATTTACACAGTTTAGGTCAGTCTTGCACGGCACCATTTTCATATTGCAGCTGCTAAGGAGTGCATTGACCTTCATCAAAATGAGTAGTGTTCCGCAAGAACCACGCGAAAGGCAAATTATTTTGAAATAAATTTATTTTTTTCAAAAGTTGGGCTGGCTTTTTCTACGGCAATCACCTAATCAACATGAAAAAAAATCTTCAGGAGTCCGTACATACATACATACATACATACACACTTTGATAGAGTAGAGTGATATTCCAAATATAATAGACGAAGTAGTTTTGGCGCTTCGAAATATGACAAGCGGAAGATGGTATGATGATAGATATTCTAAAAGATGCGGTAGAGGTCTGTTACGAAGGGCTAGCGCAACTATCAACACAATTGATACGAGAGAGGAAAGTTTCCCAGCACTAGTGATCCTAAAACACAAGAAAGGGAATGATGAAGTCATTAGCTATTACTGCTCGATTACTTTAGTTACAAACTATTCTTGAAAATACTTACAAATAGATTAACAAACACTAAAACCAATCAGGTGTGTAGGCAGGCTTTAGGAGGAGCTATTCTACAATAGACCGCATAAACACATTAAAACAACTAATCGAAAAGATATCAGAATTCTACACACCACATTGTTTGGGTTGTGTAGAATATGAAGACGCCTTTGATTCAATCAAACACACCACAGTTCCAAAATCAAAGCGAGAACATAATACAAATGGTAATTATTCAAAATCAATTATGCAAAAATGTCACTGCAACAATTATACCTCATAAAGATGCTGGCAAGATAAAGGTTGGAAAGGGAGTAAGAAAAGGGGATGTAATATCGACAAAACTTTTTACAGCGAGCTATAGAATTATCTTTCAAAATGCTGACTGGGGAAAACGTGTGAGTAAACATAAATGAGGAATATTTGAAGAATTTGTGGTACCACAAACCAAAAAGCATGCAACGCGCACATGAGAGAATCATGCACAACCTTACATGGAGAAATCAAAAGACAGCACAGTATATCAGGAAGAAGACGGGGGTCCATGACATCATAGAAACTATTAAAAAACTTAAATGGAAATGAACAGGCCATGTTGCGACAATGACAGACAACCGATGGATATCACGACTCACAATATGGATCCCCAGAAATCACATGCGAAACCGAGGCCGACAGAATACAAGATGGAGAGATGAAGTAGACAAATTCAGTAAATACTGGCTCCACGACGCCCACGGTAGAGAATTGTGGCGAATCCTGGGGAAGGTCTGTGTCCAACGACGGACGTTATAAGACTGATGATGGTGATGATGGTGATGAATATGATATTATATCAAATTGCAATGCACATAATACCCTGTATAGAATGATAAACTACATGTATGTGATGAGCTATAGGGTAAGAAAGAGAAACAGTGTTTGATAAATATTGTTGGGGTGCCGTGTTGTTATATTTTTTGTTTGCAAAATCCTTGAAACCGTCACATGGTTATCAACTGATTACCGCAACAAGAAAACATTTATACTTTGTAATAAGCAAGTATACAGGAAGAGGGGAAAAACTGGAGAGGATTACATGAATCACATTGACAGATATTGGGAAATAAGTGACTGGAGGGACACAAAAATCTTTTAAGAAAGTTTTTAATGCGAAGTTGATGAAGCTGTAAAGCTTTGTAGAATATATATATATATATATATATATATATATATATATATATATATATATTAATGTGGGTGTGTACATTCGCAGGTACACATATAACTGAACTAAGCAGTGGCGATATGCCATACTTGTAAATGCTTATAAATTCTTATAAATGTGTGTAATTTTTTAGTATATTCCGTGTGTATACGGAGAGAGAGGCGTGCATACTTACATACTCGTATTAATTGGATCATATACTTTTGAGAAAAAGTAAAGTTCACTGGACGTTTTTCATGCGCACCTGTCAATATGTCATGGAAGTTCGTAACAATTCCTGGAAGAGACTTCCGTCAGCCATTTCTGTTCGTGGTAATGCCAGTTTCTGTCGAACCATTGAGATGATTTTTTGCTGCATTCTTTCACTGCTGTTTATTTATCACGTACGGACTGGGCAGTAGCATGCGTTTTTTTTTCCGAACAGACAAGCTGGGTCTCTTTTGCCCATCCCCACAAGAAGCTCAAGTCAATGATTGTAAACTCGGGAAGCCTAAGAAGAGGTTGAAAAAAATTAAATTAGATTTTCTTTTTCTCGTCGGCTGGAAACATAATCCGTGGTGTTCGTTTCGGATCAGATTTTGACAGTAATTCGATCTTGGAGAATAGAAACAATTCAACCCATTTCCTAACCGGTCAGTCTTGCATATCTTTTTGGTTGGGTTACAGATCAGACAATGTGTCAGATTTTTACAGCTTTGCTGAAAGGAAACATTAAAGCTATCTAAGTAATGAAATGAGAAAAATAGTAATATACGGCCTATCATTTGGGGGCATTTCTCTTAGCCTCTTGCAGACCATAATTTCGTAACAAGTGGGAATTAATATGTAAAATTTATTTTGTTAGTCTCCCCAGGATTAGGGCTTAGGGCTTCGTTTTTGTGATGGGGACCAACGAGAAAGACGGCATTTTAGGTCTGTTTCAGAGAAGCCCCCACTGTGTTATCACATTTGAAGTCAACGCCGGGTACCCCAGCTAATTTCATTAAATATATATTTTGATGATAGCTTACTAATTGTTGAAAATAGTAATGTTCAAGCATACGAAAACATTAAAAAATGTATCATAAAAAAACGAGAAAAAAATGAACTGTAAATCAGGAATCAAAGCTAATACAAAATTGTACTCTTCCAAGACATTACCTTTAACTTACTTAATAACACTTATGAACCATATAGAAAAAAACTCTGAGATTAAGTACATCAACATTAGTTCTAAACATCCAAATAAAATAATAAAAAAGATTCCCAAATCTATAGAAACTAGATTGACATATAACTCCCTCAATGAAACAACAATTAACAAAAGTTAAAAATGACTATATCTAAGTCCTAAATAATAGTGGTTTTACTGGAACAAATTTTATACACGACAAAAAAGTGAAATCCAATAGCAAGAAACAGAAAAGCAAAAAATCAAAACAAAACAGAAATAAAAGAATCATCTGGTATGCACTCTCATTCAACTTACGAGTAGGAACTAACTTGGGTAAAATATTCATTCAATTAATATAAAAGTACATTCCCCCAAAACCACGAGCTAGGCAAAATATTCAACAAAAGCAAATTGAAAATTAGCTTTAGTTGTACCGAAATTTTTTATAAACTCATTATGAAACATAATACAATCATTAGAAATAATACAAATAAAGAAAACATAAACATGAAGAAACAGGACTGCAATTGTACCAATACGAATAGTTGCTCCCAGCAGAACAAATGTCTCAGATCAAACATAGTATACCAAGCAGAAATATCAACCCTGGTCACCCTTAGAAGTAAAATATTAAATTGGAATATATAAAACGTCATTCAAACTCAGAGTAACCAACCATACATCATCCTTCGCAAATGAAAAATATAAAATCAATACATCATTATCAACATATTATTGGAAAATGTACAAAATGAACTACAAACCAACTGTAAAATGAGAAATTTGAAATACTAAATTTTGCTAAAAAACAAAAGAAAACTAGAGTAGATTCAATTAACAGTAAAAGTGAAATAGCACAAAAATTCTGACATCGTTCAAAATTCTTATTAACTAACATAACCCAACAATCCATACATTAGACAGTTAACCCACATACCCATCATCATGAAGAAACATCTAATCAATATATTCTGCTCTTTTACATGTCTGAGTAAATTAAGAACAAAACAATCCACTATTGCCATAAAGCACACTAACATAGGCAATAAATTTAATGTAAAAATCAAGGTTAAGATCAAAATATCCACAATTCAGCATCCATTTATTGATGACTCCAACACCTAGTTCACACCCTTTGACATGTAACCTTTAACCATCAGAAAAACATACACACTACAAAAAAAAACAACAATAAAACAAAAATAACCCCTCCCACCCTAGTGACACCCACAAGACTCTCACCGGAGTCCCCAAACAGGAATCTTAAAAACATACATAATCATTCGCCTGAAGAGGCCAAAAGAAAGTGGAAACCTATACGTATATACAGGCGTACTGGCTTGCACTTTCTTTATATTTTCTAGAAAAAGGCCCTTTTGCAAATATCATACACAAGGGAGTAAATTAATTTCAATGTATCAATGATGCCCCTGTTAATATACCCCTGTATAGTGTAGAACTACACAATATTGTAGAGCCATGAATAGAATTCCCATACGAGAGGAAATCCAGCGCTATTTCACCTTTCCTCGACATTTCACTACAAAGAATAAACAACTTAGCATTTACTGCGAAGCCACTTATAGAAACAGTCAAGTAAACTTCTCCCAGCAAAAAACCCAAAAATACTTAGACTGAGAATAGGAATATATTGAAAAATATATCAGATCTTCCACTACCAGTATCCTTTCATAGAAGAAAAGTGCACAAAATTCCGAGAACCTAAAAAGGAACACAATGAGATTGACGACAAAGAAAAAACGCTGCATTTCGCATCGTGCTACCGACCGATGCAGTAATTATTGGGCTCGGCTGGTTTTTGAAAAATGTTATCGTGACAAGTACATCAATAACAATTACAGATATGATCTGTATACTACGTGAAAGACACGCTTCCGAAGCAAGCATTTACGAAATAATCTGCAAGGACTACTATATAATATACGTAAGCGAAACACGGATACGTCATAACAATACGACATCGGAGAGCCCTATCTTAACGCCCGCGTCAACAATCGTCCTGTTGGATCATTATTCCGACCTAGGAAAAGCTCTGCTAATCAAAAATGCACACGACGTCATAAGACACAAGTGCAAAGGATCTGACGATCTTTGAATATAGATTCATTGCTTAGCATGTAAACCCCTTTAGACAGCACTGGCATTGATGAAACTAATTCAAAAACACAGAATATCAATCAATGCGGATGTCGATAATCGGTACAAGGCCGGTTAGATATCTGTCGAGTATCCCTATAATCTGAACCAAATTTAGTCTCCCTAAACCATCTTCCTTGTTGATATTAGACATAAACATACATAAGACTACATACTCACACATACCGCACAGCCAAACACACACACACAGCCAAACACACACACACACACACACACTTACACACCAATGACCATGAAGAGACATGGCTAAAAAATCGCACAACACTTGAACGATACATTCGAGTGCAAGTCTCGAAAGAAGCCGATGATCACAGTAAGATGATCCCCGATGAACTCCACTCACTCAGACATAAGCCATGAATATCCTTTCCTAAGCGTGGTGCTGACGAAGATTGAAGACACACTCCTTTTGCTCGATATCCCGGCTTTCAATTCTTATTGGTTTTTAGAGCTGCTAATTATGTTAGTCCCCTAGAATATAAATGACCAGAATTGATCTAAGGAGATAAATCCTAGTAAGTAGCGTGTTCACTACTTAAGCACAAAAATAAGGTTAGTACACAGTTAGTTGGATTGTTAACAAAACGAAGGAAATAACAAATAAAGAAGTTAACAACAGTGCCAGGTTTAATAAAACGAGGACGGGAGTTTCTGCCGACACGGATATGTGGAGGGATCTACTAGGATAGGATGTAGAGATAAGAAGAATGAAGGGAAAAGAATGTCTCTAAGTAAATGTGAGATAGAGTCTATAGAATGTCCGTCAGTTTGGTCATCCTAGTTGTGGCCACTATGAAGTTATCTTAGGAAGTCTGACCTAACTACGATGAGAGTGCTCAACTTGGATAGGATGTGTTCTTGAATATGTGATGATGCATGTGTAAAAAGAAAGTGTGTATACTATCCTAACTAAAGAAAGAGAGAGAGAGAGAGAGAGAGAGAGAGAGAGAGAGAGAGAGAGAGAGAGGAGACGAGCTTATCTCGAGGCTGTCGGAACACACAAGAGAAAGAAAGAGAGATTAACCACTACAGTTTAGATATCGTGAAAATAACAATCAGCTATCTGATTGGCAGTACTGTGTGACGTCAAAGGGGGAACAAGGGATTTACCGTTTCTACAGAGATGTGGGGACTAGAAGTAGATCCCAGCTACGGGACAGATAACTCCGTAAATGTATGATTTTCTTGAGCTGGAAAAAGTGGGCACGAGAGATTTATTCAACTCCTCTGTTCAGGTGATTCTTCCTTTTTGTGGTTTCACCCAACTAAGCCTTGTCAAGAAATTGGTGGGTGGTGGTACATGGAAGTTGTGCATTTATAAGTGGTCTGTGACTTGTGGTGCGTGGAGGTAGTAATTGATTTGTAGATGGCTGTGCGGGGTCAAGTGTCAAGTCCTCGGGAATATCAGCGTCCTGGTTTGGGAGGACTTAAAGGAATTCCTATCCTTTAGCTGAGTTTTTTTTTCAGATATTATTATTCTGTGTGGAAGTTGATTAAAATCTGAGTTGTAGATATTCGAGTGCATTCTACCCGGGTGGTAATGTGAAATAACTGAAGTTGGGTGCAATGACCATGAGAAAAGTTTACGTGATGTGGGTAGCTGCTATGTTTGAATTCTGGCAATGTGGGTTGGACGTGACTGTGTGTATGTGGGTGCAGTGATACTAGGTACATGAGGATCGACCCTCTAGATGAAAGTTTGTGTGTATGTGTGTGGGTATGTGTGAATGAGTGGGTAAATAAATGTGTACTTTAGCCGTTGTGGGGTTGATTTGGTTTTGCCGAGGGACTGACATCATGTTAGGGTAATTTGTATTGTTTCATAATGGGTCTTGCTAAAAGTGGACAAATCGATGCATTTCCACTTGTGATGCTGATGTTGTAAGACGTAATTCTTGCCTGATGTATTTCTATGTGCTTTGAGTGCATCGAGGGTTTGTATATTCTTTTGTTGATTGGTCTTGATATATATATATATGCATATACATATATATATATATATATATATATATATATATATATATATATATATATATATATATATATATATATATAAGAAGGGTAAACTATTTTTGTCATTAAATATTACTCTATTCCATTTCTAGTGGCTTAATTTATAAATAAGGGTCCATGAAATTTCGAGATTGTTTAATTCTTGGATACGAGTAGTATCAAAATTTCTATTGGACCGCTGCATATAACAATTCATTTGAAGGATAGAAAAATCATTTCAAGAATACATTACGAAAATGTTGGAAGAATAAATATGCATAATTAAAATGTCAGGCTTTGGGTTTTTGTATATTTATTAGAAATTTGATTCAGTCAAAAAAATTGGAAGAGATTAAAACAACTTTCATTTTTAGCGCAATTTTCTTTAATCTCATTTTAACTGGATTGCAATATACTGAATAGAGTTTGTTTTAAAAATTTTGTGTAAATTCAAAAGCATAATGATGACTACAGGAGAAATCGAGCTGTTTTTGAAAATATTTCTACGTTTATTGTTATCATTGCTGAAATACGTAGACAGATAATGACTGTAAACAACTATTTACACGTGTATTTATTTGCTGATAGCTATTATACATTTGTTCGCCAATAGCTATTTACTTGTATTTTTGTTTATGTATAACTATTTACTAGTGTATTTGTTTGTGCATAACTACTTATTTGTATATTTGTTGGGCGATACCTATTCACTTGTATATTTTCTCGTGTATAGCTATTTACTTGCTTATTATTTACAGATAGCTATTTACTTGTGTGCAATCACAAAAACACTCGATGAAAACTAGCCACGTGAACAGGCTGGCTTTAGAAGAAGCTACTCGACCATGGACCACCCGCACTCGATAAATCAACTGAAAGAAAAAGCAGCAGAGTATAAACTACCACTTGCCGTAGCATTTATCGACTTCAAAAAGGCGTTCGACTCACTAGAAATCCCTAAGGTCATGGAGGCCATCCGTCGGCAAGGTGTAGATCCAGTATATGTTGAAGTGTTGAGACATATATACAATCACGGCAGCTCCTTTATCAGGTTACATAAGGACTCAGACCCCTTTCAGCTCCAGAAAGGAGTAAGACAAGGTGATACCAGCTCACCTAAAGTCTTCACTGCCTGCCTCGAGATGATCTTCAGAAGGCTAGACTGGGAGAGTAAAGGAATTGAAATAGACGGCGAGTATCTGAGCAACCTCAGATTTGCAGACGACATAGCCCTTTTCGCAGAGAACCTACACGACCTCCAACTAACGATAGATGAACTAAATGAAGAGAGCAAGAAAGTCGGCCTACACATGAACTTCAGCAAGACAAAGATCATGTGCAACAACCACATTGGAGATAAAAACACTAAGATCGAAATCGAGGACACAGAACTCGAGAAAGTAGACCACTACATCTACCTAGGACAACGAATCTCCATGAGACCCTCAAAAGAAGAAGAAATCAAGCGAAGAATCACACTAGGATGGCAAGCCTTTGGCAGAGCTAGCTCAACCTTAAAAAATAATAAGATCCCATTAATCCTAAGAGAAGGGTGTATAACCAATGCATCCTCCCAATAGTCACTTATGGAGCTGAAACATGGAACTTAACCAAGAGACAGACCCGTAAGCTGAGAACCATGCAACGTGCACATGAAAGAATAATGCTTGGCCTCACTTGGAGAGACCACAAAACAGCACAGTACACCCGAGAAAAGACATGAGTTAGAGACATCATAGAATCCATGAAAAACTCAAATGGCAGTGGGCTGGCCATATTGCAAGAATAGCAGACAATCGATGGACATCACGACTCACAACATGGATTCCCCGAGACCACATGCGCAACCGAGGCCAGCAAAATGTTAGATGGAGAGACGAGCTAGACAAGTTCAGGAAGTACTGGCTCCGTGACGCCCATGATAGGGAAGTGTGGCAAATCCTGGGGATGGTCTATGTCCAACGACGGACGTTGAAAGACTGATGATGATGATAATGATGATGATAATGATGATGATAATGATGATGATGATGATGATGATGATGATGATGATTTACTTGTGTATTTGTTTGTGTATAGATATTGACTGGTATATTTGTTTATGCATAGTTCACTTGAGCACTTGCTCGTCTAGAGGTATTTACTATTGTAACTGTGTATTAGATCATGTATAGCAATTCACATGTGTATTTGTGTGTGTAGCTATTTACTTGTGTGATTTGTTTGCGTATAGCTATTTGCCCGTGTTTGTTTGTGTATATCTATTTATTAATATATTTATTTAAGTATGGAAATTAACGGCATATTTGCTTGTGTATTGCTATTTCCTTACTCATTCGTTTGTGTATAGTAATTCACTTTCGTATTTGTTTTTATATAGCTATTTACGTGTGTGATAGTTCGTGTATTGCGATTCAAGTGTATATTTGTTTGTATTCAATCCTGTATTTGCTCGTATAAAGATATTGACTAGTTTATTTGTGTATTTACTTGTGTATTTGCTCATGTATAGCTATCTATTTGCGTATCAGTTTGTGCATAGCAATTTACTTACGTATTAGTTAGTGTGTAACTATTTACTTGTGTATTTGGTATGTATGGCTATTAACCAACGTATTTGTTTGTGTATAGCTATTAACCTGTTTATTTGTTCGTTGGTAGCTATTGACCTGCGTATTAGTTTGTTTATAGCTATGTATTTGTGTATACTTATTTATTAGTGTAATTTTTTGTTTGCATAACTATTCAATTGCAGATTTTTTTCTGTATACCTATTTACTAGTGTATTTGTCTGTGTATTGCTATTTACTTGTACATTTGCTCATGCTATTTACTTCTGAATTTGTTTATGCATAGCTATATACGAGTATATTCCTTTGGTTATTGCTATGTACTTATGCATTTGCATGTATATAGCTATTTACTGGTGTATTCATTTATGTATGAATATTTATGAATAGTTATTCACGTGTGTATTTGTGTATTGCTATCTATTTGAGATTTGTTTTTGGTAATTCACTTGTATAATTTTGTGCATATCTATGTACTTGTGTATTTTATTTGTTCGTGTATGGCTATTACTTTTATATTTTTCAGTGTTTTGCTATTTCTGACCATATTCGTTTGTGTGTAGCTATTTACTTATATATTTGTTTGTTTACAGCTATTTATTTGTTTATTTGTTTGTGTTTTGGTTTTTAATTCCATATTTCCTTTTCTATATCTATGTACTTGTGCGTTTGTTTGCGTACAGTTATTTACTTGTGTGTTTGTTAGTTTATAACTTTTTAATCTCGAAAGCCCCCAATAATTTCACTAAACTGCTTTACAAACTTTTCACCAAAGTTATCACAGGCTGAATTATAAAAACGCTTGACGAAAACCAACCACAGGAATAAGCTGGCTCCAAAAGAAGCTTTTCAACCATGGGACATCCCAATTCAATAAACCACCTGAAAGAGAACGCAGCAGAATTTAATATGTTATCAGTGAAGGGATTCATAGACTTCAAGCAATATTGATGCAATCATCCGATGATATGTAGATCCCGTATTCGTTAGAAAGTTGCATCACATATACCGTCACAGCAGCTCCTTTATCGGGTTAAATAGACTCAGATCCCTTTCAGCTCCAAAAAGGGGTAAGTCATACCAGCTCACCCAAACTCTTTACAGCCACCCTCGAGATGATTTTTAGAAATCTGGACTAGGGAACAAATGAATGAGAATAGACGGCAAATAACATCGTCCTTTTTGCAGAGAACTTCCACGACCTCCAACCAATACTAGATGAACTGGACAAAGGAAGTAAGAAAGCTGACCATCAAATGAACTTCTGCAAAACAATCAATACGTCGGAATTGAACGCACAGTGGTCAAAATGGAAAATGCAAAGCTGAATAAAGTAGATCACTTCATCTACCTAGAACAGCAAGTCTCCATGACTCTTAAAAGAAGATGAAATCAAGCGAAGAACCAATCTAAGATGGCAAGCCTTCGGTAGAACACTTCAAGAACAAAAAAAATCCCATCAGTCCTAAAAAGAAGGGTCTACAACCAATGCATCCCCCGATAGTCACCTATGGAGCTGAAACATGGAATCTAACCAAGAGACTGATTTACAAACTGAGAAGCATGCAACGTACACCTGAGAGAATATATCACATGGGAAGACCACAAGATGGCGTAGTATATTAGGGAGGAAACAGGAGTCTGAGACATCATCAAGACTATCAAGAAACCCAAATGGCAATGGGCTTGTCATGTTGAAAGAATGTCAGACAACCGATGGACATCACGACTCCCAACATGGATACCCAGAGATCAACTGCAGCTGGCAGAATATGAGGACGTAACAGGATCGGTTCAATGAATATTTGCTCCGTGATATCAACGATGGAGAGATGTAGCAGATCTTTGGGAAAGTCTATCTCCAGCGATGGACGATAGAAGACCGATGATGAAGAGTTATTTACTTGTGTATTTGTTTGTGTATAGCTATCTGGTTGTGTATTTGTTCGTGTATAGCTATTTATTTGTGTATAAGTATTTACTTACGTACTAATTTTTGTATAGTTGTATTCCTATGTATTTGTTTATGTATAGTTGTTTACTTGAGTATTCGTTTGTGTATTGCTATTTACTTGTTGTATGATATAGCATGATGATTATCGATGTGGAAAACGGAATAGGTGAGCCATGTGCATTTGGTTCTACTAACCATTGGAAATATATAAATCTTTTTGATGTCCGTCCCGTCACCAAAAGTCGAAAAACAGTCTCATTACTAACATCTAAGGATGAACAATGTGCAGTCAGGTCTTAGAGTTTTCTCTGTGTCTTGTTGCTTGGAGAGGAGATTCGCATTGCTCACTTGCCCTGAAGTACCATCAAGAATCAAGAATGGTGTGTTGATGTTCTACTAAATCAATGAATCAACTGACGAAGCAACCGGCCAACATTTAATCGTTATCACCTTTTGAACTAAGATCTCAAGTAAAAATTAATTAAATGTTTCATAGGTGTTTATGTATCAATTCATTAAGAGAAATAGAAATTTTGCTTCTTCGTAGAGAGACTTACTTTCACTACTTTGTACTTTTAAAATCCAATACAATAATACATTACAATAAAACATATTAAATCTCTTAATAATTGTCAGAGATATTTTAGTGGGCTTTTGAGAAAACAAGATGAAGGTATGAATTGTACACGCAGTTGGTAATTTCCATGTTTCACAGAGACACTTTTTTCTTGAAAGTCTCTATTGCTTATCCCCAGTTTCTCTTCATCAGTTGCACTGAAATAGGTTGAAACTCATCTGATTACTTTTTTGATCTACTATCAACAACAAATAAGCATTTTTGATTTACGAGCAATTCACCCACTTTATTTTGTTCGAATGATATGCAAAAGCATAGATTTTCATCATTGGTGCGTATATATTCATCATGGGCCAGTGTAGCAATGTAGAACACTTGTCTTGCAAGTGAATGCATACCAGTCCAAGTCATATATACATTGTGATGTTGGGCAATTGCTATCGAACAGGTCTTGCAAGCTATTTGATGTTTGTGTTTTGAGGCGTTTCTTTAGAGGTATAGAAAATGACTGAAATTCGATTCAAAATATGCCTTTATGATCAGAAAATTGATATTTTGTACTTTACCTCCTGTCCCCAGAACCCCCAGAAAAAATCCTGCTCTGATATGATCTGGAAAAGAAATCATGCAGCATTTTGACCCCTAAAAGAGAAAAAAAAACATTCCCCTTCCACATTGATCCCTAAAAATAAAAAAGAGTCCAGCCTCCATCCGCCATTTTGACCTTAAAAGTGGAAGAAAATTAATTGTCGATTTTTCACTTTCACGGGTCAAAATCAAGGAGTATTTTTAATATATTTCTAAAGGTCGGAATACAAGGGAATTCTTTTCAATTTTAGGAACCAAAATCAAGGTGAAGATATCTTTTTCATTTTCAATGGACGAAATTGAGGGGTAATTTTTCTTCATTTTTGTTATCAAAATCCTAGGGAATACCTCTTTACGTTAGGGCTTGAAATCGAGAGTGATGATTTTTTTTCTCTATCTTTTTGAAGCCGAAATCTGAGAGGAATTCTCTTTACTTTTACGGGGCGAAATTCTTTTTCAATTCCATGTCACAAAATCCAAGCGATTTTCTTTTTACTTCCAATGGTCAAAATCGAAGGATGAACTTTTTTTCTTTTATTGGTTGAAATCCAGAGGTAACTCTTCCCTCTTTCAGCATCAACCCCTAACGCTGATTTTTACTATATGCCCAATTTTTCAACATTAGCCCTCTTTTTTTTAACAATAGTCCACTTTTCCTTAACATTCCGCCACCATTTTTAACATTATACGATTCCTTTTGAACTTGCTTCCATCTTTTAACATTAAACCCATTTTTTGGAGCTTAGCCCCACGTTTTTCTAACATAGACGCCTGTTTTTTTCTAACTTTGCTCTCCTTTAATATTTAATATTTTAATATTACGTTCTTTTTTTCACAATAATCGAACATCCTTTTTTACAATAATATCCCACTGCCTCCAGTGTAAAAAAGTGATATTAAATCAATTTTAGAAACAAATAAATTAAACGCAATCATATTTCAATTTATCTACTTTTGTCAACCCCGTAAGAGTGGACTGCATTTTTGCAATTAGATAAATGTTAGAATTTAAGATCTTGAGATCTCAGCATTGATTTTAAAGCAGAAAGATGGAATGGCGTCACGTCAAGTCATAAGATGGAAAATGAAGAAAAGTGGTAAAGAGAAAGGAATATAGGGAGGAAGAGGAAGAAATGAGGAGAGAGATTAAGAAAAAAAGTAAAGAAAGTGCATTAGAGAAGAAAAAAGACAAAGAAGGAGATAGAGAAAAAAAGAGGAAGAAAGCGAAAGAAAGAAGATTCCTTTTCCTCACTTTTAGGGATCAAAATAGAGGGAAAATCTTATTCTCACTTTGAGGTTTCAAAATGGAAGGGAAAATCTTTTTCCACCTCAAGGGTCAAAATCGAGGGTGACATCATGGTCAAGTGGAAAAGGAATGTTTTTCCACTTTGGGAGTCAAAATCCAGGGTAAAATATCTCCTCACTTTTAGGGATCGAAGTGGACAGATGTCCAAAAAATAATATTTGGGATTTCGAGGCCTGAAATTGAACAAAAAGAATTCACCATCGATTTTGACGCATAAAAGTAAAAGAAATTTCATTTGGATTTCGATTCCGAAAGATGAACAAAAATAATCCCTCTACTACGAACCCCGAATGCAAAAAAAGGTGAAATAGTTCGACTTTACAAAATGAAATGATCAAAACTCATCATCTAAAAATGTTTGCTTTTGAAGAATTCAACCTCAATCATTAGGGTCTTCCTTGTTGTTAATATCATTCACGAAAAACTCAAAATTTGATAAGAAACATGATTACTTTTTATCTTTCATTCAGTACGATTACTGACAAAGTTTGTCTATCGTTAATTTCTTTAGTGCAGTGATCCTCAAACTTAACATAACATCATCCTAGCAAATATATCTGACGTGGAACACAAACCGTGAAAGTAAGATGAACAAGACAAAACATTTGCGTTGTCAATGAATACAACTCATGTAGAAGTGTACTGATATTCGTACTCAACCCATCTTTTCTTTCATCTCTTTAAAAAAAGATTCAGATCTCACAAAATGTAATGATGCTACCACTAGATTGGCAATGCTATGGAAAAAGTGGGCTAGACATTATACTCGTACTGGACTCTTCCGAAGTTCAGTATACGTGTTTGTGTATTTGGGAGAAAAATTACGCAGCTCACTATTGTGTAGTGTCATGCAATTTGACAAACACTCATTTAGAGGTCACCGTGTCTACCTGACATGAATGTCACATTGTGCTAATATTGCCTAAATACATATAAAAAATTACTTAAACTTACATCCTTACAGACAGAATAGTCACAGTGAAAACGAAACCTGTTCTGCTTCTCGATGCTCCCGAAACAGGGCTATAGTGAAACATCTGACGAACCCATAATACAGAATAAAATTGCAAAAGGAAATAGAAATAGAAACAAATTATATACACTGAGTTATGAGATGAACTTTGAAATAACACTGCACAGTGGATAGTAGTGGATACTTTACAAAAGTATTTTTCAAAAATTCAGCTCATAGAAATTAAAATATAGGATTTTGCAGAAACACCTGGAACTTTTTGAAATGTGATAATTTTAAAATCAATTTGGAATGAAATTATATTTATCAATATTCATTGCTTTGATAACTTGATAATTCATGCTAGCGACGACATCTTCATTCTACCGAATTATCACACTAATCATTTGCAAATAGTACACATTATGGATGTAACTTGTTATTACCTGCGAGAAATGATACGGATATAAATGTAGGAAAAATACATGAGACTTTAAAATGTATTTTCAATACAGGTAGATTCTTGATAATCTCCCTATCACATCTGATTTGCACCAAAGCTTGAAGTATAAACCCAGATCCTAATCAGGAAAGAACTCATTGTTGGAGATTTCCTTTAGCAGCATGTTCCTTGCAACCGCTGTAGGTTCAGCCAGTAGCAAAGAAATGCTTCTTGTTTCATCCGAAGCCACGGGGCCGACTCATTGTCACACACGGACGCAATATGAATGGATATATATTTTTTGAGTGCTGTGCTAGCCGTTAGTTGGCCAATATGATTCAACCATAGGGACAGTGGGAGGAGGCGTTCTAAACGGTTTTCTTCTATATATCATTTGCAATCAGGCATGCCCGCTATATCAATTTCGAAGATCACGTTGTTGAGAGGATGTACATTCTAGACTCGGTAAACTAATCCTGTCGCAGAGCAGAAGCAAACTGGTCCCCCCACTTATTCCCAATAAAGTTCCCTTTAAGGCTGGAAGAGGAAAGATATACATTTTGGCACAACGCAACCTATCCTTCAAGTTTCTTCAAATCCATGAATTCACTACTGCTTCGACCCTTGCCTGTACCCACAACCAGTTTTTTCCAACTGAAGATCAGATCCAAAAGTCTGCAGGATGCACACAAGTTCGTCTGTCTAGTCGAAGGGTTTCGGAAGTGGAGTATTCCTCCAGGCACCTAATCGCAAAACCAAAGACTCTTCCTTGTCAACTCTGGACCTTGTCATCTTTTCGTATCATTCAAGTACCTGCTGCACCACTCCTATATCACCTTTACATGATCAAAATGACTACGTCATTAGCAGTCACTCTGGCTGGATCCCCTCCAGGGAGGCCTATTCCAGATATGGTGCGTATCATCCACTCATCTTACAGGGTTCATGGGGTTACTTATCTTAAGGATTCCAGCGCTTTCGGGTTTGAGGGAATTATTTCTTGTGCTTTTTGTGTTGGGCTTGTGTTTTAAGGGGAGAAAGCTTTTGGGGAGTTGACTTGCTTTGTCCGAGGGTATTTTTTTTTTCCATGTATATTTTCTGGGGTGATTCGTTTTTTTCAGGGGGGGAGAGATTCGAAGATGTAACAGCTTTTCATTGTTGTCTCTTCTATTCTTAGCATAGTCTTGGTCCTTGTGTTTGTAAAAATAACGCCTCTCCGTGGCTATCTGCCGGGTGTCTTCTGTTTGACGGGCCAGATGTTAGTTGTAAGCCCTGACATTGTTTCGCGGACGCCTCCACCCATGACAAGCTTCCTTGCTTATACATGATGAAATTTCTTTTTAAAATTCAAAACAATAAGGTCAAAAAAGAATCAAACGTAGACTTTATTGTTTTGTAGTTTTTCTCAAATAGGAATGCAAATTCTCGTACTTTATTAATCGATCAGTTACTCTGTGTGTGTGTGTGTGTGTGTGTGTGTGTGTGTGTGTGTGTGTGTGTGTGTGTGTGTGTGTTTAGCCAGTTTCAAATTGATTATGATCATATTTGCTAATTTTCTGGTAAATCCTGTCCTGCTCTTTGTTCTATCGTTTCTACATTCTAACGTTGATGCAGATTTTATCAATCACTTTGTTCTATTCGTTTCTTTCCTGGTCAATTGTGTCTTTCTCGGGTCGAAATTATTGCCCATTTGGTTTCGCTGATTAATGAGGGTAGCAAGGCTGTCATGCAACCAAAATCCAATGTTCTTAGATGAGTTTTTTTCTGATATCTGGAAGCCTCACCAATATACTTCCTGTAACAACCCTTACTTAATGCAAAAATATGATCCAGAATATAACCTTTGTCCTTATAATCTTTGTTCATGCCACCGTCCCATTTTTGAATATATGGGTCCATTTTTCGCTTTGCAGTTTCCTTGTAATCTTAAATTTTGAATACTCAAGCGTTATTGTAACGCAAGGCCTTAAAAAATGAACATTTTAGTATTTGCTTCATTTAAAATTGCTACTTTGACAAAGTCTAAAGGTGAAATATGTTAGATTAATGAATTCAATTTAAATAGAAATACTTTCCTTATTGTCAAGTTGATAGATATTGTCAGATATATCGTATCCACATACCCATCATATTTTTATACATGAAATTGTAAAATTCACTCATGCGTGAGTTGTATAATGTAATGATTTCAATCTTTAACGTTAATGTCTCTTGCGTCCATATCTGGAGATCTCAATGGAAATTTTGCTTTAACTTTGACATTTTACAACTAATTCATTTATAGATATAAAATTTTATGATCATTTGGGAAGCAAACTGTATTAAGTTTTTCTTTTAAGTATAAATAGTACCTCTACATAGCACCTTTCATCTCCAGTGTTGTTTTTGAAAAATCCCATGTCTTAATATATCAACATTTGACCCTTCTGTTTGTTCGCCTATTCTTGCCTTTTCTTTTCTCCGCTAAAACTGTAAGGCCGATTGACCTGATATTTGGCATAGAAAATCCATAGAAGTCGACTCCCATATAGACCATAGGTCATTCGAGGTCACCAGAGGTTATTTTCAAACCAATATTGGGTTCTATACATCAGGAAATTCCAATTTTTATACCACGATTTTCCTCATTATTCTTCTCGTGAATGACAAGTTCAGTCGAATTTCACCAAAAAAATGGAAAAATCTGGAAGTAAATAGACCAATAACACTGGTACCAAACGAGCTCAATTTTATGTAAAATAACAGAGTTTTCCAGACATGAACTTTCGAGTTCATAAGCCCAAATGTTAAGGGTGGTATCTAGGTAAAAAAAAAGGGATTTAAAAACTGCATTGTCTTCGTTTTAAAATCAAAATAATCGGTCACAATGTTAAGAAAGGAGGAAGAATTGGAGGTGATGCTCAATTTTATGGTAATTCGAACATTTTCTCGATGAGCTAAAAATTGCTACAAAATAGCTATCGTGATTGTTTGAGTAAACTACATTAATCAAAAAATGCCTGTTTTAATTATTTATTTCTTATTTTAAAATTCGTTTTGTTCATTTATTGTAAATGAGGAAAGTATCACAATGAGATGGAATAGTCCATCTAGAAGTGAAGCTAATACATCGGTTTCTGGCACATTTTCCGAGATGATTTTTTGGATGTAAAATCTTGGCATTCAGATTATGTAAGATCTAAAAAACATTGAAAGTAAGAGGAATATTATTGTCAGTTTTTCTGTGAACTTTAAGGGCTATCATTTTGAAATTCAAAATGGACGGCAGTGAATGTAAATATCTTCTAAAAGGTATCCAGCAATTTAATACCAACCGCAAAAAGCCTCCTTTTTCAGGATCACCATTAGCTGCTTCGATGCATCCCGACTGAGATCTGAATGTTTTGGAGGAAAATCAGATGTCGCAAGGAGCCAAATCTGGACCGGGTGACGAACCTGGGTGATGAAAAAGCAAACTAACAAAAAAAACAAAAAACAAACATTTGACGCGGAGAATAATCCCTTCAGCCATTGTGGAAGATTCGTTCGGCCATTGTAGAAGATTCATTCGGCCATTGTGGAAGATTCATTCGACCATTGTGAAAGATTCGTTCGGCCATTGTGACAGATTCATTCTACCATTGTGAAAGATTCGTTCGGTCACACAAAACTTAGTCCTATATAAGTCAAGAAAATAAGTTTTGGGGAATCAGTCAGAATCAGTTTCACTGCATAAATAATGAAATACGATAACAGTTTGCTAACTATTAACCCACGGGGAATTGCATTGCGATTAGTCGGTATCACTTCAGTAGTTTGTCATCTAATGAGGTCGACAACATTTTTTTATCTCTGCCGTCAGCTAGATTTGAAACAGAGTATCATCCTTTTATTTGTTCTCAATGCATTGATTTGCAGGGCTTACACATACATGTTCTATGATATCCTACTTCGAAGTCGAAGATGAAACTAACAATTCAACTCGGAGGAAATTTCCTTTCTTCGCTCATTCAGGTCTTTCTTTCAATCTTGTCTTTCTTTCCTCTTAGCAGACACTCAATCTTTCTCTCTGTTTTTATTCGCACTTTTTTCTCTCGTAGATTTTTTTCTTTCTTCCTTTCACTCATTCTTTCTATCATTTGTTCTCTTACTTTTTTCCTCATTTCCTTTTGTCTTTCTTTCTTTCTCTCTTTCCCAATTCATCCATCACGAATAAATCCTTGTTCCCTTCACTGTTTTTTTTTAATCCCAGTTTGTCTACCCACTCGAAACTCTTCTGAATGTCGTTTTACGCATGCTAAATTGAATTATTTCGCAATGCTTCCACAATTTATTTACGTTTCATTTACAACTACTTGCATCGAACAATCGATTTCCTTTGCAGACGATGAAATAAGAAAAAATTCAAGATCAGAGAAAAAAAAAATCTTCCGTTCACCTGAAAATGGACGACGGAAATAGAATCAAGTAGTTGTCATAGTGATCAACTCCAACATTAACAGAAAACGCAGACGGATTCCCAATGGAGGCAGAGAGAAAAAGAGAATATAAGTCCCTTGTCTTTTTTAGCCTTTTTAAAAATAAATTGATATATTTTTTATCTATGGGGCTTACCTTCCATTCAAATCGCTCAACATTTTCCCTTGATAAGTGGCTTGTTTTGATCTCATTTCTCTTCCCAGTCGAATTTTCTGTGAAGAAAATTCGCATGCCGACACTGCTCTGATTCAATTTCAAGACTGTATAATTGTTAGGCAAGTCTCTGTTATGTGATCGAATCCTTCAAGACGAGAAAGAATTGAATCACCCATGTCTCCATGCTGGGAGTAATTACCTCCTGTCTATTGAATTGGGCAGAGGGTATGTATCCATCCATGTTCGACTGTCTGTTTGTCTTCTTGTCCAGTGATGTTTCCGAAAGGTCTCAGTGAATTTCAATGACATTTTGCGGAAAAAAGGTCCTGGACCAAGGGACAATTGATTAAATTAGGGACAAATTAGGGATTTTTAATTTTATTCAGTGATAATGGCATTAGTGTAGGTATGCAGCTTTTTTTACTCGATACTGAAATGTTAATGGATGGATTTAGGAAAGCAATAATACATGGATATAACAGAAGATATATTGGTGCATACATATCATATATATATGGGTGTGTGTATAATTGTAAAAATGTATGTGCATGTATGTATGCATGATGTAAACAGTATTGAGCACTGTAAAACAAAGCAATTACAGAATATTTATGAATTTATGTATATCTATTTACTATATATATATGTGTGTGTGTGTGTGTGCGTGTGTGTGTGTGTGTATATATATATATATATGTGTGTATATATTATGAAGAAATGGATATATGATCCAACAGAAATAATAATAAATGCGTTATATTATTTTAAAATTTTATTTGAAATGATCCCCCTTTATTACCTGCAGAATGTATCATTTGATCAAGACAGCGTAAATAGAATAAACAATTATAAAATAGTTTGTTGTAGAGATCAAACCTACGAACTATAAGGTAGTCGCTTCAACGTAGCGTTGCTCTTACCATTGCTGGTAATGCAAAAGCTTAATTAAGTGCTTTAACTCCAAGGGGATATATATTTTTTTAATTTTAGGGGAAAAATTGAGGGGAAGATTTTAATTCATTTCCAGGGGTTGAAATACAATGGGAATTTTATTTTTCTTCAGGGATTAAAATTGATGGGGAGATTTTCTCTTCTAGGTCAAAAGATCGAAGTTAACTTTTTCTTTTCAATGAATCGAAATCAAATGTTTTTTTTTTCAAGATTTAACGTCTAGGGGATGATTTTTATTCTATTTTAAGAGGTCAAAACTGAAGGGGAATCTTATTTTACTGTCAGAAGGGTCAAAATGAGATGGAATTTATTTTACACTTTCAAGGGTTGAATTCCAATTGATTTTTTTCTTCGTTTTCAAGGGTCATAATAGAGAAAGATTTTTGGGACAGAATCGACGGGAACTTTCATTTTTCTCTTTTGGGTGTCGAAATTAAGGGGAACTTTTTTGATAAATGGAAATTTTCTTCTCATTTTTAGGGTCAAAATCAAGAGGGAACGCTTACTTACATATTAATGGGTCAAAAGAAAGAGTGAATTTGTTTCTTCATCTCAAGCGGTCAAAATTGTAGGGAAACTTTTTCCCCCTTTATTCAATTGACGTTAATTTCGCAGTGATGATGTGTGCTTTAGAACTCTTTGGTAGTCAGCTGATGCCAAAAAATAAGATTTGATATCCATTGATGATCAACACCATACAATTTGCCGGGCAAAACTCAACAAACTGCCTGAACTTGCAAGGAATAAGAATACAGAGACACGTGAAAGCTTGTTAAATAGCTTAGCCATTATGGAACTGGTCTCTCACACTAAATCACAAGGCTGTCAACATCATACCACGTGATATGTTTAACCTTGAGCAGCGCTTTGGTGGACATTCTCTTTTGGGTTATCAGGAAAATGCTCTACCTTTCACTCAAACAGCATTAATTAGCTGGAACAAATATCAGAGATCAAAATGTGCAAGATATATCCACAACCCGTACAAATCAAACTATTTCACAACTTATTGCGTTCAACAATATCAAAACATCCGGTACATGCTGGACACCAGAACTAATTGACATAACAAAGATAGAGAAATACCTCTACTAATTAATCTAACGGTAAAGTTCTTTGGAGAAATGAGAACGGAAGATCTGATTGTTATTCTCTACAACATGGGATTATGTATCTTGTGTGATCGTTTCCTCAGAATTTTCATTGAGATATCTAAAAAGAGCTGTGCCCTGAATGATAAAGAAGGCGTAGTTTGTGCCACAACTTTCAAGGAACATCTTAGCTGTGGCAGCAGTAGATGATATTGATTGCAACTCGAGTTTAGCAACTGCTAAATATTCTCCTCATCGGACGGTTATATCTATGATGCAACAACCGTCAGTTGAAAATGAAAGATCATCACGTGCTATTCCAGTGATAAGTGAGACAATTCAGAAAAGCAAAATGATCAAGACACTTCCTACACCATACATGCATGTGTACCAGTAGTAACTCGACCTGATCCTACTTTGCCTTGTGTAAATAGATTCATTATGCCAGAGAACCTAGTTCCAGCTCTTGGTTTGTCAAAGGTTACGTCATCTTAAAAAATCAAAGAAAATTGACTGGTTACATCAT
The DNA here is from genome assembly GCA_963457665.1 of Thysanoteuthis rhombus. Taxonomy (NCBI): domain Eukaryota; kingdom Metazoa; phylum Mollusca; class Cephalopoda; order Oegopsida; family Thysanoteuthidae; genus Thysanoteuthis; species Thysanoteuthis major. Next base: position 20,113,550 of record OY735201.1, read on the forward strand.
CTTGAAAAAATCTGCTGAAGAAACCTGAGCTGACCAAAGAAGACTTCCCAGGTTGCTCACAATGCTTCAGTGTAACAAGGTACAACTTTCTATGACAATAGTAGTCTTCATGACTCTTTTCCGCGAACGTTCACGATCAGTCACTATGATACATCATGCAATTAATTTTGTCATGGTTAACAACTGAATACCTATAGGGTCTTCATTATACTAAACGTGGATAATATTCAGCAACTGAAATATGGATATGATTTAGTACAGGGTAGAATCACAGATACAGAATATCACATGGAATTGCTGCTGGATTTATTCCATCAAACGATCCAGCACTTACAATGTTTCATCCATTTACTGGGAGTGACAACGGTCCCATCTTTGCAAGGATAGGTAAACGCAGAGAATAGGACACATGGGCTGTATTTATGAAAACATTTGAAAAATTTTCTGGAGAAATATTTATTTTTCATGTACAACAGGACTGTCCAAAGTAAATGAGGCAGGACTGCATCTCTTTGCAAGAAAACCCAGATCTTTTAGCACTGTTCCTCACACGAAGCTCTTACGCAGTAAGTGCTTCGAGAAGTCTACCAAGGAAGATACATACGAGGACAAGTGCAACGAAAGAGGCCAGATTTCGAAATCTAATAGATCGGGCTAAAAAGGATGGCCCATAGAAACCAAACTGGACAACTACTGGACAAGCTCAAGGCACATGCTATGAGCTGATATATTGCAACTGCAATAAAGCATGCAAGGTTTTGTACAAATGTTACAAAGTCAGTCTCTGGTACACAACTTTGCTGTTGTAAGGACAGATATTTCCAAGACTTGCCACGTGTATTTACTATCTCCCATATATGATAAAATTTGCTTAACTTTTTGTCAGAAAGTACCTCTCTAACAACTGCATTTTATCCACAAAACAACGATTGTATGCTTACGATATTTCACTCTAAAAGGTTGTAAGCGATATTTTCAAACGAATTCCGTGATGTTTTAAGCGCAAAAATGTATTTTAAGAGCTCAACAAAGAGTGACAATTCGAATTTCTAAGTACAAAAGCTGGAAACGGCTTTCATTATCATATCGTAAGTTTTCAGTTTACGTAACTAAAACTAAGCAAGTCAGAATGATTGGTTTCACGTTCGCTACATTTTATACATATATAGATGACGATTCTGTTTTTTGAATCTATGTATATGAACACACTTTTTTGTGGCTTTATAACGCTAAATTGGGAATACTAAATTCATAGCCAGATTACAACTATCACGTTTTGAATGCATAGCCCCAAAGTATCGTTGTCGTATCGCAAGTTTGCTGTTTGCTTAGCTAAAACTGAGCGTTGAGATTTATTATTCAAATATATATTCCATATTCGCTGCATTTATCTCGATAGAGGTTCAATTTTGTTTTCAGTATTTGTACCTGTAAACACCACTGTTTGTAACTTTGTGACACTAAATTGCTCTATGGAAATTTGAATCTTTGACGTAAATAGAATCTTGGTCAAAAAAAAAAGAAGTAATGTGTCTGATTTTAATTGAATTCTTAGTTAGCGTTTGCTTGTTCAGAGTATTTTCTAGAAAAGAGTTTTTGTGAATTCTCTTCTGCTCGATAAAACCGATTCTTCAATTAAAATGGTTCAGTGTTTCTGTGTAGATAACTGTGAATGCATTTTAATGCATGTGCAAGACATTGTTATGGAAGAGAAGTATCATTTGATATTATATGAATCTGAAGCTTGTCAGACAGTTTGAGCTTCGACATTCAATTGTGACAAGCACTTTGCATTTCTATATTTCTCATGGTAAATGCGACCAAACTAATGTCTGCAATTGCATGTCGAACGCCAAAGTTTAAACTCAAAATCGCAACTAAAACGAAAAAGAATGGTCTTTCATATATATATATATATATATATATATATATATATATATATATATATATATATATATATATATATATATATAAGCTTGCCTTATGTTGATCCTAGAGGTAAGTCAACCTTTTACCAAAGTTTACAGCCTGTAGGGTGCCACCGTTCATGAATTTATGTAGCATAAAGTTATTCAATTAGAAACAAAGTTACAAAGAAACAAATATCCGTTGTCTAAAGACAATTATAATAAAAAAAAAAATAAAAATAGTATTATATATATACGTGTGTGTGATTGGTGTTGAGATACAAAAATTAAAACTATTTTTGGAGTAGTATTATTTTAATGAATTCATTCACTTCTAGAGTTTAATTTTAATTTCATAATTCATAGTTCATAGGAACAAACTATGGAGTTGATACGATTTGATACAAAAATCATTTCAAGTTCGCAGTAAAACTGAATGAGTTTGTATTTATCAAAACGTTAAAAATGTCTATTACTTCGCAGCACTCAATTTTATGGCTGGATGAATTAGTAAACAAACTCTAAAATCATTTATCAAAACATTACAATTATCTTTTTATTTCGTAGTAAAAAAGAAGACCACTACATTTACCTGGGACAACAAATTTTCATGCAATCTTCAAAATAAGAAGAAATCAAGCCCCCCTATACTTTTAGTTAGGAATTAAGAACGCAACTCTTCTTTCAGCTCGATATCCAAAAAGTCACTTCCGACGATGAACCCTATAAAACCCATGGACGCACATGGTCCAAAGCTCCTTAGTTCCAGCACCCCTAGCTGGTTACGCTTGTAGCCCCGGCCTTTGCGGCTGGGCATTCTCTCTCTCTTGCCTTCTCCCTAGTCCAATGCTCCTTGGAGCCAGTATTCCTAACTGGCCATGCCTCTGACCCCGGCCTTTGCAGCCGGCAACTCTCTTTCTTTCTCCCTAAGATTGTTGTCGTTTTGCTGACCCACTGGCTGATCCGATCTTAATCACCATCTCACTTCGGGAAACATTCATGGATAAAACTCCATGTTCTATGTCTTTCATGGTCTGTTCGTCGAGAGTTTAACAGCATTAGAGAATAGCCCCCAAGTTAACTCACTTACTTGGCAGAAAGGCTCACACACTGAACCCAGTTCCCACATATTATCTTGGAGCTCTCAAACCATATGGAATCCACGCGTTCAGACAACTCCGCTCTAACTCCAACGCCAGTACTATCAAGAAAAGAAAGCTTCCACCTTTCGCCATCTCTTCTTCTATCTCTTCTCCTAACATTACTTCTCACGATCGATCATATTTATGTTATCCTTACATGTACCTCATCTTTATTCTTGTAATAAACGTACGTCCTTTCCCTGGCCAAAAATATGTGTATATCTTTATTCCACTTTGTTATTTCAATGCGCGTCCAACTTCATACTTGGTGCGCATTCCATTCACTTCCTAACATCTCCTTTCTCCCCCCGCCCCCACAAGAACAGGGCTGGCGTGCTACAGCCAAAACCACAAGGATCCCCAATCCTCGTCTCTCAAACAACAATCCATCACTGTTCGGATTCAACAAAAGATTGTACGCGCGAAACAATGAATCCCCCTAGCTCAACCTTCAAAATTGAGGAAATCCTATCAGTCTTGATAAGGAGAGTCCACGACCACTGCATTTTTAAAAAAATGAGCATCGTAAAGGACTCCACCAGGAAGCAGTGTTCGTTGAATTGAGCTAAACTGCCCGCCGGTAATCCGGTGGCCCAAATAACTTCTTTATCTCTAAATTCTTGTTTGTTCACTGTCCGTATCTGCTCCAACAATTAAATTGTTTTGAAATGGATATATGATCTGAGAGAAATAATTATAATGCTTTGTATTATTTGAATCTCAATATCTTTCCGGTCAGTAGTTTTTGGAAGTTTAAAAGGAAACATAAACTCAAAAGGTAGTAATGTTGAATTCAACACGATTTATTTCGAGTGCTCAATATCTGCAAAATATGTAGATAGCATCATTACAATATTTTTTGTTTCTATATATTTATTAACATGGGATGATTTAAATTGTTAAATGGTAAAATCAGCGGAATTTAATTGTTTGTTATCATTTGTGGTCTTATTGTTTATTTTTTCTTCATACGGATTGTTATTTTTCAGTAATCGTATGAAATCTTTGGAAATTATCGCATGCCCCGGTTTTGTTTTTTTATGGGTTTTTTTTTGTGATAGCATTTCGAAAACAATCCATCTCTTTTGTTGAGTAAATTACTTCTGTAAATGTCAGGATTCTCAATTTTTCCTCTGATCAAATATAGCATATACTGTTGTGGCTAGAATGGCTTAAAATCGACCATTTAATTATATGATCTGGCTTTATTCTTCTTCAAAAAGCAAAAGTTCTTTGATAGTGTGTTGTTTTTTTGTTGTTTTTTCTTTCTAAAAAAAACTAGAAGAACTATTGTGACTGTAAGGCCTACTCTTCCATTTTCCTATCGCTGCACCGATGTAGAAAATGTTTCTCGCTTTGTTATCTGTATAAACTAATTTGTAACTGAATCTGCTATTTCTTAGGCTCTTATCACAAGCATCATCAAAGATTTTTATGTTAGATGAATTGCTTGAGATTCTTTTGCTAATTGGCTGTGGTAGTTCCTTTAATATTGTGGTTTGATCAGTTGATTGAGTATTTATATATAATGGTATCTGGTTCTCTTTGTTAATGGTTTGAAAGTTCTACTGTTTAAATTATAAGTAACGTTTAACTATTTTCAGATTAAATTTTTTTTCAGTTTTTTTGTTTTGTTATTCTGTTTGTTTTGGTGCCACTGGAGTCTTTTACTATCATTCGGACGTGATCTCTGGAAAATCTGCGGAAGTTTTTCTAAAAATCTATCCACAAAATGTGTTAATATACGAACTGATTAGGTCCAAAAACTTAAGCAGAAGGACCCCATAGGTACACCGAAGTTGCAGTCGTTTTTTTAATCCACGTTGTGATTTCACTATTTTGTATTTATCCCAGGTATATATTTTTTTTAATCTGGAGATCTTATTTTGTTATTTCTGTGTATTTGTTGCGAAGCTAATAGCCACATGAAAAGTTTCTTCGGTTATTGATGGGTAATAATCCATAATGTCGCACTGTGTACATGTTGCCTTTATTTCAATATTTGAAACCAGTACACTGCGACAGTAATGCCAACCTATTGGTCATATTTTTAGTATTTCTATGATTCTGTAGTTGATGTATTCTAAAATTTGTCTTGATATTCTACCTATCTCGGTTTTCGATGGATTTACGAGTCTAGTAGGTAGTTTTATTGTAGAAGTTTAGTGTATGATCTTCTAATATATGCATCACCATTTTGAGTATTTTGCCTACTCTATCGTCTTTGTTTAGATTTTTGTGTTGTGAATGATATCTTCTGTGTGTTTGTTGTTTAATTGATATGCGGTAGTAATTAGTAATCAGTGATTTTTTAAATGTGTTTGTCAGTACTTGGATTATGTTTCGCAATTTATGTGCTTTCAGCAAATATCTTTGGATTCCTTGATTTTCTAAAGTCCTCCTAAAGTTTCTTTCGATGTTCATGTTTTTCTCGTGAATTTAATTACTTGGATCATGCTAAACAAAGGACTTCAACGTAATTCTAAACTACTCATGATTTGTTTCAAACTAAAAGCTTTAAATTAAAAATGAAGTAACAATGGAGTAGCGTGAGGAAGAAAAAACAGCATATGACACCACGTTGTCCTCCCTGGCCCACGGAAATAGCCCTTAGCTAAACATGGAAGCGGGGCGGGGGGCAGTACTATCAACTCAACTACAAGCAGCCACCAACTTCAGTTTTCGAAAAGAGGAAATCTGATTAGTTGATTTTTTTTATGCTGAAAAAGCAACAAAAATTACCGACGTTTTAAAATCACTTCAAACGACCGCCACTCGCGACGGTGTCAAGAATTATTTACTTTTTCCAAATACTTTTCCTATCACTTTCTCTCAATCTATACCTATATAAGCTGTTTATTATACACTTTCATTATTATACAATTGATAGAAGGATATGTCTAGATATTTACAAAAATGTACGCAGAAATGTATATAGATGTTAAAACATGCATTTCTGTATGTACAAGCGCATAGATATTTGGAAGAAAAAAATACAAAACGGACCATACCCATCGATAAACGCGTGTGCACTCGCACACACGCGATTTGTTAATGGTAACTACTTTTTCCTCTCTCTGTGGATGATAGTTAAAGACAGAGAGGAATTTCTAACGAACTAGAAGGTTATCATGATTAAAATTTCCTTTCCAGATCTTCAAACGGTGATGCGAACGTAATCCTTAAGATAATGAGCGTGTGAGGATTGCAGACAGTTGAAATTATATTATGAATAAGGTTCATGTGAGCAGACGACTTATCTGCCATATCACTACTGCTGGTGATGGTAGAAATCCCTTATAAAATTCTAGAGGCGTAAATATTACACTGTCTCTGTTTGGACACTCTTCGGAGGTGGGGTCTGACCCCACTTTCTCTCTCTCTCTCTCTGTCAGTCTGTCCGTCTGTTTGTCTCTCTCTCTCTCTCTCCCCCTCTCTCTCTCTCTCTCTCTCTCATATCTATTCAAGAACATTTCTCTTAAAAAAGCATATTTTTGAACAAGTCCAATACTATCCAAAAACTAACACAGCTTTGTGGCTGTGTACAATTGCTTTGATATTCTCTTTTTAGAATAACTTTCTTGATAATGTACAAACGAAGGTGAATTAAGAACCTTTATTTCCACTGTCAGTATCCTTAAGTTCCGCTCTTTCAGCTACTTGATCCATTCAAGAACTTTCTATAAGAACTGAAACTTTGGTACCTGCATTTCCACATGGTGTATTTCTATTTCGTTTTTTTACTATAAAGGTCACTTTTTGTTTGACCAAATTCTGATTTGATATTATTTTCTCTCCGACCAATGCCTTTGAGATGTATTTACTTTTCTAATAGGTGCAAGGGCCATAACTTTTCCTTTGTTAATTTTATTTAAAGGAAACGGCGGTATGGTTTTTGCTCTAAGAAGAATAAGTTAATTCTTGGGACATATACTTCCACGGGATAAGTTTCAAGAAATTCTAGAAAGCTAAGTTATCGTTTATTCTATAAGTGATTTATTATACGATTTATTATGAATACAAAACGAAATTATAGATTCAAGAAGGGGTTGCAACATATTTGCATTTTTCGGAGACTTTTTGGACTAGCCAAGCAAATTTTCAAATGGTAAGCTGACGTCAGTTTACTAATTACCCACACCATTTAAATATTATCACATGTAACATATTTTTCACAATATTTATTTAAATGGAAATGGTCAGATGTTGCGACAGTAATCGGGGACGGTTGTAATTTGTGAGAATACAACAAATTCCATTAATTGACTTTTTTGCCTCAATGGACATATTATTCCAGGAATATGTATTGTTTTGTGTTAATATTACTATATGGTTTATTTATACACAAAAATATTATAGTATCGCCCATTTATAAAATATCGGTGATTCATTTTTCTTTGTGGAACATAATCCTATCTTGAGTCAATGTGCAGATGTTACAAGAAGGTTTCAATCTCTCTCCATATTTCAGAGTTAGACAGGAATAATGGAACAATTTGCAATGCAACAAACTTTTAGTTAACATGTATTTATTCTACAAAACTGCTATTGTTTTCGAAACTAATTTTGTCACAGAATGTGAAATGCAACCTTGAGTTTCCTAAAACGCACACAGACGGCGTTATTTCCTGTCCTTTGCACATATTTTGCACCTGTTTTGGGTTTGGCCAAACAGCTTCTGGGGAGAAATCCTCTGCATCCATTTAAAGGTCGGTGGTCTTGGGGGAGACGCACAGGAGGAAGGTGGCCCAGCCGGAGCATGCATATCAGAAAATGGACTTGTTGCACAGGGTGGCCCTATCTGAGGAGGCATAGTGGGGATGGCTTTTTTGAATGAGATGCAGTGGAAGGTAGCCCTGTTGGAAAATGACAGTGCGGAACAGTGCAACGATACACACCGCTTTTCAACTTGTGTGTGTTACTACCTCTGGCAGGAGCATGCCGACAATTTATGTTCATTTCACGATGACTAATTTACTGAAATCGCCCCAAACACTATTAGTCATATTAGAACAACATGTGCTAGCTAGATGCATTGACTTTGACGCATGCTAACCGTGTCACGTAGAAGTCAACAAAGCAATGACTCAAAACAAGTAAGTTTTTATTAATCCAAGCAACGGTCAGAACAGTCCGACAAAATTAGAGCTCACGAGAAAAATTACTTTCACACCCCCAAAACACTTTTTCTTTCAATAGAGGCATCAGATGTTGAATGTTATTCTGTCCTCCGGGTATGTGTGTGTGTGTGGGGGGGGCGTCTAACGGTGCATGTACAGAAAGAATGAGTGTCCTCACCGAAGCATGTTTCTGATTGGAAGAACTAGACTTATGGCAGCTGTCCGTAGTTGCAACCGCCCCAAGAGTCTCCTATAGTTTGTTTGTTATGATTCAGCGTTGTTTCGTACAGCATTTATATTAAGCAATGGAGTGCAGATCAGAAGAAATCGTCGAAATCATCTCTAAAAATATTTTTAAGAGTCGTTCAAAGATATGAGACATAAGTAGAAAATTATTGACAAGTTAAAATTCTAGTCGTTTTCAAAGAGAAACTGGCGAATAAATAAGCGATGCATGATTTTTCCCTCTACCCATCGGTTATCTATCTAGTTAGCTAGCTCTGCACATACATGAAGATGGTTTATTCTGCGTACGTAATACAAAGCATCAGTATAAAGCGGAATGTAATATTTTCAACATTCGCCAACCAGATGATCATCCGACTTATCTCTTACGGTCGGAACGGATATGAGCAGTCTTTCAGAAAAAAAACGGACAAAATAATCGACCATTAAACACGAGTTATTTCCTTCATCTGTCGACTAATAAAGGTCAATGCGTTTCTTGTGACATTCACCGTCAATATTATAACACATTATTCAGTTTCCCTCCCACGAGCAAAGTATAGATCAAATCAGACGTTTTGAACACTTGCGATGTAGCCGTATTCAATCCTAAAATACGAAATGTTTTGTTTGACGTTTCTGTTGGAACATAGTCACTGCTCCCTTCTATATCTATCTATATACATTCATGAACGTGATACATTGCTAATACTCTAAGTTCATTCTCACTTCCCACCAAGATAGTCCTGTACTAGACTAATCAATACCTACACTAAAAAAACTCCCATAAAATTTTATAATTGGTTCAAACAATATTTACTAATTAAATAATCATTGGCAACTTATTACAGGGACATGAATTTTTCTTATTGTTCCTGCCGCTCGAAAAAATTTTATGAAAATGAAAAGAGACGCCTCCCATAACCGGAATGTCTTAAGCCATCGTAGCCAAGACCTTTTGCTTCATGTAAAGGAGATGCGTCAGGACAAAGGGTCGCCATAATTAAGGATTTGTTGAAGAAGGGGATGTCAATAATATCTGACTCCATATTAATATGGAACTGGTCATATTCTAGAATTAAAATTGGGCCCATCTTAATCTGTTATACTAGATAACCTGCGTCCTTGTACGTTATTGATTCAGACAACAAAGGAAGACACATGTTTTCATGTATAGCATTGTATTAGGATTATTAGGAGGATATTTTCATGGGTTTCTTCAGTAGCAAGATTAAAGTCTCTCTAATGAGTGTAACCGTTGCTGGAAGATCGAAGTCTGTTCGTCGAGTATGAAGGCTGTGTAAATGTCCAAATCTTCCCAGTCGGTATATAGAAAGATATCTATCTAATGTTCCAGTAAAGAAGTTTTGGGGTTACTACCACACCCGCTAGGAAGAAGGCATGAGAAATGAGAGAAACTTCGTCCTTCGATCTGCCCCCCCCCAAAAAAAAACAAGCCAACATGTAAATTTTTTTACAAGATATTTCCTGAGCCAGGCTTAATATGACAATGAATCACATGAGTACGGCACCCAGTGAGGAACAAACTGTCTGCGCCATATAAAAGCACGTAAGACTATCATCAGGCTCCTCATTTGTTACAGGCTTATTCCCAAATGAAAGAAACATCACAAAAATTCGAATGAAAATCATAAAACCTCAAGGAAAGTGTGCCTACCCGATTGCTTACCCAGAATTAGTCATGTAACGCTCTTTTCAATTGTTAAATTTTCTTCTCCATCGGCTCCATTTTTCAGAAAAATCCATAATTCATGTCTGCATTGAAAGGTGGTGTTTACCTCTAATGGTCTCTGAAGTTCATGTTCACGACAGGTCAATTTTGGCATTTTCTAACGTAACGAAGACGGCTGCAGACTGCTTATTTGTATACATGTGTAATCAGACCCTAAGATGAACATATGATACGTGGCTCTGACCTCTAGTGACCTCTGATAGTCAATTCAAGTCGGATTTATTATGGCATTTCCAAATCTAACGGAGACATGAGCTCCTTAGAGGCTGCAAATTTGCATACAAGTGTAATTTGACCCCAGAATCAACATAGGTTGTGCTGTCATCTGGTGACCTGATTGAAGCCAGGTCATTTTTCCTTGGCAATTTCTAACTGTAATTTTGACGTTTTCTGCTGGTGAATTTCTATTCCCCCCCCCCCACACACACACACAAAATAATGATGCCTTTTATTCATCGCTTCCATTCATCGGGGTTTCCAGGGAAACTTATCGATACTTTCCGGAATTTTCCTGAATCTCAAATATTTGAAGATTTTTTCACCGAGTGTTTGTATTTATTTCTATTTACATCATCAACATCATCCTTTTAACGCCTTTTGTTGGATATACACCTTCTCCAAGATTTGTCAGACCACTTTATCATGAGTGTCGCAGGGCCAGTCCTTTCTAAACTTGTTAAGTTCATTTGTGATGTCCAGCACTTATCTGACATTCTTGCAACACGACCAGCCCATGGCCATTCGAGTTTTCTAATGAATTTTATATCCCCCACTCCTATTTCTCTTCTAATATACTGTGATGTCTTGTGATCTGTACTTGTGAGGTTGAGCACGATTCTTTTTTGTGCACGTCGTATGATTAAGAATTTGAGGGTCAATATTTTGGTCAGGTTTCATGTTTCAGGTCTATAAGTGACTATTGGGGGTATGCATTGATTGTATACCTTTCTTTTTAGGACTGATGGGGTTTTATTGTTTTCTTGAAGACTGAACTTGCTCAACCGAAAGCTTCCCAACCAAGACTTATTCTTCGCTTGATTTCTCTTTTCGAGTATTTCATGGAGATTCGTAGTCCTAGGTAGATATTGTGGTCTACTTTCTTCAGCAATGTGTTTCCAGTTGTGACTGTTGTGTCTGTAACTGTTGTAATTGACTTTTGTTTCACTGAAGTTCATGTGAAGTTCAGCATTTTATTTGAATCATAAGCTGAATGGCATGGCTAGTTTCCTAGTGATGACTTTACCAGCTTTTTTTAGCATGTCGATGGTGAGGTTATCTGATTCAGGCTTTTTTCCATTTTTATTTGTTTGATGGTTTGCTTCATCTCCCGCCACAGGGCAACTTCTGGGAGTCCTTCAAACTGGTTACCCGTGGCTTGTATATCTTGTTCATAGGTCTGTGTCCCTTGTTGCTTGAAGGAAGAGAGGTTCTTGCAGAAATTTGAGTGCGTCCGACAGTTCGGTCCCTATCCATGGTAGGGTTCCCACTCTTCGTGCGCAGTAGTTATTTATTTACTTCCTGAGAGATTATTTTTAATATTTTCGAAGCCCTTACCCTTTTCTAGAATGCATTTGATCACTACCGTTGTGCATATTTTTTTTTGTCTTATCTTCGATTCTTTCTTGGCTGGAATAATTTGGTGATTTCAGTTAGAGAAGTTGATATCTTGTCATTGAGTTCGTTGATGTTCTTTTCTGGTCTGGTGAGGAGTTTATACCAGTTTTCATCTATCCTAGTAGGATTTCCATGTTCTCGAAAGTTCGACTTGCTCTACCGAAAGCTTACCAACCCAGTTAGACTCTCTGCTTCATTTCTTCTTTTGATGACTTCATGGAGACTCGCTGTCTTAGGTAAATGTAGTGGTCTACTTTCTCCAACTCTGCATTTTCGATTTTGATCGTTTTGTCTTTGTATCCAACATGTTTGTTGTACATGACATTTGTTTTGCTTGCTGGCTTCATATACTTCGTCTAACATTATTTAGAGATTTTGAAGATTCTTAGCAAAGAGGACGATGAAGCCTGCTTGTTCCCGTGGTTGGTTTTCATCTAGCGTTTTGGTGATCCGGTTGGTGATAACTTTGGTAAAGAGTTTGTAGATGCAGTTAAGTAGGTTAATCGAGTTGTAGTAGTTGAGGTCTATCGGGTTTCCTTCTTTTTTTGTGTAACAGCATTATGATTTCGGTGTTCCACTTTTCTAGGACTTCACTTTGTTTGAGGCATAGGTTGAGTAAGATAGCTATTTTTCTAGTGATGACTTTTCCAGCTGATCTGAATAGTTCGATGGTGATGTTAACAGGACCATGGGCCTTTCCTTTCTTTGTTAGTTTAATGGTTATCTCCACTTCGTGTGGTGTAACCTCAGGGAAATTCTCGTATTGATTACTCTCGGCTTTTGTTTCCTGTTAATTTTCTCAGTATTTTGTTTGGTGATATAAAGGTGATATAAGTTCGACTATTCGGTCCTTATCCGTTGTCAGATTCACCCTAATATTTTCTTTTTTCCTGTACTGAGTGATTTCCCAATTGTTCTGAATCCCTTATCTTTTTCGATGACTGCTGTAGTGTATCTTATTTTGTCTTCTCTTTGTTTCTTTTGGATAAGTTTGCATAGCTCTGTTGCCTCTATCTTTTCTATTGTTTTTGGTGTTGGCTTGAGGTTACTGCATTTTTTCATGAAATATGGGTTTCCTTTAAAGAGTTTGCTTATGGTTTTTGAATTTTGGGGGCTTGAACATACCCACAACTTCAATAAGGGAGGTTGTTATATTGTTGCTCGAAGTTTTCTTCTGGTTCGGTGAGGAGTTCGTACCTCTTTTTCAGCTCCAGTCTGAGTTCCTTTTTGAATGGTAAGTGGTTGCAGCTTGATGTTGAACATTATCATGCGCATAGAAAATCCGTTCAGTTTTACTTTTAGTTTCTGTCCTAAAACCCTAACCGCTCGCCAAAGCGGAGATGATGATCGGTATTTCCATGTTTGCAATTTCATCGAAAGAATGACACACACTACAGTCATGAATAATAGTCCATGATCCAAACTCTTCGATAATGATAACAATTAAAAAAAAACAGCAACAATTATAAGAACATTAGGACAATGATTTTTTCCAGTATGATTCATGAAGATGGTTTAGCTTATATAGACACTAAGTTAAAATAAAAACAAAACTAAAACGCATTCTTCCATGATAAAGTGATGTGCCCTTGAGTTGGTTGAAAGGCTATGATCAGTTAGCAAATATAAATTTCATTTAATCACAGGCAATTGACAAAACTTCAGTCTACTAAAATTAGCACAGCGCATACAACTAATGGTAGGTTCTATCTCAGTAACATATAAAACCTAGGAGTAATCGTTACCATCCATGTACGTTCAGGCGCTAATTTTCATTTTGAGAAACTCTGTGTAACAATTTACTACATGACCTTCCAGCTTTGCTTATATTTCCCCTTGTGAAAAGCAAGGTAGCTAATATGAATATACGAATATACATTGGTGCCAATCGAACAAAGTGTATGTTTTTTTCAATCTATCTACATACTGTTTTTGCGTTATTATTCTGTCTGTTTATGTTTCTATACTTCGATCTAATTTTGGGTTGAATAAAAACTCTCTGTCCGTCATTAGATGGCATGAAGAGTGTTTATTTTTATTTTAGTCCAGTCTTCCTTTTTTTTTCTTTCCTTTCTTCTCCCTTTTTTCTCTCTGGCCAGCATTCCTTTCCTTTTCTCTCCGTTTTACCTTGTTTCCTTCCTTTCTTCTCCCTTTTTTCTCTCTGGCCAGCATTCCTTTCCTTTTCTCTCCGTTTTACCTTGTTTCCTTCCTTTCTTCTCCCTTTTCTTTCCGGCCAGCATTCCTTTCCTTTTCTCTCCGTTTTTCCTTGTTTCCTTCCTTTCTTCTCCCTTTTTTCTCTCTGGCCAGCATTCCTTTCCTTTTCCCTCCGTTTTACCTTGTTTCCTTCCTTTCTTCTCCCTTTTTTCTCTCTGGCCAGCATTCCTTCCCTTTTCCCTCTGTTTTACCTTGTTTCCTTCCTTTCTTCTCCCTTTTTTCTCTCTGGCCAGCATTCCTTTCCTTTTCTCTCCGTTTTACCTTGTTTCCTTCCTTTCTTCTCCCTTTTTTCTCTCTGGCCAGCATTCCTTTCCTTTTCTCTCCGTTTTACCTTGTTTCCTTCCTTTCTTCTCCCTTTTTTCTCTCTGGCCAGCATTCCTTTCCTTTTCTCTCCGTTTTACCTTGTTTCCTTCCTTTCTTCTCCCTTTTTTCTCTCTGGCCAGCATTCCTTTCCTTTTCTCTCCGTTTTACCTTGTTTCCTTCCTTTCTTCTCCCTTTTTTCTCTCTGGCCAGCATTCCTTTCCTTTTCCCTCCGTTTTACCTTGTTTCCTTCCTTTCTTCTCCCTTTTTTCTCTCTGGCCAGCATTCCTTTCCTTTTCTCTCCGTTTTACCTTGTTTCCTTCCTTTCTTCTCCCTTTTTTCTCTCTGGCCAGCATTCCTTTCCTTTTCTCTCCGTTTTACCTTGTTTCTTTCCTTTCTTCCCCCTTTTCTTTCTGGTAAGCATTCCTTTCCTTTTCTCTCCGTTTTACCTTGTTTCCTTCCTTTCTTCTCCCTTTTTTCTCTCTGGCCAGCATTCCTTTCCTTTTCTCTCCGTTTTACCTTGTTTCCTTCCTTTCTTCTCCCTTTTTTCTCTCTGGCCAGCATTCCTTTCCTTTTCTCTCCGTTTTACCTTGTTTCCTTCCTTTCTTCTCCCTTTTTTCTCTCTGGCCAGCATTCCTTTCCTTTTCTCTCCGTTTTACCTTGTTTCCTTCCTTTCTTCTCCCTTTTTTCTCTCTGGCCAGCATTCCTTTCCTTTTCTCTCCGTTTTACCTTGTTTCCTTCCTTTCTTCTCCCTTTTTTCTCTCTGGCCAGCATTCCTTTCCTTTTCTCTCCGTTTTACCTTGTTTCCTTCCTTTCTTCTCCCTTTTTTCTCTCTGGCCAGCATTCCTTTCCTTTTCTCTCCGTTTTACCTTGTTTCCTTCCTTTCTTCTCCCTTTTTTCTCTCTGGCCAGCATTCCTTTCCTTTTCTCTCCGTTTTACCTTGTTTCCTTCCTTTCTTCTCCCTTTTTTCTCTCTGGCCAGCATTCCTTTCCTTTTCCCTCCGTTTTACCTTGTTTCCTTCCTTTCTTCTCCCTTTTTTCTCTCTGGCCAGCATTCCTTTCCTTTTCTCTCCGTTTTACCTTGTTTCCTTCCTTTCTTCTCCCTTTTTTCTCTCTGGCCAGCATTCCTTTCCTTTTCTCTCCGTTTTACCTTGTTTCCTTCCTTTCTTCTCCCTTTTTTCTCTCTGGCCAGCATTCCTTTCCTTTTCTCTCCGTTTTACCTTGTTTCCTTCCTTTCTTCTCCCTTTTTTCTCTCTGGCCAGCATTCCTTTCCTTTTCTCTCCGTTTTACCTTGTTTCCTTCCTTTCTTCTCCCTTTTTTCTCTCTGGCCAGCATTCCTTTCCTTTTCCCTCCGTTTTACCTTGTTTCCTTCCTTTCTTCTCCCTTTTTTCTTTCTGGCCAGCATTCCTTTCCTTTTCTCTCCGTTTTACCTTGTTTCCTTCCTTTCTTCTCCCTTTTTTCTCTCTGGCCAGCATTCCTTTCCTTTTCTCTCCGTTTTACCTTGTTTCCTTCCTTTCTTCTCCCTTTTTTCTCTCTGGCCAGCATTCCTTTCCTTTTCCCTCCGTTTTACCTTGTTTCCTTCCTTTCTTCTCCCTTTTTTCTCTCTGGCCAGCATTCCTTTCCTTTTCCCTCCGTTTTACCTTGTTTCCTTCCTTTCTTCTCCCTTTTTTCTCTCTGGCCAGCATTCCTTTCCTTTTCTCTCCGTTTTACCTTGTTTCCTTCCTTTCTTCTCCCTTTTTTCTCTCTGGCCAGCATTCCTTTCCTTTTCTCTCCGTTTTACCTTGTTTCCTCCCTTTCTTCCCCCTTTTCTTTCTGGCCAGCATTCCTTTCCTTTTCTCTCCGTTTTACCTTGTTTCCTTCCTTTCTTCTCCCTTTTTTCTCTCTGGCCAGCATTCCTTCCCTTTTCCCCTCCGTTTTACCTTGTTTCCTTCCTTTCTTCTCCCTTTTTTCTCTCTGGCCAGCATTCCTTTCCTTTTCTCTCCGTTTTACCTTGTTTCCTTCCTTTCTTCCCCCTTTTCTTTCCGGCCAGCATTCCTTTCCTTTTCTCTCCCGTTTTTCCTTGTTTCCTTCCTTTCTTCCCCCTTTTCTTTCTGGCCAGCATTCCTTTCCTTTTCTCTCCGTTTTACCTTGTTTCCTTCCTTTCTTCTCCCTTTTTTCTCTCTGGCCAGCATTCCTTCCCTTTTCCCTCCGTTTTACCTTGTTTCCTTCCTTTCTTCTCCCTTTTTTCTCTCTGGCCAGCATTCCTTTCCTTTTCTCTCCGTTTTACCTTGTTTCCTTCCTTTCTTCTCCCTTTTTTCTCTCTGGCCAGCATTCCTTTCCTTTTCTCTCCGTTTTACCTTGTTTCCTTCCTTTCTTCTCCCTTTTTTCTCTCTGGCCAGCATTCCTTTCCTTTTCTCTCCGTTTTACCTTGTTTCCTTCCTTTCTTCTCCCTTTTTTCTCTCTGGCCAGCATTCCTTTCCTTTTCTCTCCGTTTTACCTTGTTTCCTTCCTTTCTTCTCCCTTTTTTCTCTCTGGCCAGCATTCCTTTCCTTTTCCCTCCGTTTTACCTTGTTTCCTTCCTTTCTTCTCCCTTTTTTCTCTCTGGCCAGCATTCCTTTCCTTTTCTCTCCGTTTACCTTGTTTCCTTCCTTTCTTCTCCCTTTTTTCTCTCTGGCCAGCATTCCTTTCCTTTTCTCTCCGTTTTACCTTGTTTCCTTCCTTTCTTCTCCCTTTTTTCTCTCTGGCCAGCATTCCTTTCCTTTTCTCTCCGTTTTACCTTGTTTCCTTCCTTTCTTCTCCCTTTTTTCTCTCTGGCCAGCATTCCTTTCCTTTTCTCTCCGTTTTACCTTGTTTCCTTCCTTTCTTCTCCCTTTTTTCTCTCTGGCCAGCATTCCTTTCCTTTTCTCTCCGTTTTACCTTGTTTCCTTCCTTTCTTCTCCCTTTTTTCTCTCTGGCCAGCATTCCTTTCCTTTTCCCTCCGTTTTACCTTGTTTCCTTCCTTTCTTCTCCCTTTTTTCTCTCTGGCCAGCATTCCTTTCCTTTTCCCTCCGTTTTACCTTGTTTCCTTCCTTTCTTCTCCCTTTTTTCTCTCTGGCCAGCATTCCTTTCCTTTTCTCTCCGTTTTACCTTGTTTCCTTCCTTTCTTCTCCCTTTTTTCTCTCTGGCCAGCATTCCTTTCCTTTTCTCTCCGTTTTACCTTGTTTCCTTCCTTTCTTCTCCCTTTTTTCTCTCTGGCCAGCATTCCTTTCCTTTTCTCTCCGTTTTACCTTGTTTCCTTCCTTTCTTCTCCCTTTTTTCTCTCTGGCCAGCATTCCTTTCCTTTTCTCTCCGTTTTACCTTGTTTCCTTCCTTTCTCTCCCTTTTTTCTCTCTGGTCAGCATTCTTTTCCTTTTCCCTCCGTTTTACCTTGTTTCCTTCCTTTCTTCTCCCTTTTTTCTCTCTGGCCAGCATTCCTTTCCTTTTCTCTCCGTTTTACCTTGTTTCCTTCCTTTCTTCTCCCTTTTTTCTCTCTGGCCAGCATTCCTTTCCTTTTCTCTCCGTTTTACCTTGTTTCCTTCCTTTCTTCTCCCTTTTTTCTCTCTGGCCAGCATTCCTTTCCTTTTCTCTCCGTTTTACCTTGTTTCCTTCCTTTCTTCTCCCTTTTTTCTCTCTGGCCAGCATTCCTTTCCTTTTCTCTCCGTTTTACCTTGTTTCCTTCCTTTCTTCTCCCTTTTTTCTCTCTGGCCAGCATTCCTTTCCTTTTCCCTCCGTTTAACCTTGTTTCCTTCCTTTCTTCTCCCTTTTTTCTCTCTGGCCAGCATTCCTTTCATTTTCCCTCCGTTTACCTTGTTTCCTTCCTTTCTTCTCCCTTTTTTCTCTCTGGCCAGCATTCCTTTCCTTTTCTCTCCGTTTTACCTTGTTTCCTTCCTTTCTTCTCCCTTTTTTCTCTCTGGCCAGCATTCCTTTCCTTTTCTCTCCGTTTTACCTTGTTTCCTTCCTTTCTTCCCCCTTTTCTTTCTGGCCAGCATTCCTTTCCTTTTCTCTCCGTTTTACCTTGTTTCCTTCCTTTCTTCCCCCTTTTCTCTCTGGCCAGCATTCCTTCCCTTTTCTCTCCGTTTTACCTTGTTTCCTTCCTTTCTTCTCCCTTTTTTCTCTCTGGCCAGCATTCCTTTCCTTTTCTCTCCGTTTTACCTTGTTTCCTTCCTTTCTTCCCCCTTTTCTTTCCGGCCAGCATTCCTTTCCTTTTCTCTCCGTTTTTCCTTGTTTCCTTCCTTTCTTCCCCCTTTTCTTTCTGGCCAGCATTCCTTTCCTTTTCCCTCCGTTTTACCTTGTTTCCTTCCTTTCTTCTCCCTTTTTTCTCTCTGGCCAGCATTCCTTCCCTTTTCCCTCTGTTTTACCTTGTTTCCTTCCTTTCTTCTCCCTTTTTTCTCTCTGGCCAGCATTCCTTTCCTTTTCTCTCCGTTTTACCTTGTTTCCTTCCTTTCTTCTCCCTTTTTTCTCTCTGGCCAGCATTCCTTTCCTTTTCTCTCCGTTTTACCTTGTTTCCTTCCTTTCTTCTCCCTTTCTTCTCTCTGGCCAGCATTCCTTTCCTTTTCTCTCCGTTTTACTTGTTTCCTTCGTTTCTTCTCCCTTTTTTCTCTCTGGCCAGCATTCCTTTCCTTTTCTCTCCGTTTTACCTTGTTTCCTTCCTTTCTTCTCCCTTTTTTCTCTCTGGCCAGCATTCCTTTCCTTTTCCCTCCGTTTTACCTTGTTTCCTTCCTTTCTTCTCCCTTTTTTCTCTCTGGCCAGCATTCCTTTCCTTTTCTCTCCGTTTTACCTTGTTTCCTTCCTTTCTTCTCCCTTTTTTCTCTCTGGCCAGCATTCCTTTCCTTTTCTCTCCGTTTTACCTTGTTTCCTTCCTTTCTTCTCCCTTTTTTCTCTCTGGCCAGCATTCCTTTCCTTTTCTCTCCGTTTTACCTTGTTTCCTTCCTTTCTTCTCCCTTTTTCTCTCTGGCCAGCATTCCTTTCCTTTTCCCTCCGTTTTACCTTGTTTCCTTCCTTTCTTCTCCCTTTTTTCTCTCTGGCCAGCATTCCTTTCCTTTTCTCTCCGTTTTACCTTGTTTCCTTCCTTTCTTCTCCCTTTTTTCTCTCTGGCCAGCATTCCTTCCCTTTTCCCTCCGTTTTACCTTGTTTCCTTCCTTTCTTCTCCCTTTTTTCTCTCTGGCCAGCATTCCTTCCCTTTTCCCTCCGTTTTACCTTGTTTCCTTCCTTTCTTCTCCCTTTTCTTTCTGGCCAACATTCCTTTCCTTTTCTCTCCGTTTTACCTTGTTTCCTTCCTTTCTTCTCCCTTTTTTCTCTCTGGCCAGCATTCCTTTCCTTTTCTCTCCGTTTCACCTTGTTTCCTTCCTTTCTTCTCCCTTTTTTCTCTCTGGCCAGCATTCCTTTCCTTTTCTCTCCGTTTTACCTTGTTTCCTTCCTTTCTTCTCCCTTTTTTCTCTCTGGTCAGCATTCCTTTCCTTTTCCCTCCGTTTTACCTTGTTTCCTTCCTTTCTTCTCCCTTTTTTCTCTCTGGCCAGCATTCCTTTCCTTTTCTCTCCGTTTTACCTTGTTTCCTTCCTTTCTTCTCCCTTTTTTCTCTCTGGCCAGCATTCCTTTCCTTTTCTCTCCGTTTTACCTTGTTTCCTTCCTTTCTTCTCCCTTTTTTCTCTCTGGCCAGCATTCCTTTCCTTTTCTCTCCGTTTTACCTTGTTTCCTTCCTTTCTTCTCCCTTTTTTCTCTCTGGTCAGCATTCCTTTCCTTTTCCTCCGTTTTACCTTGTTTCCTTCCTTTCTTCTCCCTTTTTTCTCTCTGGCCAGCATTCCTTTCCTTTTCTCTCCGTTTTACCTTGTTTCCTTCCTTTCTTCTCCCTTTTTTCTCTCTGGCCAGCATTCTTTTCCTTTTCTCTCCGTTTTACCTTGTTTCCTTCCTTTCTTCTCCCTTTTTTCTCTCTGGCCAGCATTCCTTTCCTTTTCTCTCCGTTTTACCTTGTTTCCTTCCTTTCTTCTCCCTTTTCTTTCTGGCCAGCATTCCTTTCCTTTTCTCTCCGTTTTACCTTGTTTCCTTCCTTTCTTCTCCCTTTTTTCTCTCTGGCCAGCATTCCTTCCCTTTTCCCTCCGTTTTACCTTGTTTCCTTCCTTTCTTCTCCCTTTTCTTTCTGGCCAACATTCCTTTCCTTTTCTCTCCGTTTTACCTTGTTTCCTTCCTTTCTTCTCCCTTTTCTTTCTGGCCAGCATTCCTTTCCTTTTCTCTCCGTTTTACCTTGTTTCCTTCCTTTCTTCTCCCTTTTCTTTCTGGCCAGCATTCCTTTCCTTTTCTCTCCGTTTTACCTTGTTTCCTTCCTTTCTTCTCCCTTTTCTTTCTGGCCAACATTCCTTTCCTTTTCTCTCCGTTTTACCTTGTTTCCTTCCTTTCTTCCCCCTTTTCTTTCTGGCCAGCATTCCTTCCCTTTTCTCTCCGTTTTACCTTGTTTCCTTCCTTTCTTCTCCCTTTTCTTTCTGGCCAGCATTCCTTTCCTTTTCTCTCCGTTTTACCTTGTTTCCTTCCTTTCTTCCCCCTTTTCTTTCTGGCCAGCATTCCTTCCCTTTTCTCTCCGTTTTACCTTGTTTCCTTCCTTTCTTCTCCCTTTTCTTTTTGGCCAGCATTCCTTCCCTTTTCTCTCCGTTTTACCTTGTTTCCTTCCTTTCTTCTCCCTTTTCTTTCTGGCCAGCATTCCTTTCCTTTTCTCTCCGTTTTACCTTGTTTCCTTCCTTTCTTCTCCCTTTTTTCTCTCTGGCCAGCATTCCTTTCGTTTTCCCTCCGTTTTACCTTGTTTCCTTCCTTTCTTCTCCCTTTTTTCTCTCTGGCCAGCATTCCTTTCCTTTCCCCTCCGTTTTACCTTGTTTCCTTCCTTTCTTCCCCCTTTTCTTTCTGGCCAGCATTCCTTTCCTTTTCTCTCGTTTTACCTTGTTTCCTTCCTTTCTTCTCCCTTTTCTTTCTGGCCAGCATTCCTTCCCTTTTCTCTCCGTTTTACCTTGTTTCCTTCCTTTCTTCTCCCTTTTCTTTCTGGCCAGCATTCCTTTCCTTTTCTCTCCGTTTTACCTTGTTTCCTTCCTTTCTTCTCCCTTTTCTTTCTGGCCAGCATTCCTTCCCTTTTCTCTCTGTTTTACCTTGTTTCCTTCCTTTCTTCTCCCTTTTCTTTCTGGCCAGCATTCCTTTCCTTTTCTCTCCGTTTTACCTTGTTTCCTTCCTTTCTTCTCCCTTTTCTTTCTGGCCAGCATTCCTTTCCTTTTCTCTCCGTTTTACCTTGTTTCCTTCCTTTCTTCTCCCTTTTCTTTCTGGCCAGCATTCCTTTCCTTTTCTCTCCGTTTTACCTTGTTTCCTTCCTTTCTTCTCCCTTTTCTTTCTGGCCAGCATTCCTTTCCTTTTCTCTCCGTTTTACCTTGTTTCCTTCCTTTCTTCTCCCTTTTCTTTCTGGCCAGCATTCCTTCCCTTTTCTCTCCGTTTTACCTTGTTTCCTTCCTTTCTTCTCCCTTTTCTTTCTGGCCAGCATTCCTTTCCTTTTCTCTCCGTTTTACCTTGTTTCCTTCCTTTCTTCTCCCTTTTCTTTCTGGCCAGCATTCCTTTCCTTTTCTCTCCGTTTTACCTTGTTTCCTTCCTTTCTTCTCCCTTTTCTTTCTGGCCAGCATTCCTTTCCTTTTCTCTCCGTTTTACCTTGTTTCCTTCCTTTCTTCCCCCTTTTCTTTCTGGCCAGCATTCCTTCCCTTTTCTCTCCGTTTTACCTTGTTTCCTTCCTTTCTTCTCCCTTTTCTTTCTGGCCAGCATTCCTTTCCTTTTCTCTCCGTTTTACCTTGTTTCCTTCCTTTCTTCCCCCTTTTCTTTCTGGCCAGCATTCCTTCCCTTTTCTCTCCGTTTTACCTTGTTTCCTTCCTTTCTTCTCCCTTTTTTCTCTCTGGTCAGCATTCCTTTCCTTTTCCCTCCGTTTTACCTTGTTTCCTTCCTTTCTTCTCCCTTTTTTCTCTCTGGCCAGCATTCCTTTCCTTTTCTCTCCGTTTTACCTTGTTTCCTTCCTTTCTTCTCCCTTTTTTCTCTCTGGCCAGCATTCTTTTCCTTTTCTCTCCGTTTTACCTTGTTTCCTTCCTTTCTTCTCCCTTTTCTTTCTGGCCAGCATTCCTTTCCTTTTCTCTCCGTTTTACCTTGTTTCCTTCCTTTCTTCTCCCTTTTCTTTCTGGCCAACATTCCTTTCCTTTTCTCTCCGTTTTACCTTGTTTCCTTCCTTTCTTCCCCCTTTTCTTTCTGGCCAGCATTCCTTCCCTTTTCTCTCCGTTTTACCTTGTTTCCTTCCTTTCTTCTCCCTTTTCTTTCTGGCCAGCATTCCTTTCCTTTTCTCTCCGTTTTACCTTGTTTCCTTCCTTTCTTCCCCCTTTTCTTTCTGGCCAGCATTCCTTCCCTTTTCTCTCCGTTTTACCTTGTTTCCTTCCTTTCTTCTCCCTTTTCTTTTTGGCCAGCATTCCTTCCCTTTTCTCTCCGTTTTACCTTGTTTCCTTCCTTTCTTCTCCCTTTTCTTTCTGGCCAACATTCCTTTCCTTTTCTCTCCGTTTTACCTTGTTTCCTTCCTTTCTTCTCCCTTTTTTCTCTCTGGCCAGCATTCCTTTCGTTTTCCCTCCGTTTTACCTTGTTTCCTTCCTTTCTTCTCCCTTTTTTCTCTCTGGCCAGCATTCCTTTCCTTTCCCTCCGTTTTACCTTGTTTCCTTCCTTTCTTCCCCCTTTTCTTTCTGGCCAGCATTCCTTTCCTTTTCTCTCCGTTTTACCTTGTTTCCTTCCTTTCTTCTCCCTTTTTTCTCTCTGGTCAGCATTCCTTTCCTTTTCCCTCCGTTTTACCTTGTTTCCTACCTTTCTTCTCCCTTTTTTCTCTCTGGCCAGCATTCCTTTCCTTTTCTCTCCGTTTTACCTTGTTTCCTTCCTTTCTTCTCCCTTTTTTCTCTCTGGCCAGCATTCTTTTCCTTTTCTCTCCGTTTTACCTTGTTTCCTTCCTTTCTTCTCCCTTTTTTCTCTCTGGCCAGCATTCCTTTCCTTTTCTCTCCGTTTTACCTTGTTTCCTTCCTTTCTTCCCCCTTTTCTTTCTGGCCAGCATTCCTTTCCTTTTCTCTCCGTTTTACCTTGTTTCCTTCCTTTCTTCTCCCTTTTTTCTCTCTGGCCAGCATTCCTTCCCTTTTCCCTCCGTTTTACCTTGTTTCCTTCCTTTCTTCTCCCTTTTTTCTCTCTGGCCAGCATTCCTTCCCTTTTCCCTCCGTTTTACCTTGTTTCCTTCCTTTCTTCTCCCTTTTCTTTCTGGCCAACATTCCTTTCCTTTTCTCTCCGTTTTACCTTGTTTCCTTCCTTTCTTCTCCCTTTTCTTTCTGGCCAGCATTCCTTTCCTTTTCTCTCCGTTTTACCTTGTTTCCTTCCTTTCTTCTCCCTTTTCTTTCTGGCCAGCATTCCTTTCCTTTTCTCTCCGTTTTACCTTGTTTCCTTCCTTTCTTCTCCCTTTTCTTTCTGGCCAACATTCCTTTCCTTTTCTCTCCGTTTTACCTTGTTTCCTTCCTTTCTTCCCCCTTTTCTTTCTGGCCAGCATTCCTTCCCTTTTCTCTCCGTTTTACCTTGTTTCCTTCCTTTCTTCTCCCTTTTCTTTCTGGCCAGCATTCCTTTCCTTTTCTCTCCGTTTTACCTTGTTTCCTTCCT
Organism: Thysanoteuthis rhombus; assembly: GCA_963457665.1. Taxonomy (NCBI): domain Eukaryota; kingdom Metazoa; phylum Mollusca; class Cephalopoda; order Oegopsida; family Thysanoteuthidae; genus Thysanoteuthis; species Thysanoteuthis major. The sequence continues at coordinate 20,137,496 of OY735201.1, forward strand.
TTCTTCCCCCTTTTCTTTCTGGCCAGCATTCCTTCCCTTTTCTCTCCGTTTTACCTTGTTTCCTTCCTTTCTTCTCCCTTTTCTTTTTGGCCAGCATTCCTTCCCTTTTCTCTCCGTTTTACCTTGTTTCCTTCCTTTCTTCTCCCTTTTCTTTCTGGCCAGCATTCCTTTCCTTTTCTCTCCGTTTTACCTTGTTTCCTTCCTTTCTTCTCCCTTTTTTCTCTCTGGCCAGCATTCCTTTCGTTTTCCCTCCGTTTTACCTTGTTTCCTTCCTTTCTTCTCCCTTTTTTCTCTCTGGCCAGCATTCCTTTCCTTTCCCCTCCGTTTTACCTTGTTTCCTTCCTTTCTTCCCCCTTTTCTTTCTGGCCAGCATTCCTTTCCTTTTCTCTCCGTTTTACCTTGTTTCCTTCCTTTCTTCTCCCTTTTCTTTCTGGCCAGCATTCCTTCCCTTTTCTCTCCGTTTTACCTTGTTTCCTTCCTTTCTTCTCCCTTTTCTTTCTGGCCAGCATTCCTTTCCTTTTCTCTCCGTTTTACCTTGTTTCCTTCCTTTCTTCTCCCTTTTCTTTCTGGCCAGCATTCCTTCCCTTTTCTCTCTGTTTTACCTTGTTTCCTTCCTTTCTTCTCCCTTTTCTTTCTGGCCAGCATTCCTTTCCTTTTCTCTCCGTTTTACCTTGTTTCCTTCCTTTCTTCTCCCTTTTCTTTCTGGCCAGCATTCCTTTCCTTTTCTCTCCGTTTTACCTTGTTTCCTTCCTTTCTTCTCCCTTTTCTTTCTGGCCAGCATTCCTTTCCTTTTCTCTCCGTTTTACCTTGTTTCCTTCCTTTCTTCTCCCTTTTCTTTCTGGCCAACATTCCTTTCCTTTTCTCTCCGTTTTACCTTGTTTCCTTCCTTTCTTCCCCCTTTTCTTTCTGGCCAGCATTCCTTCCCTTTTCTCTCCGTTTTACCTTGTTTCCTTCCTTTCTTCTCCCTTTTCTTTCTGGCCAGCATTCCTTTCCTTTTCTCTCCGTTTTACCTTGTTTCCTTCCTTTCTTCCCCCTTTTCTTTCTGGCCAGCATTCCTTTCCTTTTCTCTCCGTTTTACCTTGTTTCCTTCCTTTCTTCTCCCTTTTCTTCTGGCCAACATTCCTTTCCTTTTCTCTCCGTTTTACCTTGTTTCCTTCCTTTCTTCCCCCTTTTCTTTCTGGCCAGCATTCCTTCCCTTTTCTCTCCGTTTTACCTTGTTTCCTTCCTTTCTTCTCCCTTTTCTTTCTGGCCAGCATTCCTTTCCTTTTCTCTCCGTTTTACCTTGTTTCCTTCCTTTCTTCCCCCTTTTCTTTCTGGCCAGCATTCCTTCCCTTTTCTCTCCGTTTTACCTTGTTTCCTTCCTTTCTTCTCCCTTTTTTCTCTCTGGTCAGCATTCCTTTCCTTTTCCCTCCGTTTTACCTTGTTTCCTTCCTTTCTTCTCCCTTTTTTCTCTCTGGCCAGCATTCCTTTCCTTTTCTCTCCGTTTTACCTTGTTTCCTTCCTTTCTTCTCCCTTTTTTCTCTCTGGCCAGCATTCTTTTCCTTTTCTCTCCGTTTTACCTTGTTTCCTTCCTTTCTTCTCCCTTTTTTCTCTCTGGCCAGCATTCCTTTCCTTTTCTCTCCGTTTTACCTTGTTTCCTTCCTTTCTTCCCCCTTTTCTTTCTGGCCAGCATTCCTTTCCTTTTCTCTCCGTTTTACCTTGTTTCCTTCCTTTCTTCTCCCTTTTTTCTCTCTGGCCAGCATTCCTTCCCTTTTCCCTCCGTTTTACCTTGTTTCCTTCCTTTCTTCTCCCTTTTTTCTCTCTGGCCAGCATTCCTTCCCTTTTCCCTCCGTTTTACCTTGTTTCCTTCCTTTCTTCTCCCTTTTTCTCTCTGGCCAGCATTCCTTCCCTTTTCTCTCCGTTTTACCTTGTTTCCTTCCTTTCTTCTCCCTTTTCTTTCTGGCCAGCATTCCTTTCCTTTTCTCTCCGTTTTACCTTGTTTCCTTCCTTTCTTCTCCCTTTTCTTTCTGGCCAGCATTCCTTTCCTTTTCTCTCCGTTTTACCTTGTTTCCTTCCTTTCTTCTCCCTTTTCTTTCTGGCCAGCATTCCTTTCCTTTTCTCTCCGTTTTACCTTGTTTCCTTCCTTTCTTCTCCCTTTTCTTTCTGGCCAACATTCCTTTCTTTTTCTCTCCGTTTTACCTTGTTTCCTTCCTTTCTTCCCCCTTTTCTTTCTGGCCAGCATTCCTTCCCTTTTCTCTCCGTTTTACCTTGTTTCCTTCCTTTCTTCTCCCTTTTCTTTCTGGCCAGCATTCCTTTCCTTTTCTCTCCGTTTTACCTTGTTTCCTTCCTTTCTTCCCCCTTTTCTTTCTGGCCAGCATTCCTTCCCTTTTCTCTCCGTTTTACCTTGTTTCCTTCCTTTCTTCTCCCTTTTCTTTTTGGCCAGCATTCCTTCCCTTTTCTCTCCGTTTTACCTTGTTTCCTTCCTTTCTTCTCCCTTTTCTTTCTGGCCAGCATTCCTTTCCTTTTCTCTCCGTTTTACCTTGTTTCCTTCCTTTCTTCTCCCTTTTTTCTCTCTGGCCAGCATTCCTTTCGTTTTCCCTCCGTTTTACCTTGTTTCCTTCCTTTCTTCTCCCTTTTTTCTCTCTGGCCAGCATTCCTTTCCTTTCCCCTCCGTTTTACCTTGTTTCCTTCCTTTCTTCCCCCTTTTCTTTCTGGCCAGCATTCCTTTCCTTTTCTCTCCGTTTTACCTTGTTTCCTTCCTTTCTTCTCCCTTTTCTTTCTGGCCAGCATTCCTTCCCTTTTCTCTCCGTTTTACCTTGTTTCCTTCCTTTCTTCTCCCTTTTCTTTCTGGCCAGCATTCCTTTCCTTTTCTCTCCGTTTTACCTTGTTTCCTTCCTTTCTTCTCCCTTTTCTTTCTGGCCAGCATTCCTTCCCTTTTCTCTCTGTTTTACCTTGTTTCCTTCCTTTCTTCTCCCTTTTCTTTCTGGCCAGCATTCCTTTCCTTTTCTCTCCGTTTTACCTTGTTTCCTTCCTTTCTTCTCCCTTTTCTTTCTGGCCAGCATTCCTTTCCTTTTCTCTCCGTTTTACCTTGTTTCCTTCCTTTCTTCTCCCTTTTCTTTCTGGCCAGCATTCCTTTCCTTTTCTCTCCGTTTTACCTTGTTTCCTTCCTTTCTTCTCCCTTTTCTTTCTGGCCAACATTCCTTTCCTTTTCTCTCCGTTTTACCTTGTTTCCTTCCTTTCTTCCCCCTTTTCTTTCTGGCCAGCATTCCTTCCCTTTTCTCTCCGTTTTACCTTGTTTCCTTCCTTTCTTCTCCCTTTTCTTTCTGGCCAGCATTCCTTTCCTTTTCTCTCCGTTTTACCTTGTTTCCTTCCTTTCTTCCCCCTTTTCTTTCTGGCCAGCATTCCTTTCCTTTTCCCTCCGTTTTACCTTGTTTCCTTCCTTTCTTCTCCCTTTTCTTCTGGCCAACATTCCTTTCCTTTTCTCTCCGTTTTACCTTGTTTCCTTCCTTTCTTCCCCCTTTTCTTTCTGGCCAGCATTCCTTCCCTTTTCTCTCCGTTTTACCTTGTTTCCTTCCTTTCTTCTCCCTTTTCTTTCTGGCCAGCATTCCTTTCCTTTTCTCTCCGTTTTACCTTGTTTCCTTCCTTTCTTCCCCCTTTTCTTTCTGGCCAGCATTCCTTCCCTTTTCTCTCCGTTTTACCTTGTTTCCTTCCTTTCTTCTCCCTTTTCTTTTTGGCCAGCATTCCTTCCCTTTTCTCTCCGTTTTACCTTGTTTCCTTCCTTTCTTCTCCCTTTTCTTTCTGGCCAGCATTCCTTTCCTTTTCTCTCCGTTTTACCTTGTTTCCTTCCTTTCTTCTCCCTTTTTTCTCTCTGGCCAGCATTCCTTTCCTTTTCCCTCCGTTTTACCTTGTTTCCTTCCTTTCTTCTCCCTTTTTTCTCTCTGGCCAGCATTCCTTTCCTTTTCTCTCCGTTTTACCTTGTTTCCTTCCTTTCTTCTCCCTTTTTTCTCTCTGGCCAGCATTCCTTTCCTTTTCTCTCCGTTTTACCTTGTTTCCTTCCTTTCTTCCCCCTTTTCTTTCTGGCCAGCATTCCTTTCCTTTTCTCTCCGTTTTACCTTGTTTCCTTCCTTTCTTCTCCCTTTTCTTTCTGGCCAGCATTCCTTTCCTTTTCTCTCCGTTTTACCTTGTCTCCTTCCTTTCTTCTCCCTTTTCTTTCCGGTCAGCATTCCTTTCCTTTTCTCTCCGTTTTACCTTGTTTCCTTCCTTTCTTCTCCCTTTTCTATCTGGCCAGCATTCCTTTCCTTTTCTCTCCGTTTTACCTTGTTTCCTTCCTTTCTTCTCCCTTTTCTTTCTGGCCAGCATTCCTTTCCTTTTCTCTCCGTTTTACCTTGTTTCCTTCCTTTCTTCTCCCTTTTCTTTCTGGCCAGCATTCCTTTCCTTTTCTCTCTGTTTTACCTTGTTTTCTTCCTTTCTTCCCCCTTTTCTTTCTGGCCAGCATTCCTTCCCTTTTCTCTCCGTTTTACCTTGTTTCCTTCCTTTCTTCTCCCTTTTCCTTCTGGCCAGCATTCCTTCCCTTTTCTCTCCGTTTTACCTTGTTTCCTTCCTTTCTTCTCCCTTTTCTTTCTGGCCAGCATTCCTTCCCTTTTCTCTCCGTTTTACCTTGTTTCCTTCCTTTCTTCTCCCTTTTCTATCTGGCCAGCATTCCTTTCCTTTTCTCTCCGTTTTACCTTGTTTCCTTCCTTTCTTCCCCCTTTTCTTTCTGGCCAGCATTCCTTCCCTTTTCTCTCCGTTTTACCTTGTTTCCTTCCTTTCTTCTCCCTTTTCTTTCTGGCCAGCATTCCTTTCCTTTTCTCTCCGTTTTACCTTGTTTCCTTCCTTTCTTCTCCCTTTTCTTTCTGGCCAGCATTCCTTTCCTTTTCTCTCCGTTTTACCTTGTCTCCTTCCTTTCTTCCCCCTTTTCTTTCTGGTCAGCATTCCTTTCCTTTTCTCTCCGTTTTACCTTGTTTCCTTCCTTTCTTCTCCCTTTTCTTTCTGGCCAGCATTCCTTTCCTTTTCTCTCCGTTTTACCTTGTTTCCTTCCTTTCTTCTCCCTTTTCTTTCTGGCCAGCATTCCTTTCCTTTTCTCTCCGTTTTACCTTGTTTCCTTCCTTTCTTCCCCCTTTTCTTTCTGGCCAGCATTCCTTCCCTTTTCTCTCCGTTTTACCTTGTTTCCTTCCTTTCTTCTCCCTTTTCTTTCTGGCCAGCATTCCTTCCCTTTTCTCTCCGTTTTACCTTGTTTCCTTCCTTTCTTCCCCCTTTTCTTTCTGGCCAGCATTCCTTCCTTTTTCTCTCCGTTTTACCTTGTTTCCTTCCTTTCTTCCCCCTTTTCTGTCTGGCCAGCATTCCTTTCCTTTTCTCTCCGTTTTACCTTGTTTCCTTCCTTTCTTCTCCCTTTTTTCTCTCTGGCCAGCATTCCTTTCCTTTTCCCCCCGTTTTACCTTGTTTCCTTCCTTTCTTCTCCCTTTTTTCTCTCTGGCCAGCATTCCTTTCCTTTTCCCTCCGTTTTACCTTGTTTCCTTCCTTTCTTCCCCCTTTTCTTTCTGGCCAGCATTCCTTTCCTTTTCTCTCCGTTTTACCTTGTTTCCTTCCTTTCTTCCCCCTTTTCTTTCTGGCCAGCATTCCTTTCCTTTTCTCTCCGTTTTACCTTGTTTCCCTCCTTTCTTCCCCCTTTTCTTTCTGGCCAGCATTCCATCCCTTTTCTCTCCGTTTCACCTTGTTTCCTTCCTTTCTTCTCCCTTTTTTCTCTCTGGCCAGCATTTCTTTCCTTTTCCCTCCGTTTTACCTTGTTTCCTTCCTTTCTTCTCCCTTTTCTTTCTGGCCAGCATTCCTTTCCTTTTCCCTCCGTTTTACCTTGTTTCCTTCCTTTCTTCTCCCTTTTTTCTCTCTGGCCAGCATTCCTTTCCTTTTCCCTCCGTTTTACCTTGTTTCCTTCCTTTCTTCTCCCTTTTTTCTCTCTGGCCAGCATTCCTTTCCTTTTCTCTCCGTTTTACCTTGTTTCCTTCCTTTCTTCCCCCTTTTCTTTCTGGCCAGCATTCCTTTCCTTTTCTCTCCGTTTTTCCTTGTTTCCTTCCTTTCTTCCCCCTTTTCTTTCTGGCCAGCATTCCTTTCCTTTTCTCTCCGTTTTACCTTGTTTCCTTCCTTTCTTCCCCCTTTTCTTTCTGGCCAGCATTCCTTCCCTTTTCTCTCCGTTTTACCTTGTTTCCTTCCTTTCTTCTCCCTTTTTTCTCTCTGGCCAGCATTCCTTTCCTTTTCCCTCCGTTTTACCTTGTTTCCTTCCTTTCTTCCCCCTTTTCTTTCTGGCCAGCATTCCTTCCCTTTTCTCTCCGTTTTACCTTGTTTCCTTCCTTTCTTCTCCCTTTTTTTTCTCGGGCCAGCATTCCTTTCCTTTTCCCTCCGTTTTACCTTGTTTCCTTCCTTTCTTCTCCCTTTTCTTTCTGGCCAGCATTCCTTCCCTTTTCTCTCCGTTTTACCTTGTTTCCTTCCTTTCTTCTCCCTTTTTTCTCTCTGGCCAGCATTCTTTTCCTTTTCCCTCCGTTTTACCTTGTTTCCTTCCTTTTTTTCCCCCTTTTCTTTCTGGCCAGCATTCCTTTCCTTTTCCCTCTGTTTTACCTTGTTTCCTTCCTTTCTTCCCCCTTTTCTTTCTGGCCAGCATTCCTTCCCTTTTCTCTCCGTTTTACCTTGTATCCTTCCTTTCTTCTCCCTTTTTTCTCTCTGGCCAGCATTCCTTTCCTTTTCCCTCCGTTTTACCTAGTTTTCTTCCTTTCTCCTCCCTTTTTTTTCTTTCTTGCCAGCATTCCTTTCCCTTTCTCTCTTGTTTCCTTCTTTTCTTCATCCTTTTTTTTTCTTTTGTCATCCTTTCCTTTTTCTTTTTCTCCTCCCTTCCTTCCACCTCGTCGTTCCTTCTTTTTTTTTATTTCTCTCTTTCTCCACTTTCCATTTTTCTTCCGTTCTTCTTACCTTCTTTCTTTCTTTCCATATTTTTGTTTTTTGTTTTGTTTTTGTCTCTTCTTTCTTCCCCTTCCATCTTCTCTTTCTTCATTCCTTCCTTCATTTTCCCCCTGTCCTCTCTACTTTGCTTTTTTTTCTCTCTCTGTCCTTCTCGCCTTCTTTTTTTTCTTCTTTTCTCTACTCTCTGGGAGCCCAACAGTAGGCTTTTTTCTGAGTGTACAGGAATCTTGAAGAAAAACCAATTTGGAAGAGAACCGATCCAGATTTTTTTTTGCATCGTTACAAAGAAAATATTCACCGACTATTCATGTTTTGAAAAATGGTGTAGATAGACGCCTGTTGATTTGTAAGTCGAAATAATGAGAGACGTGGTATTGTTGCATTAAAAGGCAATTGTCTGCTTTCATGCTGCGTATTGCAAACAATCAAGATCTGTTAAACAGCATTACTGGTCATTAGACAATCCTCTGATCAATATCGAGAATGAATTTAATCAATCAGGTGTTACAATTTATCCCCTGGTTTTGTGTACTCTTTGTTCTTTCAACAATAGTCGTTATACTAGTCAGTACCTATACATGGTATAGAAAAGCTTCAGACCGCAAAGAAAGAGAATATTAATGATTTGACCATAAACACTTCAGCCTCGAGGAAATGTTCCTCAATCCTATTCTTTATGCTGAGTGCTGAGTGAGTAGGCATTAGGTACCATTTTTCACTTGGCATTACTGGAAAAGTGTCCCTCTCTATGTATACAGATAGTCCAAAGAAGGCCGTACAATCGATTGTTGCAAATATGTAAGCAAGAATTTTGAACACCTGCCTTTTTAAATTGATCTTTATTAAGATTTGCTTCGTCTGGCGAAAGGTCACAAATGTGTGGCACCCACTTCAATAGCAATAGTTCACATGCTTACCTTTCTGACTGCCTGCTATTCTGTGTCAAGGCTCCCTTTTTTACTACGCTTACCTTAGTCTATAACAAGAAGAACAAATGTGAAGATAAAACTCACCGATGTAGTAATGGGCTGCAAGACTTTTAACTTCTACTCTGAAAGGATACTCGATAATAATTAAATAAATAGTTATTTTAATATTTAATTGCACCAATCTAGATCATTATCATCAGTCTTTCAATGTCCTCCGTTTGATATACACCTTACCCAAGATTTGCCACACCTCTCGACCAGTGGCATCTTCTCATCACGCCATAGAATTTTTGGCCAAATATGATGTCTGGCGAACTTTGTGAGTTGTGATGTCCAGCAGTTGTCTGATATTCTTGCAACATGGCATCATTATTGCCATTTGGGTTTTCTTATGGTTTTTATGATATCTTTGACACATGCTTGTTCTCTGTGCTGTCTTGTGGTCATTCCATGTGATGTTATGCATGATTTCCTTCCGTGCATATTGCACGGTTCTCAGTTTTAAAGTCAATCTTTTGACTTGTCTTGATAATATTAATGATAGTTCTTTATCTTGTTGCTCAATAAGACATAATTAAAATCAGATACATTTTCCCGGTCAAGCAGGTTATCTGCAACATTTCTCGGTCGCATTTTCCTGGTTGTATTTTACCGCCAGTAATGTTCCTTCATGCATTTTCCCAGTCAAACATTTTCCTGGTCACAATGGTTATCCATCACATATTTCCACTCTTTCATGATCAACGGTAGCAATAGTAAACATATATACGTAGCATTTATGTATATACTCATGTACTCGTATTTGTTAGTGTGTGTATATGCATGCACATATGTGTATGACAGTATTGATGTATGTCCATGCGTAAATGTGAGTGCATATGTTAATATATGCATGTGTGCGTGTACATATCTGCGTGTATGTGAGTGTATTTTTGTATGTTCATGCGTATGCATGTGTTGAATGAGTGTGCGTGTGTGTATCTGTTAGTTTGTGTGCATACTGTTGAATCATGTTACTCTCCACCTGCATTCGCTTCTTTTGCCTTCTATAAGCCCAGTGAACGTTAAATTCTCCAATCCTTCTTTCCTTATCATATGTCCACACATCTCAAGTTACATATTCTTATTGTTAGCAACGATTTCCTTACAGTTTTTAAAACCCCAAGCATCTTCATTTGCCGATGATATTCGTAACATTTTGGTTGCTTCAATTCTTTTTTTCCAATTTTGACGACATTGTTCCTTACAGATGTTATATCTTTCCATTATTTTATATTATACACAAAATCTGATTAGAAAATGAATCAACCGAAACGCCGTGTTGACAAAATAAACAAGGATTTCAATAGTCTGAAACGGTCTTCGAAGCGGGATACAAAATATTCAAAGGGTTATGCTACAAATGCTTTTAAAGTTTCATTTGATTTAGTTCTGCAGTTTGTGCGCGCATCGATTTCTTATAGTAAATTAAAACAAAAAGAATTGCTAAAACCGTGCATCTAGCAATTTTCAGGGCAATTTCGTAACTTGGGGTAATGAATAGGTCACTCAGGTCTCATTAAAATACTCCTCTTTTCTATGTATGCTGTTTTAGTGTTGAATTTGGGTCACAACCTCCCATGTATCGCTATTTGTTGTGCGTATCTTTTAAAATTCAAGTGTTTCTAAATAAAATTATTAATGAAGATTACGATATCAATTAGTTATCATTTGAGTTTTTTTTCTTAAAGATCGTTTTATATCTTTTATGAACTGATACAATGAAAAAAATCTATTTTTTCTTTTTTCTGTTGAATTGTTTTTGCCGTACAAGTAACGCCTTGTTATTTATATCAATATTATTAATTATCATTAATTAGTTGCTTTTGATTATTAATTTTATTAATTAGTTGTTTTTGAGATTAAAGTAATCCAATAGAAATTCTCTCTTGTGTCTGCAAATTCCCATTATTTAATAATGATTTTTCGCAACGTATTCTATAATTTGCAATCATCCAATTTTGAAATTGTAATTTTATAAAATATCTCTTCATTTTTGGAATTAATCAGTAGTCTTTTTTGCTGTGGAAATTGGTATTTTTCTGTTTAGATGTTTGGTGAGTGGTTAGAATTTGAATAGATATGAACAGTTTGGTAATTTGTTTTTTAAACTGTTTATAAAAGTTATTATAAACGTTAAGGTTACCATCAAGAAAGTTTGCTTCTTTTGATTTGATGTTATTTTTCAATCTTAAAATCCAGTTCTTACAAAGTTTTTATTCTAATATTATCAGTTTCCGTTTGTTGCACTTCTTCAGGATAATCAAACCATCGTCTCCGTATAGGCCAATGGATGCCAGTATCGATCCGAAGAAATAGCACTTAAGGTTTCTTATTCGTGTCAGTAAAATAGATAAGCTGACTAACACACAAGAGACGCCAGAGCCTCATAAGAGGTCAAAATGTCAAGTCATGTCAGAACACTTGACAAATGCAAAAGTAAGGATTTTCCATATTACAATTCGTGTATCGTCGATTCTTTTTTTTCTTTGTCGCTTTTTGATTGTGACCAGGATTGTCAAATTTAGCCAAAAGGGTTGATAATCGGAGTTTTTCTCATGCACTCACCTAACACAGGTTTTGAAATAGCGTCGAAATTGGGAATCGAACGAGTCTGAAGACAGAAGGTCAATACCAACCTCTTGAGACGAGCCTGTCTCAAGTGATTCAAGTGGCTGACATTGAATCTCTTACTTGACACCCAACAATTTCTTATCCTCTAAAGAAACATTGATCATAAGTTGCGCTGTGAACCACTATTGCCTTTTGCTGTACAACTATCATTGTAGCTTGGAATTCCGACTAGAAAAAAAAAACGCAGACCTGAAAAAAGTGCACCTCTACACCTAAGACAACGAATCTCCATGAAATCCTTAAAAGAAGGAGAAATCAAACAAAGAATCACTCTAGGATAGCAAGCCTTCGGTAGAGAAAAAACTAGAACATTCCATTTGTCTCAAAAAGAAAGATATAACCAGTACTTTCTCCTGATGGTCTCATATGGAGTTGAAACATAGAACTTAGCCAAAAGATTGACCCTTCCCACGTTAAGCCCGACCTTGTGTCACATATTGCTGCTGTGGGACAGTGATTAAATAGACTTACCATACACTATGCACATGAGAGAATCATGCTCAACCTCACATGGAGAGATCATAAATGTTATGTTGCAAGAATGTCAGACAACCGATGGATATCACGACTCATAGTGTGGATTCCCCGAATGTTCATCTTGGGCGTTTTATTAACAAGGAAGGAAATGCCAAACTTTGCCAAGTAATAAGAGCATTCGTTCCGATGAATGAACAGGGTAACAGTTTTATTAATCCAAATCAACTTATTGTTCTATTTTGTTAGTACCAATCTAATCTAATCTAAGGCGAAATTGAATTAATGAACAGATTAACGATTGATTAGGTTTAATAATTAGCGTCTGAGAATGAGTAAGTAGAAACCTCGAGAAAACTGGAGAGGAATCGGGAATGTTGAAAAGTTTTCATTAATTTACTTTTATGATGAACATTGCGATTTCTTTCTATTTCTCTGTAATAATGGGATTCTCATTCCTTTTCTTCAAAATAACTAGTTAAGACTAATCCACGTATGCCAGGGTAGACATTGTTGTTCGTTTTTTTACTATTGGTTGCTAGGTGCCAAAGATAAAAAGTTCTTGATTGGCCACAACTTTTGGATATCACTGCGTATACATAAAAGTAAGCTGACACGATAAGTTTATTAATCAATTGTTTGGATTGAACTGTGATATTGTAGAATTCAAAATTCTAGGGGGTGATAACTGATTCAGTCATAGGATGGAAAATAAGTGAAATTCCAAGATGTGGACAAGTGGTCGATAGATTGGGAAAGATAAGATTGAATTAAAGGGCGGATCCATGCTTATGTCTTAGCTAACTGTGTACATCACATAATAGCTTCAAAACATTAGTCTGTCCGTACGATGATTCTAAAAGTTTTCAATGAATTACAATGAAACGGAAGAAGGGATTAAATTGCTGTTCCTGTGTCATACCTATAAGTCCATGCAGATGTTTTATTTCAAAATAATACTCGTGATGTGTGATTGTAAATAACTCAAAATTATTTGCTCTGAGGCAAACTTTGTTCAACATGAAATTTCCTTTTCATCGAAATAAAATATATCCATATTTGACGAGAAGATTTTTCTTACAAGTGCATCACAGCATAGATCCACCGTTTTGAAAAATTGAGCTATTTTCGCAACTGATCTGAAATGTTTACTCTGGTTATTTTGATTTATGTGAAGTGCATCTGTCATGTCAAATTGGTCTCATCAGTCAACTGATTTTCTAACGTCATCCTATGAAAGCACCAGGACTGAAGGGAAGGTTAAGGACCGATACAGCTTGGCACCAGTATGGTCGCTGGGAAATGCCAGAACAAGGCTGAAGCAGAGGTGGGATTGGGGTTGGGGGTACCTGCGGACACCATTGCATATTACTTCATATCTATTTTTAAAAAATACAATATCAACTCATGGGAGCATAAATTTTTGTTATCATTTGTCATATTACCCACAAAGCCTTAAATTACCTCCAGCTGCACGGTTTCATTTAGCTCATTGTAATCTCTGGACATAAATTTTATATACAGCCTTGCCATATACTTAGTTCTCAAAACTCATTTCCATCAGTGGGCTGAAGACAACGTTGGACTGCTTAGGGGAAACAGCTTCTGGTTTTTGAATACCGACTGGAATTTCTTGCCTTAGGGAATTGCACAGAAAATATCGAAGTACTCTATTAGAGAAGCTTCTACACATTGCAGAGAAGAGTCGTAAACTGAAATCGATTAACATTCAAAAAACAAGGATCTTCCTACTTTTCGAAAGTTCACTTCATGCAATGAACGGAAAAGGGCGAAAAACGAAAACAGCATTCAGTGTTTGTTTTGCAGCGAGCCAAGATAAAAACGGTGCGAATTTTGTTTTTCTTTCTCCTACACAACGGTATCCCGATCCTCCGAGTGTTTAACGAAACATATCGTGACCACTTTTGGTTTGGGGTGCGCCCAAGATTTCTTTCCATATAAATAGAAATAAATTTTCTGGTAGCGGACGGAACTTGAGAACTTCTGAGGAAATTCTCAAGACTATTTCATTTTTCAAACTGCTGTTTCCCTTATTGGTTATAACTTCTAGGAGAGACATCAACATCCACTTTTTGTTCGGATAATTCAACACTTTCATCGTTTTTTTTTTCTCATACTGTTCCCACAACATATCCGCCGATTTGTTATTCAGCCAGGTGTATAATACGTTAGAAAAGATGGAAAAAGCCTTACAACAGAAATATGATCGCTAAGATACCAACTGGATGAGTCCATTTCACCAACACTGAATACACAGACGAAGTCATGTCGCTTTTTATGCACCCAAGCGATTCCAGTTTATACACAAAGGGGTTCTCCAACACTTCCTTCATTCCTTCATTTAGTAAAGAAAGCCACACGCTGCTGAAAACTATACTAGCCTAATTAATGAAGTTGACCGACAAGTCGATGTATGTCGACCATTTAAACATTTTCATTCTCTTGTCCTCCCTGACAATTATATAGACCATATCTGAGAGAGGGTAATGGGTACCCACCCCCCTTTCGAATATGATTTGTTATACCTGAAACTTCTATCCTCTCCTTTTGGCCATGGCTTTCTTGTAATTTTCCTGGGTTTCAATATTTCCGGAATCACAAAGAAAAATTTTTTTTTAAATTGTAAAAGAACAGTGAATAATTATTTTCGTACAACAACACATTTCTCATCTCACATTTTCCACTAATCTTAATCCCCTGCCCTCTCCGAGAGATATTGCTGTTGTTGTAGTGTTATTTAATTAACATTATGGTTGCAGCTGCTCCTTATTTACCATGTTTTCCTTTTCTACAACATTTATGCTACAATCAATATTAACACTTGTTAAACCGTCTGGGGAAATTCTAAGATGAGGTCTTTTCAACAACCAGACATTTTCTCAGATGGTTATGAATCCGATGATCCCCCCACAACATAGAGTTCTCATTTAAATCTTTGTTTGCTTTTATCTTTTTAAAAAATCAAAATCATCAACATTTTCACAACATGACGTCTTTATATAAACACAGAGTATAAAGTTTAACCACACACCCATACATCGTATGGTGGGTTTAATCATACTTATTGGGATATTTCAATATAAAATTGACTCATACATACATATTGATTTTATATTTTATATATATATATATATATATATATATATATATAGATAGATAGATAGATAGATAGATAGATGCATGCGTGCACGAGGGTGTATGTGTGTATGGATTTGATCTGACTGAATAATCTGTTAAGTTACCCGACGATTCCAATGTCTTGTCGGACATTTCATGCTTCTCTTGAAATCTCTCTACAAAAGATACACAATCTTGTTTTGTATAAACTTTTTTGAAGAAAATATTTTACGCCTTTAAACTCCCTGGACTTTTAGGTAGTACTTCGTATATATATTTAAACATAATTAAATCATATGTGTATGTATATCTTGATCTATACATCTATTTATTCATCTATTATATATCTATTTAACATCTCTCTCTTTCTCTCTCTATATCTATCGATCTATCTCTACATCTCTCTCTCTCTCTCTCTACACACACACACACACACACATATATAGTCATAAAATTTACAATTTAGCTGGAAAAGGAATTTACCCCAGAAATTTAGTAACTTTAATCCAAACAGTCATCCAAATCATCCTTCGATGTCTCGTCGTGTAAGTCAGTTATTTTTGATCCCTGATAATGTATTACGTTCAGACGTTTTGCACTATAAACATAATATGAAATTTTATCATTGTTGTATATGTTTGGATTATATCCTTGTGTGTGTGTGTGTGTGTGTGTGTGTGTGTGTGTGTGTTTGTGTATGTGTGCGCGTGTATATAGTTTAATCATACATACGGATATATATGTGTATTATAAAAGTTTTTTTCTGTTTGAGGGTTTCGTGTGTATGTATCTAGGAAGGTATGAATGGATGTATTTATGTATTTATCTCACCGTGACATAACGGAAATAGCACAATATAGGCAGAGTTCGATATCCCCTACACCTTCAGAAGGCTGTAAATTGAAGAATATAACAAATCCAGCTGATTTCGAATGGTATAATTTTGAGAGGAAGTCCAATAAACAATGTAACCGAACTACTGAACTAGACCCTCATCTTAGGTCAATCAGTTCTAACATCGCACAAAAACATTGCAACTTCATGAGAGAACGTTTATTCTGCTCACCTTTTCTACAAAAGTTGCTTTTTCATCTGGGCTCATTCTTTGATAACACCTTTAAGGTATCCTTTACCAGATTATCTCAGTTTTTTTCATTTACATTACCATAAGTTGACCTTTAAGATCAGCGCCATCTATCCAATATCAATCCTGGGATCGATTTAGCCTTATAGACAAATTTGCTGCTCTTAGAGTGTTGCCGATTAGCAGGCTATAAGAAGTTCCAAAGAATTGAAAAAAAGCATCCGTTGTCTCCATAGTAACACACACACACACACACACACACATATATATATATATATATATATATATATATATATATATATGTAAGTGTGTGGTGTGTGTGTGTCTGTTCGTTTGATTGTGTGCATGTGTATGTTTACATAAGGGATAGAAGTGATTTTTAGGGATTTTGTTTATGGAGCCACGTTTGTTTGAGAGAAAACAAGTTCACGCTGTTATATTTCGAGGTGTACATACGAAACACACACACATAAAACCTACACTGTGAGAATAAAAGAATCAGAACAGACGATGAACATCTGAGCAACCTCATATTTGCTGACAACATCGTCTTTTTCGTAGAGAACCTACACGAACTCCAATTCATTCTAGATGAACTAAATGAAGAGAGCAAGATAATTGGCCTTCTCATGAACTCCAGCAAAACAAAGATCGTGTGCAATAATCACGTTGGAAATAAGAACACTAAGATCAAAATCGGAAACGAAAAACTGGAGAAAGTAGACCACTACATCAACTTAGGACAATGAATCTCTATGGAACCCACAAAAGAAGAAAAAATCAAGCGAAAAATCACTCTAGGGTGGGAAGCCTTCGGTAGAGCAAGCTCAACCTTCAGAAATAACAAGATCCCATTGATTCTCAAAAAAATGGATAATGCACCCTCCCGATAGGCACTTATGGAGCTGAAATATGAAACCTAACCTAAACCCACTGACTGGGAAGCATGTAATGTGCACATGGATGAATAATGCTCAACATCACATGGAGAGATCATAAGAGAGCACAGCATATCAGGGAGAGAACAGTCTGAGACATCATAGAATCCACTAGAAAGCTCAAATGACAATGGGCTGATCATATTGCAAGAATGTCAGACAACTGATAGACATCATGACTCACAACAAGGATCCCCAGAGATCATACGCGCAGCCCAGGCCGACAGAATACCAGATGGAGAGACATACTGGACAAATTCAGAGGGTATTGGCTCGTCGACGCCAATGATAGAGAATTGTGGCAAATCCTGGGGGAGATCTTTGCCCAACGACGGATAATAAAAGACTAATAATGATGATTACTCATGACTCTAGTGGAGAACCGTCAATCACTTCTATATTCCTGCTCTATCCCGTTTCGATTACTGAAAATAGTTTCCACAAGTCTGTTCACATGTTTTTCATTTAGTTGTCGGTTTACAATTCGATCCGCTTGTAAGAAGCAGAGCCAGTCAGTATCCTAGGACGTTATCAATCGAAGACTTTGTAAGATTACTATCGCGTGACACTTTTATTACATTATGGTGACATTCCTAACTCCCAGATGTCCCTCGTCGGACAACATAGAGCCACTCACTAGAGAATTTGATCAGACTTCCCAAGACTATTGATCTTCATTGTACACGAGGAAGGAAAAGAAGTAGAGTGGTTGGAAAGAAAATGAGAAAAGAATGAGAAATTTAGGGAAAGAAAAAAAGATAAAAGAGTGAGAGAGGGAGGAAGAATAGAAAAAGCGAGAGAGAAAATAGATAATTAGAAGTGAGAAAGGTCAAGAGGGAGAAAAAAAGAGAGAAATTTATACAACATTCTCTGCTGATTCTTACCATTTTCAACAAGTGGATATAGTCACTGAATTTTCGTAGACTCTTCCGGCAATTCACAATGGATGCTACCAATAGCGATGTCACTAAATACAATTAAAGACAGTGCTAACGACTGGTGCTTCGTAATATATCAGTAAAATAGAGAGAATTAAAGATTTCTGCGCGATGATCGAGAACAGATTCGAGGCCTAGTTAAATTACGAAAGTAGCATAGAGGATGAAAGTAAAGGTCTGGTATACATATAACAACAGTAAAAATGGGGGACATTAACCAACAACTTTAGAACTAATTAAAAATAGAAAAATACGGTAAAAAGACAGCAGGAGACAAAACTAACAGATCAGAACTTAATAAACTAAAAATGACAAGACAAAAGGAAGGAAACGTGATGAGAATAGTAAGAACTTGAAGCACGCTTGAGTCACTGATCACACTTGCAAGCAACAGATGTTTATATTGAAATATAGAGAAAGCAGAGTCAATGAAACCACACTTCAATAGAAAACACTGATGTTCCAGTTGTAACAAAGGAAGGAGCAGTTTTTGCGCTACGTAATATGAAAAGCAGGTAGATGGCATAATGATGATATTTTAGAAGATGCAGGAATGGTCTATTACAA
The DNA here is from genome assembly GCA_963457665.1 of Thysanoteuthis rhombus. Classification (NCBI taxonomy): domain Eukaryota; kingdom Metazoa; phylum Mollusca; class Cephalopoda; order Oegopsida; family Thysanoteuthidae; genus Thysanoteuthis; species Thysanoteuthis major. The sequence continues at coordinate 20,155,200 of OY735201.1, forward strand.
AAGATTAGCGCAAATATTCACACAAGCTCTTTAAAGGGAAGGTATCCCAAATTTCTACGAAGGAATATAAATATTTTTCTTGCGCAAACTATGAAAGAGACTTTGATTCAGAAGATCACAAGACAGTCTTTTCAAGAACAAAGTATAAATGAGAATCATAACTTATTATAATCCACCCATCCGTCTATTAGTCTGTACTCGCCTCTTGCCAAAACTACTCGACATAAACCCCTGAAACTCCACGTGGGTATGTTTTTTAAATCATCATCATCATCATCATCATCGTCATCGTCATCATCATCATCATCATCATCATTCTTTTAACGCCCATCGTTGGAAATAAACATTGCCCAGGATTTGCCATAATTCTCAATTGTGGGCATCTTGGAGCCAGTATTTCCTAAATTTTTCCAGTTCATCTCTGCATATTGTATTTTGTCGGCCTCGGTTGCACATGTAATCTCTGGGGATTCATGTTATGAGTAGACATGTTCATTGGTCGTTTGTCATTCTTGCAACATGGCCTGCCCATTACTATTTAAGTTTTCTAATAGATTCTATGATATCTCTGACTCTCGTTTTCTTCCTGATATACTGTGCTGTCTTATGCTCTCTCTCCATGTGAGGTTGAGCATGATTTTTTCATGTGCACGTTACACGGTTCTCATTTTGCGGGTCTGTCTTTTGGTTTGGTTCCATGTTTCAGCACCATAAGCGACTAATTGGGAGGATGCATTGGTCGTATACTCTTCTTTTTAGGATTATAAGGATCGACTTGTTTTTGAAAGTAGAGTTCGCTCTACCAAAGGCTTGCCATCCTAGGGTTATTCTTCGCTTGATCTCCTCCTATTTCGTGGGTTTCATGGAGATTTGTTGTCCTAGGTGGTCTACTTTCCCCAGTTTTGCATCTTCAATTTTGACAGTTATATCCTTATTCTCAATGTGATCGTTTTTGTTTTACTTAAGTTCATGTGTAGGCCAACTCTTTTGCTTTCCTTATTTTGTTCATCTAGCATTAGTTGGAGGTCATGTAGGTTCTCTGCAAAAAGAATGATGTCGTCGGCAAATCTTAGGTTGCTCTGATATTCGCCGTCTATTTTGATTACTGTATTTCTCCCAGTCCAGGTTTTGGAAGATCATCTCGAGTGATGGCCTTCATGACCAGAGTCAAATACCTTCTTGAAGTTTATGAATGCTACAGCAAGAGGCATTTTATATTCTGCTGCTTTCTTTTTCCCTGACCCCTGTTTTCTCCCGGATGTATTGTGCTGTCTTGTGGTCTCTCCATGTGAGGCCCAGCATAATCCTTTCATGTGCAAGTTGCATCGTTCTCAATTTGCAGATCTGTCTCTTGGTTAGGGTCCATGTTTCAGCTCCATAAGTGACTATTGGGAGGATGCATTGGTTATACACCTTTCTTTTTAGGATTAATGGGATCTTCTTATTTTTGAAGGTTGAGCTTGCTCTACCAGAGGCTTGCCATTCTAGGGTGATACTTCGCTTGATTTCTTCTTCTTCTGAGGGTCTCATGGAGATTCGTTGTCCCAGGTAGATGTAGTGATCTATTTTCTCCAGTTCTATGTCTTCGATTTTGATTTCAGTGGTTTTTTTTTAAATCTCCAATGTGGTTGTTGCACATGATCTTCGTTTTGCTGAAGTTCATGTGTAGGCCGACTTTCTTGCTCTTTTCATTTAATTCATCTATCATTAGTTGGAGGTCGTGCAGGTTCTCTGCTAAAAGGGCAATGTCGTCTGCAAATCTAGATTGCTCAGATATTTGCCGTCTATTCTAATTCCTTTACTCTCCCGTGTAGTTTTCTGATGATATGGTTGGCTAATAGTAGCTTGAAAGGTGTTTAATATATTCCTATATAGTATATCGCTTATAAGGGCTCCTTTTGAGTTGATATTTCAGCTTATTGTACAATATTCGATTTGATCCCTTTGTTTTGCAAAGGGCCTTTGTTGCTGTTTGTACAATTGCAGTCTGGTTTATTTGTCTCTCCTTCGCAAGTATTATTCCTCATTACCCTATCATTGGGTTTTGTTATGAACCTATGAATATCATCCGTATAAGTATTAATAATTTTCAATTTCTTCCTAAATGTTTTGCACAGTGGGTTGATCCGGGAACTTGTTTTTGTGTTAGTTGGAGGAATATCATTCCTAAGTTGTTTTTCACTTGTAAATTGAATGGCAATGTATACCAGATGATTTTCCTTCCACTACTTTTTTCTGTTGTTGCTGTGTTTTACTCTCTTAGATTTTACTTTTCCATTGAATTTAAAGCTAGGATCGCGTTGCAAATCCTTTCTTTCGTCATATTTCAAGCTCTACTCTAAATTAGCTTGATGTTTAACACTGGATGCATCTTACACTTTCTGAAATAAAACAATCACACATGGGATGTTGCATTATATTATGTCATACATTCCTGATTAGTACTCTGTATATATGTGTATATACAGTAACCGTGAAATGTGACAGGATTTTCATGTCATGTATCGATATATAAGAATTTTAGATCATTTTTAATTTTATAAGTCAGTTAAAACTTTGTCTATAGAAGCAAGACGAATATTTCATGATATATTTTAATTATTAAACAATGTTTTAAAAAACGATTCTCCTTCAAGGATTTTCTTTCTATAAGAACGATGTTGAAAAAAATCTAAAAAGAATGAATTCGTAACGATGTTGAAGAGGAGGAAAGAAAATTTAAAATTCTACGAATATCAAGTAAAGGTTCTTAAAAACTGTTTGTGATCATTCTGAATAGGTTTTTACATCTCTTTTTATTGTTATAATATTTACACGGGAAAATTTTGAAAGATTGCTTCTTATTACGTAATAGAAACTTTATAAAAAAAAGAAAATGATTTCTTTTCTGCAAGAAACTCTATTTTATAGGACGACTTACTTCAATGTTTAAAGGAAATAATGAAAGTAAAAGAATGAGCATCCGATTTTTTTTCTTCAAATTTTGGAATTCTATTCTCTTTTTCAATTCATCAACAGACCATTGGATTGGGACAGAATTTATTTAAATGAAAAAATAAACTAATCTAAATCTTCTTTCTTTAATAAATGAATATTATGTCTATTATATTTTCGTGAGGCTTATTACCTTATAATATCCACCGGATGTCTCAAACATATGACCCAGAAAAATGAAATCATCGACTGTGACTATTTAAAAAAAGAAACCCAAAAATATAAAGTCAACCACAACCCATAAAGTATACCCAATTGCATATATAAACTTTCCATCGAAATGATGACCAAACGAATCACCAAGATGCTAGACGAAAAATTGACTACGGAATTGATCAACTCTATTCGGTGAATAAACTAAAAGAAAAAACGGCAGAATACAAAATGCCACTACTTTTGTTGACTCTAGAAAAGCCTTCGACTCAATGAAAATCCCAAATTCATCGATTCAAACATCTGACTCAGTAGCCTCTTTATCAGGCTGCGTAAAGACTCAAAGCCATTCAAACTCAAAAATGGAGTAAGACAAGGCGACAGCAGCTTACTCGAACAAAGGAATCAAATCAAAGGGTGATCGCCTAAGTAACCTGAGATTTGCTGATGACATAGTCCTCGTTGCTGAGAACTTTCATGAACTCCGAAGAATGTTAGACAAACTGAATGAAGTAAAATCAATGTCATGAATAACAAATATGGTGGAGACAGGGACAAAACTATCAGAATCGAAAAAGCAGAGTTAAAGAAAGTGGATCATTACATCTACCCGAAACTAGGAATCCCCATGAAATCTCCAAAGAATCACCCTCCGAGGGCAAGCGACATTCAACAAAAAATTATCTCATTAGCTATGAAGCTGAGACGTGGAACCTTACCAAATAATAACCCTCAAACTGAAAATCATGTCATATACATAAGGCAACCTGTTTCGCTCTCTCTATTTTTATGTGTGAAACACCTCTCAATAAATGCTCAGATACATTCTCATAAAAGTGCCGATTCAAATGTAAATAATCTTGTCATTTATGACTAGTACTAATCTGATAATGATCAAAAGTCTTTTTTGATTTTATTCTTGCCTTGGATATTTTCAAGACCATCTCAGATCAAAGGAATCAACTCTCATGTCTCGTTTTTGTTCTCTGTATTCTTTGGTCTCAGAATTTTCGTCTACTGGGAATCCAGCCATTCTAAAAGAATGATATCTAACATTGTTCCTTCCAATGAGATCGGACTATTCTCATGAATGCTTATCTTTCTCTGTTTTTTTTTTCTTTAATTTATTTCACTGCATATTGTTGTTCTGGCATTTGTGCCAATAGTCAATTTCCGATCGAGGAGCAACTCACAATTCTTGGTTTCGCCAGAGAACGGTTTTCGGAAGTGATTAAGCGTTCGATAAGGCGTAGTCGGCTCAAATAAATCATCTTTAGATTGAGATATCTGGCTTGGATAACAGATTTTTAAAAAGATTTATCGAATTGATTTCTCTTCTTTTGTAACCTCGTCTTAGAAATTGGGAATTTAGAGATTCCTCTTTGTCCTGGCTACTGATATCGAACCCTGTTTATTTTGACTGTTGTTATCAAATGCTGTTTTGATCAGGTTTGCACCCCGGTCAAATAAAAAGCCAAAATTGCTATAAAAATGAGTAGGTCTCCATAGATCGTTCGAGAAATGCAGACTAAACCATTGCTTCAAGTGCATGGCACAGGGCTACAATAATGATTTCACTGTCATAGCAAAATGTCCCCAGGTTTGTATATGTATTCATTCGCGTCCGTCTGTCTCTCCTTCCAATATCTTCAAAAGTTCTCAATCAGTTTTGATAATATTTTGTGGAAGGATGGATCATGGGCTTAAGAAGTACTGATTAGATTAGGAAGCGGATCAAGAAATCTCTTACAGCTACCCTGCATTGTAGTTGTATGTCTGTTCATGCCATATTTCAAAAATGTTATCACTGAAATTCCCTGTTCGGGTTGGTAATGGTACGTGAGAATTGGATGGATTTTGTGGAAAATGTTTTTAAAATATTCTCTCTGTGTCTTTTCTCAATAAATTTGTGCATTCAATGTGTGCACTCGCAAAAAAGTACCCAATGAAGATTCAATTTGCGAAAGGTCGGGGCATAGATTGAGCAAGAATTTGGGGATGGATCCAGGGCAGGTTTACTGTTGTCTTCCCTGCATCTTATCTATCACTGAATTTTCATGCAGCTTTTAGTGTTTGGCAATAGCTGAGGCATGCGGTCCCTGAGTACTTTGTAGTTCTAGGTTTGTTTTCTCCTTTGAAAATCGGTTGTCAGTCATTCTTACGACATGGCCAGTCCGATGCCATTTGAGTTTTTTAATGGATACTATGACGTCTCTGACTCCTGTTCTCCTGGGTGTATTGTGATATCTTATGGTCTCTCCATCTGATGTTGAACATCTATTTATTCACTATCCCACCAGAGCAAAATGCAACACAAGGTCAGATATTTACGTAGGGAAAAAGGAGCAACCAATGAAATAAAAATATAGCTCCAGCTGACGCGACTTTGGTTGCTAAGAAACCGTGGTTGCTAAAGCAACCGTAGTCACGAAAGTGTCTGGAAGAGCCCGACCAGTCCTTTTAAGTGCAATGGGACAGTGCTGCCCCGGGGCGAATTGCTTCCTGCAGCTGGATTGAGTAAGAGTCGGAGAGCCCAAGGACAAATCCAATCTCAATACGCTTAGCAACGCGCAGCCCAAGTATAACCACATTTGTTGACACATCGCACCAGCTCACTCGGTCTTTAATGCTCACCACAACACAATCTCCGGCCCATTCGGCAGTTAAGGAGAACAGATGCTACACTTTAATCTATGCTGAAAACGCCAGAAAAAAATGAGGGGGTCAGTACTATTTATTCACTCTTCCACCAGAGCAGAATGCGACACAAGGTCAAGGCTTTACGTGGGGAAAATAGGAGCAACACATCAAAAATAGCTCCAGTCGACTCGACTTTGGTTGCTAAGAAACGGTGCTTACTTAAGCAACTGCAGTCACGAAAGTGTCAGGACGAGACCGACCTGTCCCTTTCTTCTTGTTTTCTTCTTACCTACTTGTTTTTGAAGGTTATTCAAGAAGCAAATCCTGGGGTGATTCTCCGCTTGATTTCTTCTTCTTTTGCGGATTTCATTCATTATCCTAAATCGATGTAGTTCATATAGTATTAGTTGGAGGTCGTATACGTTCTTTGCAAAAAAGACGATGTTGTCTGCTCAGATATTCGCCGTCTATTTGACTCCTCTATTTTCCCAGTCCAGGTTACGGAAAATCATCTCGAGACAGGCTATAAAGAGTTTGGGTGAGCTAGTATCCCCTTGTCTTACTCCTTTTCGGAGTCGGAAGGGTTCAAAGTCCTTATGTAGCCTGATAAAAGTGTTGCTATGATTGTATATTGGTTGCAGTACTCTGACGTATAGAGGGTCTACACCTTGTAGAGTGATGGCCTTCATGACCATGGGAATTTCTACTGAGTCGAGTGTCTTCTTGAAGTCTATAAATGCTACAGCAAGTGGCATTTTATATTCTGCTGCTTTCTCTTTCAGCGGGTTTATTGAATGGAGATGGTCCATGGATAAATAGTTTCTTCTAAACCCAGTGGTTTGTATCTAGTGTTTTTGTATCCGATTGGTGATGATTTTTGTTAACAGTTTATAGATGGAGTTTAGAAGGCTTATAGGCCTGTAGTTGTTAAGGTCTTTGGGGTTTTTTTATGTAGAAGCATTATGATTGCCATGTTCCATTCTTCTGGGACTCTACTCTGTCTTAGACACAAGTTGAACAGATTAGGCAGTTTTTTGTTGACGATCTTACCGGCTTTTTTGTGTAGATTTATGGTGATGTTATCTGGTCCTGGTGCCTTTCCTTTTGCTTGCTTGTTTGATAGCTTGTTTTACCTCCAATGGTGTAACTTCTGGGAAGTCCTCGAACTGATTGTCAGCGTTTTGCGTATCCTGTTTGCTGTTTTGTTGCCTGCGTCTCAAAGTGTAGAGTTCTTGGTTGAATTTTTGGGCGCTTTCAACAATTATGTCTCTGTTTGTTGTTATGTCTTTGTTTTCTTCGAGTTTAGCTCCCTCTTATCTTTTCTTGGAAAGTAGTTATGGGTGGTTGCAGGGCTAAAGAGCAAAAAAAAAAAAAAAAAAAAACAAAGAAAAGATGTAGGATATGTTTTTTTTCCGTTAGTGATTTTCCTTATTGGTTCTATTGGTGTGTACTACATGTATTTAGTTTGTATTTTGATCATAAGTCAAGAGGTTGCATTCAAAGAACTTTGAGATTTAGCCTTGCTGATCTCTTCAAGTGTGAAAGAGAGAGAGAGAGAGAGAGAGATGGTGGGGGGAGACGGAAACAGAAAGACGGGAATAGATCCTTACCCACAGAATCTAGAATTAAATTTTAGCAAAATATAGTAAAATATAATTTCAACTACTGATAGTGTGATTCCCATATAAAAAGGTATTGATTATTACACACACACACACACATATATATATGTGTGTGTGAGTGTGTGTGTGTGAGTGTGTGTGTGTGAGTGTGAGTGTGTGTGTGAGTGTGTGTGTGTGTGTGTGTTTTATTCTTCCTTTCTTTTTTCTCTCTCAGTATACGCTAATAAAAATAAATGGATAAAAATATGAATGTCTAGTTCAGGATTATAAGTGTGATTTCATAAAGGTACATTTATGTACATGTATACATGTCTATATATCAACATGTGTGTGTTCGCGTGCGCGTTTGCTTGCATTCAGCATAAACTAAATACAGTTTTATTCTAATCATACAAGTGAAAACCATCCTGAGAAAAAAGAAAGAAAAACGCGGTGAATCGCAAATTAACATAAATTATTCTTACATAGTTGGGGAAGTTTTGTGGGCGAGCAATACAACACGCACAGCTAACTCAAATACATACGCTTGTCTTCCATTTTGTGTGCTCATCTAAAATGATAAAATAATCCTTGTGAATAGATTTCACGAAAAAGAATCCGTTCTCACAATTTTGGTTTTATTTTCTGCTTATAAATTACATTTCACCTTCACATTTTTGCATGACTTACACGCGTATCGTACATTACAACAAGCCATTTTCCCCCTCTCCATCTCATTTAATTGAAATATCTATCTTCTTACCCCCTCATCCTTTTCCTCTTTTTCAGCCTCTTCTTCTTATCCACCTTTTTTTTTATTTATTGTAATCTTCATCTTCACAACTCCTCCGTCTTTTTATTCCCTGCCCTCTTTGTCCTCTAGTATTAACTCTGCTTCTTCGACAACTATTTATTTAGCTGTCGTCTGCTTCTCTTCTTCATTCATTTATTCAATCTTACGGCGTTTCCAGGCATTTGGATCCAGGTTTTCTTCTGGGGAGGGGCTCCATTAAAAAAATATATTTCCTTTACATCTGCCTTATTAGATCATGGGTATAATACGTTTTGTTTTCAAGATTGATTTATTACAATCGTAAAAGGGGGTGGGTGTATGGATCCCCTGTATCAGCACTAGGTTTTGCGTTATTTTTGTACGTTCATTTGTTCCTACTCCCCCTCCTCCTCCTCCTCCTCCTCCTCCTCCTCCTCCTCCTCCTTCTTCTTCTTCTTCTTCTTCTTCTTCTTCTTCTTCTTCTTCTTCTTCTTCTTCTTCTTCTTCTTCTTCTTCTTCTTCTTCTTCTTCTTCTTCTTCTTCTTGCACTCGGCACCTCGCACATATTCTTTTCTGAAACTACACGACAGATTCTCCTTTCATCTACCCCCCCCCCCTTGCACTGACACGAACAAACAGTTACTGGTGCACAAATATTAAACTGAACAAGTTTTATTTTTTATTCCTCCGTAAACCAGTCCGCACTTTTTATTTATTCGTCTATCCCACGAGAAGCACAATATTTTTTAAACTCTCTATTTTTCTCTCTTCCCTTGTTCGATATATCCAAGCTCTGGGCAAACATTTATTATTCACATGACAGCTATGTGACCTGACTCCTCTGTCTACGAAGGGTTCAACATCAACCAATCAGAATCGACGGTGGGCTGCGGAAAGTTCAGGCTACGCACAGGTGAGATCTCTTCCAAGAGAAACGAGCACAATCTGGTGAGGAAGATAGACTTCACCGCTACCTTGTTAAGAGCTGCCAGTTTGACTGCCAGACAGCTAACCAGAGAACCGAGGTAAAACTTGCGCTTGATCAACACAATGTAGCAGCAAGGCAGGTGAAATAAGTAGCGTGCGTATGTTGTCATTTGTCGGCTGGATTGAGTTGCTTTACAGACGGCAGCAGAGGGACTTGAGCTTTTGGAAAGCACTGAAAAGCATTTGAACGAAGGACGAAACTTTGAGAAAGAGTCAACATTCTTATTTTATTCTTCGATGCAAGCAACTCGGAACAAAATGCACTAGCCTCTTTTGTAAATTACCGTTCTATGCACAAGCCAACTGGACGCATCTATGTGTGCACTGTCTTCCTGTCTTACTCAATTATTTCCTAGACATTCATTTATTTCTATGTAACACGCTGGTTGTTACCTCAAAGCAGTTATGGAGAGTAGAGTACAACGTCTCGAGCGGCTGTTCTGCTACATTCTTCTTGCTTTTGTTGGTTTTGTTAATTTAATCCATGGATCTCTGAGCGGTAACGACAGTAGAAGCACCAGTAGGAGTCGCAGCAACACCACGACACGCAGCAGCGGCGGCAACAGTAGCAGTAGCGGTAATAGCAGCGGTGAAGGCAGAGGTAGCAATAACCACAGCAACAACAACCATAATAATCTGAATAATAGTAACGGCGATCAAGCCAGCAATAACGGGGAGAACGCTTTTCAATCTGTATTTGTCCAGCAACCACAACGGCCTCATCAACAACACCATCGACAACCACCAATACCACTCCATTATCAACAGCGGCAACAGCAATACAAAGATTTTGAGCACAATGGTTTATTGCTTCGTATCGAAGAGGAAAAGCCAATGTCACTACCAGTAAACATTACAATGTTCCCTGCACTGAATGATAGGAAGGCGAATTTTACCAGTGAGGTTAGAGGTCAAATATTTAGAGATGTCACTTGGGGCTACAACGATGCAAATGGGACAGTTTTACGTGTTGGAACAAAAAAACTGTTGAATTCTACAGCCTTGTTGTGGTTACTCAATGAAAAAGGTACTTCCCGACAGAGGAGGCAGCAACACGTGGCAATGCCAAGACGCCGCAGACAAGCGCCACTATACAAAAAGGCAGATAAAACTGACAAAAAAGTTTACTCCAACAACACACGTGATCTGTACGAGATTTTCAACGCGACTGGAATAAGAATCAACGTGGAAACTTACAGCAAAAAGAATAGCAATAAAAAGGATCGAAATTATTTCCTTTACAACACAACGAAAGAATCTGAGAAGAAAGTTCCGAAACGCAAGGATATGTTACTCTCCGATCAAGCTGTCACTGATCAGAACGCAGACGACGCCTCACTGGCAGAATTCAAACAATACATGGATTTCGACGCCAAACAAGAGATTTTGTTCCTGAAAAAACCACCGCGTTATGATGTCTCCGAAACAGGGGACACGTTGACCTACGAATGTGAAGTTGACACATCAAACCTAACCGTCAATCCGGAGATCTACTGGACAATACCAGATCGAATTACCAAAGAAAAAAAAGGACCCGAGTATTTGCACCCCGGGGAATTTCGCCATGACGTTTACGTTGACGACAACCACACGTTGATTATCAAAAACGTCCAAATGGAGCACCGTGGGATGTACATCTGTGTGGCTTCCGTCGGTGAATCTACCACAATGGTCACCATGGTTCTTCGGGTGATGCGTGTGTCTGGAATTGATTTGTTCGTTCGTCTCATCGTCGGCTTTTCTGTGGCCTTCGTTGTTATCGTTGGATTCGGATCAGCATGGATGGCACGGAGGGTTCTAAACAACAGGAAAAGCAGGTACATACAATGCAACATTCATGATACTCTTTAGTAAGATCGGGAAAATCTACGACCGGAATTGACAATAATAATAATAATGATGATAATAATAATAATAATAATGAATCGACAATAATAATAATAATGATAGGGATCAGGTAACAGCGAGTCTTTTCAATGCGCTCGAGTATTGGAGTATTGAAGAGACTTGTTGTCACTTGAACTCGGGTGGGGATCACAAGACACTGCTACTATTATTATGATTATCATTATTATTAATGATAATAATAATAATGATAATAGCAAAAATAATACTAATGAAATAATAATAATAATAATAATAATAGTAATAATAATAATAATAATAAGAAGAAGAAGAACAACAACAACAACAATATAAACACTCACATAATGCCTTTTGATCCATGAGGAATTCCTTCCACATAATTTCATTTACTTTGCTCTCTGATATATTTGGCGTCGTTAACAGAAAATGTCTTTCAACTTTTATTTTTTGAAGAATGAATAGTAGTAAACGCGTGCGGGAACGTGCGTGCAAACATGAATATATATATATATATATATATATATATATATATATATATATATATATTTATATATACGTAAGGATATATGTGTGTGTTTTCAAGTTCCCTTGATCGATATCTATAATATCCATTTCTATTCGATCACTTCTGCCTCTACCTGGGATCTGTGAAAGATGATGTGTGTAGATATTTGCATAAGTGCACCCACCTGAATAGAATGAAGTGATAGATATGCAATCCTTTCAGTTACTAATTTATTATTATAATGATCATGATTATTATCATTATTATTATCATTATTATCTTCATTAGTATTATTATCAAGAGAACACATTTAATTAGGTACCAATATGTAAATTAATTTTATATAGTTTACAATTTATCACCATTTTCATGGATTTGAAGTATATATATATATATATATATATATATATATATATATATATATATGTGTGTGTGTGTGTATATATATATATATATATATATATATGTATGTATGTATGTTGCATGCACCTCGTAAAACACTCGCTTATTTGCTTTTGCTTCATCACCTCTATAACAGAGTAAACCCAATCTCAAACGCCGTTATTTCTGTCCCCTGATCACACCGTCCCACTTGTTGCAATCTCTTTCAAATGTAGCACCATCGGCCCTATGAGTTTTCAGCATCAAATACACATTTCCGTCCCTAAAAAAAAGCTTCAATTACAACAACGTTCTATTTTGTGATCTATCAGCTTCTCACCTAAATTTGACCGAAATCAAATATTTTCACTCACGCACTTACATATATATATATATACATGCAAACAGATATGTCTACCGATACACCAGCACATTATACATATTTATCATGCACACGCATGCGCACATACGCATATATTCATCAATACACATATATGTATTTTTATTAGCACATATACATGTATATTCTTCCACGCATTTACACATATATGTTCATCTACATATATGCACATGTATAATCATCCACACACACACACGCACGCACACATATATATATATCCACATTTATGAGACGTTACCTTCTCTGATAATGATTATTGTTTTACAGCTTCTTATTTACTACAGATTCGTTTTATTCATTTAATTTTATTCACCATACAAAGACGCAGCTTCTCGTTCTGAACCTGATGCTGCTTATGAGCGAGTATTTAGAATTTGGGTAAACTAATAACATTTAGCAAAGTTTAATGAAGCACCACCGAATGAGGGGAAAATGATGATAGAAACTACCTTCTCCTCAGATCTGGCACGTAGACGAAATGTGAATACTTACTAATCTCAGCTTCATCTAAAGAATAGGTCAAACAAGTAAAACATAGGGAAGATTGTGTTGCGCCATTCTTATGAGTGTGAGGTGTCTGTCAGCCCCTGCTATCTGAATGTAAAGCGTTCCAACGAAAACCTTTTGTAACACTATATAGCGTGAAGGAAATTTATAGAAAACAAATATTTGAGCATTTCCAGATCCTCAAAATAGTGATAATAGTATATTGAGTTGAATCATCGGGGTTTTAGTAATGGGAATTTCAGGATACTTGGGTGTAGGAAAGAGAGGAAGACCGTGCACTCAGCCTTTATAACGGCTTGATGCAAAACAAATGCTGAATGCTATTTTCTATTTTCTCTTTTCGCCTTATTTCATAAAAGTGAACTTTCGTGTTTAATTGATAACCCATGAAAATTTTCGCATTAAATTCGAATTAAAAGGTATTTAAAATTCTAATACAGGGTTATTTAGCATAAACAGCGCTCTCGTCGTTAGGCGAAATGGCATAAAAGACATAGAGCACTTACGATTGTTCTGAATAAATCGAGATGAAGTGCAGATGGTCACAGGCACAGTTCAAAGCTATGGCGTGAAAGTGAATTCGCTAAAAAACGAACTTTCGTAAAGTGGGAAACACTGGCATCTTCTGCTGCTTAAAAATTTCTACTCCGTCTGATTGGGGTTCGAATCCATGGAGACTAATTCTTCTCTTTAAATCCATCGTCTTCCTAGAGTTGGTCTCTTTTTGTCTTTAACGATTTATTCGGACAAATGTCCTCATCTTGTTTTTTATTGCCACAACATTTCGGTTGCTGTACCCTACGCCTTCTTCAAGTGCATCTCATACTTGGTAACTCTCGGTTCAATCCTCGGGGATCGATTGTGCTCGTCCAATTATTCATTTACGAGATATCCCCTTCCCCTGGAATGGACAGTGGAACGAGAAAAAATTACCCAAGTCGATTGAATTGAAAATTCGATTCGAAATTCTGAGAAGGATACCAAGTACAATAGACATATGAATTGGGTTGGAGAGTACGGCAGTCGAATTGATGCAGTAATAACAACCAAGATGAAGATACTGTTCCTAATAAAACAGTGAATAATAGAAACAATTCCTCATGTCAGATGAATGAAGAAGAATCACAATACTCGTCTTGGCGTCACTTGATTAAAAAATGGAAACCAATTTTTAAAAAATGCCCTTTAAACTTCTCAATGATGATATTTCCTGGCTACTTGTTCAAGTTTGTCATTCCTTTCATTTGAAAAAACTGCGTCTAAATACTTATAAAATCCACTTTGTATGATACTTTTTGGGGTCTGTACATATCAATTTCAATATCAATCTGTTTTTTTGTTTTTTTTAGCGCTCTTTTTCTTGTTATTTTTATTGTTCCCTCAACATTTCTGTCATTCCTCAGATATACTATCAATATGTAAAGCGAAAGGTCCTTTTTTAGGTGGCAAACATACGTTTTGCTAGCAGCAACGCTTATAAGAGTTCCTTTTCTTTGTTGAACGAAGAATTAACATCTCATGCAATCGACGTTGGAAGCATTGCTGCTAAAAAATAAATGTTTGCTATTGTTTTTTGCTTGGCACTACCGGAAAAAAGGTCTTAATATTTGAATGAGAATAGTGCACCTGAAGAATGTATCGGCCCAAACGTAGTGGAAATAACAAAAAGAATGTGTTCAGTTGTCTGAAAAACCTTTTGAACACTGATGATTCTTCTCAAAATTTCAGACAATATGCGAATTATCATCTCGTATTCTATGGACTCAGCATATTCATATTCTATTCTCTTGCACATTTGAGTATATATATATATATATATATATATATATATATATGTGTGTGTGTGTGTGTGTATGTGTGTGTGTGTGTGTGTGTGTGTGTGTGTGTGTGCAAGTGTGTGCAAGTGTGCGTGTGCATGTACGTGTATGTGTGTACCTCCAAAGCACAAATATATATACAAATCAACTTTAACATACTTATAAATAGGGTCGTAATTTTCGTTCGTTTACTTGTTATATTTTCCTTAAATAAAGAAGACACCAGGGTGAGTTTGTTAACGGTATAGCACTGTTGCCATGCTACTGCAGGATATACTGCGAGTAGATCGTATCTAGCCGTTCCCTCACGGGAGCAATATGTGACACAAGTTCGGATCACAGAAAAGTTTTACCAGTCAGCATAACTGTGGCAATGTAATTTTTTAAGGTCACAGGATGAATCCTAGGCCTATGCGCTTAGCAATACAAAGCCTCAGAATAAAAATACGGGTTTCAGAAATACAAAGATTAAGCATGATTTATACGGTCAACTATTATCAACTAATTCTTTTTATCTACAGTCTTTTAATCCTTATGTGAATTAATCAAATATTGTCCAGAAATTATCGTTCATTTATCCACAATGTCAAAGCCAACTTAAAGATCTATTTATCAGCAGCAGTTTTGGTCAAGACCTTGCATAAACTCCATTAGTAAGATGTATATTATGTGTACGTGAACATTTTCATGTGTGTTTCTATGAATTTTTAAAAGCGTGCGTATACATGCATTACACATTTACATATATATGCGTGTGTGTCGGTGCGTTCAATATTGTGTGTGTGAGTATGTGTGTAATTCAAAAGTACAAATATATACGTATTCGTACGCGCAACATCATAAACACACACTTGTATATAGTGTCATACTTAAAGACAAACAACACTTCGTCATGATTTAATTGACGTGATTATTCAAATGATGATATTGAGCCGATGTAAAATCAATTGTTAAAACAATCGAACAAGGTCCGTATACATTTTTCCAAGCAATAAACATAGGCCTGTGAAAATATCCAAAAGAAGTACTGTAACACTTACCACAAAACAATATATAACACCGTAGCGATATGTATTCCAAGCACAAATTCACATAGATTGAAAAATTAAACATGATTAGGTATTTTTATTTTAATAATTGTCAAGATTATAATCCACTTTTTCTGTGCTGATTTCATTACACAGCTTCATCTTGAAAATGGTTCTAAGTTTTTGAAATACTTCATTTAAACTTGTTTCCAGATTAAATTTCGTTTATTGTTGATCTCATTTTATCTTCATTCATTCAAATTCTAATATGATCTTCCTCCATTATTGTTCTATCTTCATTCATTCCTGATCTTCATTTATTTTTACATATTTTCTTCTTCATCTATTCCCGATTTCATTCTATCTCCGTTCTTGAACTAATTATCTTCATTCATTCTTTAGCTGGATTCATTCTTTATATTTCGTGTCTATCCATTTTTATCTCATTCTTCATCAATTAATTTTTGATCTCCTTCTAACTTAACTCATTTTTCATCACGTTCTACCTTCATGCATTCTTGGTATAATTCTATCCGTTCATTTCTGGTCTTATTCTCTTTCAGTTCATTCATTATCTTATTCTATCTTCATTCATTCTTGACATCAATCTACCTTCCTCATTTGATCTCATTCTATTTTAGTCATTCTTGATCTTATTAAATCTTCATTCGTTCTTAATCTTCAATCATTCTTTATATTTTGTCTCCATTCAGTCTTGATTTAATTCTATCTTCATGCATTCTTGATCTAATTTTATCTATATTCATTCTTTCGTGACGCCATTCTATTTTCATTTGCTTTTGATGTCATTTTACATTATTTTTTAAAATCTAATTCTAATTTAGTCATTCTTGATCCTCATTCATTCTAGATCTTATTCTACTTTATTCATTCTTAGTCTCCATCCATTCAGTCTTCATTGATACTTGATCGTGATTTATTCATGACCTAATTCGATCTCCATTCGTTCTCGAAGTCATCCTGTCTTCTTTCAGTCTTGATATATTTCTACATTCATTTTTAGATCTCATCCTATCTATATTCATTCATGATATCACTTTTTCATTGTTGACTTCATCCTCTGTTCTTTCATCCCTGATCTAATTCTATGTTCATTCATTCTTTGTCTTGTATTATCATCATTCATCTTATTGTAATCTTCATTCATAGTTTATTCTCATTTATTCCTCATCCCATTCATTCTATATCCAATTTTATCCGCCCACACTTGATTTATGTTCATTCAATGATTATTTCATTGTACATTTATTCATTCTTGACTTCTTTCGCTTCATCAATACTCAATCTCATTCTATCTATCAGAATTGATAACATTCAATCTTCATCCTTGGTCCCTCCATTCATTCATGATTCCGATCCAACTTCATTCATCCATGATTGTATCTTCATTCTATCCATTCACCATTGAACTAATTCTATCTATATCTATTCTTCATTTTATTGCATATTCATTCATTATTGATCTTCATTCATTCTTGATGTCATTCATTCTTGATCTTCATTCATTCTTGATCTTCATTCATTCTTGATCTTCATTCATTCTTGATGTCATTCATTCTTGATCTCATTCATTCTTGATCTTCATTCATTCTTGATCTCATTCATTCTTGATCTTCATTCATTCTTGATCTTCATTCATTGTTGATCTTCATTCATCTTTGATCTTCATTCATTCTTGATCTTCATTCATTCTTGATCTTCATTCATTCTTGATCTTCATTCATTCTTGATGTCATTCATTCTTGATGTCATTCATTCTTGATCTTCATTCATTCTTGATCTCATTCATTCTTGATCTTCATTCATTCTTGATCTTCATTCATTCTTGATCTTCATTCATCTTTGATCTTCATTCATTCTTGATCTCATTCATTCTTGATCTTCATTCATTCTTGATCTTCATTCATCTTTGATCTTCATTCATTCTTGATCTCATTCATTCTTGATCTTCATCCGTTCTTGATCTTCATTCATCTTTGATCTTCATTCATTCTTGATCTCATTCATTCTTGATCTTCATTCATTCTTGATCTTCATTCATCTTTGATCTTCATTCATTCTTGATCTTCATTCATCTTTGATCTTCATTCATTCTTGATCTCATTCATTCTTGATCTTCATTCATTCTTGATCTTCATTCATCTTTGATCTTCATTCATTCTTGATCTCATTCATTCTTGATCTCATTCAATGTTCAGTTCCTTGATTTAATTTTATCATCTTGCATTCTCGATTTCAGTCGATCATGATCATTATTTATTTGGGGACTTGTTCTCTCTTCATTCATTATCTTTTTCCTTCTTTCATTTATTCTTGATTTATCTTACTTTCATTCATCTTTGATTAATTCTACATTCATCTGTTCTTGATATCATCATATTTTCATTCATTTTATACCAATCTATGCTCATACATTATTGTTATCATTCTTTTCATCCGATCTTGATCTCATTATAATTGGAATTATTCTTGGTTTCATTCCATCCAATTATTTGTGATGCCATTCCATTTTTATTCATGATCTGATTTTATCTTCAAACATTCTTAATCTCATTCCTTTCATTTTTAATCTCATTCTGTCTTCATTTAGACATGATATTATTCTCATATTCATTCTTGGTCTAATTCTCTTCATTCATCCCTAATCTAATTTCATATGCATTCATGCCTGATGTCGTTCGATTTTCATTCGTTCTCGATATCATTCATCATTTATTCTGGATCCTATTTTATCTTCTGTTATTCTGGATCTCACTTTTCCATTCATTATTGATCTCATTCATGATCTAATTTTATCTTCATTCGTTCACAATCTTTATCTCTCTTGATTTATTCTTAATCTCGTTCTACCTAAATTCTTTTGTGATCTCGTTCAATCTCCATGCATTCTTCATCTCATTTCACATTCATTTGTTTTTGATATCGTTCTAATTATTTGATTAATTGAGCCTATTTTATCTTTTTTTTTTTTAGATTCTTGATCTAATCATATCTTCATTCATTCTTTCATTCTATCTTCAATTTTTCTAGATCACATTCTCTCCATCCATTATTAATCTTCATTCATTCATCATATTTTATCTTCATCCATTCTTAGATATCTTCATCCATTCATCATTTCACTCTATCTGAATTATTAATCTAATTTTATCCATTCTTGATCAAATTCTATTTTCATTCAAACTTGATCTACTTCTGTCTTACTTCATTCTCAATCTCATTCTATCTTCATTCCGTCTTGATCTCATTCTATTTTCATTCATTTTTTATCACATTCCGTCTTCATTCGCTCTTCTATCCTAAATAATCCTCGATATAATTCAATATCAATTTATTCTTTATCTTCATTCATTCTTGATTTTGATATTACATTCATTCATATTTATATTTTCGATTATTCCTGATTTAAATTTTCTTCATTTATTTTTTCATCTAATTCTCGCCATATTCATTCTTGATCCCATTCTATCTTTATTCGTTCATAATCACATTATTTCCCCAAGGAATTTTATCTTGATTTATTCTTGATCTCAATCTATTTTAATTCATTTTTTTATCTCATCCTATATTCATTCATTCTTGATCTCATTCTTCTATCCATTCTTGATATAATTCTTCATTCCTTCCTTATCTATTTTCATTTTCATTCATCCATGATCTTCAATCTTTATTCAATCTAGATTTCATTCTATTTCCATTTCTCCTTTATCTGATTCGATTTTGATTAATTTTAGAATTCATTTCATCTCATCATCATTTACCATTGCACCGTATCTCTTCAGTATTCATTCTTTTTCTCGTCATTTTTTATCTCATTCTATCTTTATTTATTTCTGTCCTCACTCCCGTATTTCATTCATTATTTATCTCATCCTATTCAAAATTGATTTTTGCCTGTATTCTTCCCTTCTTTATTCCTACTACAATCATTCTTTTTGTTTTAGTCAATTCCTGATCTAATTCATAATTCATTCACTTTTTGTATCAATCACTAACCTTCATTCCTCTTTCATTTTGTTTTCCTTTTAAGTTCACTCGTTCCCATCTTTATTCCTCATTCACTTTATTCTGTTTTCATTTCCATTTTCTTTATCTTTCCCCTTATAACCACTTCATTCATTTTCATTCCTATTCCTTTATTTGTTCACTCTTTTCAAATAGACAGTATGCAACCCTATGTTTATAAAACTATGTATTGTCATTCATCCCATTTATGCAGGTATTTCTGACTCTAAGTCGACATAGTGAAAGGTCTTCGAACACCTTTTCATTAACTACTGAAGGGAGAGTCCTTAACATGCAATCAGGTTCAATAGAGTTCAAACCGTCAGTGAATTCTCAGAACTTCGACCAGTAACTTTGGATTCTAATTGTCGTGTGTTCAGAGTCGTTTTTCCTTTTTTTCTGCCATTAAAATCCGCGAATTTGGCATTTTCTGTGCTTTTTCAATTTCTCTTCTACATTAACGGGCCAAGCTGGTTGGCAATAAAACGTGGAAATCCATTTATCTTGGAGACATGATAGAGAGTGATGATAAATCACTTCGTATGAGATCAGTTCTTACTCTCTGCTCAACATTGTGGCACTGAGCCAGACACAGCTAAACTCAGTAAATATCTTATGGGCGCCTGCAGGGGAGTGATACTTTGCAAGAGGGATTGGTAAGATCGTGATACAATGTTCAAAACATTAGTTACCCTATTCCAAGTAATTTCAAATATAGTTCAACTAAGTGAATCATCACAGAAAAATTTAAAATTCATAACTGTTTCATTTTTTCTGTTCCACAGAATTGAAACTTGATCGTCAGACGGAGCTAAACTTCGGATAGTTCTACGTAACCTTATGCCTATATCATGCACGTGTATGTTATCTTATCCAAAGAAGGCATTAAATGATAAATCTTATGAAAAAATTTTCAGTAGTCGGAAGAGTAACTAATGAATGATCTGCTCTGCTGGTTGACGAATTGCAAAGCTTTTGCCAGCTAATAGGATACAGAAGCGATTATTTGCTTTAAAGTGCAAATGATTTTTTGATTTTTCAAATTGCTTCTAATTGCTGCTTCTTATACCCTTGGGCGGTTTCACACACACACACACACACATATATATATATATATATATATATATAATTGAGTCATTCACAGACAGCAGTTTTGTTGCATTACAACTCTTCAGTGTGGCTATAGACAATCCAATACCACGAAGTAGGATCGAAACCTTCGCTTCAGACCTAAAGGCTGGCATTTTACCCCTACGCTGCGCAGAACTGAACGGTCAGTAAGACTGAATTTAAGTGATATATCTACTTATGCATAATTCCCAATCCCTATCGGTCGCGGCTTCGATTCCTGCAGCAGCCCCGTTTCTTTAATGCATATATATATATATGTATATATATATATATATATATATATATATGTGTGTGTGTGTGTGTGTGTAAGCTGACAAGATAACTGATATTGAAGACGTTACCGTTATAAACAGAGTAGATTCAGTAAGGGACCATAGAATTAATTAACTTTAAAACCAAAAGGAACAAAATGATTTTTAAGAAAAATGCCTGGATACAATAGAGAACATATTTTTGAGACGATAGAGGGCATTCTGTGAAGAATATTGAAAATAAAATGAAAGAAAATTGTGATAGTCCCATAAATATAAGGGATGGAAGGCAATACAAATACCAATGAAAGAGAAAAATATATGGCGATGAAAACGAAAGAAGACGAAACCAAAAGAAGGAAACTAATAAAAAAGATTGAAAGAAGAAAAAAGGGGAGCAAATGAAGGCTTTCAAGAAAGAGATGAGTTTGAAGCAAACCCGAAACAAAAAAAAAAACAAAAAACATGTAAACAGAATAAGCGTAAAAATACCCTCAAGTAACCGTTGGAAGCAAAAAGAGTTACTTGTGAGTTACCATGCATGAAAATACCTTCAATAAAGCAGTTTCATGTACAGTTTTGCAAGGTACAAAATTACAATTCACTTCAATCGTCACAAATCAAAGAGAAGATAATTTCCAATTGTATATACATAGCATGCACTATCTGATGAACTGAAGAAGCGAAACGAAGGCTCAACTACTGTTAGAGAACAAATTTCCTCATTTCCATGTATATATATATATATATATATATATATATATATATATATATATATATATATATATATCATTTAACGTTTCTCTCCATCTGCCTCATTATGTTTCTCTCTCTCTCTCTCTTTCTCTCTAAATGCACACACACACACACACACACACACACACACACACACACACACACACATATATATATATATATATATATATATATATATATATATATATATATATAACTGTGATGTACGCTTATGAGTATAAACGTATATTGTTGTATCAATGGTGTATGAGAGTCGCTTGCAAGCAATCACTCAAAGTTGGAAGCTCAAGATGTGTTCCGGTGCACACACACACACACGCACACACATACACACACAAACATATATATATATATATATATATATATATATATATATATACATTATGTGCATATAAATGTATATTTTCATTCACGCACACACATGCACATACCCCCCATGCATATATATATATAGAGAGAGCGAGATAGTATGAGAGAGATAGATGCATAAATCTTGCTTCATAAATGATTAAAATTAGCTACTCGTTAACCCATGCAGATCACCTTCCCCATTGAGTTAATATCCTTATTTCTGCAAAAGCCGACTGTTTTATGACTCTGCAAACATTATTTGATATGAAAGTCTGTTTCAAAAGCGTGAATAACAAATCAGATCAAAATCCCTCGCAGAAGGATTTTTCGCAAATAAGGTATTCACCAAACATTTAAGGATTAGCTTGTTCCTAACAATTTTCAAGGGAACCTTTTATTAATAATACAGTGTTCAATTCCTGTATTCTGACCTTCTTCCGATATTTGATCAAAACCTTCAATTCACATTTACCATTTGCCTGTGTTTCTATCAATCTATTGTTTTGGAAAAAAATATAAAAACAGCACACCTTAAAAAGTTAAGTACACTTCCTACACTTTTGTAAAATCTTGGATTATCAGAATTCACGTTCACACATATTAACAATGTAGACACTCTTTTCCCCTCAACAACACACCTACAACAACGAACACTTACTTACGCTACATACACATAATGTCTTCAATAACTGTCCCTGAATTCAACTACATATAAACACACTAAACCCTTCTCAATTTCCCCTTCACACAAATAATTCGGACTTTGACACGACGAAATTTCCTTTTTGCCAGTGAAGATGACAAATTCAGAGAAGCAATATTATAGCACCATCCCTCTATTATTGGCAAAACTTTCCCCCATTTAACGTTTGACAACGACAGCAGTCTCTTGAAACAGTTAACAGATTTAAATACAATCCAGTTTCCAAACTTTCGTATTCCATATTGTCTATCAAATTCTGCATATATATATATATGTCTTTGTGGCGACAATTAACTCCTTCCCATACCGCTGATAACCCAAAACACCTCCTTATTTTATAACACATCTAGGACCTTGATTTCCAGTTGAAATTAACATACACAACGTATTATTTGCGTTGCCAGAAATTAGTGTCGGCAAATATTTGCATAAATTAAAACAAACTATTTCGTTTGCATCCGTATGTCTAGGTAGGTCACTGACTGGTGTCTTCAGATCGTATTAGATTTAATCGTACTAGTAGGAGCCTTTAGTGTGGATACATCTCGGACCAACGTAGCCACAAAAAAATGGCCTGCCTAATCAACCAGTCAAGTGGGACACAGATGTATCTATCTATCTATCTATCTATCTATCTATCTATATATATATATATATATATATATATATATATATATATATATATATATATATATATATGTATGTATATGTATGTATGTATATATATATATATATGTGTGTGTGTGTGTGTGTGTGGAATCGTCGTATATACATATGAATAACTGCTTCTTCAGTCGTCTCTGCTTTTAAATCATTTTTTAGTATCGATTTTATTCTGTTGATATTTGTGTTCCTTTCTGTAATTTATTGCAGCTGCAGCTTTGAACAGTGAAAATAAAAGTGTAGGCATGTATTGATTCTGAGTGACGTGATATATTTCAGAACATCAAGAGAAATTGTCACCTAAACTTCCAACAGAAGTTTCTTCAATTTCTTATTAGGACAGGTTCGTTGGTTGGCTGGCTATGTATTATACGTTCAAGCCACATCAATAAAGCTAGAGGGCTGACAATTTTAAAATTTACTCTTATTATGTTTGGAAAAGGTTTTTTTT
Source organism: Thysanoteuthis rhombus (assembly GCA_963457665.1). Taxonomy (NCBI): domain Eukaryota; kingdom Metazoa; phylum Mollusca; class Cephalopoda; order Oegopsida; family Thysanoteuthidae; genus Thysanoteuthis; species Thysanoteuthis major. The sequence continues at coordinate 20,179,183 of OY735201.1, forward strand.
TATCCCCCCTCTTGAATAGTTATTCGGGGGGGGGGATTCAATTTGCACTCAATACTTGCTTTTTGAAAATTCTGACTATTTTATCGACCGCTGCCCAACAAAAGGCTAGAAAAATAACTTATTCAGGCGAAACCCCTTGTTCCTATTTTCAATTGATCACCCCCAGCACATCATGCTGCTAAAATACGTTGATCACTTGACAATATTCATTAAGAGATTAACAAGATCTGTAAAGTATTCCTTCATCGCCCGCTTACGAATAATTTATCAAACATCTTTGATCTTTCAATAGTATTTTGGGTCAATTTCTAAGTAACCGCTGCTCACCGTCATTATTGTCCGAATCACGGGAGAAATGGCGTGGTGTAAGAGTTAAGCGCGTAGACAGCAAGCTGAGCTCAAACTCCGATCGAAGCTGATTATGTTTACTTCCCACAGAAGATCATATAAAAGGTATGGATCCATTTCTTCTCCCACTCTCCTTGCCGTGAATAAAATAGCGAGGTTGACTTAGTTCTCTAGCCTTGGGAAGCTACCAATCCGAGAGAAGGACAAGCCTTGATTTAAAACCAGAAGCTGGAGTCCTGAAGAGAGTTGAGCGTCGTCAGTCTTGTTCCGGACATATGTGCCAGGACACTGGTGCCAAGCCCTCTGGAGCCCTCTCTGGCTACAAATCCATCTCCACGTTATTGACAGATTTAATCACTGCTAAGAGATGATGGAAGTGTCTAAAATCTTTTGAAGTTTAATTTGAATCATTTTGGCAGATCGTAGGGGTTCAACTTTTGTAATTACTTTGCAAAATTTGCCAACTCTGGATTCGTCATTTTATCTTGGTTTTTACACGTCAATTAACTGAATTCAACTTTTTGTCACATTTGTACTTTAGTTTTCCCTTATGTACTGAAGCTCTAAAGTTTTGCCTAGTAATCTCATCAAAATAGGCCAGAGTTTCGTGCGTGAAATTGATGGATGTTTTATTTTTCATTTATTTTTCATATCTATTGTGTATATTTTGTTCATTGAATTTTATTGAAAGCTATTTTAATTATTTTGGAACCTACTCGCATAGAATCCCGGCGTTGCTCGGAAAAAAAACAAAAAAAAAAACAAAAAAAATTTTTTCGCACAACCAGAATTAATCTTCCGGTATTGTCATTTGTAATTGCTAAATCAAAAAAAAAAACAAAAACTTCAAGCTTGAGTTTGCGAGTCAAGATACTATTGCCCTGTAAGAAGCGGGGTGTGTTTTCGTATTTTGTTTAGGCCATGAAATAATGTCTTCGAGGCTTGAAATTTGGTTGATAATATTCAGCATCCAGAAATTCTAACTCATCATCATTGGACTTTTCACACTCTTTTACAACGTTAAGTTGACATTTCGAGTGTCTACAAAGCCGTCCTTCAAATTTGATCATGCCCTTCACAGATGGATAGGGAAAAAAACTTCTGGAGCAAAGTATTTCATGCGCACGTATTACTAGGCATGCACGTGCGCACAGCCAATTTCTTTTACGAAGGATAACGTAATTCGACTTTTTATAACTCATGCACTCACGCATCAATAAGAAATCACCTGTTGCCCAAGTTTTTATTGAAACCTATTTTTGTCTGACACATGTATAGATATCTAATTTAATATGTCTATAGAACTGGCTATTGTTATTGTATTGATGGCACGACTAAATATCGTTTTTCAAGTTATTGATATTATCTCAGCAAGCAAAATTACACAGAGAATAATGACGTAGAATCACCCATTGTTTATAGGGTTAATATGAAACAGTGATTCACAGAGTCCTGGGTTAAATTCCACTCTTTGAGATACCAAATTTCCTCAATTCCTTCCTCATTTTGAATTGTCATCTCGTGATTTTGTCCACAATTATATTCCCCATTATAAGCTCCTCCCCGACTGAAATTCCTTCCAAATTTCTTCCCTCTTGTTCGAGTTGTCCAAACATATTCTCCTTGAAAAGTATTGCCTCTCTCCTGCCTCACTGTGCTTTTCAATTCATCTGTATTTTTCAATTCAACATTTTGTGCAAGGATGGTTTTGGAAAAAAGTGTTGTGTGACTAAAAACTGGTGTTTACAAGTAGATTTTAATCTTGTCCAAAACAGTTACATACATCATAAATACGTAGTTGATATATGTACCAATCAAGCAAATATTCAAAAGTTGTTCATGAGATATTTTTTTGAAAACTGAAAGTGACAAGTGCTGTTGAAGGATATAGATTCTCTTGTTGCTATTTGACTTGAATACAAGTTCCTCAAAATATGGTTATCTGCATGTAAAATCAAGTAAAAGTCTCTCTACACATAGTACTACTGTTTACTAGCTTCAGTACTGTCTAAGGATGTGGTTATCAGAGTCCTAGGCCGGCTTCTCTTTGTGATCCAAGGTTTCCTACATCCTTCCCTTTTTGGGATTGTCATTTAGTAATCTAGCCATCATGTTTTCCATTATAGGTTCCTCTCCTAACTGAAATCCCCCCATGCTCCCCTGGCTTAAGCAGTCCCTCTTTGAAAATTTCTTCTATTTAAGAATCACTGGTCTCATTGTAAAATATGCATTGTGTTGCATGCACTTCGCAACTTTGTATATTGGTTTGGGATTTTCTTGTTCTGTAAGGAGCTTTGATGATTTAACGTGCACGCATGCGAATACTTGCTTAATCTCATTATATGAAGACCATTACTATTTGTTTGCTTGTTTGTCGGTTTCTGTCAGCGAACAGAAATATAAAATTATCTAAGCTTGTCGTGATTCGAACGTTGAATACGCAAATAGGCAAGCAAATAGCGAATACGCTAAGCCAACCTCACGCTTCTTGATTATTCCGTGATATTGTCACAAATCAACAAACAAGCAAGCAACAGGCGTAGTTAGAATAGCTTTATTCATTTACCACCGCTTTTGTTGACAACCAGTACGTAATACTGCAGGAAGCCAGGTGGAGGGAAAACGGGACAGATTTTGACGGATGCTAGTGTTTGGATACATCTCTGTGGACGTTAATCCTAGTTTGATAAATGAAAACATTACACGACAAAATTATAAATGTAATTCTCAATAATCACGAATGTCGTAAACTAAAGAACACCACAAAAAAAAAAAAGGCAACAGAAAAAAATTTGAATACAGTAGAGAAAATAGTAAAATATAACATTTCTGTTGGAAGCTTCTTGAACCTGAAAGGAATGAATTTATTGAGTTTAATCAGCGACGAAAAAAAAAAAAGAACAGAAAGTGAATACCAGCCTTCATTCGTGTCGCTCCCAAAGAGTTATGAAGTTCAGTTCCGCGTGTTTGTGGCTGCACTTCTCCATGCACTAAAAGAAGTAGGGTCAGCTTTATTGCCTGTTGCCTGAGGCATAACCAAAAGGTGAAGTGCTGAGGGAACTGGACAATTTCTGGTGTCATCTTCATTGCACGTTACGCTTAAAGTTCCACGCTTTAAAATTGACCTGCGTGTCATATTTCACCTTCGTTTGAAGGTGGATAAAAGAGAGAGAGAAAGAGAGTTAATGTTGAAACAGACAGCTCCATTAATTATTCAGACCGAGTGATGAAAACAAAAGCAAATTGCAAAAATCCAAACAAAATCATACAGTCACAAATTATGAAGAGTTTGATAACGGATTCTTGAGAATGTTTTTGTTATGTTGAACGTCAAACAGGAATGAAGGGCAAAAATGGAAAACTGAAAGATAAGAATCATTTGTTGTAATCAGCGAGGATTATTGTTTCATTCTCTTTCATATCGACTGTTTGTACCCATGAGAAATCAATGCTTCACTTTTCACGGATTGAACTCTATTACAAATACAGGTAGTAATTCTGCCTCAACTTGTTGGCTGCTAAGTATGATTTTTGTAAAGATTGATGAAAATAGAAAGTCTTGATAGCATGTTTACAACGGTTTTATCTCCATCCAAATCAAATAATATACCCCACAGAATGTCTACTAGGAGTATGCATAAGTTCGTAGGGCTCTTTTTCGAAAACTTAAGTCTGATTACAAACTTTTCACTGGAAACTTCTGGTATACTTTACACTTTTTAGGGTTTGCTATTTAAGATAAGATTTGTTTTAAGATAAATTAGTCCCCATTTACAACTAAGTAGGCAGTGATTGTCGAGTTTGGTTTATGAAAAGATTGTGTTATCATCACGGCTACGACTACAGTCATAAGCTTTCTGTTTCAATAAAAAAGATAGTAGAAATATTCTATAGTAAATATACCCTCTTTTGATATTACAATTATGCAACATAAAGTATAACATCGTTCCAAAACTCAGGTGATGGAAGTTGCGTTGGAAAGTTCAGATGCAAAATACGGAACAAAAGAGATGAAGATCTTGTCAACTTTGCTAGAGAGAATTGGTTCAAAATCATAAACACTCTCTTGTAGAAGAAAGCCAGTAGAAAATGGATGTAAAATGCAAATTAACACAATGAAAAAATACAGGGGAAATTTCTGCACCAAACTGTAATCAATTAACAAAAAAGAGCCCCTTCATACAAAAAGAGCTCGGACTGGAAAAAATAGCTGAAAAACGGATATGAACGTCTGACCGAACCAGAAATGAACATAAACGTGTACAACAACAAAATAATATCTCTAATTGACGTCGCCAGTATATCTAAACCAAAGAGAAAACAAATCACCCTCAGTAATCTCTTGAAAGAAACAGAGATTCCCATAGAAAAACGCCGAAATCTCAAATCAGCAACAACTAAAGAAAAGATCTAAGCGACTGAACTAAACAGAAACATCCTAAGAAAAGACAAAAAAAAAAAAAAAAAAGATACAGGAAAGCAATCAAAAAAAGAAGGACTTCGGGACTATTAAAATACTCTCAGTACAGAAAGAAAGGAAATCACGAGTGTTTTTGAAGAAGATGAACACCTAACCACAGATAAGGACTGAAGTGCCGAACGTGCCTAAGAATTCTACAAAAATCCAGAACGATGAACAGAATATACGATTCAAGAATAATTAGTTTGAACGTTTCCCGGGAGTTATCCCTTGGGAGGTAAAGCCAGCCATAAAAGAAAGAAAGGAAAGGTCCCAGGACCAGATAACATCGTCATCAATCTACTATATTGAGTTGGTAAAGTCACCAAACTATCCATTCTGTTCAACTTATGCTTCAAAGAAAGGAAGTCCCAGAAGATTTGAACTCAGAAACCATAATGATTCATATAAGAAAGGGAACAATGCTAAAAGTTTCATTCCATTTATATGTACATGACCCCCAAGTAACCAAAATGGTGCATAGTAGTCAGTTTTACGGTATCAATAGTAGGTCCACTTAACCAGAATTTCAGATCAATTGCGCATTTTGTAATAAAGGCATAAATTTGGTGCACTTATGGCCAAAAGGCAGTCAAAAAAGATTTGGATGTTAAGCAAATATGAATTTATAAGAATGTTACTTACCAACTATTTCAGAATAGCTGTAAGCAATAACTGTTTTCAGATCATTTTTCCTATCAGCAATGGATATAATATGATATTGAGGAATTAAATAGTTCAATTTTTCATCATGCAAAGAAGTTAAATCCGACGAATGTTTGTTTTCTGGCGTTTCTAATAGATGCCTATGTAAGCTGGAAATATGTCTTTAAGGGGAACATGACCCTCTAATCAGCATATGATAGTGTTAACTGCCAAAGTCTTTACATGACAATTTAGGGTAAAAACACTTTACCCCCATAATTTGTAGGTTTCTATTTCATCTATTCCCTGGAGAATCATTGGTAGCAAATATTGTCCAGTGGTTAGAGTTGCAGGAAATGAAATCAATGCACTTTTTTTCTTTCAATCTATAAAACATTCAAACCTAAAAGTCTATTCGTCAGTTGTGAGAAAAAAAATCTTCAAAAGTTTTAGAGAGGAGTTCTATTTTACAATGTGACTATATTGCTGAACTTGGCCCATAATTCAGTTCATCGTCGGAAATGAGTAGATGAGAATTTCCTTTTCTCTCAATGCCTATGTAAGTTTGGCTGCGTTTTTAACGAATCTTCTTTCAGCAAAAAGCTTAACCCTGAGTTTTGAGAAAAATTATTTCTTCAGAGTTCTAGAAAAGACTATATAGGCGAAAGATTTAGCGCAGTCCTGCTCGGGAGTATGAGCAGGCATTACAGCGGTAGAGGAGTATGTGCTGTGAAAATATGATTTGCTTTTCAATGATATGTTTGATGTTTTTTTCTCAGGCAACGTAGTGAATACAATAAAAATGATACATAGAAGTACTTGAAAGATACAAGTAGTTCTGAGACTGATAGAAAAAAAATTAGCCAGCGATCAGAGAAGATAGGGAGGAGGTAAGGGTATTATTTCGACCTCTGCTTACGGTAAAAGTATCGATAGGTCAAGCAGTTAGAGAAAAAATGTTGAAAGTTTTAGGATATGGGTTCTATTCACAATGTAACTATACTGCTTCACTGGACGCTTACTTTCCATCCGTTGAAGAAAATCTGTGGATGTGAAATTTTTTCCTCTTTCCTTTTGCCTGTTTGGCAGTAATTATTGAGGTATCTGACCCTGACCCGATAATAAGTCATGTTTTTCTTTTAGCAAAAACATTAACCATATCCCTTACCCTAACCCTGACCCAAGACACAACGAAATATGGGTACTATTTAAATCCGTAGGCCTGCTTTTGAGAAAAGTACATTTTTTGAGTTTTTAGGAGTGTGTATGCAGGCCTGTCAGAGTGTTTGTGTGGGTCTCACTAGAAATATGCGCAAACCAAACTGGAGGAGGTGCGTGTGAGCAATCTTCTCCTGTCCAATTTCATTAAATCTATGTAAGTTTCATTTGCTTCCCTGAGTTGTTGAAGTTTTGTTTCCAGGGCAACGCTGGGTACCTCAACCAGTACACACACACACACACACACACACACACACACACACACATTCACACATATATATATATGTATGTATTTGATAAACATAAATTCACCAACTGAAGAATTCCTTCTGAACTTTTTACCCATCATTTCCTTAATCTTTTAGTTCCCTGATCGGCATTTTTTCTAACTAAATCAAGACGAGGAAATATTCTGTATTTCCTTTTTATTTAATTTTTGTTTTGTTTTTTGTTCATTCTTTTTGTTTTCAGAGCTGAAGAAGATAATGGTCCGACTGAAACCACGGAAATCCGAAGACCAACACCAGATGTCCACTATTTTCTCTGAACCTTGAAGGAATTACAAAGTCTCAATATTTTTAAAAGAATTATAAGGTACATCGCCAACCAGCAAATAGTTCAAAAAATATTTTTTCATTTTCAAATTTTGTTGGCATCAAGCAAAATCAAGTCAACAGCCATTACAAGCCCACCAAGTTGGAAAGATACACTTTTCCTCGCTTCGAATCTCATCGTTTGTGTCGAATTTATCCTGAGGGGTTTTTAGATTGAAAGGAAAAAACAGGACTGAATTATGTACTGAACCAAAAATATAAGATATATTTTCTCCCCTTTTTATGTGCCATATCCCTTCAGGGCAAAGTCGATCATCACCACAATTTCCTTTCATGTCAGGTCCAGCAATTTTTGCTTCTTTACAACCCTTTTTTGTCTTGGTACTCGTTCTGCGACCACAATGTTCAAACCTAACAAGTAGCGTATCGACTGCCTTCCTCGGATGTACCTTGTGAGTTCTCCAAACTTTCCGCCGCGTCCCACAAATTCCAGCAGTTTATTTTTGATTGTTAGCAACTGTTTCCTTGTTGTCCATAACCCCCTTGAAAAATACTTCCCGATCTGCTCCACGAACTATCAATGACATTTCCAACATTCTTTGGTCAAAACACATATCGTTTGCTTCAAATATGTATTAGGCGATAGAAAAAAACACATGCATACAGTTTTGACGTGAAAACAAATATTATTTTATTTTTTTGGTTACAAGAAGAAAAAGTGGAAACAGTTCTATGTAGTTTATTAGAAACAACGGTTATCCACAATATCTACACGTTGCCAGGCCTAACGGAGCCAACGTGGATAGTAATGAAAAAGAAAGCAAATATCCTGGCTTACACAACGTGAATACATGAACGTAGACCTATCACCTGTTCCTGCTGAAAGGTCAGGTATAGAAAGTTGTGAGTTATGTGTATCTTGTTTCAGAAAAGTTGTTCTTGTTATATAGCGCATTGATTGTTTATTTATCTATAAAGTTTATTGAATGTTTCAAGGAACGTCCATTTCCTTTTCAGGCATGTCTTCCAATGCTAAAGTCTGCTTGTAGTTTGATATTTATGTAAATGAGAACAAATTGTATTATTGTAAAATGAGTGCAAAAAGTGTACAATATATTTCAAAAAGTTTATTCTAAGATACTTATGCAGCTTTAAAAGTGATCAAATTCGGACCAAATATTCATATATATATATATATATATATATATATATATATATATATATATATATATATATATATATATGTGTGTGTGTGTGTGTGTGTGTGCGTCTGTGTGTCTGTGTGTATAAATGATTTGGACAAAAATATTAATGAAACGTACAAAAAATTTTTAAAAATTGAAATTTTAAAAGATGTGTACAAAAATCAGAAATCTTCGTTTGAAATTCTGTCTGCTGTATGAGTACGTTAAATGAATTTTGTGATGCATCTGACACTTTCTGCACTCACTGTACATACATATTCAACTATACCAAAGTTTTTTTTACCCGTCACATCTCATTTTTACCACCACAACAGTTACAACTGCTCTCGTGTTAATCATAATAAATACACAACTTCAATCCTGGCTTACATTCGGGCCGTCATGCCACGACAACATTCATGGTACAAAATGTCACTTTTACGAAGAAAAGAAGGTCACCAACGACTGGCACCAAATCAACAATAAAATATTTGCTATTCAGTGGGAAGCACTTCTCTATTGGTAGAGCCAGGAATATATTTACGATCATGTTCTTTAACATATCTGAATAGTAATAAGACGTTTATTTGACATAAATAACATTATTCGAATTAGAGAAGGAAGTATTGAAACAATGTCTCGTTTTCATTTCAGAGGAAAACATTACATGAATTCATTCAGAGTAGCGGACAGTAAACGTTTACCATTTTTAGTACCACTGAGACCAACATCCCAACTACCATTATTTTCTGTTTTGCATTACCAAAGAAAAGTTGTTTCATCTCTTTCCATACGGACTGTATGCTCTAAGAAGGCCATGCAATAGATCGGCTGGAACTTTTTTGTAGTAACAAGAGCAATAAAAATGACTTAAATAGTCAGAACATCTCTTAAAATGACAATGACTCTCCTCAAAATTACAGAAGGTTTTACGGTTGATATTACGGTCAAAACAAGCACTAAGTTTGCTCCTATTCCTTCCCACCAATTCAATCGCTATGATATAACTACTATTCTAATGACTATTTGAATTCATGACTATTGCCATGGCTATAGAAACGACCAGTGCAACTGTCTCAAGCAGTCATATGATTCTTGCTACTACCACTACTAGTAACTCCCATCCTACTACCTATAGTACTGAAGATTTTCCGTCTAGCCTTCTCTGGGATGACCATGTTGGGATGACTGTTCTAGTCAATATTCTTTCCCATACAACAATGCTTTCGCTATTACTATTGCCTCAATTACAAGTAGGTCTAGTGCAATCATTAGCAGTGTAGATAGTGTGAGATTAGCATATTAGACAGACGTGTTCTTGAAGAATGATGATGATGATAGTTGGCTATTAACCGTACAATTTCTGTTGCATTCTCTTAACATTGCATTGTGCCCGTTTCTGTTTTATTTTACAGCTACAATATATTATCAGCTGAACCCATGGAAATCCCACTAGTGTTACCAACCCGAATTCTCACATCCTCTGCCTGTATTTTTGTTGTTTGCCCATGTTTTGTCTAAATGTGATACAAACATGGATTAGTTTTAGATGTGAAAATCTCTCAACTTTTTCTGTAAACAACGTAACTTGCTTTTCTCCCAATATACGGTCTTATTAAACGACATAAATTTCTTCTGAATCTCTTCCTACACAATCTTCCCTTTGTCTTATAACTAAAAACGTAACATTCAAACGCAGGTAGGAACAAGCAGAACAATTTAATAGATTTTCTCCTTGAAGGTCTGTGTACCTTATATTCATCATTTAAAATCAACCCTGGCTTTCATCCGGACCCAGACACCCATCCTTTCATACACCATACGTATTTTCTTTCAATAGAGATAAACAAAGAACGTAATCTGTTTTTTATTGAATGCAGGCAGAACACACACATTCTTCCAAAGAGAAAATGAAATTTAAAAATCCCTCTACATCTGGACAGAATCACAGGCCTGAGTATGGGGGGGGGTCATGATAGTACTGTAAGTGTGAGATCAGACCAGTTTGAGAAAGGTTGGTCCGTTATAGAAGTTTTTTTTTTTAAATGATACATGTTATGGAAGTTTATATTATAAAAGATTTTTCTATTAGCCATACGTTGCCGCCTGACACAGGAGGTCTTAATACCTAAATGCAGTTTTTCTGAACTCTTGTTTATTGATTGTGTTATTTTATTTCCTTTTGAAATATTTGGTTCTATGAGAATAAAGTTGAAAATGTTATCTACAAACCTCCTCCGGCCTCTGGAGAAAATCGAACCTCAATGAAGTGACTTTTCCTGAGAACAAGCCTTGATGAAGCATATGAAGATCCTAAAAAACCCAGTCCACAGAATACCCCCTCTTGACCTCGCTGAAGTATTCCAAGCGGAAAAAGAGTTCGATACATTTGGTATCTGCTTGACTTTAGGGGCTACCTGTACACACAGATTTTCAATGGCATTAATGTGAAGTATGCTCAAACTGTTTAAGCCGAAGCTAGAAATTGACTGGCCGATTCCATTCCCTGTGCAGTCAATTTCGGCCTAGTTCTAATCCATAATGTGTCCTAGAATAAAAATCATGATATTTTCCTAAAACAATTTGATGGTGCATAAGACTTAGGAAGTTATTGAAGATAATGTTAAGATAGAAATAAGGCGAGTTGATGGTACGTAAGGGAGAGGAAGTTATTGAATATGATCTTCGAATTGAAATAAGGAAAGTTCATGTTGCATACGGGAGAGGAGGATATTGAACATGATCTTAGGTAAGAATTAAGGCGAGTTGATGGTACGTAAGAGAGAAGAAATTATTGAGCATGATCTAATGATAGAAGGTATTGAATATTATCTTCGTATAAAGATAAGGCAAGTCGATGGAATGTAAAAGAAAGGAAAGTATTGAATATAATCTTAGGATAAAGATAAGGTGAGTTGACGGTACGTGAAAGAGAAGAAGGCATTGGACGTGATCTTCGGGTAGAAATAAGGCAAGTTGATGGTACGTAAGAGAGGGGAAGATCTCACGATAGAAATGAACAATAAAGAAAGGAATTTCTCCTTAAATTCGATTTGCTGATCTGTAAGACGCAACCAGAAGACCAATTTAATTATCATAAGTAACCAATGAACGTGAGCCAAACTAAAGAAAATGCGTTGATGTAGCAAATCAGGAATCCAAAAAGCTGTCACCTGATCTGAACACTCTCATGCAAAAATCTTGACGAGACGATGACAGATATCATCTAAAAATCAAATCACAATAAAAGAATGAAAAACAAGATTTTTTTTCTTCAATGGATTCGTCAAATAAATGATGATCGGAGAGAATCAATTGTACTCTCAAGTGATTTAATCATCAATTAGATTTTGTACTAAGCAACATAGACACAATTCTGTAGAAGGGGCATTCACCCCAAAGAGGACAAGCCTTGATAATAATATGCACGCAAATCGGATAAATATGTATCATTTTATCAATACAAATGTTTTGATTCTTTCATTAATGTTTTTTAATGTTCCAGAGGATATAATTATCCTCTAGATCACGTAGAAACGTAATATTTTTCCATGCAGCCATTTACTGGTGTAATAATCTTGGTGGTTATAGTCACAATGTATCGAACATTGTCAACGCTGGCCTTCTCTATGTGTTTATCATAGTTGGTAAGATTCTGGAAATTTTGAGCTGATCACTTCATCCAATACTTCATCTCAGAAATTGAAAATTAAATGATAATTCGTTTCTTCTTTTTCTGACTGGATAACAACTCTCTTTGGAGATCAAAGGATGACCAAGTTGACATTGTTTTGGATACGATAAGCACTTCACGTCCCTCATTTTGTGAATATTATTATCATTATTATTATCATTATTATTATTATTATTCAAGTCTCAATTTTGTGTGAAGTCACATTATGAGCTGAGCCTAAATCGGGGATGTGAGGATGAAGATAATTGTGAACAGGAGAGGCTGGGTTGTTGTCGAGTCGCTCGAGAAAGACATGAATAAAATTACGGTTAAAGTAATCGATCCCAAGAGAATGACTTTTGTTTGGCGCAAATAACAAGTTTATTCGGTCTACAACAATTTGGTAAAGGAGCACTGCACGGGGAAAAGAGGCTAGTGGTGGCAGGAGGGCTGGCCTCCTAAGGAAAAATGGTGAAAATGCGACGAGATTTTAGCAATTCAATCAGTGAATTGGCCTAATGGCTTTTCTTCTTAAGATACCTGATCCGTATAACCCGGGGTCAAAAACTCGCTGCCCTGAGTATGTTATTTAAGATTTGATCGGTTCTTCGCCAACTTTTTTGGTTGATGAATAGTGGTTAGGTCACGTGGTTTGAGGAGGGATGTTAAATTCACGTCTGTCTCGTCTTGAACAAATTTGGAGAGAGAATAAGTTGTCAGCGAAAATTTCGCGTTATTCTCATAGGGTTAGGAGGATCTTGTGGTTAGAATTACAACCTCCTCTCGAGTGCACTGACATGTGTCAGGTCGAATGTTTTGAATGTCGCACATTAAATTTGTAATCTATCCAATGGTAAAACGATCGCTCTTGGAGATTTCGTACGGGACGGCTTCATTTTTCGACATCTGTTCTTGTGATTTCAACGATCTATTAAATTCACAAAAGCTTCTACGTGGTTCTACAGCATTATATAATAAGCCATGACATATATCAATGTATTAATAAGTAATTACTTGATCATATAGAAATGATATTGAATAAAAAAGATATAACGGGAAGGTACAAATAAGTACTGCTCACTGAGCTACTTTAGAATCCACATGAATAGCGCCACGTAGAAATTTTAAATGCTCAATCATCCTCTTATCTCTTGCAGCGTTACGTACGCCCATGTCTCCCCTCAACCAAAGAGGATTCAATGGGTGCTTAGAGCTGGAGGAGTTCTGAGGTTACTTTGATCAAAATTAGTTGTAACCAATCCATCAGACACCTTCAAAATGTCATGGGCCGGCAGGGCATGACCTAACACTTCCAATGGTTTGCTTGATCAAAAATACACCGACTATTCCTGCAGGGTCATTGGTTCCTAAAGGTTTCAAAATCATGAACACCTTTTACAAGAAGTAACCCGATAGAAAATGAACTTGGACGAGCTCGAATTGCGGAAGTAAGAAGGAAATCGACTATATCTTAGCAGTCAAAAACGATTCGTTGAAAGACATCCAGATCCTGAATCAAGACAATGTGGGAAGCAATTACAGAACAACAAGATGTAGAATTCAAATCAATACCAAGAAAGAAAACAGAAAAATGCTCTGCAAAAAACTGCAACGGCTTACTTAAGAAGCTCACTCGGTCTTTCAAGCTAGAACTAAAAAATAAGGCATGAACCTCGCCCTGAGCCAGAAGAGAATCTCAACGAGCTCAACAACAGAATAACAACCTCACTGATAGAAGCTGCCAACCTTTTTAAACAAAAGAAAAAGCAAACCATCAGTAAACCCTCAGAAGAAACTAAGAATCTCATAGGAAAATGCAGAAACCTCAAGCCATCGACGACCACGAGAGAAAAGATTGAAGCAACTGAGTGTAATAAACTCACCCAGAAGAAATGAAGAGAGGATAAAACAAGATACACAGCAGCATTCTCGAAAAAGGTAGGGGCTTTAAAACTATCAAAAAGGATATCAATACAAGAAAAACGCCAATAACTAGTGTGGTCGAGAAAAATGTAGAGCAAACAACGGATAGAGATCAAATTGTCGAACGCACTCAAGAATTCTACGAAAACCTCTATTCCTTCAAACAAAAGACACAAAGCAACAAACAGAAAATACAAGTTACATGTAAAAACTTTGAAATATTTCCAGAATTTACTCCGTGAGAGGTTAAATAAGCAATCAAACAGGCAAAACAGGAATAGCCCCTGGACTTGATAACATCACTATCGACTTATTCAAAAAAGCTAGTAAAGTCCCCGCAAAGAAACTAGCCATCCTATTCAACTTATCCACTTGCAATCATAATGCTATTCCGTGAGAAAAGGAATCCGAGAGATCCAAAGTACAACCGGTCAATAGGTCTGCTCAACTGCATTTACAAACTTTTTACCAAAGTGATCACCAACCGAATCACCCAAAATATAGATGTATACTAACCAAAGGCTAGATTCAGATTAAATAAATCAACCAAGTGAGAAAGCAGCAGAATATAAAATGCCCCCTGTGGTGACATTTACCGACTTAAAAAAGGCTTCTGGCTCGATCAAAATCCCCAGAATCACCGATGCTACCATACAAAGTGTATACCTTGTATATATATATATATATATATATATATATATATATATATATATATATATATACGACACATCAGTCTATTTATTTGGCTACATGGAGACTCTGATCCCTTTCAGCTCAGAAAGGAAGCAAGACAAGGATATACCAGCTCACTTAACTCTTCCTTGCCTGTCCCGAGATGATCTTCCGAAAGCTAGACAGGGGAAATAAAAGAATCCGAATAGACGGCTAATCTTAGGTTATGTCAGCAAATCTAAGATTACTTGAGTTTTGTAAAAAGGTAAGTGAACGAAAAGGGCAAGAAAGTTGGATTACGCATGAACTTCAGTAAAACAAATGCCATATACAAAATAACTCGTTGAGGGTAAAGACACAGATATCCGAATCGAATACTCAGACCTGGAAAAAGTAGACATGTATATCTACCTAGGACAACCAATCCCTATGAAACCCTAAAAAAAGTAGAAATCAATAGAGTAATCATTCTAGGATGGCAAGCTTTCGGTTGAGCAAGCTCAACCTTCAAGAACAACAAAATCCCGTTAGTTTCAGAAAGAAAGGTCTACAACCAATGCATCCCCTGGTAGTCACCTATGGAGCTGAAACATGGAACCGTACCAAAAGATTGACCCTCCAACTGTACAACATGCGCATGAGAGAATCAGGTTCAACATCACATAAGGAAGTTACAAAACAGTATATTAAAGAAAAACCAGAATCGGGGATATCATAGAATCCATTAGAAAACTCAAGTGGCAATGGGCTGGTCACTTAGCAATGATGTCAAACCACCGTTGGATATCATGACTCACGACAGGGATTCCTAGAGATTATAAGTGAAACTGTGGCCAGCAAAACAGGCGCGACGAAATTGACAAGTTCACAAAGTATTGACTCTGTGGCGCCCATGATAGGCGAATCCTGGGAAGGTCATACAGCGACGGACACTAGAAGGCTACTGCTGCTGACGATGATGATGATAGCTAAAACAGTGCGAATTTTTCACAAAAGATACGGACAGAAGTTGAGGGATCAATTCAGCGTAAACTGATTCACCAACATTAAAACCGATTCATTGGCTGGGGAAGAAAAAGGTTTTCTAAACACAAACTGGAGGAAATGACCATGTTCTAATTCCTCTGGTCCCTCTATATTCATGATAGATACATAGATAGTCAGTCAGATCCCCGTAAAAACTGGAGAAACCCATGTTTTGACGACAGTTTCGATTTCCATTTTTTAATTGAATTTTGTAAAAAACTCGTCAAAGATTAAGGATTATTGTCAATCAATGATTTATTTGATAAAGAGAAATTACGATCAAAGCAAATCGTCGCCTGACCAATACCTTTCAGCAGTGTGTTGAGATGGGGGTGATCAATAGAAAGATTGAAAAATAGGTGATCAATATCAATGAATAAGTTAAATCTTTTGTTTCTGTGAGACTGATTTCTAAATAAAGTTCTAATTCAAAGACGGATAGCATGAGTGCTGCCTGACTTAAACTAAGGGGCCAATTTTGCATAAAATTACATTGGAAATTGACAAAAAAAAGGGGAAAATTTTGAAAAAAGTAAAAATCGTTTTTTCTAGAGATATGTGTAAATGTTTGAATTTTAATCCCTATGCTCCATTGGTGTGGTTTTTACGCGTGATTCACACATAGTTAGGATGACTAGCTTAAAAACTGAAGAAACCAGTGTTTACAGTTTTGGTTGACAGTTTCTGAAATGCTGACACAAAGTTTGAAATTATCCCCCACCATATTTGGGGGACTGATCTTCGAAAACTGATTCGTTGAAAAACTTTCCCATTTTTCTCTCAGTCCTTATCTAACCTAATTATTGTTCACTCTTAAACACACCTATCCTCTATAAAAGTGACACAAAGTATCTACTCACTTTTGAAATAAGAAAGTTTTCAATGATACTCAACCAATAGCTGAAAGAAGCCAGATACAAAAATATGTCCAATTTACCATGAACTCAAATTGACATTCCAAAGAGTTTGTTTTATTTTTAAATTTTTTTTTCAAAATCTAAATTGCTAAATATCTGACCTTGGGCCCCAATAATAATAGAATACAGAACATTTCATGAGCCTCTGTAGTGTGTTTTATGTGATTGACGAGTTGGTTGAACGGACATTTAGTGAATCATAAAAAAATAGATACTTGGTTTTAATGTTTGAGAATTTTCAATCAAATTTAAACCCATTGAACCAAACTTAATCAGTTTGCATAGTTTTAGTTTTCACCCAAATGTTTTTCATTATCAGAAGCTTGGGTAGGATTATGCCCTAATCTGGAATCGTACTCGAATTATGCATAAACAAAGAACGCCAGGGTCTGGGATCCCTCGAGAGTAACATCTAATTAACATTGCTTTTTTCAATGTGATCTGTCTCATGATGATTTCTATGAGTAGGTGTACCAACTATTTGGGGATAGTTATAAGAGGGCATACCTCAAAGCATCCTATATTTGGAAACTAAAGAGTGGGGGGGGGGATCTCATATTTCAACCAATATGAGAATTGCAGTTAAATGAGATGTCTCAGAAAGCCAGTTTGCAAATGTTTTGTTTCGACTCCTCAAATACCATGAGAGTGACACAACGCCAAAAATTGTGCAGCAATCACTGAGACATCTCATGAAAAACTATTAAATCTTATCCTAGCCTCAAACACAACCGGGCACGGGAAGACGTTAAATTCTAGGAGATGCCATATTCCGACATCCGGACAATGAAAGATGCTAAATTCTGACGTAGGGGCACTGGAGGAGGCTGAATTCCAACGCCCAGTCACTGGATGATAGTAAATTCTTACGCCTAAGCATTGGATTTTACTAAATTCAGAACCTAACATTGCCTGGGGATAGGATAACGTCTTGACCACGCTCACTTCAGCGTACAGTTTAGCATTATTTCACCGCTCATGTTGTTAAATTCTAGGTTTCTTTTTTTCTAGAAAATGCTGGGATTCCCTGCAAGTATACAATATTTTGCGAGTGAAACACTTTTTAATCGGTGGACGGATACTGCACTCTGATCCTAAGCAGAAGACAACAATTTGATCCAAGGCAAAGTGCACAAAAAATGCCGATGATATTCTCATCATTTACGTTGGCTATTTAATAAAGGTAAAAAAAAACAAAAAACAAAAACAAAAACAAAAACAAACGGTTTTCCTGTAGACAGTCTAAACATGTGACATGGTAAGTATGGCAGAGAAGAAATGTGTAAAGCTCTTGAAAATTACGTAGAAATAATCAATACATTTATATATTCATAATCTACAATCATTAACCGGTGCACTGTAGTAAGAACCGCGCTCGATTCAAATAGCTGTCTAAATTTGCGTTACTACGTCAGTTTCCTCCAGAACTGTAGCTGTGAATGCTTCAGGAAATGAATCGATTTTTGTACGAGAACACCTTTTCAACAAAAGCTGGAAATGAGTGTGAATGAACTGCGTATGAGTTTCGAGGTAATGTTCCATGTCCCCAGTGGAATCAAAGGAAATCTGTGGTGGCCTTGTGGTCAAACTACGCTAAACTGTAGTATATATCCACAATAAATACTGAAGTATATATGCTGAATCAGCATAATTACGAAGTTTACCTAAGTCAGATACAAGGCTATGGGGCAACCATGGAGGATTGAACTCATTACATAAGTAATAGTCATCATCACAAGCTTGCAAACAATTATTACACTGATGTTTAGGGGTTTCACAAAACCCCTAGGGATAACACGAAATCACTAACAATCTTACTGTGTAACATTTACGCCCAAAAAAATGACAGAATTTAGACCAAAGATTTTTTTGATTTTTGTAAACAACGTTTTGATTTTCAATCTCATTTCAATATTTTTTCATCTTTATAATTTCCATGGACAGCGGATGTGTCACTGATTAAAGGCAACACAGTTTCCATTGGATAAAACAGAACTTTTTATTTACATTTATTCGTTTTTTAATCACAACTCCATTCAGGCTTTCATTCTACGACTTTATTCTTTTGGGTAATAAGTAATATATTAACGTATATATTTTCCAATGTAGTGCCAATTTCGAATTTGAAGATATTTTTCCAGGCAATGCAGGGAACACACACATAGGGATTCCAATATATAAGAGACCCTTTTGTTTTTCTTCTGTGGATTATGAGGAAGAATTTGACTCGTTACGACATATGTTCTACCAAGTTAAATGCTTTCTTAATATGAAAACATGGTCTTTCCCAGAATTTCCTAAAACTAATTCAGAACATATAGCACTGCAATAATTAGAGTATATAAAGACTGAAACAAGACAGGAAAAGGAGTCGGACAAGGGGATACAATAGCACCTAAACTATTGACGAGTGTTTGAAGCGTCTTTCAGATAAGCGATTGGGAAGCAATGGGAATAAACAAAGAGAACATTCAAACCATGTGTATCTGAGTGTGTGGGGGTGCATAAGGGTAAAAATGGCAAAAAAACTCAGCATATAGGTTCCAACAGTCATAAAATATAAATGTTCAAACACTCCCGAAAGGATAACGTAGAAAATGACGATAGCTAAGAATGTTGTTGTTGAGTTGCAGCAGAAGTTATTTACTTTTGTGTTTTTAAAGACTTCTGAACAGTTGTGCTTTACAAGATGCATATAGTGGCTGCACAATATAACTCATATGAAACATTAAAAATATTAAAAACATTTTTTTTAGATTCATATGTTTGATTTGGAGCAAAATAATGTTTTCATTTTTTCCTTACTTGTTCTGAAATGAAATTCGCTAAAATCATTTGCCCGAAGGTATCCAGAGGATTATTTCAAAGAAATTCTCCATGTAGTCAACAAAACAAATCGATAGGGATGTGTGCTGATGTTGACCAACTAAGCAATAACTGAATGTGAAAATTTGTACAAGAGGACACATTCGTTTTTGACTTTTTTCATACGAACCACTTGATTAGAGGCCATTGTCTAGACCAGTAGTTTTGCTCCCTATCCCATATCGATAGCTCAAACATTTTGATCATCCCTGTGAAACAAATTTGATGTTGAAGTAGTATCACATAATTCACCAAAAGTCAGTCCGTCCGTATGTCTGTCTGTCCTCGTCTACCACAAAAAGAACTACTTGATATAAATCCATGAACTTTTCAGTGGGTACGAATTTGAAAGTGTTTTTTAGCAAATTTCTCCCCCCACCTCAATACGTTCATTAGTACATGTTTTGATACTTTGAATAGCGATGCGTTCATTAGTGGATGTTTTCATTTAGTACGGTTGACGTACATTTTTTATAGAGAGTTCAGCTGACCAATGAAGAGAGAGAATCATTTCACTCTTAAAACATAATACTAAATAATTTTTACAATCACTATTTTCCACTTATATCGGTCAAATTTTATCTA
Organism: Thysanoteuthis rhombus; assembly: GCA_963457665.1. Lineage (NCBI taxonomy): Eukaryota > Metazoa > Mollusca > Cephalopoda > Oegopsida > Thysanoteuthidae > Thysanoteuthis > Thysanoteuthis major. The sequence goes on from OY735201.1 coordinate 20,199,252, forward strand.
TTATATGAATGTGTCTCAATGGGCATTATTCAGATCATTCAGTTATCTTAGATTTAAGTCAAGTGGGTGCTGAATTAATTTTTGGGTGTTTGATTGTTAAATTATTTCAAAGGAGGGTTACTTTTTATTTAATATTATTATTATTATTATTATTATTATTATTATTATTATTATTATTATTATTATTATTATCATTATCATTATCATTATCATTATTATTTGCTATCTCATACCAGTTGCCTGGTGGTAACCGCTGGAGTTTGAGTGACAGCAAGTCTCCTCAAGTCTCCAGCCCTCCTCTCCTAGTACTCATAGGTCACGGTAATACTGTGGTTTACAGTTTCACATCGGTTGCCCAGTGGTCTTTGCTGAAGGCTGAGTGACAATAAGTCTCCTCAGGTCTTCAGCTAACGTCTCCTCTCTCTTTCGCCTATCATGTCAGTGCTGCAGTTTCCAATTCTGCTTTCATTTCCCTTCCTCTGTTGGGTCACTGATGACAATTAAGGTTGCAGTCTTTTATCATTATTATTATTATTATTATTATTATTATTTTGGAATCTCACACCAGTTGTCTGGTGGTAACCGCTGGAGTTTGAGTGACAGCAAGTCTCCTCAAGTCTCCAGCCCTCCTCTCCTAGTACTCATAGGTCGCAGTAATTCTGCGATTTACAGTTTCACACCGGTTGCCCAGTGGTTATCGCTGAAGGCTGAGTGACAATAAGTCTCCTCAGGTCTTCAGCTAACGTCTCCTCTCTCTTTCGCATATCATGACAGAGCTACGATTCGTTGCAGTACTTATATCTCTAGCACCTTCCTCAGTATCCGTGCAGTTCCCAGTAGTGCTGTGGTCTGTACGGTCTCTATCCTCCCCCTAATCCCGATCTCCTCCAGTTTCTCCCTCAGCGTTTTGGGGACAGTTCCTAGTGCTCCCACTATGACCGGTACTACCCTGGTTTTCATGTTCCACATTTTCCTTAACTCCCTTGCTAGGTCCTGGTATTTTTCCCTTTTTTCACCCTCCTTCTTTTTTACTCTATGGTCTGCAGGCACAGCAACGTCTACTACTACTACTACTACTACAACTACTACTACTACTACTACTACTACTACTACTACTACTAATAATAATAATAATAATAATAATAATAATAATAATAATAATAATAATAATAATAATAATAATACCGAGCAATAATAGGGAAGGGAAACCCAACTGGGAGAGAAGGTTACAAAGGCAGATCTCCCAACTACAGAGAGACGAAGTACTGCTTAGAAATACACCACACACAGACAGACAACGAGTAAGACTTTATAACAAATATAAGGTAGCGCAAAAAGGCATCGCAACTGTAGTCGAAGAGTTACACCAGAAAAGACTAGCTAAAGAGGCAAGACTAAAAAGATACAGACTAAGAACGGCCCAATACACACAAAACCGCACATTCCAAAACAATGAGAAAAAGTTTTACCAAGATTTAAATGGGGAAAGAAGGCAGGACATAAAACCAGATGCCACAGAGGCCAAGAACTATTGGAATAGCATATGGGGGCACCCAAAAAGACACAATGTAACACCGCAATGGTTTGGAAACATGAGAAAAGAACTAGAAGATATAGACAAGGGAGAACCAATAGTACTGAATGAAACCACATTGAAACATACTCTTAGGAAAGTAGCCAACTGGAAAGCACCGGGTCCCGACGGGATCCATGGGTATTGGTTCAAAAAGTTCACCACGTTACACGGCAGACTCACCCACCTACTCCAAAATTGTCTAAATGAAGGCAAAGCACCAGAATGGATGACTAAAGGCAGAACCACCCTCATCCAAAAAGACCTGGGGAAGGGGAACATAGCAAGCAACTATAGACCAATCACTTGCCTACCACTTATGTGGAAAATCCTGACCGGGCAAATAGCAGAGAGAATATACATGTCAATGGATAGAAGGGGGTTACTACCAGAAGAACAGAAAGGGTGTAGGATAGGAACCAAAGGGGCAAACGATTTACTCTACATAGACCAGATGATCTTAAAAGAAGTAAAGAAAAGGAGAAAGAATATCGCAATGGGATGGATAGATTACAAAAAGGCATACGATATGATTCCACATAGCTGGATACTCGAATGCCTTAGAATGTTCAAAATTAGTGAACCGGTGGTTAAATTCATTGGTAATTCAATGAAAGACTGGAAAGTAGATTTGACAGCCGCAGGGGACAAACTAGCCGAGGTAGGGATAAAAAGGGGAATTTTCCAAGGAGACTCGTTGTCCCCACTATTATTTGTTCTAACAATGATACCGCTTAACAGAATCCTGAAAAACAGCAAAGGATACCACTTCTCTAAAACAAAAGGAAAGGTCAACCACTTAATGTACATGGACGATATTAAATTGTTTGCAAAAAACAGGGGAGAGCTTGAGACTCTGTTAAACGAAGTAAGGGAATATAGTGAGGACATAGGAATGGAGTTTGGGATAGAAAAATGCGCAATCATGGTGATGCATAAAGGAAGGCTTTCAATGACTGAGGGAATTGAACTTCCGGACAACAACAAGATTAGGGCATTGACTGCACAAGACCGATACAAGTACCTAGGTGTCCTTGAATGTGACACGATAAAACGGGAAGAGATGAAGGAGAAAATTAAGAGAGAATACCTCAGAAGGATAAGGAAAATATTAGAAACCAAATTAAATAGCAGAAATCTAATAAAAGGAATGAACACCTGGGCTGTGTCAGTAGTTAGGTATACAGGACCATTCCTAGGATGGACAAAGGAAGAGCTCCAATCAATGGATAGGCGAACAAGGAAACTTATGACGATGCATAAAGCATTACACCCTAGGGATGATACAGATAGGCTATACGTTAAGAGAAAAGAAGGTGGTAGGGGGCTCATCAGCATAGAAGATTGTGTCCAGAGAGCTAAAGTAGTCCTAGATAGATATGTGCAAACAAATAGTGAAGAAATCATAAAGAGCGCGAGGGATAGTGCAACAAACAATAAAGTAGAAAACAATGGAACAGTACAGCAAACTAGAAAAGAAAAGTGGGAAGGGAAAAAATTGTACGGCGAGTTTAAAAGACAGATAAAAGATATAGCAGACGAGAAATCATGGACGTGGTTACGAAAGGGAAACCTTAAGAGAGAAACAGAATCGCTCATCATGGCAGCCCAAAACAAAAGCATAAGGACAAACTACATAAAAGCAAAAATCGACAGAACACAGACAAACAGCAAATGCCGCATGTGCGGTGAAAGAGATGAGACAGTAAACCACATAACTAGTGAATGTAGCCAACTCGCCCAGAAGGAGTATAAGCATAGACACGATAGAGTAGCAACGATGATACACTGGGAACTAAGTAAACAAATGGGACTCAACCATGGGGAAAAGTGGTATCAGCACAAGCCAGAGGCAGTTTCGGAGAATGACAACCACAAACTACTGTGGGACTTTGACATCCAAACTGACCACCTCATCCAGGCAAGAAGGCCGGACTTAGTAATAGTAGACAAAAAAAGGAGGGCCTGCCAAATAGTAGATGTTGCTGTACCTGCAGACCATAGAGTAAAAAAGAAGGAGGGTGAGAAAAGGGAAAAATACCAGGACCTAGCAAGGGAGTTAAAGAAAATGTGGAACATGAAAACCAGGGTAGTACCGGTCATAGTGGGAGCACTAGGAACTGTCCCCAAAACGCTGAGGGAGAGACTGGAGGAGATCGGGATTAGGGGGAGGATAGAGACCGTACAGACCACAGCACTGCTGGGCACTGGACGGATACTGAGGAAGGTGCTAGAGATATAAGGACTGCAACGAATCGTAGCTCTGTCATGATATGCGAAAGAGAGAGGAGACGTTAGCTGAAGACCTGGGGAGACTTATTGTCACTCAGCCTTCAGCGATAACCACTGGGCAACCGGTGTGAAACTGTAAATCGCAGAATTACTGCGACCTATGAGTACTAGGAGAGGAGGACTGGAGACTTGAGGAGACTTGCTGTCACTCAAACTCCAGCGGTTACCACCAGGCAACTGGTGTGAGATTCCAAATAATAATAATAATAATAATAATAATAATAATAATAATAATAATAATAATAATAATAATGATGATGATAATGATGATGATGATGATGATGATGATGATGATGATGATGATGATGATGATGATGATGATGATGATAATAATAATAATAATAATAATAATAATGTTGTTGTTGTCGTCGTCGTCGTCGTCGTCGTCGTCGTCGTCGTCGTCGTCGTCGTCGTTGTTGTTGTTGTTGTTGAAAAAAAGATCTTTAACCAGGGGGGTGTAACTTATGCTTTACGGCTATGTATAATCTTTAGAGTCGTTGTGCGGGTTTTTTTAATATCGTAGAAGAAATTTGTTTTCATATCCGCATTTTTATATGAGCTCAGGTCTTTTGCTAAGCAGTTTGTGTTGCTAATGGAAAGTGATTGTGGTGAATTTTTCCCTCCGAGCAGAGTGTGCAGTCTTTTGAAGTGTTGCTGTAACCTTGCACTGTTTTTTTCCATCTTATTTCTGGTCTTCTTGGGAACCAATATACATTTTGATATTGTTTTGCTATGGGCGTATTCATTCGTTATATGCATAATTCCCAAACCTTCGGTCAAACTAAGATATATTTTATCTGTTTTTCTTTTAAATTTTTACGGTGACTTGGTATGCATCATTTTGCCAGCAGATACCGTTTAATGAGAATTCTGATTTATTATTTCCGAGGCTATGTGTGCTGGTAGCTGCTCTTTATGGAGTTTGAGTCCTTTTTTGGTTTTGATTTTTTAGCGCACCTTACATATTTTGTATGGTTTGTTTGATGCAGGGATGTCTTTGTTGATTAGCCTGAAGAATATTTTACTTATATTTGTTTTTACCTTCCCATCATGCGAGGGAATGAACCGATGGTGCTCCGTTTCCTGTTCTGTTCGTTTGTTTTATTTGATGTGTATGTTAGTTTTGCCAAAAATGTGCTATCCTTCACTTCTTTATTCTGCGTCGAAAATATTTTCGATTGAAAAATTATCGGATTATCTACGGCTGATTAATCGTGGTAATTGTTTGATTATGGGAGGAGAATAGTTGGAAAAGGTTTACACGTCGAGTGGGTTGTAGTCTTGTTTCTTGAATGGCTGGTACGTGTCTTTTCGGAGGTTGAAAGTTACGCCTAAAAATCGACTTTCTTAGGGTTTGTTTCCATATCGAAATTCTGGATCCTGTTTTTTATAATTTCTTTCTTAGTTTCATTTGTTTGGGGGTCGGTTAGATTAAGTAGTTTGTCATCTCTCTACATGCCTGTGTTTTTTTAGTTCATTGTCTTGGTTAAGGATGATAGTAAATATATTCCTACCAGTTTGTTAGCCTTGGTCCTGTCGTATCTGTCTTTAGTCATGTCGGAGGCTCCTAGCTCACCCTTTACCCATGCAGCCTCACTACCGAACAATAGTGTTTAATAATTTGTTGTTAGTGATTTGATTTTCCTTGGCCAGTGAGATTGCCTTATTTAGTGTGGGTTCAAGCTAGTGCACACACACACACACACACGCACGCACGCACGCACACACACACACACACACACACACACACACACACACATATATATATATATATATATATATATATATATATATATATTATTGCAACTTACACAGGGACATGGAAACACCCAGCTTGGTACCTGGACGTGTGGTTAGATCACATGGCGAGGGAAAACTTGAAAATCAAACCACTGCTTAGTTGTAGATATATTGTGGTAGTCAAGGAGGTCCTCGGTATAAAACCTAGGACTGAAATAGATACCAGTCATCTTGCTCGCTGGATATTTATCAATGGATATTTAGAGAGTGGGTTGATTGTTGTACAAGCATATTCCACTGGAGAAGGTGCATTAAAACTGGCCTGTCTGATTTTCACCGGTAAGTATTGCCATTAGCGGCAGTTTATGAAATGAAGGATCGGAAAAAGCTGCAATACAAAAATATATGCAAAAGACCAATACCGCTTAACATCTGCTGCTGGAATTTTAAAAGGCTTTTGCGTCGTGATTCATCTGATATAATGAAGCTTGTAGACAACGTGTATCTATTCTCTCAGTTGATGGTCGAACTCTCGAGGCCAAAGAAGATTCTATAACTCGCTTCATGCTGCCACTTGATCAGTTCCTGAGAATGGAATACTGAATGTTTCTGGTGACTTCGATATACGAGTTGAGAGACAGCACTGGGGTCAGGAGTACTCTTGGCAGATGGAATTCGAAAGGAAAACAGCACTAGCTTACTATTACTCGAACTCTTCTCCGAACTTAGCTTGGCTATCTGTAACAGCTCCTTTCATCAGAATCTAAAACACAAGGTCATGTGGTTTCATCCAAGATCCAAAAATGATCACATGATTTATTTCATAATAACTCAAAAATCTGACATTCAGGACGTTTTCAGTGTCTGTGTGCTTTGTAGTGCGAAATGTGACATAAATTGATAAGTACAAAATTCGATCCTCGAATTCGGAAAAAAACGTCCACACAAATGGCTTGAAAGCTCTTAAGCGCATAGATATTTGTGGAATTGTATACCGTAAGTTTGGTGATTTTATTTATGACGGTATTTGGGGAATTTTTGGGACCAAATGTACGTTGTGGTATTTGATGTCCTTGACCCATCGTGTCATCAGTCAGCTTTTGAAAACAAGACACTCTCTTTTCCAGACACCAATCTAAAAGAATTCATATAAATACCATAAGGCAACTAAGCAGCGGGAATTGAGAAGGATTAAAATGAATGGTTCGCAAATATTCCGGCAGAGGTTCAAATGATTTCTGATTAAAAAAAAAAACAACATAAAAACACGCCATAATCTTTCATGGTCTATTGCCACAGCATAATCTCTCTCCCCCTCTTCTCTCTCTTTCTCTCTCTCTTTCTCTCTCTCTCTCTCTATATATATATATAATCTTCACTTCATGAAGTACATACTCTATTGAAAACTGTTTCATGGTCTCTTGCGACAGGGCTTTCGCCCAATATCATCTTCTGGAGTTCCCTTACAATCTTAAGATCGAAATCACCCTTCAGAGATCCAGAAAATGCAACGCTGGAAGGAACTATTCATCGACATTTTTGATCTTTCAGTATTTGATGATGAAGTTTTTGATGGATTACCCCCAAAAGATATACTTCATCAAATGGATACTGTTCCTATAAAGGATGAAGTCATCTAAGCGATTGAGCAGATAAATTCGCACAGGGCATAAGGATTAGACGATAAACAGATGGAGCTGTTGACGGCTGGAGCTAGGTGGCTTACTTCTGCTATACTTAGACTGATAACAAAATGTTGGAGGAGATCTCCTATTCTGCAAAACTAAATTGATGGTGTTTTGGTCCCTATTCACAAGGGCAAGGAGTTTAAATAGGTGCAATAATTAGTGTGGTATTACTATTTTAGCGTTTCTGGAGAAAGTTCTACCTGGGCCCCACTGAATCGTTTAGTGAAAGACATTTGCTTCTAGGATTCAGAGCCGTATGGGGTACAATGGAAATGATATTTTTTACAAGACAACTTCATTGAGCAGCAAGTGTCTCTCTATCGGGTATTCGTGAATTTGACAAAGGCTTTTAAGACTGTTAATTCAGAGGCACTGTGACACTATTGACAAATTGGGCTGTCCTCCAAGATTGGTAAACATGCTTAGGCAATAACATCGAAACATGAAAACTCGGTAGCACTGAGGAAATAACTGTTGACAATGGGGTAGAACAGGGTGATATTACAGCTCCAACTTTCTTCTCAATATACTTTGCGATGCATCTCTGTCATGCGTCCCAACATTGCAAAAGGGCAATAAACTTGGGGTTCTAAAAAATCTAAGACATTCGAGAACTACTTTATGCATACTGAAAAGGACACGAAGGTTATAATGGGTCGATTTTAAAAGTAACACTCTTGGTGTGTAAGAAGATAGGACGAAAACAGCAAAATCAGATGTTTGCCGATCGTGAAACTGATTAATAAAAACATCTCTCACCCCTGTCTGTCTGTCCGTCTTTATATATATATATATATATATATATATATATATATATATATATATATATATATATATATATATATATATATGCAATCTTCGTACATGAAACATGTACTCCGTGGAAAATTGTTTCCATCCTGGAATCTCTGATCTATCGATAATCCTGCTAATATCCTTGATAAGTGGAAGAAAATCGAAAATCGATCTACTCAGCATTATAAACGGACATTCATCTCCTCCCTCTGATACCTTATTTCTCACAGTTGCCTCTTGATGACTTGTCATGAATGCATATACGGACAGTGTCAGTTGGATGGTTGAAGCAGTTGAGCATTTGGTTTGACTATGTATCGTGTATTCCATGTGATATGCCTTTAAAAACAATAGTGACACAGTGAAATCAAAGAACGGAATCATTCATAGAATCATCATACGGAGAGAGAGGGGGGAGATGAAACAGACACCTTTTGCTGCACTACTTCTTTCGAAACGCAACTTATATGCTATAATACATGCGAATCTATGTTCACCTGTATATTGGTGGGGAAAATATCCGCGGAAAAAGTGTCACTCTATACTAAGAACAAAACAGTATTTTCTATATTAATGAAATCGAAGGTTAGTTTCTCTTTCACAAGAAATTCTTGTGTAAGTTTCTGTTTCTGATGTAGATGGACGAAGTATTTCTTAAGTAAAATCTTTGAGAAGCATTGAATATCAAAGCCCGCTCTAGATTTGTTTAATTCATTGCTGGAATGTTCATATATATAGATATGTAAAAGAATCAATCAATAAGTCTATACATACAAACATACATACAGACGGATAGAGGAAGCTGTTAATTAAAATTATCGATAATGATATTAAACAGATATTGTTATCAATAGCACTTCATTTTAGATGAACTACAAATAATCCATAATTCAAATTTTTTTTCATTGAATTTCTATCATACAAAGTTTTTTATAACAATTAATTTAATGGCATAACAATAAATTTATAACAATGAACGTAAACTGTTCCAATTTTACATCAATCGCTTAATGTAATCAGCTGGTTATTGCTATCTAAAAAAAACTCTGTCCCAAAGTGTTTCCTGTCTTTCTCTCTCCTGCTCTCCCATATAATAACATATATTTTAAACAATGTGTGTCTAAATGAAAGACTTCTGTCTCGTTATTCTCTTTTAAAATTACATGACCATGAGCGATTAAAGAAGTTAACACCACAAAGTTCCACCAAAACTTCATAAGAAATCAAATCAAAGTAGCAAGCGATGAGATTAAACATCTACAAGTGGAAAATAGTAAAATTCAAGACACCCTAAAGTCCTCCACCACTCCATATTTACATACCGAAATACAACACCGCCTCTCTGAATTTGCACTAAAAGATTATGACACTAAAGATAATAAAGATTATGACACTAAGGATAATAAAGATTATGACACTAAAGATAATAAAGATTATGACACTGAAGATAATAAAGATTATAACACTAAAGATAATAAAGATTATGACACTAAAGATAATAAAGATTATGACACTAAAGATAATAAAGATTATGACACTAAAGATAATAAAGATTATGACACTGAAGATAATAAAGATTATGACACTAAAGATAATAAAGATTATGACACTAAGGATAATAAAGATTATGACACTAAAGATAATAAAGATTATGACACTGAAGATAATAAAGATTATGACACTAAAGATAATAAAGATTATGACACTAAAGATAATAAAGATTATGACACTGAAGATAATAAAGATTATGACACTAAAGATAATAAAGATTATGACACTAAAGATAATAAAGATTATGACACTAAAGATAATAAAGATTATGACACTAAAGATAATAAAGATTATGACACTGAAGATAATAAAGATTATGACACTAAAGATAATAAAGATTATAACACTAAAGATAATAAAGATTATAACACTAAAGATAATAAAGATTATGACACTGAAGATAATAAAGATTATAACACTAAAGATAATAAAGATTATGACACTGAAGATAATAAAGATTATAACACTAAAGATAATAAAGATTATGACACTGAAGATAATAAAGATTATAACACTAAAGATAATAAAGATTATGACACTAAAGATAATAAAGATTATGACATTAAAGATAATAAAGATTATGACACTAAAGATAATAAAGATTATGACACTGAAGATAATAAAGATTATGACACTAAAGATAATAAAGATTATAACACTAAACCGCTGGCTACTCTGGACGACCGAAACAAATCCCAAAAGTTCAATAAAACACTATTGACCATGTCAAAAAAAAGAAAACAAGTTTATACATCATCACAGCTAATAACGTAGAACAAGGATCAGTTAAACCTCAAAAAATTATCAGCGACTACCAACCAGGATATTTATACGGTGACGTGAATATTCATTAACTTGGTTTTCCCCTTTGCCCCGTCATATCACAAGTCACCTCGTCAGATACCACTTATCAAAAATATTAAATCAATTAATAACGCCATACTTACCTAGTGAATACAGGACAAACTCAACATACGGATTCCTCCAAAAATTGCATCCAAACAAATTCACTAACGAAATTATAGCTTCACTGGATGTAGAAAGCCTATTCACCAACATTCTTGTAGTACAGGCCATTGATGTAATAATGCAGAACATTTATAATCACCGTCCTGTTTCCCCCTCTAAAAACCAACACCCTTGATTGCATGCACTACACAAATTCCCTTCTACGACCACAAAGGCAACATCTACACCCAAAACGGAGGGCTTAGCTATGTGGTCATCTTCTGGCTGTTCTTTTCCGTATTACTCTATGGCTAATCTTGAAAAATAAATTTTCTGCAATATCTATAAACCAACCATTTACGTAAGATACATTGATGACATCTTTAAATATGCCAGAAATTGTGAAGAGATAGAAACACTAAAGGTGATCTTTGAATTCTGTCCTCCACTTCTCTTATGAACTTACACCAAGAATTAAATCTCCTTCTTAGATGTCCTAATCGATTCAAACTGCTATAATTTCCCTACATCAGTATACAAAAAACCGACTGGCACCAACCCCTGTCTCCCTAACTTGCATTTCATCTTCATCAATCTTGGAATTGCATATGCTTATGATGCCGGGTTCTTGGTTTTGTGAAATGATATTAGGGAAAGACTACTCTATGAATCTGCCTAAGGCTTGATATAATTCGATGAATCACATTTCCCAGGCATTGAAATGGACCTAGCTGTGCCAATGCTGTCCTGGGTAAGATGTTGTGTGATAGATGATGCTGTGCCATGATCTACATTATTCAAATCTCCTGTTGCAAACTGTCCAAACCGTAGGACTGGTGGACAAAATAAAACTTTAATCTCAAAGAGTGTAATCACTCTAACTCCTTCTTCAGATGGGAACTGAAGGATCATATGACACTCTTAGACCAATTTCAAAGAGGGTATCTACAGAATCTTGTGTGCGTGTCTTGGTGTGGATAAGCAGGCCAAGTTACAATGGACGGAAAATTTCCCTGTTTTGGTTATGCTGTGCTCTAAGAGTGGTATCCATTTGGTTCCTTTACGCCTTTGCTTTACAACATTGAAGATAAGCAGCTGCACAATAGTTGTGGCAGATGCACTAACTTTCGAGGCCAATATGATACCGGAATTAGTTTTGAATACGTCCTCCAAAGAGGAATAAAGATTAGTTTCAAATGAAATCGACGATATAGAGAAATTGATATATATATATATATATATATATATATATATATATATATGAATTATACAATCATAATATATCTGAATACTATAAGCCAGCAAATGGTTCTGTTTAACTAAAACAACAAAGTAATTCATTGGCATCATCGTTTAGTTCTCCATTTGAACCTCCAAAAATCATCATCACTAGCCTTAATAACAAGGTTGTCATACTGGTCATCACAGAAGCTACAATTATAGTGGTTTTTCATCTGAAAAAAAAAACTTTATGCACAAACTTTACCACCTGCATGAGCATAACTGCTTCATTGTCAGGAACAGATTGAAAAGCTCCTTGGAGTACATCACCTGTCTCTTTTTAAATGATTGAACTGTATTAGATTTTCTGTCATTTACATCCAGAGAGTTGGTATGTTGCCGGATTCCCTGAGCTAATATTGTAGAATTCACTTACTTTCCTAGGCCACCTTCTTTTATGTGAACATGTTTACAATATAAGGCCTTAAAATCTGGTAGTTTTAATACGTGATTTATATCACCACCCTAGTGGACGTATTTTTCAAAATGGAATACTAACTCAGCTAAAACATGTTTATATATTCAAATTGTAGGTCAACGGAAGTTAAAGGTCATAGTTAAAGGTCATGGTGCTAAGAGAATGTCACCCCAAAATCAACACAATGAAAAACATCCAATTGGAAATACTTACGTAGAATTATAGTCTCTTCCCGAAATTCCGACCAAATAATACATCAAAATATAGTGCTGTTTCAGAACAAACAATTTTGTTAATTTATTATTTCAAGTCCTGCATATAGTGAGATTCACACAGAGAAAGCTATTCAATTTCTGCCCGTGTATCTGATTATATTATTACATAGAACTGACTTTAAGAGGGTATAACAAAGATATAAAAAAATGTAATAGGCTCTTGCATTTTGACGAACGTTCCTCTTCCTGTCGACGTGGTCATTTTTAAAGTTCCAAACAAGAGATCCCATGCTCATGGCAGATACATTTGTGACTGTTACATTTTGCACAGTTACACATGATTGTATACTTTTTAGGGAATGACTTTACTGATCTTCTTGGCATCAGTAATAGTTTTGCTCCTTTAAATTCATGGACAGTTGCATTCAGCACCATGCGCCAAGGGTGTAATAAAGATACCAACTTGTGTGTGACATAATAATACACGATGCAGATGTGTTCATTAGTGGAGTGGTCTGTGAGAGGAAGTTGTGCTATGACGGTACATGTGAATACTTCAGTCCATTGTTGTGCATTTTGCTGTTGTTACTTTGTACAATTACTAGTTATAAAGATATCTTTGTTTTCGAGTAAACAAAAGGAAGAATCATAAAATTAATTTTTCATTCAGACATATATATATATATATATATATATATACTTATACGCACACACACACACATATATATATATATATATATATATATTCAGTGCTGTTCTTGTTTATGTAATTATAAATTTAGGTGCATCTAATAATCATATGCTGCGTAAATCTTTTCGAATACCCCAACACGTACAGGTATAACTTGATTTATGATTTTAATCCATTCCGAAATTTCCCGTACTGTTAAAATCTGAACTGTACAAATTCTTACTGTAATCTACTGCATTTTGCTTAGATGTGTTTTAAGCCTGTTTTTAAAACGATTGAGATTAATAAGAATAAAGGAAGACAGATAGAGGTGGTTTAGCAGGAACATGTTTTAAGCCACTTTTGTATACAGAGTCGCAAATCTTGTACTTTCTTTGGAAACGAAATAGATCACTTTGATCATTAGATGATTGTATGGCCAAACTTGAAGTTATAAAAGCATTACTTACTATATTATGGATATCAAAGTCCTATGGCTGTAGGTAGTCTTCAGATATTGAGAGTTCGCAGGAAATATTCCCCGGTTAGCACCTAAAATCAATGGCATCATGAAGAAAGAGGATAAAGAATATGATGTCACAATCGTTGTTCCTCGAAGTAATAAACCAGAAATCAGCCATCTTGAATCAGTGTCATTATATATTTTTCATATTCCTTTCATCATGAATCATGGCTGCTGAAAAGAAAAATTTATGGAAGATTATTTTTATGGATTTTTTGAAAGCTCATCTGACGGAAGAGAGTTAATGTATAATGTATAACAGTTCATTCTGGAAGGAAGTTATGAAGCCATCAAGAATTTTAGACCATTCAAAAAGAACGCATCCTGATGAAATCAAAAAGGCCATTGATTCTTCAGGGAAAAAATGAAAAAGAATTAAGAATTGTTCCTTGAATTCTTTGAAGAAAATACACAAACAACTGCCATTGGAATGATCCTATTTTATAAATGTTATGCATAAGTCATTGCAAAAATTGAAAGAGGGCATATAGATGCTGAAAATATTATACGAAATGCCTTTGACATTTTACTTATTAAAAAGCTCTACTATTGAGCAATGATTCAATTCGAGGAAGTACCGATGGAATGTTATCTGATATAGAAAACCATCGAGTTGAAAAGATAAAACACAGACAATTGATAAATTAACGGTTAATGACAATACATAGATGAAGACAACAAACGGTCTAGAGAAATGTAAAATTTGAAAGAATTGACACATTTTTGAAGCTTGAAGTTTTTGGTTTGTGAAAAACATGTTCTCTTTGATAAGCTAGTATTCTGTGCTGAGAGAACAGGGCGGATTTATCACGTGTTTGAAAATGGCTTCCAATTCTTACAGTGCACATCTAGTTGCTAAAAATGGCATTCCATTTCTTCATGAATCATTGGCAATAGTTGATAAAACAGTGAAAATGAAATCTCACAGCTATTATGGCCGACTTTTTCAGAAGTTTCAAAGGGGAACTACTGAGTGTGATTAGTGATCATATTTGACCCTATAGATAGTTTTTCTATAGTTTCATAGAAAGTGAAAGGAATATACTTAAGAGAGGAAATAAAGAACCGCAAATGTGACCTAAGTGTTTTTGTTACTGACACTTTAGTTACTTTTAACGCAAGGCGTATTTCTAGATTAATCTTATTAAGAATACTTTTATTAAAAATATTAGTAAAATAATGATAGAGAGCATTCCTGTATGTTCTTGTTATTCGTGCTCTTTTTAGTGAGCTGATGACGATGAAATGATGATTTTCTCTTTAGAATTTCATCGGTGAAAAAAAATTATGCAGTCTTTTTCTCTGACACTTATTCACTGGGAATCAGATGTGCGTGTCAAGATGGCAAAAATTACTCTTTGGTAAATGTTATGTGACGTCTATCCTTAAGGCAATATAGGGTGGAAGAAGAAGAAGAAGAAGTGAAGAAGAAGAAGAAGAAGAAGAAGAAGAAGAAGAAGAAGAAGAAGAAGAAGAAGAAGAAGAAGAAGAAGAAGAAGAAGAAGAAAAAGAAGTGGGAGAAAGAAATCAAAGAAAGAAGAGGGACGAAAGGAGTGAAGGGAAAAATGAGAGGCAAAAAAAGAGGGAAGAAATGGAGAGAAAGAGAGAGAAATTGAATAATAAAAAAATGAAAAGGATGATAAGAAGAAAAGAAGTGAAAATGAAAATAAAGGAAAAAGAAGTAGAGAAGGAAATAAAGTGGAAGAGAGAAAGAAAGAAAGAAATATTGAAAGAATCAAAATGTGGCTTCAAATGAGAGAGAAGAATGGAAATGATTAAATGATAGAAAGATAAAGAATGAAAGGTACAAGTTCCAAGATATTGCACCGCACCGAGTGGTTATATCTTTTGGATCTCCTTTAATTCTAAAAAAAATGAAAATTAATTTGGCTAAAAGTGAAAAAAATGAGAGTTTTACCCTTGCAACTGTTGCGAAGATGAATCTGACTACATCAAGCATTAATCTATGATTGAGAAATTCAATTGCAGGTCATAAAGATAATCAGAATTATCATTCCATCAGATGATGACAGGCTTTCTACCTACAATTTTATTCAAACTACATTGCGTACACTCGTTTCTATAATGAAATAGAGGAAGAAGACTGAGAAAAAGTAAAACAAAAGAAACAAGACGTGGAAGAAAGAGAAAAAGAAAATAAGAAAAGTGAAAGAAAATCAGAAAATAAGAAGAATGAAAGAAAGTGAGAATAAAAAAGAAAGAAAGAAGGAAAGAAAATGAGAGAGGTGAAAGAAATAAAAAGATAAGAAGAGAGAAAAATGAAGCAAAGAAAGGTGAAAGAAAAAAAGAAATGAAGAAAGAAAGATAATAAGAAAGGTAGAAAGTAAGAAGGCTGGAATAAAGAAAAAGTAAGCCAAACACATCACCACTTGGGGTCTAGGAACACTAAAAACATTTCCTCAAATAAATGATTCTTAACTGATTTTTTGCTTTACGTCTCATCACTTTACAGATGCTTTTATAGCCACATTAGTTTTGCATAGTAGGGAAACCTGTAATTTTCAATTATTTATCTTGGATGGTTTCAGGGTTACGTTTTAATTTTAGTCAGCCTTCTCCAGGTTTTTGCTGCATCAGGTTTTCTTTCGAATTTTTTTAATAAATCTCCTTAATTTCCTCAACTAGAATTGCACAATCTTCAATAATTACAGGGATGTATGTTAAGATTTCATTTCAGAGGTATTGGGAACAGGCAAAATTTGAAAAGCTTCATCTTTCCCAAGTTAAGGAGATGAAAAAAAAAAGAAACGAAGTATAAAGATCGAATATAAAAGACACCCGAAGAATTTCGAAGAATACATCAGCCGAGACGTTGTCCTAAGATCTAAATCAAAGTGTTACATAATCTATCTTGATATCAACAAGGTTTTTAACATTTCAAAGAGGTTTTCAAACAATCAGAAGGGCACATGCATCATCAGAAGTTAGACACCATTGAGTGAGTTTGTGACCGTTATATTCACAATGCCCATTATTCACATGTTCATGCAGGAAATTTGGCAAAACATAACACAACTGAGTTCTATGAAATCCACTAACATTTAAGTTTCCCCAAAATGATTTCAAAGTCTGGTTGAGATTAATGTGAACGCCTTTAGGCAGTTGCTGGCAATTCCGATGATTTAAAGGAGTACTTTAAGGGGACTAAGGCTCCAATTCCCTATGTAAGCAACTTTTTCACTATTAATATATAGATGGATACTTTCTAGAAAGACCTTGAACTAAGCTTACGGTCATCTAACACTTGAATTCTAAAGTTGAAAACACAAGGAAAATCGAAATGCTCACAAACATCCATCAGTACTGTTCTCTATTCATTCCTTCAGCGCCAAATGCACAACGGTTCTTTGTTCAAATCGGCTATTCACAATGAAACATAACACTAACCTCTTAAGAAGCAGTTGGATCAACACTGCACTTGGCACTGCTAGGTGTCGCAAGTAGACAATATTCTGAGCTACGTTTTGTATACTGTGGCATTTTTGTGGTGTTTGCAATCACTACAGTGTCTTTTGCAATGGCAGATAAAAAAGAAAAAAGAGTTTGTTTTCTTTAGTGGAAAAATGCTGCTGACATCATTGTAATGCTTTGGGAAGCTTCCTGTAGAGTTTTTGAGAAAGACATTTTAGGTATAAGACAAGTGAAAGAGTGGTACTCGTGTTTCTAACGTGTTGAACAGTTACGTGAAGACCAACAATGAAGAGATAAAAATTTTGAAAACGTTTGCTGGTACACAATTGAAATTGTTGTCAGATAATCAAAAAGATATGTGAGGCGAACGTCCTGTCTCTGAATTCATGGAAGCAAATGACTATAAGAGGTTGATCGATGGAATATGTGTCAACAAAATTCATCCATCACTGGCTCACAGAAAATTGAAAAAATTCATTTGAATGTGTGCCATGATTCAAGGGAAAGAACAAGTTGTGCCGTAATTCAATGGAAAGAATAACAATAAAAAACATTCCTGTGGATATGTGCTGTGTTTCAATGGAAAGAACGGAAGCATTAAAAACAATCCTGTCAATGTGTCCGATGTTTCAAGGGAATGAACAAGAGAATTAAACACGATCCTGTAGATGTGTGCCCTTTATCAAGGGAGGAACAACAGAAATTGAAAACAATCATGTGAATAAGAGCCATGATTCAATTGAAGGAACAAGTGAATTAAAAGCAATCCTGTCAAATTAAATTATGATTCATGGGATGTAAGGAAGAATTGAAACATCCCTGTTAATAAGTGCTACAATTTAATGGACGGAATAGAAGAAGCAAAAACACTCCTCTGAATGTATACCATAATTCAAAGGAAAGGAAAAAGGAATTAAAGTCAACCCTGTCAATGTGTACCAGAATTCAAGGGAAAGAACCAGAGAATTAAAAATAATTCAGTATATGTGTATTATGATTCAAGGAGAAGAAACAGAAGGATTGAAAATAATCTTTTGACTGTTTACCATGATTCAGCAGAAAGAACAAGATAATTAAGAATAATCCTGTGAATGAGTGCCATGATTCATTAGGAGGAACGAGAAAATTAAAAACAATCTTGTTTCAAAGAGAATAAAAACCTATCCTGTGAATATGTGCCGTAATTCAATGGAAGGAACAACTGAATTAAAAACAATCCTATGAATAAGTGCTATGATTCATGGGGAGAAAAGAGAGAATAAAAAATAATCGTGTGTATATGTGCCATGATTCGAGGGAAAGGAGGAGACAATTGATAACAATCTGGTGGATATACACCGTGATTCACTTGAAGGAGCACGCAAATTATAAACAATCCTGCGAATGTGTATGTCATGATTCATTGGAAGATAATCAAAACCAATACTATGAATATGTTCCATGGTTTATTGGGAGGAACAAGAGAATTAAAAAACAATCGTATGAACATATGCCATGGTTCATGGGAAAGAACGAAAGAATTAAAAACAATTCTTTTGATGTGTTCCATGATTCATAGGAAGGAACAAGAGGATTAAAAACAATCCTGTGGATGTGTGCTATGTTTCAAGGGAAGGAACAAGATAATCAAAACCAATCCTGTGAAAATGTTCCATGATTTATAGGAGAAAACAAGAGAATTAAAAACAATCTTGTATATGTTTACCATGATTCAGGCGAAGGTAAAAGAGTATTAAAAATGATCATATCAATAAGTGCCATAAATGAATGGAAGGAACAAAAGAATTAAATCCATCTTGTAAATGTGTGCGATGATTCACAGGAAGGAACAAGACAATTGAAAACCACCCTGTTAATATGTGCCATGATTCAAATGAAAGAACAAGAAAATTAAAAACAATCTTTCCAATTTCAACCATGATTCAAGGGAAAGAACAACACAATTCGAAACAATCCTGTGAATGTGTATCATAATTTATGGGAAGATATAAGAGCATTGAAAACAATCCTTTGAATGTGTTCCATGATTCAAGGGAAGAAACAAGAGAATTAAAAACAATACCGTTGATCTGTGCAACGATTCATTCGAAGAAACAACAGAATTAAAAAGAACCCATTAATATGTGCCATGATTCAGGAGAGAACAAAAGGATTAAATCCTTTGAATGTATCCCATGATTCAAGAGAAGGGACGACAAAATTGAAAACAATTATGTGAAAGTGTGCCAAAATTTATGGGATTGAGTAAAGGAAATTAAAAACAATCCTTTAAATGTGACCAAAGATTCAAGGGAAGGAACAAGACAATGATAAACGATAGTGTCGATGTGTGCCATGATTCACTGGAAGGAACAAGTGAATAAAAAACAATACCGTGAATGTGTGCCAGGATTCAAGGAAAAGAACAAGAGAATTATAAACAATCCCCTGAATTTTTGCAAAGAATCAAGGGAAGGGACAAGAGTTAAAAACAATCTTGTGAATTAGTGCCATGATTCAGTGGAAGGGAAAAGATTATTAAAAACAATTATGTGAATGTGTGCCAAGACTCAATGGAAGGAACAAATGAATTAAAAACTATCCTTTCAGTGTATACCATGTTTCAAGGGAATGAACATGAGAATTAAAAACCACCCCGTGAATATGTGCCATAATTAACAGGGAGGAAAAAGACAATTAAAAACAATTCTGTCAATGTGTGCCATGATTTGAGTGAGGAAAATGATGATTAAACAGAATCCTGTGAATATGTGCCATAATTCAAGGGAGGGGGTCCGGCAGAATTGAAATCAATCCTATGAATGTGTACCATGATTCAAGGGAAAAAACAATAGAATTAAAAACACTCCTGTGACTGTGCACCATAATTCATGGGAAGAAATGAGAGCCTTAAGAACAATCTTCTGAATGTGTACCATGATTCCAGGGGAGGAATAAGAGAATTTAGAAAAATACTGCAAATATTTGCAATGATTCATTGGGAAGAACAAGAGGATTAAAATGAATGTATGCCGTGTTTCATGGGAAGGAACAAGAAAAATACAAGCAATCCTGCCAATGTATACCATGATTCATTGGATGGAACCAGAAAAAAAAATAATTCTTTGAATGTACGCAATTGTTCATGGGAGTGAATAGATAATTAAAGACTATCCTATGGATGTATGCCATCACCTAAGGGAAGGAACAACAGAATTGAAAAAATTCTGTGAATGGATGCCATGATTCATGGGAAGAAATAAGAGCATTAAAAACAATCCAATCAAAGTGTCCAATGATTCAAGAGGAGTGTCAGGACAATTATAGGCAACATTGAATCCTCGTGCGATAATTCACTGGAAAATCGAAAACAATACTGTGAATATATGCAATGATTTATTTGAAGGAACCACAGAATTAAGAACAATCCTGTGAATATGTGCCATGATGCATTGGATGGAACACCAGGATTGAAAAAAATTCTGTGAAAATCTGCCATGATTCAAGGGAAAGAACCGGAGAAGTAAAAATAATCAAGTGAATGTTTGCAATAATTCATTGGAAAAAAATAAAAGCATTAAAACAATCCTTTAAATAGGTACCTTGATTCAAGGAAAGGAACAAGATAATTATAAGCAATATTGTGGATGTGTGCCAATATTCATTGAAAGGAACAAAAGAATTAAAAGCAATACTGTGAATATGTGCAATGATTCATTTGAAGAAACAATAGAATTAAAAACAATCCTGTCAATGTATGTCACGATTATTTGGAAAGAACATGAGAATTAGAAAAAATCCTGTCAATGTGTGCCATTATTCATGGAAAGGAACAATAGAATTAAAAATAATCCTGTGAACGTGCACTATGATTCAAGGGAAGGGACAAGGGAGTTCAAAACAATCCTGTAAATTTCTGCCAATATTCAAAGGAAAGAAAAACAGAATTAAAAACGAATCTATGAATGTGTGCCACAATTCAAGGGAAGTAACAAGAGAATCAAAAACAATCCTGAATATTCCATGGGATTGAACAGAAGAAATAAATCATCATCATCATCATCATCATCATCATCATCATCATCATCATCATTCTTTCAACGTCCGTTGTTGGACATAGACCTTCCCCAAGATTAACCACACTTCTCTTTCATGGGAGTCGCAGAGCCAGTACTTTCTGAATTTGTCAAGCTCGTTTCTCCATCTAATATTCTACCGGTTTCGGTTGCGCATGTGATCTCGGGGGATCTATATCGTGAGTTGCAATGTCCATCTGTTGTCCACCATTCTTGCAACATTGCCAGCCCACTGCCATTTGGGCTTTTTATGGATTCTATGATGTCCCTGACTTGTCTTTTTCCGGAGGTACTGTGCTGTCTTATGGTCTCTCCATGTGAGGCCCAGCATAATTCTTTCATGTTCACGTTGAATGGTTCTCAATTTGCAGATCTGTATCTTGGTTAGGTTCCATGTTTCAGCCCCATAATTGACTATTGGGATGATGCATTGGTTATACATCCTTCTCTTAAGGATTAATGGGATCTTATTTTTGAAGGTTCAGCCTGCTCTGTCAAAGGCTTGCCATCCTAGTGTGATTCTTCACTTGATCTCTTCTTCTTTTGAGGGTCTCATGAAGATGCATTATCCTAGGTAGAAGTTGTGACCTACTTTCTCCAGTTTTGTATCCGCCAATTTTGATTTTAGTGTTCCAATGTAGTTGTTGCACATGATCTTCGTTTTGCTGAAGTTCATGTGTGGGCCAACTTTCTTGCTCTCTTCATTTAGTTCATCTATCATTAGTTGGAGGTCGTGTAGGTTCTCTGCAAATCTGAGGTGGCTCAGATACTTGCTGTCTATTCTAATTCCTCTACTCTCCCAGTCTTGTATTCTGAAGATCATATCGAGGCAGACTGTGAAGGGTTTGGGTGAGCTGGTATCACCTTGTCTTACTCCTTTTTGGAGCTGAAAGGGGTCCGAATCTTTATGTAGCCTGATAAAGGAGCTGCTGTGATTGTATATATGTTTCAGCACTTCGACATATTCTGGATCTACACCTTGTTGAGTGACCTTAAGGATTTCGACTGTCGAACGCCTTTTTGAAGTCGATAAATGCTATGATGAATGGTATTTTATATTCTGCTGCTTTTTCTCGCGGCTGATTTATCGAATGCAGGTGGTCCATGGTTGATTAGCTCCTCCTAAAGCCAGCATAATATCCTGAGAGCCAGAAAAAATAAACAATAGAGAATCCCTATGTTACTTAGCGTCTATCCCACCAGTTGCAACTCGTCGTGAAATGTTGTGCTGTGTTACTAGGTTCGTTATCTCGTTCTGTCGGTCACTATTTGCATACAATCTCTAGGGGTCCATGTTTTGAGTTGTGATGTCCAGCGGTTATCTGACATGACCAGCCAATGAACATATGCGTTTTTAATTGGTTTCATTAAATCAGATTTTTCTCTGATATACTATGCTGTCATATGTTTGACCCTTTTCGGGGAGGGGCGGGGGTTCCATGAAAATTTGTTATCCTATCTTCCTTTAGCCCTACGTTCCCGATCTTGATATTTCTCTTCAACGTAATAGATTTGAATCCTCTACTTTTCGAGAACTTTGTCGATGATTGCTGTTGTATATCTTCTCATTGCTTTTTCGGATAGTTCTGTTCAGTTCGATTGCGTCAATCTTTTCCTTCGGTGTTGGTGGTTTCATATCCAACGTTTTTCCATTATATTTCTAGTTCTTTCGGAGTGTTTATACTGGATTGTCAATCATTTTCTTTTTGGCTTGAACATCATATTGGTGACTTCCATCAGTGTGGTAAGTTAGAAGGAGTGGTTGTTGTTTGGTACAAAAAATTTTCTTTCATTCTTACCAGGTGTTAATTTGAATTTTACATTCTGCAGTTGCTTGCTACGTTGACTTGATTTCGAACCAGGCTATCTTAGAGAGTGTTGCTTTTGTTTGCTAGAATGTAGTTTATTCCATTTCTGGTGTCGTGATTGGGGCACTCCCAATTCTATCTTCTTTTGGTTGCTTCTTGGAGAATCAGCTGGTGATTTCAATTCCATTAGCTTTTGTAGAGTTTATCTCTTCCTTAATTAACTTTAAGGTCGGAGTGTGAGCTTCAATGGTATCGAGTCTGTACTGTTTTGAGAGTTCTACGGTGGCACTGGCTACACTATCTGAGGTAATTTAGAATCCTGCTATGTTATCTTTGAGGCCTATGTGAATAAGAAATTACATTGTAACCGAGGGCAGATCTAAGTGTTATATCTCTTCTTTTTTTTATTTTGTAAAAAAAAGCTACTACAATTATCAAAACAAAAAAAGATATCTGACTTTTATCACGTTATTTTATCTTTTGGTCAATTTCTACACACACACACACACATACATATATATATATATATGTATATATATATATATATATATATATATATATATATATATATATATATACATATATATATATACATATATATATATATATACATATATATATATATACATATATATATATATATATATATATATATATATATATATATAAATATATATATATATAAATATATATATATATAAATATATATATATATATATATATATATATATATATATATATATATATATATATATATATATATATATATATATATATATATATATATATATATATATATTCAACTGATTTAATTTCCCAGCGCACTGAGTATCTACAAATTCAATATATACCAGAAGCGGGGAATAAAGTAAAATTTCTCTTTCTTCATTTTTTCTGTTTTTGTATTTTCGTAATTTTTATTCAAATTTCTATTGAGATTTCCTTTTTCAAGTTATGCTAGAGGCTGAGTCTATCCCCAGGTCATCTCTACGTCGCTATGCATTCACAGCCAGGGTTTCTACAATGGATGTTCTGGTCAAAAAAATACGTAAAAATATCCAAAAACGACCCGTGGTCAAAATTGTTTATAATTTTTTTATAATTGCAATGCTGCAGTACACATCAAGAATAAAAGATTACTAAAAATACCATAGCAACAGAGTCAACTTTCATGTACAATTGCAGAAAATTGGCGCCCAGTTCAGCATCGAAGCCCCCTGCCAGGCAAAACTGGAATTCTTTTTCATGTAAGAGCATTATTCATCTATCTATCTTCAAAATCATCCTATCTTCAAAAATGAGAAAGAAAACAAAGAGAATGGTTGTTTTGAAACATTGTATCTTCTTTTTTTGTGTTATTTCAAGAATTTGATTGGTTAAATGGTATGCAAATTAAATCGAAATATTTAACTGTTTGAAAATCAACAAAGGATAAACTTAATTAAAAACAACGCAATGTCTTTTTTCTGATGTCGATAGGTAGTCTCAATTAAGCCGAGATGTTGGAGTTGATCAGTTTGCATATTTTGTATAACCTCACCAGAAAACTAAACTCAAAAAATGTATAACTCAACTGGAATTATGGCTTACTAATTGTAGAAAATAATAACGTGCAAAATTGTAAAAAAAAAAAAAAACTAGACATGCATCATGAAAGAAATTTTTTTAAAAATGAATTCAAGAGTTGAAATCAAGGCCAATGTAAAATTCTACATTTAATCAAATATTGCTTTTAATTTAGAATATAATACCAATACACTACATAGAAAAGAAGTTCTGAAATTACGTATATTAACACTAGATTAAACCACCCAAACAAAATCATTATAAAAATCCCCAAACCAATAGAAACGAGGCTAATATACAACTCCTCAAATGAAACAATATTCAACAATGTTAGAAATAAATATACTGTAGACTTAATAGACAGCGGTTTTATCGAAACCAGCATAAAATATGATGAAAAAGTAAGATCCAGTAGAGTTAAATATAGCAACAACAAGAGAGGTAGAGATAGAAAAATCAGCTGGTATTCACAACCATTCAACCTACGATTGAGAAAATATTCCTAAAATTAATACCCCCCACCCAAAGCAACCAACTGTGTAAAATATTAAACAATAAAAAAAACTGAAAATTGCTTATACTTGTACGCATAATTTTAATACATTCATAAAAAAAAAAAACAATAAAGTGATTAGTAGCAATAATAAAGGAAAAAGATCAAATAAATCAGATAGCAATTGTACAAACATAATTGGATGCCCTTTACAAAACAAATGTCTCAAATCGAAAATTGTACATCAAGCTGAAACATCAACACAAGAGAAACCCTTAGAAGTGAAATACTATATAAAAATATTGAGAACACCCTTTAAATTAAAATCAGCCAATCATATATCATCATTTACAAATCACTGTCAATACATTATTTGACGCTTAAACGAGAAATTTAAATCCCCCACCTTTGCCAATAGGAAAAAAGCAGAATACAGAATTATTAACTAGAAAAAAATGAATTGACGTCAAAGTGGTGGCATCGCTCTAAATTTCAATTAAAAACATAATTTAACACCCCGTATACAGGTACACATAATTTAACCTCATACCTATCTTATTCTCCTCGTTATTATCAACAATAGTAGTAGCAGCATTACTATTAACATTAATATTATTATTCTTTTATACCTCCAGATGTTTTGAGAACAACCTAATCCCCCATCGATGACTATCTTTGGTATATATATATATATATATATATATATATATATATATATATATATATATATATATATATATATATATATATATAAACATACTAACCCTAGAATGATTAATCTAACAATTAAGACTATGTAAAAGTGAACCTCAACATTGGGAAACATATTTAAGTGAATAAAATGCTCTTAGAGAAGAAACACAACACAAAGAGCTGATGTTTTAACAACATAATGATAAGGGAAGAGCCTATAGTATCTATTACTAATTTATAATATATAACTACCAGCAAGCAAAATATCTCCACTGTGTAAAACACAAAAAAACATAACAAGCTGTGACCAAAAACTATTCAAGGAAAAGAAAAAAAGAGAAGATATATAAATAGAAAAAGAAAAAAGTTCTCCACCCTCGAATAAAAGACCCCCTCCAAGAAAGAATGTCGTAAATACGGATCTAAAATAAATCAAATCATTCACCCGAACAAGCCCAATCGGGGGCAGAAACATTAACGTGTTTGTGTAGCAAATCGTTTATTCTATCATATAAGCTCCACTTTCACTAAACCTAATGTTTACTATTGAATGTATCGAGCACTTTACGATATAGACGCATCATACATCAAATATTGCATCATATCCTTCATTTGTATTATATATATATATATCAGAGAGAGACAGAGGGAAGACATGGGGGAAGGAGAGAGAGAGAGAGAAAGATTATATGAATTTCAGAAATATTGCATCTTTATAAAAATGGACAAGAATGCCAAATCGGCCATTTCAAGGCTAGATAAGGCCAATTTTCTCGAAAAGTAACTTTTGCGGTCACTTGGACATTTGAACGCAAGTTGACTTCATCATCGAAATCACCAACATCCGTGTAAAATGGTATATTTTGGGAAGTAATTGTCCGGCTATAGGCGAACTCAGGATTTATTTCAATTCCAAGTTTCAATAATCTTTTAGAGTTGGTGATGAAGGTTCCAGCCAAGAAAAGAACCTTTTATTTTTCAATTATCTTTTAGAGTTGGTGATAAAACTACGTAAGTACGTTTAGATTTGTTTGTCTTTTTTTTTCATCATCATCATCATCAGTTTGATCAATAGTAGTAGTGATTGTAGTAGATTTTTTTATTTTTACTAAAAATAAAATTAATGTATAAGTTAGAAAAAATAAAATGAAAATTTGCGAAAAAGGGCAACATTTCACTTTTATTTTCAGAGTTTTTCAACTTCTTAAGTGAGGAGTTTGGGCAGATTCTCAAATGTTTCTTTTTCCAAAAAAGTAATCAGAATTAATTCATCCATGAACTTTTCATGTGTGTAAAACTCATGATGGTACAAAAATCATAAGTAATAAGAAATCATCACGAATTAAAGTTGGGGTATAATCACGCAGAAAAATTTTGGTAGACCTTCAGCTCAACAAGCAGGATCCTCCCCTGGTTACAGCAGCAGCAGGCGACTTGGCCTGACTTCTATCCATTACTAGCAGTGTTTGTAAATTTGAAATTAAAAATGGTTTCTTGAATAACAACATAGAACAGTAAGGAGCAGATTTAGGGAGTTACAGTTATTAGAATCAGCAGGGAGTTAGAGTTACTGATATGAATAAGGGTTATCTATACAAAAACATCTATCGTAAAGTTTTAACTTTATTAAAGCCTTTCTAACCCTTGTCAAAGTCCAGTTTAACAAAACCAAACATCTTACAATTCGGTTGGTCTTGTCTCAGCATTGAACACAATTTTTTTTATGGCTGATATGGGAAAATTTAGTAACAACTTTATATTAATTTCTCTCTCTTCAGCCTCTTACGTGCTTGCCTTGACCCTATCCAAACTGTTTGTATTTTACAATGTTGAGTATCTGTACGGAGACTTTCTTTTCAAGTTCTAATAGGAAAGTACATAGAGCTAGTATTAATCGACAATGTATTTGCTCGGAATGTAATAAATTGCCGATGAATCTAAGTGGCCATTGGATTTCAGGTGATGTATTCACCACCATGAAATTACCTGCAATGAATTTACCGTGATTCACAGCAGTGACTGAAATATCGACAACTGTAAGATAAAAATAAAACATATACAACGAATGTGTATTGATTGCTGTTGTTGCTCTAGCAGTATGTTTGACCCAGTAAAACTGATAATCAGGCTTTGAGTTGGAAAAACTAATTTTAGAAATCGATCAAGTTCATCTAAGAGAGATTTGTTAGATTGGGACAACCTTGGTTGAAGGATTCACTCAATGAGAGATGAATTCGCTCATAAAGATAATCAACTTGAATAATACGTGCATATATATAGTGAGAGAGACTCGTAATTCTCAACAAAAAAATCACAAGTATATTGCAAATTCCAATTGGATAATATGTTTTTTTAAAAAATATGTATAGTTTCAACCTGATAACAGACACTTCCTCCAGATGAAAGATGTGCCATAGACACAGTAGCGGCTCCCTTCTATGTTAACATCTTCGGCGCAAAATTCGAAGAGACCTACATCTACCCAGAGATATATACAGGGGTTGAAGACGAACTAGAGAAATTCTTCACACACATAAACTATATGCACGACTCTATCAAGTTTGACTTCGAGAAATCCACTTCCTGCATGTACGCAAATAATAGAAACATCTATTGCACTTAACCTACTCTAAATCAGCCCACCCCGAACACCTGAAAGAAAACCTGCCCTTTTCACAGGCACTTATGATTAGGATAATTTGCTTTACAGCTAGTAAACTCAACTCAACAGACGCAAGTATAACCTACTGCAATATTGCACTAAACGAGGATATTCACTAGAAGATACAATTAATCAAATGAAAAAGGCCACTACGATAGGAAGAGAAGAAACTCTTGCCTCCTCCAACGAAAATTAACCCGACTGCATACCACTCATAACCACCTTCCACAACACACTACCATCCCTGTCACATAATTAATAGAAGATGGAATATACTAACGCTCAAAATAGGACTCAAAAAACTGCTGACCCCAAAACATCAAATACACGATGATAAACCAAGTTTCTCATAACACCATCATTAAGACTGTTGAATTCTACCAACACCGTTACAAATTATATCATCGACGTTACAACTACCTTACGCTCACTAACACCATCACTTACTCTACCACTAATATCGACCATAATTCTAACTGTAGAAGCAAAAAATGGCATCTATCTCCAAGACTGAATTAAATGCGAATTGCTATACATAGACAGGTCTGAATGGCAAATCAACATTTGATTTAACAACTATAGTTACAGAATTGAATAATCCAATCATCGCAACCTATCCTGAGTAGAACTACACTTCTTCACCCAGCCACGATCTCGGTTGAAAGGTGCCAGATTCATTTTTTTTTTTAAATACACCTCCCGACGCGATTGAAATTCTAGAACTCTATGAAGATATGTTGGTTAACAAACCCGAAACTCTCTCCTTTAACGGACTCAACACTAAACTTGACAACCCTGACCACACCTTTCTCTAACATCATAATCCTCTTATAACTCTATACTTACCAACTCAATAAACTTTAGACTTCACTTCTACCGAAGCACAAACACCCCTCAATATCCATGTACTCTAATTTCCCACAATAACCCCACATCAACACCTAATTCCTCTTTATGCATAACCAACATCGGGAACTTCACATATAGACACCTGTAAATGTTTTTTCATTTGTACAACTGATAGCCATCAGACTTTTCAGAGCATCCACGGTGACCATTAAGGATACAGAACATACATTTACCGTAGGATATTGGATAGTACATAACAATGAACCCCTTACCCTACTATCTTGATCAACAGTAGAGATAGCTTCCCAACTTGCCAAGTACCTAAACAGTCTAACATTAAACTACAATGCAGTTCCCCAGGATTCATGAAAATCGATGCTTAATCGTACTCACTGCGTCTGACCAGCACAACCAATAAAATATCCATAACTGCTATTACTACTTCCAACAGAATATCCAACCATACTACCGCAGATTTCCTCACAAACACAAAGCAATCCGGACTTCATGATCTCCCAGGAATATTCTTTCTTGATTTCTATATTTGCTTTCAAAGCAAAACATCTGATGCTAAATCTGTTTTCTACAGAAATATTTTAACCACTAACAGATACTCGCAGGCTACTGAAGATGGGACCCCCTCCCGAAACATGTATAGCATACTAATTAACTTATTTATGAAATGATCGAATAACAAATAAAGTTTCAAAATTTTTTTTGTCTGCCAATTCCATGACAGTAATCACTGGACCATAATTGCTACCAATGAATTTTCTTAAGAAATAAACAAAGATCCCAACAGAAACTTACCAATTAGAGCAGTAAATCAGTTTTTACCCTGAACTGACCGGTAGGGACCTTATTGGTTAATCTGATCTCCAATTTTTTTGCAGCCCGTAGGATGCAGCCATCTCCCTATTCAATTTCATCTTCCATATTCAACAATACAAAAGTAAACCTGGTCTTAAAATGACCTACATTGGTAATCAGAGGTCAGCATCTCTTATCCTTTGTTCATTATTGGGTCAAATTATCCTTGAAGCCGAATTTCAGCCATAGCATGTAACTGCTTAGGATTCTGTAAAAATTAGTTAAAAACAAAGTTGCAAAAAAGTTACGAAGAAACGAACATTGCTCGTAGTCATAATATCCGAGACTTAAGTCCATAACGTATTTGCTAAAAGTATCAACTGTATTTCTGTGGAGTTGTTTTATCAAAGAGTTACGTCAACTCATCCAAGAGGAATAATCTATTGTTGGCGTTGCCTGGGGAAAACAGCAAATATAACAAAAAAAGCAAATTACATCATATAGAATTACAATAATACTAATCAAAGAAGTGCACTCACGCGTCCCCTTTCTTCTGCCGGATAAGACACAACAAAAAGACTTTTAAAAGAAATAACACAGGAAGGTTAATTAAATTTCGGGCAGGTTTTCCCCTACCTACGCTGAGAAGCCTGCACACGAAAACAAAAATTCGTAAGAAAGCAAATGATACAAAAACATTGAGTTTGAGTAAAAATTTAAATATGGTGAAATAATGGTTCGCTACAGTAACACGTATCTGTCCTTTAGGGCTTCTTCGAAAATGATTCCATTTATTCGGATCCCAATATTGATAAATTGAATTCGTCTGAAGACGCCCTAAATGGCAGAAAAATCCACTAGATATATGAATAGCTATACCCATCGCGATGCATTTCCAAATTATTCACTGATGAGAAAGAGGTTTTTAATATAGAAAAGATGAGTGTTATGCGTGACACTGTGACACGTGACCTGACTTGGTTCATTGTTATGAAGGAATAGACATTAAGCTCCATTGTACCTACTTTCCAAACGGTGAATTGCAAACAGAATTAAAACAAACTCTACAGTGTCATATTTGCTTATGACATTGCAATCAATCTAAGAAAATAGAAAGCAGAATTGGTTTAATTTTTTTTCATGCTGTTGATTTTCTTCATCGTTTGGTGGTAAACATACTAAATGCTCTTTGTGGACGCTACGGTCATTTTAAACAATGTCAAAATCTTGGGCCAATAGATCTCAGAAATTTTAGATAGATATATTTTTTTAGATATCTTTTTAGATTAGTTTTGATACACGGGCTTCGGTGATTCATTGATGCGAGTTACGGATATTACACTCAATTTCTTGTGCATGAAAATAAATTGTATCAATAGATATAAACGATTGTATAGGTAAAATGTGGCAAATTTTGTTTCTTGTTGCGACCTGAAATATAAATGGCAGTTGCAATTTTGGTCGGATTGTGTGTATCCTGTTTGTTTTTTTGTTTGTTTTTTCATGTGAAAAGCATTGAAACATCTGTTAGTATGTAAATATTCACTCTTTCTCCATATTTTGAACAAGCCTGGTTGAAATTTCAATTAATCCATGTTCCATCTTATGGATCATTTTCAATAAAGATGGTGGCTGCAGTTGCAATCCAGTTGCTTTAAATGACTCATCAATATGTAAGTTTTCACACCTCTTCATATTTTGAACATTTCTACTTGATATCACACTTCGAAAATGTCAGGTCTATCAAAAATGTTATGAGAACGACCGGAATAAACACAGAAACATTAACAAAACTATCGATTATTTTTTTGAAATCGAACAATGATTACACGCGAAACTGTTTTCCAAGTATACTTTATCATATGTGTTATATAGTTGTCTTCAAAAATATTCTAATTTTGCAGATCAACAATTGAGTGCATCACAAAAGGACTGTGAAATCACAATGTGGATCCAAGCAAGCATTTCTCTCCAAGTGTGGAAAAATATACAAAAGATAAGAGTCCCACCTGTCTCCATTACATATGATTCATTTCCTTTTGATATCTATTCCATAAAGGGTTTTATTGATTTCTCTGGATGCTGAAAAGTTTGCTAGCAATTTTTTTTTACATTTGTGAACTTTTTTACCGATGGAATCAATCGGTATTGTGATTGTCACAAAAATATCGCCACATTCGGAGAATATACACACAATTCTTGCATCCTTCGCTGTCGTGTAGTGGTTAGCAAACTGATCTCAAAGACCATTACTACTGTAGTTAGTTCCCTCCTTGCTTGGTGCTTCATGCCTATGACCTTGTACTAGACTTGACTAAATAATTGGCTTTGGGTAACATTTTTTCTGAGGGTGCCTACAAGTGTCAGATGGTTAACAAGTTCGTCTCACATACCATTACTGTGATGAATTTGATCCTCTATGGGTGATCCACATTTGTGGACTTTCGCCTTACTAAGCTAGGCTTAATAAATATCGATGGATACTAAGCTCAATTTGGTCTGACACGAGGTCACAATAGTCTGGTACAAAGCTACAAAAGTGTCCGAAAACAATAAGACTCGAATTCATTGTAGATAATTACTCAGCTGGGCTCAGTCTGGCGCAAGTCCTCAAATTTTTGTACTTACTAAGGATAAAATTCACTATTATTATCCAGTCACCACAGAATGTAGATATTTACTAAGCTCAGTTTAGTTTGACACAAGATCATCATTGCGGTGCTCCTACTACTTATCTTAGCCTGAAATCGGCAAAATTGATTTTTACTGCCTTCTGGCAATCGATTGAAAAATTGACAAGTACTTTATGGATTCAGGATTTGTCCCAAGTACACTGCCCCTCCATTGCACTATAACAGAAAACGTCATCGTTGCACTCTGATGTCTGTGACAGAGACTGAAGAACTTTTTTATTTATCCATTTTCTCTTTGGCAAATACACACCTAAAAATCAACGTACTATTTTTTGCACCCACGGGTATGAAAAAACTACTATGGCATCAAATTACAAATCGATAAATGTGTTATACTAAGTTAGCAGAACCACAACACCTTGAAAATTAGAAGTTGAGATAATGGATTTTTCTGCGGGGACCCATGGGAAATATGCGACTATTTTAGGTACCATAAAGCCCCAACTTTAGCCACAGTCCTCCAATTAACTAACTTTGTCTAATAGAAAAAACATAGTAATAGGGCACCCAGTGAGGATTGAAACCATTCATATTAGTCTACTATCAATGAAAATATGGTGGCATTGGCTTTTGACGCAGAAAAATTAGCAATACACACAATTGTTCTACGTAAAACGCCAATGTCACCATGTATTCCTTGATAGTAACTTTTAGATAGCAGAGTAGTCATGACTTGATTGCAATGCATACATGAGAATATTATCAATTTTTTTTTTGGTGTTATATGAATATATTCTTTCTCTTTCTCCTCTCTCCATCTCTCTCTACCTCGTTCTTCTCATCGACCTTTCCTTCAACTTCTCTCCTTTAACAACATCGAAGCTAAATCGCAAAATACATCGCTGTAATCACGACGATTAAACATCATATATTTAAACTGTTCTGCCCATGTTGATTCCGAAACCAACTCTTTCCTTTTCTGGCGATAAACCCTTCCAACTGTCTCAAGTAAAATTCTTTGCTTTCGAGCTCTACCGATTAAAGCCATTATATCACTGGCAGCCTTAATTCATAACCACTAATTTTAAGAAATCCATGTGAAACATTCCGCCCCACCGAGTCCTGGATTTTATGTTCGGAGCCTGGAACGTGCACCACAGACATCTCCAATGTAGCAGTGTCTGTTCTTGTAGAGAACCCTTTTAAAAGATATTTGTAACTTTCTTTTTTCTTTAATGTGGGGACGGTGATGGCGTAAGAAATTTCAAAATAGAAATGTAAAAAGGCTACTGTAAGGTAAAGGTTAACAAGCTCCTCTCGCAAATCAATTTGCTTGTGTAGTGAGTTTCTCTCCTATGCTGCTGATCAGTGTTTGAATTGAGATTAAAACCCAGAAATTCGTACGCTGTAAATTAAGCTTAGTATATATATATATATATATATATATATATATATATATATATATATATATATATATATATATATTCATGAAGCTGAAGGGAGAGATTTGTCCAGGGGAGATGAATAAATTACCAATGTGAGTCTTATTTTAGACGTTGGGACATATCTTAGTAGTACAAGTGCTGCATAGGATCCAAACGAATTTTTGAGTTGACTAATGAAACCAACTTAACATGCCAGATAGACTCTTCAGTGTGTCAAAATAACTTGGCTTGACATTCTAGATCAGTTGCAAGAATAATTTAGGGCCATTCCTCACAATGGCAGATTTTCGTTGTCGAGCCCTAATTAGAATTGTTGCCAACTAATATAGTCATATCATATTCCAATCAAATGTCATGAATCCTTTGGGTGTCAGGCATGACCATGATTTTGTAATTTTTGTTGGTGCTGACTGGTAGTGCGGTGTGTGGACAAAATACAATGTGGCCAACACATAAAATCGTCAATTTCTCCACGGCTAGTAGCCCCAGATTTCTATGTAACACCACCAATTATGTATATTTTGTTATGAGGAATCTATTTTCTAGCATTCATTTTCTAGAGTTCATTTTAAAATCAAATCAATATTTAAGGTCTTTTTATCAAAATAACTGTAGCTCAAGATTTGGAATTCATTTAATCTCTTTACAAACACATATACTTTGATAAATAGTTTAAAATACAATAAGCTCGACTATACGTATCAAATAACTATGATAAGGTGCATCGGGCATCTCCAATTGGTTTCATTAATAAACTTAAAATTTCCTAACTGAATCCCATTATAGTGTCAGGACTGTATTTTACGGTGTATTTTGTCAACACTATACTTAAATGAAACTTTATGGACCAATTTCTTTGTACATTGCTCCAATACAAGAAAGAGAGAATAGACATTATTACAGACCCAATATATATATATATATATATATATATATATATATATATATATATATATATATATATATATATAGGTTTAAAAAAGAGGAGGATTGTGGTAATGGGGACAAAAGAAAATTGAACCAATGAACAGGATTTATCAGATTAAAGAAGCTCTTTACACAAACATAATCGAGCTGCAGACCGCAGACCGCAGACCGCACTGGCAAGCAACAGATGCTTGCAAGAAAAAATAGGGCAACGACATTAAAAACAATTGAAGAATACTACGAGAAACCCTGTGCCAGGAAAATAAAAGTGCAACCGATCGACATTTTAATAGGGATCAGTGAGGTTCCAGACATAACGATGAAAGAATTGGGTTTTGCACAACCCCAGGCAAATATGGCACAATGATAGATCTTTTAGAAGATGCGAGAGAGGTCTATCATAACGGAACAGCATAGCCATCCGCTTAATGCTTACAATAAAAGGAATTGCCCTGAAACCTCTGACTAGGACAAGTAATCCACCTACACAAGCAAGGAGATAATGAAGACCTTAGCGATTATCAACGGATTACTTTATTACAAAACATTCACAAAGTATTCCCATAATACTTGCACATTGAATAACGAACATTCGAGATGAAAACCAACCACATGAACAGGCATGGTTTAGAAGGTGCTTATTGACGATAGACCACCTACAGACATTAAACCAGCCCATCGGAAACACATCAGAACATAGCAAACCACTTTGTTTGACTCTGCGTTGAACATGAAAGAGATTCTGGCTCTACATCAGACAAGACAATCTTCAACAATGCTAGAACAAGGTATAAATGAGGATTATACAAAAGTAATAGAGAATCTATAATTCATTCAGAACATATGCAAAAAGACACTGTAACGATAGGTCTTCATGAAGATACCATCAAAATGATGATTTGAAATGATGAAAACAGGAGTCATAATATCACTGAAACTCTTCACAACAAGCCTTAAAAGTACATTTCAGAAAACTGACTGCGAAAACATGGGAGTAAACATAGACGGAGGATATTTGAACAATTTTAGGTCCTGCGATGATGATGTATTTATAGCACAAACTGCCGAGGATCTACAAACTTGCTAAGTTATCTGAATAGAGAAACAAAAAATAAGCTTAAAGATGAACAAATCAAAGACAAAAGTAATGTTTAATGAAAAGGTTGCGAGAGAGACCGTAAGAATAGATTGTGAAGCCTTTGAAGAAGTTAAGGAATGTATTCACCTTGGTCAAGTGATGGAGCCAGGGGAAGGTGACGGAGATGAAATATGACGGTGCAGAAAGATTGGAAAACATTTGGTATGAAATGAGACGTACGGAAAAGCAAATTGCCTGTATGTGCAAAGTATAAAATCAATGCATAATACCAGCTATGACATAAGTGGACGAAGCATTGAAACTTACAAAACCACTTCAAAACAAACTCAAAATAGCACAGAGGTAAGAGCAATGTTAGGAATAACCCTTAGCGATAGAAAAAGATCTACCTGAGGGCCAGGGTGAAGAATATAGTACAACAAATTAAACAACTAAAATGGAGATGAGCAAAAGACTAATCGACTGGTGACCGTTGGGCAGTAAACGCACTAGGAAAGAACAGACCTAAAATTCAGCGACAAAATAGGGGGGGGGGGTGCGAGTGATTTTTTTAATTTATTTTTATCGGGTATTATTTTATCTCATTTTTTCAATTTGTTGTTTTTAAATTTTAGTATTTTGATTGGTAATTTTGATTTAGTCAGTCAAATCTTGTCGTAGTTTTTAAGTAGAAATTTCGCCTTGTGACTACAATTAGTTTATTTTTTTGTAAATTCTACTATGTGTAATTTTTCTTCTAGACAGTCGGCATTTTGGGCTGTTTTTTTTACATAGTGTTGTTGATTGGAAAAATTCTCATTTTGTTGTGGTTATATTATTTTTCTTTTTGAGATTCCATTTGTATTTGAACAATGCTTCGTTGTTGAATGATTTGTTGTGGTTATTCAACTTGATTTCGGAACTAATTTCTAAGGCTCCTACCGAAAATTTACCATAGTCAGATTCTTCAAAGGAGTTCTCAGTGGCTTTGCGAATTATGTTGTCCTGCGTGTAATTATTTTGTTTTGTTGGGCATTTGTCAGTGTCCTTGCAGTTGGAATTTGTTTTGTTTTTTATTGTTGTTTTTGTTTCATTCATTTATGAACGTTTTGTTGCGTTTTGAAAATTATTTTAGTTATGTTGTCTGTGCATAAGGAGTATATTTTAGGGGCATTTTGTTGAAGACTCTGTGTAAAATGTTTTCTCTTTTGTTTGGATATTAGGTTTAGAAATGTTTTACAATATTTGTTTCAGCGTTCTAATTGAACGATGGGTTAAACCATTATTTTCCTGTCCCGTTTACTTCTAGTACTTTGGGGGGTTGGTATTTTGATTCTGGGTTTAATTTGCTTTGTTTTCAAGGCTTTTTTATGGTTCTATAGCATTGTCAAGTATTTGAGGGGTTCATTATTTGAGAGTCTTTTGCTGTGAATGTTGGAATTTTTAGAAATGATTCCAAATGAATGGTTTGAACAAACCAGTCTTGTATGGCTTTAGTGATACTCGATAGGTTGAGGTTTAATCATAGCATCTTTTCAAAAATCGTTTTGCTAACATGACCTACATCATTATTGCCGGGTCTATAGGACGGCATTCAATTTGTTGGCGTGAAAAAAATTTTTATATTACTTGAGTGTTATGTATGCATGTTGTTTTTGTATTGTACTTACCCTGTCTTCTATTTTTAATTTTTCTGCTCTGAGTTAGGTTTTTTGTATTATGAGAGGACAAAGGCAAAACCAGAAATATGTATATAGTTAAATCAGAAAAAATATGAAAAACAAAAAAAAAAAGATTACGAACTTTTACAAAAAAAGCAGTAACTATGGAAAAACGATCAAAACAAAATTGAAATAACTCGACAGAAAAATAAAGAATGAGAATTATGGAAAAAAAAGACAAATGGAAAACTAAAATAACCAATGTAGAGAAAGTAATTAAAAACTGACAAAAGTTGAACTAGAGAAAAAAATTCCGAGTGACGATACCACCAGAAATTCAAGTTTGTGCGACAATTTTTCTGTGGCAATCATTACTATGATAAGTTCACCAGTTCTATTCTTATAAAAAATAATATCGAGCATTATGTCTGTGAAACAAATATTTGAGTAATGATATGTATATATATATATATATATATATATATATATATATATATATATATATATATATATATATTTCTGGATAGCTAAGTAGCAAATGATGGCTGTCTTAATTGGTAGTTTATTTGAAAAGCGTGTGTCTTTGATAGAGTAAAAATCCATATACTTATTGAGGCAGAAATGAATTTTATGATATACAATATATATATATATATATATATATATATATATATATATATATATATATATATATTGTAAATTATTTTTGTTTTTTCAATAGAAAACGTCGGATCTAATTTTCTTAAAATATGGTTGGTATAGTAATCATATTGATGGATACTCCCGACTGTATTGTTTCACAATCCCATGATGTTCAGGGAAGTTTTGTATCTGAAAAATTACGTTTTAATTTTGTTATGCGGGTGCTGGTACTTTCATCAAGTTGTATTTCCATCATTATATGTGCCTAGTTTGGATTTGATTTATTTCCCTTTCACTGTATGAGGTATTTTAATGAACATACTTTTATCTGATACTTACCGTTTCACGTCTTAAATTTAGATTTGAAAGTCTGCATTCAATGTGTTTATTTCTTCGATGTCTTTTTAAAATCATTCCATGAAGTCGTTCATAACCAGGATTGCTACACTATCGTTAATCATTTTCAGGAATTTTTGTTTCAATTCATTTTTTCAAATATTTCTATCTATTCTAATGATGGTTCATTTATTTCTATAGTTACTTTTTATTGTTTCTTATAGTCTCATTAGTACTTTCATTATGTTGACATAAATCCATGCGTTAGAATTTTTTTTGTCAAATTTTCCCAGAGTTTTTACTTGTATCAACGATTTCCTCTCTCACTTTCTCTCTCTCTCTCTCTCTCTCTCTCTCTCTCTCTATATATATATATATATATATATATATATATATATATATATTCACAATTTCACGGCCGTAGGCTCATTATGGCTGAGGTTAACAGCCTGGAGTTCAAGTATTTCAAAGGTAAATTGTGTAGCTTTCAAGTAAATCGTAGGAACTTCTCACGGAACGTCGAATAAAGTTTATAGTTTAACTAACAACAAACTAACTGAAATACGAAAGTAAATCCAAATAAAAACTTTTTTTTTCTTAATTTCAAATTTTTCTTGCAGCAGACACATCGAAGTGGATGTACGAATTTATATGTTCGAATCGTAGTAATGGCAGAATTTTTCAGTCCTTAGGAAAAGAATGAATCAAGATTCAGTTGAGACTTTTTTGTCTGGTAATTCTTCGATGACAGGCATCCAAATATTTCAATAACCAATAAATGAGTTTTTATACTTCTTAAGGGTAAATATTTGTTAAAATAGTTGGTCGAAAATTGCTTTAGTTTACATTGCAGAAAAACTCTCTCATTCCTTTATCATGCAATATCATATGAATGAAAAAGAATGTAATATGAATATGAATTACTTGAAAAGAAAATGAATAGTTATTTTGACTGGCTTGGGTCTAGTAATGTAAATAAAAACGATATATTGATGTATCCATTTTAGTTTTCTTTACCTAAGTGTTCTGAACGTTACTTTTTGCAAAGACTCAAAAATGCGTCTTTCACAGAATTCTTTCGAAATTATAGTCAAAAGCGTTCAAAAGTGAAAGATCTAAAGACAAAGATGTATATATATATATATATATATATATATAGAGAGAGAGAGAGAGAGAGAGAGAGAGAGAGAGAGAGAGAGAGACAGAGAGACAGAGAGACAGACAGACAGACAGACAGACAGAGTGAGAGAGATATAGATAGATAGATAGATAGATATAACTATGGAATTGAACATTATGGTGGATGGGGAATTGTGCGTAAGTAGATATATTGCTTGATTCAGTTCTACTGACCGCCCAGTTCTGCGTAAGGCAGAGGTAGAGCGAAGGTTTGGGCCCTACCGAACAGTAATATAAATATACATATATGTGTGTGTGTGTGTGTGTGTGTGTGTGCGTGTGTGTGGATGACATGTGTATCTATGTATTGGTATGACATGCATATTTATGTGTAAATTTTAATGCAAAAAGACACGACAAAAAAAAACCTAAGAAAGTAACAAAAACAAAACTGACCGCTGTAAGGTCCACCTTAACTCCTGACTCTATTCAGACTGAATACGATTATGGTACCTTTTCAAATGAATATATAACAAATAAATTCATGAATATATCAAATAAGTCAGTTTAGAATAGTTTATAAAAAAAGTCGCCAAGCAATCAGTTGGTTGTGATCACGGAAAGGAAAACAAAGTGAAAAATAACTTGGTTTGACTTAGAATTGAAATATTAAAAATATGGTTTAGAATTGAAATATTAAAAACAAACAATGAAGACATTTAGAACGACCTAGAAAAATGAAAGACGTATCCAAGTTTTAGAAATTGTAATAAGCCACGAGATTCTCGGAAGGAAAAACTGCATTCTATACTTTTTCTACACCGGGGAAAAGCATATGCACATATGGGCGTGTATTTATCTATATTGCGTGGGTGAGCCTTGCAAATATCTTGAAATGTATTCTTCATTTTCTTGAAATCACGTATTCTCCTATTTTAAGCAAGAGAAGGAGAGGAATAAGTACCGTTGTTCTCTCTTGGACTCTCTCTGATTTTCTTCTTCTCTTCGTCTTTCTTTGATCTGTTGATAATGAAGAACTTCGAGCCATTACAATTTAGATTGAGGGAATTGATTGATTTTTACTCGAGTAGTGGTTCTTCAGAATTTGCAATTAAAATCAGAGTAGGGTCGTTTCAGCTGCACTAACATGCACACACACTATCCAACCATACTGTGAAGACACACACACATTCATACCCATTGATATTTCATCCCCTTTACCTCTCTTTCTAAAGGGAGTTCCAGCATCAACCCCCTCCTCAAAAAATTTACCAAGAACTGGAATTTCATGACCCCAAATTTAATTCAAATCAAGATTAATTTACAAATTACCAGAATTTAACCCTTTTTACTGGACAGTGGAAAGTAATGACCAGAAATAGAATTACATTAGCCTTCTGAAGACATGTACGAAACTGGCTAAAATTTATATATATATATATATATATATATATAATATATATATATATATATATATATATATATATATATATATATATATATATATATATATATATATATATATATATGAGTGTGTGTGCACGTTAATGCAACTGAAACGACCGTAGTCTGATTTTGATTGTAAATTCTGAAGAGCTTCAACTCGACTGATCAACATAAATGTAAAAATGACCTAAATTTAATCCCCTCAACTGGATAGTGACAAATTATGACCAGAAACAAAAACGCACGAAAGCGGTTAGGGCTTGTTAAAAAAAACTATTATAAATCAAAACCATTGCTAAAAATTTTGGCTTTCCTTTTTTCACAAATTCATTTAACCGTTATTGCAGAATTCATCTACCTTTTTTCGTTTATATATGTATGTATGTATGTGTGTGTGTGTGTGTGTGTGTGTGTGTAATCAGGAGATTGTTAATATTATTACATTTTGATAACCAGCAGAATTCATCAAACACTGAATTTCAGCTAGAAAGTAAAGCAGACAAGGTTGTTATGATTTAGTTGGCACTGGCATTTTCATCTCATATATACACAGGAGGCTACACAAGAAACAGTACATACTTATATAAAAGACAAAATATTTACATGGACAGAGCTTTGCGAAGGAGATGGGTGGTGCCTGTGATGGAAATTTTCTATGTCTCATAGATGCTTGGGTTTCCTGGTATTCAACCTAGATATTTGTTGACCCCCTCTTTTATCATCCCAAAGACTCCTATAAAACAGGTATTGTTTCAATCTTAAGTTGCCACATTTTTCCGATCTCAATATCCAGTTCTTTGTACCTGAACAATTTTTCGATTTCTTTTACAGACATGTTTCTGTCATATCTATGAATAGGTACCCCTTTTCCTTTCTGTCCTTATTAATTATGTTTAGGCAGTTGGCTTTGATGGTTCGATCCGTGTGTACTTGGAAATCCTATGATATTGCCCCATTTTGTGTTTCAGTTACAGGTTTTGGGCGATGTTCTTACCAATTGTGTGTGTGGTGTGCTATAGTAACTAAAGACTATCCAATGGATGTACCGGTACTCCCTATCGCACCTAAGTATCTATTCATTTGAGGCTAGAACCGAACATACTGATATGTGGTCAGTAGTCTCAGCTGCGCTGTCACAGGACCTGCAGATAGGGGTTGCGCCGTTTTTGATAACGTGTGCTAGGTACTTCCTGGCAAGAAGGCAGATCTGGTCTTAGGCAGAAGTCGATCAAAGGGCTTCATCCTTGGATGAAGCCCTCTGTTTCAGCTCTTAACCCAGAATTTCGTAGTCACTGATGGGTTTTATCTGAATAAGCATCTTGGGTGTGTGATAGTTATTAGCCGTCCAGGGGGTTCTGTGCCCTGGGTTTTTTCAATCATCCTTGTTGTGTGGCTCTTGTTTTCATTTCTTTTTTTCTTTTTTTCTTGCAACCTCAGTTGCAGTTTGGGTTGGGGTTTGTTGGATTATGTCGGTCAAGTTTAATTCATCCCGAAATGCTTTCGATTCCCTCACAATCATTATTATCATTCGTTTTGCTACAACTCAAACGAAGTATTCATAGCCTTTCATAGGTTGATTCACCAAAGAACACCTAATGACGAGAGAAAGAGATATTTGAGTTTGAATTGTAATCAGGCAAACATTCCTTTCCCTGGATGTTTGTAAAAAGACAATGTTGCTTTTTCAGACGTCTACTTTTTTGCCTATTTTTTATTCCCAAAACATTCTGAGGATAACACAACTAACGAAGG
Source organism: Thysanoteuthis rhombus (assembly GCA_963457665.1). NCBI lineage: Eukaryota > Metazoa > Mollusca > Cephalopoda > Oegopsida > Thysanoteuthidae > Thysanoteuthis > Thysanoteuthis major. The sequence continues at coordinate 20,242,353 of OY735201.1, forward strand.
TGAGTAAAAATTCAAGGAAATAAGCTCTTTTTGTTGTTCGAAAATCAACCCCAAATTTTGTTAAGTTTTATTTTTTATGCAGTCATAATTCTATATATATATATATATATATATATATATATATATATATATATATATATATATATATATATATATATATATATATATAAACAAACAATAGATTGAAGCCATCGAATTTTGTAAAAATTCATGGAAATATCTTAGTTTTACGTTAATTCAAATGTTGATGTATATTTCAAAGGTTTATTTGTCAACTTCATCCTGTGATTTCAAGTTAAACTAGCCAACCAAAAATAAATAAAAACGATGAATTGAATCCAAACTGGTGAAGATTCCTGAAATCGAACTCAGAGACATTGCTATATAAACACGTTTCCCTTTGCAGAATGGTCTGTTTGTAATGAATTTGATCTTTGTTACTCTGGAGCTTTTTCTTTTCAAATTTTCGAGAATAAAAACTATTTTTAAGGACGGGGGGGGGCTCTAAATGGGTTATCGATTTGTAACGTGGTATATTAGAAAACTGGGCCCTGAATTTTGTCCATCGCTGAGATACCAGATAGTCAATTTTCAATATAAATTGCTCCTAAATCCGACCCTGGATTTCTGAGGGAAAACTGCCTTTTCCTCAATGCAATGTAGACAAATCCAACTTCATTAGTGCGGTTATTCTTCTCCTAATGATCCTATATGCTTTATAACTTCACTGAGCGAGGTCATATTATAATTCAATGTAATGTTTTCAGTTGACACTTACATTTGTACAGCGGTGCTTTAACTGTACCAACCCTAGCCCCAACCTCAAATCTAATACCATCTCTAATCCTCACCCTATCATAAAAGTCAACCCCAAGCCTAACCCAACCCAAAGCATAATCCCATCCTTCAGCTAACCTCAAGTTTACTCGAGAAAAAAGGGCAGTCTGAAAATCAGAGTCCCATTTAGCGCATTATTGTATTGAAAAATGATCAGTTTTACACGATAACTGCATTGCATATCGATCCTTCTTTTTCGAAGATGTAGAATCTCCGTCTTCCCACGGGAGTCCATCTTTGACAAAAAAATGGCAGTGCAGGGAGCGCTAAATTAGCACGAAAGCGCTTAAATATATCAACCTATTTTGACCAGTTATAACCATTTTTAACATCTTTTAAATGTTTTGTTTTGTTGTTTTTTTTGTTTCTTCTTTTGTGGCCAGAAACTCACTAAAAAGTGCTAAAGAGATTTATCTACGTAATCAAAAATATATAAAAATAATAAATTAAAGTCATCAAATTTTAGTGGAAAAAGTACATACCAGTGTATGATTTTTACGTTCCTGAGGATTGTTGAAAATAACTAAATGGGTAATTGAAATGGAAATCATAAAACCTTAGCTTTTACCATCACATGATCTGTACTTTAAATATCTTTGTACTATGAGGTCTGCTACGCTGTGATTGGTCAATCCATTAAAGTAACCAATCACAAGAGAATTTTGAAGCACAATTTGAGTGAAGCAAACATCAGGCATTAATCTTTTGGTTTTGTGAAATGTTTTTTCTTGCTAGTTTCATCATTACCTTTTAATTTTTCTGTATATTGAATAAATGAAAACATTACTTATTCCATTGAAAAAGATTTCACAATAAACTTGATTCAAATAGTTTGATAAAAAGGGGGACAAAGAGGAGAAAGAAAATGGGCTGGTAGAACGAGGAAGGGGGGAATTCAGGGAATTAAATAAAAGGGTAGAAAAAGAAGGGAGGAAGATAGATTAGTAGTTTACAGGAGTGATAGAAAGAGGAAGAGGCAAAGGAGATTCAGGTAGTCTAATGAGAGGGAAGGAAGAGAGAGGAGGAAAACAGGTATATAGTGGAAAAGAGAGGATGTGAAAAGAACTTTACTTTAATAGGAGAAGAGGGAAATAGTCAATGAAAGAGAAGAAGTGAGGGGGTAAGAAAATCAGGTAGTTTCTGAGTGGATGGGAATAGTCAGTGGAGATATGAGAGTTAGACAGTTATATCAGAAAAGCGGGGGAAAGGAGGAAAGGAGGGAGATAAATAAGAAAACTGGAAGGAGATGGCTGGAAAAAAAAGTTAGATGTGAGAACGGTCGCTTATGAAATCAACCAATGTTCGCATAGCATTTACGGCCGGGCAAAAAATATTTGAAGTGATAAGGGAGATAATAATAAGATACAGATAGAAGAGCAGAGGCATTAGATAATCGATTATCTTAGTTGGTGATACACGTGCAGAAGAGAAAATAGCACCCGTAACTTCGTTTTATTTCATTGAAATTTGTAATGAAATATGTTCTAAGTACACTTATTTATATATTGAATTTTTAATTTTTCGAGGTTAGTGGCTGAACATGTTTAAATCAAGACTTTCCCAAATTTTTTTTGTTCGGAAAAAGAAAAACATAATTAATACCATCCTGACGCGAAAATATGACTAGAGTGTTTTTCATAATCCTGTAACTACTACTTTTCTAGAACTAAACCACTTTGGGGAGTAATTTTAAATTTTTAAATTCCATTTATGATTTTTTTAACTTACGTACAAGTAATTTAGATAATAAAGAACGTTTTCACCTTCATAAAATAATTTTTTCCTGTTTTCATTCAAGTATTTAGGATATGTCCAACGAAGGACACTGCTGCTGTTGCTGGTGGCAATAGGGGTGGTAGGAGGAAGAAGAGGATGACGATGACAATCTGGATGCACCTTTTATAGCCTTTATTTCACGAGTAAAGTGCAGTATCCGTTCTTCCCACGTTAATGAAACATAACATTAACTTAAGTTTAAACGTTATTATGATTGTATTTTGCATGTTTCCGTCACGAATTTTATATTCAATTAAAAAATTTCTTTCAATTTTACAAGAATAGTAGTTATAAATTTCATTTATTGCCTTCACTGAAAAGCATGAGACCTTGGATTCCTTCTTTCAATTTTGATCATCATCATCATCATCATCATCATCATCATCATCATCGTCGTCGTCGTCGTCATCATCATCATCATCATCATCATCATCCACAATAAGTGCATCGCTGGACGAAGGCCTTTCCTATTTCTTTCCATGACGACCACAATTGTGCTAACCTTTGCCATGTCTTATCGGAAAACCTTTCTATCTCATCCTTCAATCCAGTATCTGATCCTTTCCTACTGCGTTTACTGTCCCATGGGTACCAATTGGTTATTCTTTTGCTACCTTTGTTGTCTTTTCTTACTAAATGTCCAGCTTATATCCGTTTCTGTCCCTTAATCATTTGTATGATAACCGCCATTGTCGTCCCCCTTCTCATACACAATGACCATTCTCCGACGTTTAGTGTTCCATTAGGATACATAATTGTCACTGATTCCTCTAGGTCAGTGACAACAACGAACAGGATTTAACCGAGACACGTACAGTTTTATCCTCACTCAGAAATTATTCTGCATTCAGATCCCCGTTGGTAATTCATTATGTCCAGGGGAAAAGTTTATATGCAATAAAAAGCAAAAAAAAAAAAAAATTGATGAACGAAAATAGTATCAAAACATTATTTATGATAATTAACAATGCTCATCAGATAAAATACATAGATAAATAGATTGGATTACCGATATTTAAGTAACTGTTTAAAATGAATATGGCGCAGAAGAGATCGGGGTAGGGGACGAGTTTAAGTGTTTGATTTGCCACTGATACTTGTATCTCAATGACAAGAGCGGTTAAACAAACTTACAGCATATTGTGGTGAGTTAAATTCTCCCCCCGAATTCATTCTTCATGGTAATCCAGGATGATGATGTATTCACTCACTGCCGAAGGGAAACCGGCGTAAGATTAGTCGCAATAAGGAGTAACAAAAGTTGAGATGGAAGTGAATAGTCTCAAAAATTGCTAATGATTTACAATAATTTCTCTAATAAGATAAATGGATAGAAACATGAATTGGATTACCGATATTGAATTACTAGTCATTAAATGAAATTACGCAGAAGAGATCAGCGTAGGGGATGAGTTTAAATGTTTGATTTGGGCTCAGGCTTGCAACTGATTCCTGTGGCTCAGTGGTAAGAAAGATCAAGCGATAACTGGAGCACCAACATTCTAATATTTATTGCATTATGTGTGGTTAATTTATTTACTCACTTCTGAATGAAAACTGGTGAGAGTTTATTTGCGTATAATGCAACTGAAATTGAGATGGAGGTAAATAGCAGCGAAAACTTATAAGTGATGATTGGCAATACTTAATCTGGAGTTCCACTGTTTGATTTTGACTCGCCGTTGGCAATGATTCTTGTAGCTCAGTGGCAAGATTGGTCATCAATCGAGCGACCGTCAAGCATAGTGTTGTGAGTTTGATTCTCTCCCAGGTATTATTCTTCATTCTGATTCTAAATAGGGATCCGAATAAATCTAATTATTCGCCCGTGGATGCCTGAAAGACAAAAACATAAATGTATGTGCGTAGTGAATCTATTCACAATATATATATATATATATATATATATATATATATATATATATATATATATATATATATATATATATATATATATATATATACATATATATATATATAGTAGACTTTTCCTCTTTGCGAAGGATCAAAAGGGACAGAACACTTATCATTCCCAACATGTCAAAATTGAAGGGAAACCTTTCCCCCATCCTAAGAAGTTAACAACAAAGAGAAACACGCCTATGTGGTTTCATGTGGTTAAAAGTGAAAAAAAACTTTTCATTACCATTGAAGGTTCAAATTGGAGGGATACTTTTCAGCCGTGTAAAGGGTCAAAAGTGACAGTAAACTTTCCCCTTTTAAGTTGACAAAAGTGAAAGACCTTTGAAAATGAAGAGACCTTCAGCTAAATTAAAATTAAATCAATAAGTTTTGGGAAAAAAGCATTCTTTAAGGGAACCCCTTTTTAACGGGTCAGAATAAAGGAGAATTTTGAAATTTAGGGGGTAAGGAAAGCATTTTTTAAACAATTAAGAGAGGGGGCTCTATTTACAACTAAAATGTATGACTAAACCCTTACTTTCCATTCAATGATGAACCGTCCGTGAGACGGATATTCAGCTAGTATATATGTGTGAATATACACAAATGTATCGACATATTTCATATTGGATTTTGCATTTGCACACTTGAATCATATTAGGCTGTGTTTGTGTGCGTAGATATCTGTATGTGCGTGTCCAATTCAATAAAAATTGTCTATTCTATGGTATGCAAGGCATGATCACCCATATATATATATATATATATATATATATATATATATATATATATATATATATATATATCAGCAGGGCTTCATGCCGTTGCCTTCGGAATCGGAGAACGTCTTAGACACCCTGAGCCGGTCCACACACTCTCGCTTACATTTGAACATAGTTTCCCTATTATGTCAAATTTGAGGTGGGTGTTTACCTGTCAACGCCTGGATTCTCTGCTAGACATAAGCAGCAGCAGCTTTTCACCGTCCGTCATTGGACATGGACCTTTCCCAGGATTCGCCAGACCTCTTTACGATGGGTGTCGCAAAGCAAATATTTTCTACTTCATCACACCATGTTGTATTTTGCCGGCTACAGTTTCGCAAATTCTTTTATACAAAGGAGGATGTATTCTTCGTCTATTCTGATTTCTTTTTAGTACTTTTACATAAATCTTTTCTGTCAGTGTGTGACAGGAATCTTGGCGTTGCCCGGGAAATGAATAACTGCACAATAAATAAAACATCTTCTTCAGTTTATATCACAAATGTTTTATTTCTTGTGCAGTTATTTCGCAGAAATACTTCAACTAAATGCAGTTACACAACTCAACCATGTGGGCGGGATGGCTTGGGCAAAAAAATGGATTGAGAGTATTTAGTGAACTAACTGGCTGCTTGTATGGTCGAATCTTGGTATGGATGTCGCACACCTTCAGGCAGCTTCAGGCAGACTACCGGGAAGACTGGGGTAGGCCCACACGAATCCTCAGACAGATCAACGTAGTCAGCTTTTCCTGTCATCGTTATTAAAATATTTGGAAGTGGACGTCTGGGAATTCTAAAATGATTTCTTTCAATCTGGAATGATGTTTGGCAATCCTTCGTCCGGTGAAAGCAAAAATGTCAACCATTGACGAAATCGACTACGATGCAGAAACGTGACTTAACAGAAATTTAACAGATTATCCATTGTATCAAATTACGATTGCAAAATGTAAAATTCTACACACTCACTCACTCGATGTCAAAAACTTTGCGCAATTTTTGTGTGTTATTCTAGTGAGCGAGTGCCCCATGAAAGGAAAACAGAACTCAATACATAAATTATATTGTCATTATTTTGAATATAACCTAGCGTAACGATTAATTTTTGCCCTTTCCAGCATAAGTAATCAATTTCGACGGTGGTTAACATTTTTGCGATCACAAAACGAAGGATTGCCCGATATTTTTTACACAAAAAAGAACCCTGCACTAAGAACTTGAAAATAATTCATTTAAAAAATAATTTGACCAGTATTTCATTCAGAAACTTCCAATTTTTGATTAAAAATGAATGTGTGTAAAAGTTTACCGTGAGACTAAATATCTGAAAATTTCGTTCATTCGTAAAATTAAATGGAAATAAATTTCGCAAAAATACTTTCGCGAAATACAGTTATTCTAAGATATGTTTATAGACGATTGATAACCGACTACATTCTTCTGATCGATGTTCTAGTTTGATCTGGTTAGAACCATGAATCAATCTTTAAGTTATTTTTTTTCTTTCAGATTTCCTGAGTAGTCGGAGACCTCAAGTTTTCTCCTTGTTTCCTGACATGAAAACGACTTTTTTCTGCTTCTTGATTGGTGTACACAGACTGATGCCGTTATTGATATGCTTGTGAACGTACTCTTTGTACAGTTTTTGGCTACTTTTGTCAACATTCAAAATGTGTAGGATACTCTCCTGGAGAAGTAATGCATGAGTCATAAAGTTGTAAAGCTGATCTTCTTCTGTTGGCCATCCAAGTGCCTGCACAGATCCCAACATTATCCCTTTGATTCCCCAGGCTCTGAAAATTCCAAAAATGTATGGATTTGCTAATCTACAGAATCTTCAAACGAAAATACATTGTGAACCTGACTAATCGTGCAAAATATATATTTTATGATAGCCATTCTTATATCACAAATTGGTAGCCATGCAGATGTCTGCAAATTCCAACGTTCATTTTCAGATTCTGAAAACGTATAATTTTGCAAATCTACTGAAACTTAATATTTTCATACAAAGTGAATGGCACCCTTTTTGCATTTGCTTGAACTCAGTTTAATGACTGCTCCAGTGCATCCGCCGATTAAGACGGGCACATCATCTTTAATTTCCTATCCATGCATACTTGGAATTGCCTGAATAACATCATCATGAACGCAATCCAAGATGCCAATGTAAACTTTCCAGAAAACTTACTTGTCTGGACACAGGCAGTAAAAGTATGGAAACCCGATGTGGCAGCACTCTTGTCTGGACATAATGAGGTATATGGAGTCGCAATATCAATTGTTTGCTTCACTTTTCCCTTGTCAGTTACAAAAGATGTTTGTGTATGTAGGTCTCAACAGTTTCTATTGGTACTTAGTATTGAATGAAAAAGAAATGATTAAATACTTGAATGAAAAATATGTAATTGAATTTGGGGGCGGATCCAGGAGCTTGTTTTCGGTTTGGAGAGATTTTTGCGTTTTTTGTTTTTTTTTTTCATACCAGCTCCAAACTGTCTAAACGATATCTCCGAAAATTTCTAATGAACTACGATGAAATGTTGTGGAAGATGAAGATGAAAAAGAGTGATAAAAATTGTCAGCTCCAGGAGATTTCCGTTTTTTTTAAATACATTTCTGGAATTGCTCCTGTCTGCCCATGCCATATATCAATGAATATCTGTGAAATTTTGTGGAATTGTGAGTCACTGGGTACGAAAGGAGATGACAGAAATTACGGTGGTGTGACTAGCTAGATAAATTCAGAGAGTACTGGCTCTGCAATGCTCATGATAGACCAGTCTGGCGAATCTTTGGGAAGGTTTATGTCTTACGTTGGAAGATGACTGACTGATGATGATGAAGTGAGTTTGGTCCTCAGTGGGCGCTCTGATAACGTGTCACATGCCATGCTAATCTATGTTTAGAAAATATCTCTATCTCCATGCTGAAAAAATGGATATTGTTCCAACAAAATTAAGTGAAGAAAGTTGTTTTTGCAAAGTTCCACTGTATAACGTTTTTTTTTTTTTCATGGTGGGGATGATACCAGTAAAATAAGGAGAGTGGATGAACAGATTTTACACATTCTTCCTAATCTTACTTAGTAATACAATCATTCAAAGTCCTGGAAGTTTCCAATTTGCCCAATAGATAACTAGTCTTTAGTCAACATGGGGTAATTGATTACAGAAATAACTACAACTTTAGTTTGGGTTGCATCACAGGTAGGGTTTATCCGCTCGATTTTCTTCTGTTCTTCATCATAAAAACGGTCTATGATGGAAGATTACAAAAAAAGTGATTTTTCAAAACTGTTTTCATTACAAAGTCATTAACAACAAAAATCCACTACAACTACCTTACACGTAGGCTTTGCTTGATGAAATTTATCATCGTTTTCTCACATCAGTCTTCGACATGAGCCCTGAAGAAACCTTAGCTACCAAAAATTTGTGATGAACTAATAAGTAGATATTTCCTTTCCACATAGAACCATATATTTTTGATAGATCCTAACGATGATATCAGAAGTTGGTTTGCATGAAGTTTGAGATTAAAACCGACACAATGGATTTAAAATTCACTAAGGTACACACCCTATAGAAGTAACACGAACAGCGAGTCATGTCTGTTGTTATACTTACTGACACTTCCCCATTAAATAATTCCTTTAGATAACCTACATAAGTTAGCTCTATTTCAGAAAATTAAATGAAGTGTAGTATAAGATAATATCCATATACAATACCTTATAATAATTCCTAATATGAAATAATAAGTTACATGTATGACATAAGCTATATAGTAAAATCATAGCTGAAAGGGAAGTGATGTCTGATCAACACAGCGGGGATGCCATGTTAATATAACTGTTTTGTTTTTTAAAATCACCGAAACGGTTACATAGCAAGCAACTGATGATCTCGAGAGAAAATTTACACATAGTACCATGATGAAAAAAGTATTTGTAAATCATTAAAAAGAAACTCAAGAAAATTACAAGAATTCCATTGGCAGATATTGGGAAGTAAGTGACTGAAGTGACATTTTTTTTTAAATTTTTAGTGTTTAAAGCTTTATATATATATATATATATATATATATATATATATATATATATATATATATATATATATATATATATATATATATATATATATATATATATATATAACTTAATAGTTGTGTCATCCACAAACAGCTGTTTCGTTGTATTTGCAACTCTTCAGTGTGGTTAAAGAAAATCCAATACCACTTAGTAGGATCGAAATCTTCAGGCTTAGGGGCTAGCATTTTACCCTTACCCTATGCAGGTTGATCTATCTGCACTTGATTTTTACGGTTTCGTAGGGGAAGTAAGGTTTTGATTTCTGTGCAACTGGTCACCATAAATTATGTTGGTTGTATTAGAGTGTCGCTAACACTGATATAACTGACATAATTTTATGACCAGTTTGGATCTTGGGTTCTTATCTAAATTAGCAACGCTGAAGAGAAGTGAGCGAAATACTTCGGAGAATTAATTTACATGACTAGTATGGCACTTTTTGAATGAGCTTGCATTAGTCTATATAAAATTGCTTTTACATTGGTTGTAGCTAAGTTCTCCCTCCTTCAGTATCACATATCTTGTTCAGCAGTCTTTTTCTTCAGTTTTGACCCTTTCTGGGGGATAAAAAAAGCCATTGTTTTGATTCCTCAAAGGAATAAAAAGTTTTCTTTCTTTTTTTTTTTTTTGACCGCTCGAAGGTGAAACAGAATGTCCGTCTTAACCCCTTAAAGGTGAAAATTGTTTGCATTCATTTTTTACCCTTTGAAGGACGGGGGACTCATCCTTTAGAGGGAAAAAGGTTTCCATTCATTTATACCCCTCAAAGGGAAAAATAATTTCCTTCCATTTTTGACAAGCTTGACGAGGGAACAGTGCCCCGCTTGAAGAGGAAAAAAAAACTTTTACATAATCTTTAAAATTTAGAATTTATGCTTACATCGTAAGTAGAACAACTTTCTAAAACCTTGAAAATATTTAATTTCTTCAATCCTTTTACTTCAAAATCATCTTCTAGGTTCATTGAGTATGGATGCCAAAATTCCATTAGGCTGTGCCTATTTTTTGGTGATATCTATAGCACGACAGAGAGACGGTCGGTATGACACTTCTCCTCTTATATATACAGTTAGCTTGGTGAGTTTGTGGATTTAATTTCAAGTATTGTTGATAAAAATCCTAGAAATCTTTTGAGAAAAGTAATTATTAACTTGTACGATTTACAAACGAATCTGCAACACAAACATGATTACCTCATCAGTTACGTCATGACCAAGTAACCATGGCAACAATCAACCGTTTGCACTTGTAAACAGCTAAAAAAAGGAAATATATATTTTGAAGTGTCGTTCTTGGGGGCAGAAAGGAAGGAAGAGGAAGAAAATGAGATTCTCATGCGATTTAGTTGATTACAGGACTGACTGACTGACTGGGTGAGGGGTTCGTCCTAGATGTTTCTTTAATTATGTAATTTTTAATTCTAATTAGTTTGGGAATAACATCTAATTGAATTCAGTTAATCATTTTATCATTTATATAAAGCCCTCATTCATTTCTTTTCGTCAGTAAAAAGGCAGACATTGTTGATAATTCAATCATTGTTTGGTGAGGGCGTTCCCCAAGGATTTTCTTGCTCTGCTTTTATTAGTTCAACGCTGCCTTGAGATGCAGCAAAGACTTTGAATGAAGAAGGATTGGTTGCGTGAAGACATGCCAAGCACTTACTTCGATGCCAAATACTACGGTGGGGAAGGCAAAGAGAAAAGGCAATGGTAACATTGTGTATGCATTCAACAACTCACTTTGAATCATTGCACTTTTCTCTCTCTTCTTTCCCTCTCTATATAGTGGATGCAAAAAATATTTGACACATTGCAAAAGGTATATTCAAACATCCCTATACATCTACAAATCGACAGAATTTGGACAAAAGATTAGAACTAAATAAATAGAAAAAAGCGAGAACGTCTTAAGTTTTTCAGTTTTTTCTCATGGCTAAACTGTATGTCGGTGAATCCTGCTCACTTACTCTTTAGTCCAACCACTTGTACCTTATCGACAACAGGCATTTTATCTGTCATTATACCTGTGGTCTAATGTAGTATCCAAGTTATCAGCTGTCATCATTCCAGCGTTGTTATACAGGTTTTACCTGCTAGCCGAAGGTTGAACATTCCAATATAAACTTTTTATAAACCGAAATGGTGCAAAGCAGAGGAGCAATTAACGCTAATATATATTAAAATAAAATGAATCGACATTCTCTAATCACCCTCTATTTTTTCTTTTATTTTGCCTCTCACATTCTTTTTTCTTTTCCAATTTTGTCTCATCACCTGAAAGCAAATAATTAATCTAACTTGTATAGCATGAGCACGAGTACATACACAAGCACGCACACACACACACACACACACACACACATACGCACCCTCACATGTACACATGCACAAACAGACATGCAAGTGCGTACGAACACACGCTCATACGCACAAAAAAAAACCCAACAAAACTCAAAAATAATCCTTACTTGCCGATGTTTGAAATTCTAATTTGCACAGAACGCTCCAAGGGATTGGCGTTCCAGAAATTCCAATTATTCCATCTGCAAGCTGATAAATATCATTTTTGGACCCAATCAGATGATTATCTCAGTCAGAAAAATCATTTTCCTTATAACATTCCATCTATAAAAGTAAAAACAGCTATTTGAAAAAAAGTAATATTTCTAACAGAGAATTCATTGTGGTCTTGATTTATATTTTACCTTTTTTCCGCAAATTTCTCTCTACATCTCTATTCCTATACTACATCATGATTAGCTGGTCAGGTAAAGATCTTTCCCATCTCCTTCGATTGCGCCGACCTTTGCCATGTCTTAACGGCAAACCTTTCAAAAAACAAAAAACTTTTGTAGATATCAGAAGGAGTAATTCCGTTGATTTTTCACCTGACCCAGCTCCTCTGGTTCAGCCTGTTTGTGTGATACATAGATAATCAGTCTGGCCAACTAAGAAATTGAAGAAACTCCTGTTGACAGTTTTTCTGATTCTTTGGTTGATGGCCAATTCTAATGGTTATGGAAACAAGAAACATTCAAAGTAATAAAAACAAAGCAGATACCAGTAAGTTGTACATTTCAAGCAATTAACACACTGGCCATCCCTGTAATAAATATGTAGGTTTTAGGTTTAGGATGATTTTGTAGTTCGCTAGTAAATTTTCCAAAAGATTCTTACCCAAGTCGTCAGCAATTTTGCCATATATGTATGTATATCATTCTGTATATAACACATATACATCACCTATTCGCCTATATATATTCATATTGACGAATTATAAATTGCGTTATAGAAACTTACTTGAAATGATCTCCCATCCTAAATGGGGCTCCTGCAGGAAATCAAACCTACCACTGATAGTGTAGCCACTTCAACGTAGCGATGATTTTATAATTGTGCTAAACAGCCGCCAGTAATGCAAACGCCTAGATAACTGCTTTCAACCCAAATTCTCATCTATTCTGTATTGAACATATATATATATATATATATATATATATATATATATATATATATATATATATATAATTGTGTCATCCTCAGACAGCTGTTTCGTTGTATTACAACTCTTCAGTGTGGCTATAGACTATCCATTATCCAGTACCACGAGGTAGGATCGAAACATATATATATATATATATATATATATATATATATGTATATATATGTGTGTGTGTGTGTGTGTGTGTGTGTGTGTGTGTGTGTGCGTAAATATCAGTTTTTATGCGCTGATGTATTTGTTTGTAAATGTACATTTGTAACCACTCCAATAGCCCAAAAGTGCACCAGTTTCTAAGCAAAATGATACACAAATATATAAAAAGATGCGTATGTATACACGACTGCATATAACGGTGAGTATTCCAACGAGGAAAATACAGCAATTTTCAAAAACACAAATTTTGCATTATTAGAAGCAAGGTTTCGAAAACTGATATGAAAATTGTAGTTGTCAATTTATCAAAGTGAAGATTTTAGATGAAACTCTGTCGACCATGTGCCGTCTCGCTAAGTCACGGCAGCATACGTAGCCACAAACAAAAAAACTATCATTTCTATCATATATATAGTAATACTCAATCAATCCCACGGCACTGTCAATCCCTTTCTCCGCGATTTCCAATGCATTTCCATTGTAAAATAATTAGCAATTATCATTCTACATATGAGGTCCCTATTTCATAAATAACACTTTCCTTAATTACTGACAATCATTTTTTACTTGGTTTTCGAAGCACAGCTCACAGATTGGATGCCCAAACTTGGACGAGAAATCTCAATTAAAAAATTTCAAAAATAAATTATCAAATTCCATTTAAAAATGCTATTGTTATAATGATTTCTTTCATCTATTCATGACATGTGAATGATCCTTTCAAATTATTCTGAGTTTATAATTACGCAATAATAGCATTTTCCATTCCTTCCTAAGATAAGGTAATCAGATGTCCGCACAGACCTGAGTTTGGTCTAAAGCTGATGGAAAAGCAGCGAGATATCGACCTCTTATATGTTCTATCAACATCCGTCGTTGAGCATAGAATTTCCCGAAAATTCGCCAGACCTCTCTATCATGGGCACCGTGGAGTCAGTCATGCCATCTTACTTACTGTTGGCCACAATTACGCATATGCTCTCTGGAGATCCACGTTATAAGTTGTGATGTCCAGTGGTCGTCTGATATTCTTGCAATATGTCCTGCCCATCGCCATTTGTGTTTTCATATGGTTTCTATGATTCCTCCCCCCCCCCAATATATTGTGTTGTCTTGTAATTTCTTCATGTCTTCTCTCTAATAAAGTGTTGTCTTATGATCTCTCCGTTTGAGGGTGAGCGTCTTATATACCCGCGCTCCCAAGAGAGTAAAATGTGACACGAGGTCAGTTTAATGTGGGAATAAGGAGGGGACCCGAGAAAATTGCTCCAGTCCACATAACCGAAGTCGCAAGAACGTCAGGACAAGCCTGCCCCATTCTTTTAAGTGCAATAGGATAGCACCGCCCCGGGGCAAAGTGCTCCCCAATGATTGGGCCGAATGATAATAATATGAGGGCCTTGGAAGAGTCCATAGTCCTCAATGCACTTAGTAATACTGAGCCTCTGTGTCCTTCATGGGCTATGACATTGTGCTGGTGCACTCAGACTGACAGACATCCATCTAACAAGAGTTCAGTTCATTGGATGTCTAGGAGCAGTACCTGCACCTTGGGCATTGCCATGGCGCTGATACTACACTTTGAATAGAGCCAATAGGCCGAAAAATCCTATTTACTCGCGCTCCCATGTGAGTGGAATGTGACATAAGGTCAGTCTAATGAGGGAATAAAGAGAGCACCCCAGAAAATTGATCCAGTACCCGCATCCGTAGTCGGGAGACCACTGTTTGCAACGTATATGTATTGTACTGATCAAAAATATTTATTATATTGATACAGGCATCCCCTGACACAACGCAATTCGATGTAGCGTGGTTCACGATATGTGTATATCGAATGTTAATCTTCCCAGCCTGTCACAGAAGACAGATGGGAGTGAAATACTGCTTGCATTGTAGTAATGGCACTTGGAATGTTGATGCATTGTTGGACAAATTCCTTTGTTTTTAAAAAAGAAAAAAAGAGATAGTGACTAAATTTGCTAACAAAAAACAAAATAATAAAATGACAATGTGTTAGAGCTTATACGAGAGGATCTTGATAAACGTTTGATCAATATTATCTCCATCCAGAACACACATTATCATTCTATTCTCCTCCCAAGATACATCATTGAATTTATGTGGATTATACTTGACTTTGATATTATTAGCTTTGACTTTGACAAACCCGTTACCATCAGCATCATCAAAGAAGGCATAATTGCACAACTATCTTCAACTCCCTATTTCAAAACGTAATTAAAATCTTCAAAAATGTGTTCTCAAGTTTTCTTCAGACTGCATTCCCATTCAAAATTTCACTATACAAGTCACACAGACACACTGTCTAATGAAACCTGCCTATTCTCATAAACTATTGCTATTGTAGTGATTTCAATCTTGATTGATCTCTTGCAATTGTGACCCAGTATCAGTATAAGGTTAGCAAAAATCCATAATGCTGCATTTCAATTCGTTATCGTATATGACCTGCATTCAACAAAAATTTCGACACAGAGTAAACGCGTTTATACACACATACGCATATAATAAATATACTTACAGTGTTTAGCTTAGTGAAATACAAGCCCACGTAACAAGGCCACATCCAATGATTATACAACTGAAGTGATGGCCTCTTCGACTACCTATGTATCGATTATATATATCATTATGTCATTATAAATAGATATTATCAGGTTGTCCATAACCAAGATGGTGGCTGAAACAGCCTGAGTCAGAAAGTAATAAAAAAAATCAGTTAGTCTATGATGATACAAATGTACATAAAGTCACAATATATTCATTGAAGTGTTTGGATTATAAATTGTTATGGTTCCAACCCTAAACATTTTCAAATCGCATAAGATCAAAGTGGTGGCAAAAATGACTGTCCTGAGAGCTAGATTTATGACGTCGGTATCAGAAGAAAAATATGCTATGTTTTGGATTCTTTTTGCGTCACAAAAAGAAATTTGGTCAACGCGTCCTTTTTTCTCGTGTGGCAGTAATTTTCTCTGTGTAGTATTACTTATGCTTGTTGCTGGCAGTATCTTGAATTTTTTTTTTTTTTACCTGTAGTCTTTTGCTGTTGATCTCTAATGGCAGTTCTTATCTGATGAGACGAATTTTGGCGTAAGTTTTATATTTATCAGCCATTGAATCGCTGAAATAGCCTTTATTCATAGCATATTTTCATGCAGCTGGTTTGGTAATGGCATGTAATTGTGCCATACCATTGATGCATCCTGCAGATGCTGGACTAATTTGAATTGACTCACCACTACCACTATTTTCTCTATCGGTGAACATCTAAAACTAAACTCAAACGATGATCTATCCGTCCATCTTTAACATAAAGTGATTTGGTAAGTGTAGAAAATTCATGCCTACATCGGATTTTGGTCTCGAAGCTATCACACAACTGGAAAATAAATAAATATTGGATTTAATTTCCATTATTTTCCTTTCCAAATCACACCTTGGTTATTGAATTGAAACTCTACTGGATTCATTTACTCTTATAAGGTGATTGAACTCTTCTTCAGACCATTCTATTTCAATTACTTTTTCAAGCTTCTTGCGATTCATTATTACATATTTGCCGACACCATTTGCAGAATATGCAGTTTCCTCTAAAGTACACGGATTAAATACTTTTCTTTTAGCCAGAGTTTCTCATAAAACAGCAATAAAATTCTATTTAAGAATAAGTGTGGTAAATACTGTCACCTGTTACATCAGCACCTTTTCTATCATTTTCTCTTCCCTCTATACAATGGTAACATGTAGGTCATGGTATTTATGATGCAACTCAAACTCTACTGCATTTCAATCTGTTGGATTAATTGCAGTATTAAGTATAGCACTGAATTTTTTGTTTTGACCCTATTGCACGACTTAACTGAAATTACTTCCAGCATTGGCAGGGGCAACTCTACAAAGTTTTTCTTAGGAGGTATCAGGGAAGAAACATTTGGATTTTTCATAAACTGGTACATGGGCACGGGTAACTACGATCTTTCGAGGTAATAAAGGACCTGGCACTTCTTTAATTTCTTAGTGTGTGGTTAATTTGGAAGCAACTTTGTGAGAAAATGAATCTACATTTCTTCTAAATACACTGTAAGTTTCATATTTCGAAACTTAGTCGAAATCATATAAGATCCGAATTTTTATCAATTTGGACACGATAAAAAGTTGTTAACAAGCCATTTCTAGCTGTTAGTGTTAGGCAATAACAAGTACATCCTTCATCAGATAGTTTTTCAGTATCTAATAATTTGGCAATAAACAGAAATTTCAGAATAATGCAGGGTTTAAAAGGTTGTACAATATTTTTGAAAAAAAAAGAGTAATCGACAATATGCAAAACATTTCATTCACACAAGATGCAAATATGATGTGTTATTTGTTGATTAAAAAAAATATGATATAGGGGAAGTGTTGGTAAAGGTCTGTCTTGCTAAACAGTCTCTTGCCTTTATGTGTATGTGTCTATAATGTTTCTTTTATATGTAGAAGTAGCAAACAGAACGCCAGAAGAACATTGTTGCAAGCTACTGACAGTTGATTTGCGAAGTTGAAGCTGACGAGAATTAGTCACTTGATATAATACTGATGATGCTTGGGAAATTGGTATTCTTGGTGAGGAAATGTTTGAATCAGCGTGTAATTTCTCTCTGCAACGGTGAACAATTTGCATTAGTGGATAAGTGAATCGATACATTTTACGTTCACTGTTGTCGTTAACAAAACAACTCGATTATTAACTCTTTGAATAAAAAAGACAAAAATGGGCCGAGATGTGTTCAGATGCCGGAGACCGTACATATATTTTTCTTATTTTGGTTTTGGAAAGGTTGCACTTAATGTCTTCTTTTCTTCATTTACAAAAGAATCAAAATAAATTCTAATTATTTTTTCAATTTTCAGTTCTGTCTAGCTGGCTAAATGTTTATGTATCACGCGTACAGGCCGCTCTGATGGAGCTAGATGGCCGAACATCTAAACATTTCCCTTTTATTTATGAAGACATAATTAGAGACTAAACAATTTGGCATTATGTTATCTCTCACTAATCTTCGATATGGCAAGTTCATTTCTGTCAATCATTTGTTTCATTTATACAAGGAACACCCTTAGCCCCTCGTTGTTAGCAATATCTGGTTTTTTTTGGGGGGGGGAGGAGGTCACTCTTCTGCCTTTCTTAACATTGACAATTTTTAAAAAATCCTACATACAATTAATTAGGCTGATTTAGAATGGGATAGCTAGATAGAGTGAAAGAGAGAGAGAGTGGGTAAGTAAAAGGTCCCCGTTTGCTACTCAAATCAGTCTTTTATCACTGTCAGGATCGTCAGGTTGGGCAGGTCGGTCACAGAGAGATACACAGTGGGAGTATAAATGAAGCAACGATGATGATTTTAGGTAAAGGAGGGAATATTTCAAATTTCATGCATATATCTACGATCCCTTGTCCCCCTCGAGTCTACCATTCAAAATATTATTAACAGAATGTCTGGAGTAGGACCTCAAAACCTTAGGACCTGTCCAAATAGCCCCATTGTACTCTAGTCTGTCTAAACCACCAACATGTTTGTCTTTCAAAGTAATCTTAACAAATCAGGATTATCGATATAGCAGGAAATGAACTGGTTCAGTGAAAGAATAACATAAAAAGTGCAAAGGGGCAAATTGTAATTTGCGATATTTAAGCCTACATGTATAAGTATATACAGAGGGTTGTGTGTGGATAGGCTGAACGATGAACGGTATAAAGAATGGAATCAATCTGTGAAACTCAAACTTCGCTAAGACGGTTCGTGTTCTCTTCTCACGAGTGTTTGTAGGGAAAGGCGTTAATCAGTCTCTTCTCAACTCAGCTATGGGTAAATAGGAAGGTTGTCTGAGCTCTCTAGCAATGGTTGGCAACCTGTCTAGGAGAAAAATGCGTCAGGCTATCTCGCCAAAAGGAAAAAATATCGTAAAATACCACTGCTAACGAGTGTACGCGCATGCACAAAAACATATCTACAAACAAATTGCAATCTTGAACGTACTTATGATGACACAGAAAACATTTGTTTGTATGTAGGCCGGCTTGCAGTAAGCTTGATTCTTGAGCAATTGGTCAGTATACGAATCTTGGTAAAATCAGCATTTCGACTGTTCATTTCCTCTGCTAGCAAGCATATTGTTCACACCTTGAAACTTGATGTAACTAAATTGCCTAATTTTTCGATTATTCCTATAATATCATATACTTAAAATATGCGATACCATAGTGCAGTATCTATATCACAATGTTCGCTTATGTATTGTGAAACTACTGATTTCGTGAAATACGTATATGCACACTCACACACACACACACACAAATGCATTATGAATTAGGAAAAATGAATATGGGAGGTAGGGAGAAATAGAACCAAAGAAAAAGTAGTTTGTAGTATTGACTGAGGACACAAATATGCGTGTGTACCTACACATACACTGGCATTTAAAAAAATGCATCACCCGGAATATATATTTCAATTTACGTAAAATTAAACTTGCAGGTAATATAGCTGGATTATAATAAATGATAAGATATACAGATCAATACGAGTTCATATTCCAAAATAACGTGTGTGTCAATAATACTCAGACCCCATATTAATACATTGTATATCCCTCCTTGGATATGAACACAGGCCTGAACTGTCGCATACATACGATCGTACAAATGGCAAATACCATTCTTCGATACATTATTCCACACCTGTTGATGCAATTCAATAAGAGTTGTAGGTGGGCTAACTGAACGAGTCGGGCATCGTCACAACAAGTCCCACATATGTTCAGTGAGGGCAGGTCTGGCGATCGAACTGGTAAAGGAACTTATCAAAGTATGTTAAGTAGCAAGGGCATCACGTGGGCTGATATCGTTTTCTGTTGGAATATCAGCAAATCGGGCTGAAAAATATTCTGGCGCTGGTCACTGTTCCCTCCATGAACATCAAAGGTGAACAACCTATGGCAGCCAACATTTTGATGCCAGGGGTTGGGCGTGAGTGTCGTTGGTGAATAGACTCGCTCCAAAGTCTACGTCACACACGCAAACGACCATAATTTGCTTGAAAGCAGGACTTGCTCTCATCACTGAACAGTACATAGCACCATTTGATCCCCCAGATGACCCTTTTGCAACACCAAAGAAGACGTGCACGACGCTATCGTGGCACAATTAGGAGTTGTTTCGACCGCATCAAGAACAAGAAGTACATCGAGAAAAATCCTCACCAAAATCAGGGGTGTAAACCGATTTTCTCATGAACAGAATTTATCACCCAGGTATTCAAATCGCTGTACCTAATTTGATCTATCCATAAGAAAATTATTGTCTGTACATTTAGAAAATAAAATGTCTTCCAAAATGATTATGTTATCATGCTGTATGTTGATCTTTTATAATTTAAAGAGGTAAATCTGTTACATTGCTTTGAAACTCTATTTGAAATAACCTCCCCTTAACACACAGTGAATGAAACACATCTATGATTATTTCTGTTGATTGTTTATCCATTTCTTGATAATATAATTGCCTATGTTGAGTAGTTATAGTCACCAACACTTCACCGGCAGTTTGTTTAGCTCAATGCTTGAGTGCGTCGCTACAATAAAATGGATTCCTATCGATCTCAGGTTCGGTTCCTGCAGCAGACCTTTTTCTTTAATTTTCTATCTCATTCACGTTGTCTAGTTCAAATGATACATTCACCGCAGATCATTTCAAATAGAGTTTCAAAGTAAAAACGCATTTACACTTATTTCTGTCGGGATGTGTATCCATCTCTCTATAATATATGTACTCGATATCCTTTCTTTCTAAGTCTGAAAAAACATTTCGAAGGACATTGACTAACTTCAAAGAAGAGGAATATAAAATGGGGAGTTCAGCGTTGAAAGACATGGGGTCATCTTATTTCCTTTCTGATAACCGGAAGACACGTGATTGACAACATTTTATTGCAGTTTAACCATCTGTAAAATGATATCATCATATTCGAAAATTTAAAAAAAAACAAAGAATATTTTTAAATTCCTCAGGACAGTATCTTTTTTAATATTATTTTGAATAATTCATGATTGCTTCGTTAAAATGGAAGAATGAAACAAGATTTTGAAAAATATGGAATCGAATCCATTGAAATAACGGAAAAATGTCTTTTAAACAAAGTTAATGTTAACAAAAAAGTCAACAAAATTTATTTTGCCATTATTTTTTTCAAAAAGATTAACGGAATTTATTTTGCAATCGACCTAAATATCTGTAATATGTATAAATAAATTATAAAACAGCAATTATAAATGAAAAAGACGTCAAATGAATGAAGGATGTGGTTTCATTACATGAAAAAAATGTTTTTTTCCGGAATATTGAATGGAACACTCTTTATAAAATGATATCTTTTATTACATACTAGCTGAGGTACTTGGCATTGCCCAGAAATAACCATCTAAATTTGACAAGGGAAAGTAAATGATATTTATAGAGATTTTATATAAAAACTCCGGGTAGACATGCGTAATCCCTCGTGACACTTTGAAGATTTAATTCTGAAAACTGAGAATTCATTTGATCACTTCTGGCTTTAGTAAGTCGCATATCAAAGGATTTGAATTGTGACTATGTTTTATATGCGTCTGAGTTTGGATTAGCGTAAGAGGTAAAGTTTGTGTTTTTTCTCCGAGGATGACAGGTGTTATAGTCACTTGAGGCTTAAATTTTAGTTTTATTGTCAGATTGAATTCATATTTATGGTCAAATGAGAGTGCGGTTTAGCATTAGTTATATTGTAAATAAAAGCATGTCAGATTATCAGTTGTCATAGGTCATGTCGGTCACAGCGTTCAATTACACAATTGCAACTAAGCAGCACACTTCTGACTCAATTATTCATAACTAGCATGGATATCAGGCGTTACCAGAGAAAAGATAACAACAAAATAAGACAACACATCAAAACTATGTCCTTTATTTCCTCTTACCCAATCCAACGAAAATAGATCTTTAAATGATATCGGCGTATCGTATCTATGACGATATACCCCGGGGTGTTGGACTGTCACATCTTTCCACTCAGCTTGTTTTTCATACTAAAAAAAAAAATTATATGAAGATGAGATGAAATTGGAAGGAATTGCAATAATCTCAAAGGAGTATGTCCAACGCACCCCGGGTTGAGACTGTTCGGATATTGATTAGATACCAATTCTCCAGCATTCATATTTACATGTATAAGAAACCTTCGGGCATTTCAAAGGGTGTTCTAAATGGCATACATGATTAGTTAGTAAAGGGTTGTCTCAAGGAATATTTGCCTATGTGCAAAGATCTGGGTCAAGTTCTTTTCTGATCATTGAAAAGTGACGCATGTTTCGTAAGTTTTTTAGTGCATCTTGTCTCAAATTTTCCTTATCCAAGTGGAAGACGTGTGAGTGTGGGCACTCGTCAACGCAAAAGCACACCTGCGTAGATTAAGCCATGAATATAAACAAATGACAAATCCAAGGGAAGGCTACACAAAGCACTAAGGAGCACTAATTAATAGCTGTGTGAATTTGAGGTTGAGTCCAAGAATTGTTCCTAGTCACACCTTGTGCAAGGGTCGGCAATGGACTAAGGAAGCAGTGTTTGAATTAGATGGCGAATCCAAGAATTTTCACAGTCAACTCTTCTGCATCGCGTACACAGCACACTATCTCCAGAAGTTTTCAATTGATTTTAGTGAAATTTGGTGGAAGGTTGCACAATGGTCTAAAGAAGTAGTCTTTAAATTTGAAGACAGATCAGAGAATTTTTCACAGTCACCTCTCCTACATCGTAGCTATTTGTACGCAGTACAATGTTCTCAATGATTTTCGGCGAAATATTGTGAAAGGCTGCCCAATAAACTAGAGAAAAGCTGTTCAAATATTTCGAGAGTTTTTAAAGTCACCTTCTTAGCATCATAGCTATATGTATACAGCTCAGCATCGCTAAAAGTTTTCTTGAAAATTCAATGAAATTCGGTGGGAGGGAGATATGTTTACAATTTGAGCGGATCCAGGAATTTTTCCTCAGTCACTTTTCACGTATTCTGGTTTAAATGAACTACATTGGAATGGTTTTTAAGTTTTTTTTTAAATTTTTTATGAGAGGTTCTATTGACGATGCATATATGCTGCTCAACTGTACCCTCTCTTTCGGTCCATTGTACAAAACTACGGTTTAGAAATATTGTGATTAGATCTCTTGACATCATTAAGGAATAATTATCATAAAACACATATTTCTACGGGTGTGTTCCATCCATAAATTAGCTATGCTGTAGAACTGAACTCGCTGTTTCTGTCCACTGTGACAAACTATGTCACAGAAGTATTTCGATTATTTTACTTCATTATTTTGGGTGAGTTCTATTCATATATATATATATATATATATATATATATATATATATATATGTGTGTGTGTGTGTGTGTGTGTGTGTGTGTGTACATATGTACATATATAGTACAAATCATCCACACATTCAATATATTAGTGGAGGCGTCCTCGGTACGATGCAGTTCGTGTCCCCCGGCATGGCTTAATGGCTGGCGAAAATGACCTTCAGTCGAGCTCTTCATAAAAAATACTATGACTTACACTAATAGCGAGTAAAGTCACAATAGCAGGGCATTTTGGAATATTTTTCGGACATCATAGATGAAAAAATGATCATCGACATCGTAGACAATAAAAGAATATTTACCATTCCATATTGACACTTGACGTATCTTCAATTAAGACCTTATGTGAAAAGAACAGAATAGTTTGTTACACGGCTCTTGGCAGGAATATATAGTTAAAATTAACTGCCTTAGAGTGTTTTGTCATTTATTGGCATTCGAATGCCATTAGAATGTTTTCATAAACTGTTGGTCAGGACAAGAAGATTGTATAACGGATTGATAGAAACAGAGACAAGCAGTAAATGTGAATAAAGCTCTTTGATCAGATGGTCAGAATAAAAGAGTGTCAGACGATGGGATTTACATCTGTAGGATGTAATGATGGACACAAATTTTGGTCGGATTAAAAAGTTGGAAATCAAGGCTTTAAGCTGCATTGATTCTTATTATATTTCATTTTTCTGAATCATCCATTATGAGAAATGTGTAGAAAGTCTCATCAATGAGAAATGTACACAATAGACTGCTTAGACATACGTACATACGTACACACACACACACACACACAGAGAAGAGGAATGTTTTCACATAACTCACTCACATACATGCAAACATGCACGTTTACGCACACACAAACACACACACACATGGACTCACATATACACACATTGATACAGACACATATTCTCATATTGTAGATTATTCTACCCGCGATGATGAATGAAAAAAACAATGATAATTAATGATTAAAAGAGGCAAAATTAATTTGATAATTTCAAAAAAGAATTTTTCTTCGTGGTATTAATTAAGTGATCAATTAAGCCGTATTCATTCAGAATGAATGGCTTTTATTTTCTTTCTAATTAAGAAACAATTTTTATAATTGCAATTAAATAATCAATAACCGTTATGAAACAATTCAAAAAGGCGTTTTGATGATTGCATATCATTTTAGGCTATCATGTTTGGATTTGTAACAAATAATTTCCCAGTGGGGTATTTCAGTTATATGCTTCCATATATGATGCAGCAGATTGTTGTTGAATTGGAAACGTTATAAATAAGATAAGTTTTGACTAAATTCTTAATAATTTTGTTGCTTCTAAGTCACAAGATTTTTTGTCCTTTGGCTGTTAAATATATATCAAAATTACTGGTGCTGATAAAGAACAAAACAAAGAATATACATGCACTCTCACAAGCCCTTCAATAGATAAATCACTTAAATGGGCTTCAAACCGTTTCCTCTTTCTGCTCGTCAACCAGCCATCTAGGAGCCAGGCAACGCTGGCGTCCTCTCTTATCCGAAAAACTGTATCAAATCCACTGAAAACTCACTCCCTATGAAGTGCAAACACACACACACGCACAAATCTGCATACAAATACATACTTCCACACATATGTGTTTATATGTAGAAAGCTCGATGTTAGCTACCTTTCAAATTTATCATGTGACATGTGACAGTAACCTCCCTTATATATTACAACACATGCACTTTTCTTAGAATCACTTTCCCGTACATTTTATGGTCAAGCTCTCATTGCTATTCATATATCACCCAATTCTTGTCTGAAGTGGCTCAACGGTAACACAGAGGGGGAAACCCAAAATCTTCCATGTCAAAAACCGAAACTACAGTCAAGCTTTGAGATAGGATCCACTCGTCCGTAGAAATCTTGCAAAGCTCTCATTGAACGAACAAGTCATTTGATCAGAACGTAACTCTTCTGTCCGGGTGCATAGACATATGTGACGTTGATGTCCAAAAAGTTCAAACATTAAAAGTAATGTTATCACAAAACGTAGGACGCCATCAGATAATTTAGTGCTAAGCTTGTCATAATTCCCGCCTATATGGATGATTCACGAACATACATACCTGTTGATGTTCATTGGAAATGACGGACAAAGAGCATCTTTTTAAGGATTTATCAATCTTTTCTTGTTTTCGTACAGGTGAACGGAACTCTGGTTTCAATATATAGAGCGCTTTCGGTAGCATCTTCTACCATTTTCAGTATCATGGTGGAGCTGCATAATTTAGTGGAAGGTTTGTACCTTGTTTGTTATTTTACGATTTGTTTTTACCGTTCAATTCAGTGCTTGCAGTTTGTTGTTTACTTTTGTTGGTTGTATTAAGCGTTCCAGTGACGTCATTCGGTGGTGTGTGAACATTATATGCTTTTACTTTCGTTCAGTAAAAATCCGAAAGAATGTTCCTCATCAGTCATTTTTAATGAAAGGTATATGCTGCCAAATTTTACATTATGTATATCAATTTAATGAAGAATCATTTCTTTTAAATAAATCTTTGTAAGAATACAAGATTGGGGAAATAGAAAACAGATTTTATCCAAAGTTGATTTTTAATCCCACTGCTCAATATCTAAACGGTAAATAGAGCAATTAATATACAAAAAAAAAAGAATTACATAATTCACCGGATATATATCTTAGTAATCCTTATAAATATATATGAGTTCGTGTCACTTCGTTTACTTTTTGGCTGGTTGGTTGGTTTGTTTTCGGTCACACTAAAGCAAACAGAGAGAGGAAGAGGTACTGCAAACTCATAGGACTGCCGCTCCTCCTAGTGGTGCTTAACCTAGGAAGTCAACTGCTGTCCATAGTATCATCACTACTACTACTACTCTTATTGTTGCTGATGCCCCATTTTAGCCTTTTTAGTACATTTCGTTGCCTTATTGTTTTGAAATTATTAAAAAACAAAAAAATGAGTAATTGAAAATCAATAGATAAATAAACTTTATTCATATTATGCCTTTCCTCATTCTCAATAGAAACATTCATAGTAAAATATATATTTGTATAAGTTATTGATGCAATACCAGCATATATTTATGGATACTATTTAATCTGATCAATAATTGTATCTAATGAACAAATTGTGAATAATCGAGCCTCTTTTGTAAGACGACGATAAAGATAGTCGCCTAAAGAACAAATCATCAGCACCAGTCTCTTGATGTCCATCGTAGGACATAGAGCTTCCCCAGGATTTGCCACACTCCTCTATTGTGGGCGTCGCGGAGCCAGTATTTTCTGAATTTGTCCAGCTCGTCTCTCCATCTAGTAATCTGCTGGTGTCGGTTGCACATGTGATCTATGGGGATCCATGTCGTGAGTCATGATGTCCATCGATTGTCTGCCACCCTTGCAACATGGCCAGTCCATTGCCATTGAGATTTTGTTTTATCCCCAAAGCACCAACTGAATTAGAGCCTCTAAAAATCAGCAATGGCCGTATCATGCAGCAACTGATTTGAGACAATTGCAATTAGCTCTTTCATCTCGCCCTGCTTGTCATCAATTCGAGCATTCGAATTTCTGTCTGACAGTTATTTCTTATACAATCTGAGTGAAGAAAGAATACGGCACATTCCCAAATGCTCAATCTAAAATACATATACAGCTTAAAGATTGACAGAATTCGGAACAAAGTTTTCTGTTTTGTTGTACATGATTTTTCACTTTTCAATCTTGCTTTAATATTTTATGATTTTCCTGTTTTAATCTTTCATCCAAATTCTGTCAATTTTGGAACTCTATAAGGATGTTACGATGAACTACTCCAAATGTGTCGGATACATTTCGCATTCATTGTATATAAAACAATGGTCAGAAAAATGGAAATTACTTGCGTTTTTCTGTTTTCTGAACTCTATATTCAAAAATTCCCAATTATGTAAATTTGTGGAAGGACAGACGATGAGCTTAGAAAAAATTCATTAATTTCGGGTTGGGTCTAGGATTTTTTTTTCAGATTGAGAGATATTTTTCCGTTAGCACACGCACACGCACACACACACACACACACACACACACACACACATATATATATATATATATATGTCTACGGCGTGCGCTGACCTTTAAGGTTGGTCATGCAATAAATGCTAATAGGTTCTCTTAAAACATTTATGAAATTATTAATTAAGAGGAACCATTTTGCTGGTAACATGGCAATGAAAATTGCGGTTCAATATAAGAATATATAGTAAAATTTGTCGTAAAAAATAATTTTGCGTACTCACAAGGAATTTCTAAGCAATTTAACTCCATGATTACGTAATTTGACAAAACATTTTTTAGGTTTTGACTGATGTGTCAACAGAGATGAGAAACTCAGTTTTTTCAAATTCTTTCAAATATAGGAATCGAAGAAAAGTAGATCATTTAAAAATTAATCGGCTGAATTATGCAAAATATTTACTTATATCTAGAAATATAGTGGAAAATGCATTATTTATTCGTGGCATGATTACTTGTTAATTGAATTACTTAGATTATTTACTTTTTCGCGGTAACATCCAAAACCTTTTGAGAAAACACGACCTGTGTCAATAACTTTTAACGGAGGAAACGGAACTTCAGCAGCCGACTAGTGGAGAGCAGAAGTTGAGGGAGATAATTGATTAAGCAGGTCACGTCATGCTATTTCTAAGTTGCATGTCCCTTGGAGATATTTCAATTATTGAATGTTTTCAATGTTTTATAATTCTTCACGGCTTTGGACACTTTTGAAACAAATGAATTCAGTCAATGACTTGCATGTCCTGAATGCACGCTACACACACACACACACACACACACACACACACACAGAAACATTTAATTATCATATATATATATATATATATATAGAGAGAGAGAGAGAGAGAGAGAGAGATTCACAATTTTGCAATGGATGAACAACTCTTCTATTTTCATCCTATCTTTATATACGGCAAGAGTTTTGTTTTTATATGGTATTTTTTCTCATTTCGAGTGTTATTTTTTCCATAATTCTTTGTTTGTGTGTACAAATATTGGTTGTCAGGGGAGGTACATGGTAGAGATGATGGAAAGGGATTTCATTTGGATGGGATGTCGGTGCAAGGTTGGGGCGTGTTTGTTTCAGGTTTGTTTTTGTAGTTGTGTTATATTAAGGGAGAGATGGGATAAGTGGTAAGATGATATTCTTGGATGAGTAAAGGTAAGTGGAATGATCCCATTAATCCTAAAGAGAAGAGTGTATAACCTATGCATCCTCCCAAAAGTCACTTATGGAGCTGAAACATGGAATTTAACCAAGAGACAGACCCGTAAGCTGAGAACCATGCAACGTGCACATGAAAGAATAATGCTGGGCCTCACATGGAGAGACCACAAAACAGCACAGTACATCCGGGAAAAGACAAGAGTTAGAGACATCATAGAATCCATTAAAAATCTCAAATGGCGGTGGGCTGGCCATGTTGCAAGAATGGCAGACAATTGATGGACATCACGACTCACAACGTGGATTCCCCGAGACCACATGCGTAACCGAGGCCGGCAAAATGTTAGATGGAGAGACGAGCTAGACAGGTTCAGGAAGTACTGGCTCCGTGACGCCCATGATAGAGAAGTGTGGCAAATCCTGGGGAAGGTCTATGTCCAACGACGGACGCTAAAAGACTGATGATGATAATGATGATGATGATTTCGATAGTTTATAATGAGGATACGGATGTAAATGAGAATAGGAATAACATTGTAGATAATATCGAATTAAATTTTGAACTAGTTAATATGAATACTTTTGGTGACAGCTCTAAAATTGCCTATTGTCACCGACATCTATTCAAATGTCTGTAAATTGTGGTAGATTCAAGTTGAACAATCATTTTATATATCATTTTAAAGCTTCGTAGATAAGCTGAACAATTGCACTGTATTTCGTTCCATTTATGCATATTTTTCATTGAAGAAACCTATTAATTTCAATGTGTATGTTGTGCAATACTACCAAATTTGGATTCAACTGTTAAAAAATGACATTTGTGACATTTCAGGAGGTAAGCTTCCTATGAAGAAAAAACATTGATATTTTGTATTCCTTACAAGTTATTGATTTCTCTGCGAGTGGTCCACACAGCTTGATATTACTCTATCATTTCTATATAGAATACATAAAGTATTCATAATTCATATACATTCCTATAAATTGATACTACTACTACAACTACACTTGCAGGATATTCTTTTCCATTTTATCCCATCTTGCATCTAATTCTGGATCTTGTAATGCTCGATCCAGGAAGGATTTCTTGTGTCAGAATCTGATTGGCTATGGTACAACAACCTTTGTATGACGGACCCCCTTTTTTTGTTAAGAATGCATTTTTCATTGTCATAACAACCAACACGCCATCATTTCTAAAGGGTCTATCACCAAAGGGTTTTAAATTGTTTAAAAAAGTTTCTTATTGATATATAGGTAAGTAAAAGTGTTGAATGGATAAAAAAAATGTAGATGAAAATAAATCAAATTCAAATTAGTAAGATTCAATGGGATTAATACATGGATAAATATATGACATTGATTGGAGTGAACGTAGAGATACTGATAGTAATATAAAATGTAAACATAGGATATCTTGATCTTGATAAGATGAGGTGTTTGTTGGGATAAGATTCAAATTTAATCAAAATTGATTGTATTGTTATATGAATGAATAAATACATAAATGAATAAATGGAACTGGACAGTTTAAACAGATTTCAGATTGGGATACCCAGAATCGAAATATTACTAAAATCTAAATTTAATTAATAAATGAAGTACAGTGTGTTTCAGTTTGTTCATGGGCTTGGGGCTGGTGGAGTTGAGCGCTTAGTTTGTACGTGGCTACCTTTCTTGGGTATTATCGTCTGTTTTGTTTTTTTATTTCTTAGTTTTGTGACTTGTATATTTTTCGTTAAAATTCAATACGAAAATGAATAAGTATTATGTTTAAAACGAAACCTTAAATCCAGTCACATTTGCAATATGCTACTTTTTTTAGCAGTTGCCTATGAAAGCAGTAAGCACCAATAAACATCGCTCATCCAGTCCCGTCTTTTCAAGCCGGTTACCTTCCCTATCTCTCGCCATTTATTTCTTAATTCTATGTTGTAGGCATAACACTGATCACCTCGTCCCCATATTTATTCATTCGATATTGGAGTACCAAGACATGGATTGAATGTATTTCAGTTATCTTTCACAGATCTCCTACCTGTTCGCCCGAGCGCTTTTATCTCCATTTGAACTAAGATCCAATCCCCAATCCTCATCAGTTTGTAAACAGGCCTACTCTATCAATGATCGTAATAATGTTCACATCTCTTTTTATTCCAACTTCAAATGTACTGTTAATAAATATCTAATCGTCGAAACATCAAATGCACGTCTTTATAAGTTTGTTTAAAAATTTGCATTTGTCTTCGTTCTAATTATTAGCGATTTCCTTCTTTTCTTTTTGTGAGGTCAGCATGTGGTGGTATCCTCAAGCACATGAGCAGACTCTTTTGTCTTCTGCGACTATTACATTCTGCTTCTGCTATCACCATCATTATCATTACTACTCTCCCCACTCGTTGGACCTTACCATCAACATTAGCTTCGCGCATGGTTGTAACCTACGAATATATTACTGTGTCAACTTTTTGATATTATCCTAATTATTTGTAGAAAAATATCTGGAGGCTGAGGAAAGTTATGACTACAATTTTTTCTTGTATGTATGACCTGATTTTTATTCAGTTTTCTGTGTATAGCGTTGGCAGAGGCATGCTCCTTCTCGATGTTTTCTTTTTTCTGTGATGTGCGTTCGTTTAAGCATTGAGCAAACACCAAAGAGAACAAATCCCAATGGAAATTGCAGGATCTTTCCTAATTTGATATTACTCAAATCTCAAAATTCAAAGTAACTTTTCATCTTCCATTCTTTCTCCACCTTCCGTTTTTATCATTTACCTTGCCACCAAAGTTGGGACAGGTATATATATTTACACGTCTGCAAGTCAATCCACTTGTCTGTCCATCTATCCACACAATATATCGAGAAACTCTCAAAGAATTTCAATGAAACTTTGTGGATCTCTCTAAGTGAATAAATTTTGTGGTGGATTAAGAAATTGGATTCCGATTTAGGGATAACTTATATACTCCCCGTTTTTTTTATGTTATTTTTTCATTCAGTTTTCTATTACTGTTAGCAGAGGTATGCACTCTTTTATTGAAATAATGGGAAACAATATTATGTCTGGAAATAGATTCTGAGTCCTTGGAGAAGAAATAGGAATAAACAAGGATCCAGTATAGAATGATAACATTAAGAATTGCAAAAAAAGGGAGCGGAAGACATCTGAAAAGTATCTAACAAGGGATTTGATCTGGAGAGATGTAATCATATTCAGAACATATCTATAATACGACTCGTTTCCGTCACAATTATTACACCAGTAATCTCTTCCTACCCAACTTTATTAATTTATCAAGCTTTTCCTTTCTCTTCCTTCCTAATGATAGTATCAGTTGAAAACACAGGTGATAATTAGTGATAACAACAAGCCGAACCCATAGAAATTTCCCGGGTGTTCACAACTCAGGTTATCTTTTCTCTAATGCATCTGCTCTTCTATCACCGTATGCTTGCATCTTCTAATCATCTCTCTTATCTCATCTGATTTTTGTTGCTTAGTTTTCATCTGAAATAACATTTAGATGAAAACATGGACGATGGAAGATCTCACCACCCCTTCATTGAACTACCAAAGTTTCTTCTCTCACTCACTCTCTCTCTCTCTCTCTCTCTCTCTCTCTCTCTCTCTTTCTCTCTCACTCCTATTTGAATTTCTTTTTTCTTTCTCCCTCCCACCCTTTATCAGACTACCTTACCATTTCCTTGAATAGAAACAAGCATAATTGTATCATAGATTTTTGCTCACTCTCACTACCATTTAAAGCTGAACAATAAACAAATTAGATCGAAATACATTCATCCAACGGTGAAACTTCTTCACGTTCCATAAATTTCGATCTAAAATGACACAGTGGTTATCTACTGTATTTGGCTATGGGAAGATACTTAGTAAGGTCCTTATCTTTTCCAAATTAGCTGGTTGCCATCTTTCTGATGCGTTCTGGTGTGCACTCGTGCGTAATATTCAAATCGAGATTTTCCGTGTTCATTTCCATTCCATACATCTGTCCTTGGTTGGATGTACCATTTGGGGAACACTGCCAATGTCCAGGTCATAAGCCACGGGATAGTGATGGGTCTAACCCTACTAGATTGACCCATGACGTCTTGGTAGGGTTTAGATGATTTCTACATGATCCCCAGCTTACAGCAACAAGTATTTCTCGACGGTCGCTCATCTAGGTAATGACAAAGCACAACATTGCTACATTCATTGGTGAAAATCGGTGTGTCCAACGCAATTTAAACGTACACAGAAATGATTCTTCTTCGGGTCTGTTCAAGTAAGAAAATCATGTGTTAAGAGGACATTAGTTCATTGTTTCAATCTCTGGGAACAAGATGCCATCAGAAGTGATTAAGCAATTCTTTAAAAAAGCATCGAGAAACATGAATAGAAACCTCCAACGTAACATATTTGGT
Source organism: Thysanoteuthis rhombus (assembly GCA_963457665.1). Lineage (NCBI taxonomy): Eukaryota > Metazoa > Mollusca > Cephalopoda > Oegopsida > Thysanoteuthidae > Thysanoteuthis > Thysanoteuthis major. The sequence continues at coordinate 20,275,504 of OY735201.1, forward strand.
TGTTTTTGAATCGATAAAGAAGGGAAAAACCAGCCAGCACCACCAATTATGGAACTATAGCAAATATACCAAATGCAAGCAGGTGTGGCAGGACAAATCCAAAGGGTTTGTCGACGCTACGGCATATGGTGATCAATAGTAAAACTTTTCTTAACAAACTGCTTACAAGAGTTTGTTATTTATGTGCTCAGGATCTGAAAACTTACGTGTATAACATCCCACACAAATGTAGAAAAGCATATGAAGTCAGACTCAGTGTACATGAAACCATAGCCAAAGGAGAGATAGAAAAATCTTGTAATGGGAACCATGTTTTAAGTAAAAGGGTACACATTACCCCTTCTGAGATGAAGTCCAAATTATTGAGAGAATCGTTGGAGAGTGAGAAAGCTAACGAAAATGGCATATATTGGCTTGTTAGTCGAATGCACATCTGACTATTTTGGATTCTAACACCATGTCTTTTTCTTACACAAAAACGAATGTAGTGATTTTTTTGTTCTTAACTTTGAAAGTTTCCCTGCATATTGTTTATGACCATTGCTCTTAAGCGTAATTATTGTCTTGGTCATATATAGAAGAGAACATATACAGGAGAAATAAAAAAGCCAGTTTTAAGTCAAAATAAAAATAGTTGAGATTCAGTTTTTAGAGACAAGCTGTTCACTTAAATAGAATTCTATTCTTTCTATGTGAGTTGCTTTCGATTACAATAGAAAAAAAAAGTTTTAATTCTTTTGATAATTTAATTTTTCTAGGGTTAGGTTTAATTTATGGAAGGTGGGCAACGTTAAAATGGCAGAAGATAAGTGTCCTTTTTAGTGTCATAGTAACATTGTAAACTGAGAAACCTTTCTGAAATACTTTTTGAAAGCTAACAAATGTCCTGGTGGTTCTTGGTTGAGATATATTTGAAGCACCTAAAACTGAAAGAAACAATTATTCTAGAACTGCATGTTGATAAAACAGAATTCTAACCATAAAAATGTTCTAACAAATGAGGGAGGAGACAATGAATGCTGAATAGAGAATAATTTGATATTTTTTGTCGTGCAGCATATTTCAATCAAAAAGTAAAATAAAGCATTGAAAGGTACAAGTGAATAATTAGAATCTGTACATTGAGATCAGCAGGGAAGCAAGTATACATAAACTGCCAATAGTGACCCCATCTTATCAAATTATTTGAGCATTATACACAAAAAGGTTGGCGAAATATCTAATGAAAATGACGAAGAGAAAGCATATATTTTCATACTAAAATTTGAAAGACAAGCGTCTAAAATACAAAGAGGAGTAATGTGATTGTATCAGAAAAAAAGGATTCGAATCATTGGAAAGAAAGGCTGCACTGGTAACTGAAAGTTGACAAAATTATTGTTTGATCTTTCGTTTCTATAACCAACTCGCAGACCTAGTTGCAAGCAATCTTGTTTTAAAAAAATTCTAAAAATGGGTTCTAAGGTTTGTTTACGCTAGTTTTATTTTAATTGTTATGAGCTTGTTGGAGAAGCAATCTATCTTTTATTGATCAAAACAGGCTGGGTTAGCCGGTTGAGGGGGTGTAATGTTGAAAACCCGATCCCTCGATGATACAAGCCGCACTGACAACTCAACTCAGTTCATTTAGAAGATGTATAGTCACAGATATAACATTGTAAGAGAAGGTCGATGCATTTTACCTAAAAACTGTTTCATTGTTCAACACGTTTGGGAAATTGTATACAATGTTTTCCAAGTCGTTGCAGAACACTAAAATTGTCATCTTTGGTTGCACGACTCTATGATATTTTAGCATAAGACTGGCTTCACAAATGGCCGTATCATTCATCTCTAGATAACTGTATATTGACAAATGTTATGTATACGCTCCGTGCAAAAGCTCGGCGTCAATTATTGAGTCCATATAGAGTATTTCATCGGAGTGCACAATAAAATCTGCAGCTGCAGGCTAACTACGACTCATGTTTGAAAGTTAGAATAAACGTACGGGGCTAAATAAAAACGATATTTGCAAAAACGGTATCTTGAAGTTGGAATGAATTAATAGCATTTAATTTCATTGTCCAATTGTCAGATCGATACGCTTTATAGAACTGTCCTATATCGCACTGCCCTGACCAACCAACGATTGTGTCAATATTTAATATCAATACGTTTTATAATTATACTTAAGGGTCTTTATATGACTTTTTGAAGCATGTTCATATATATATATATATATATATATATATATATATATATATATATATATATATATATATATATATATATATATATATATATATATATATCAAGTAGGGCCTTTACATGACTTCTTGGAGTATGTATCTGTTTATCTATCAATATATATATATATATATATATGTATATATATATATATATATATATATATATATATATATATATATATATATATATATATATATATATATATCGTTCATTTTTAGGTTGTACCCATTTTATTGACAGCTAATGTTCTCTAAATGGTAGAGGAGAATTAAGAAAATCGTATAGTAATTAAGGATCTTGCCCAAAAGTGTGGAGAGAACAGAATGCAAGCAACGTTCCTATATTTCAATATTAAAATCGAGGATGAAATGTTTATCTATAAATTGTTTGAAAAACGAAACTCGTTTCTATTCCATATCGTAGGTATACCACTTAAAATAAGTAACATTTTAGCTTATATATGTTACGGAATTATATCATCAGAATGTTTAAGATCTTAGATTTATTTATTTTATACCGAAAATTGTTCCTTCAGTTGTAAAAATGGTCAGTCATGACAGCGAGATTTGTAAGATTTTAAGACAATTCAATGGAGCCATGACTAGACATCCTGATCTTTCTGGAACTATCAGCTTGAATATAGTGAAAGAATAACAAAAATTAAAGAAAATATTAATGAGAATATACAAATAGAATGGATGAATAATTTGTATTAGAATTGATGAATTTGTACTGATGTTACCCCCTAACTAAGTATCCGAAAGAGATGAACCTAGTCTTCGTTAGTTTGAAGGATCATTAGGGAAAACATTTAGCTCTGGTCCATATGTCTGACCGATAGGTAATTGAGCAAATAATTTATTTGATTGTTTTAAAGGAAAAACAAATTGATGGGAGTGAGATGCTGTTCGAAGATGATACCATAAGTTGGTTTGCATGCAGTTTTAGATTAAAACTGACACAACGGATTTAATATTCACTTTTCACTCAATAGAAGTGACACAAAAAAACGAGTCACGTCTGTTGTTATTTATCCCTCGCTGTCAAATAAGTTTTCGGGGTAACTTTTTAAGGATTGAAAGATGAGCAGTATAGAATGACATTCATGTTCAAAACATTATGATAAAACCCTATATAAAATTACGGAATATATGTAGTATGACATGAGCAATAGACGAACATCATAGCTGAAGGGAAGATGGTGTTTGATCAACACTGCTGGGGAGCCATGTTAATATATCTGTTTTGTTTTTAAATCCTCGAGACGGCTACGTGGTAAACAACTGTTCATCCCAACAAGAAAAAAATCATACATAGTAGCATAACATGAAATTCTGAGTGAAACATTTAAAAAAATTTAAGAAAATCACATAAATTACATTAATAGATATTAGAAAATAATTGACTGAAATGACTTTTTCTAAATATATATTATGCTTCATATATTTATGTAAAGTTAAATTTACTACCGTATTCAAGACCCGTGCAACCAACGTTTACCTAGGAAAGTTGTACCAAACTATAAACCAATTGTTTATATTTATAATCAAGCGATCTCTATTCTATCTGTCTCTGGCTTCGAAAATACTTCATTTGCTCAACTCAGGCTGAAATTGTTCACTGAATAAGAAAAGCTGAAACATCAGAAAGAAAATCCTAATAGAATGTTATTTCTAAGACTTTATCGATTTGAAGAATGGTGCATTTTTCATTTAAATGTCTTGGCATTGTTTTTCTGCAAACGGCTGAAGTATTTCTTATGTGACGACGATTACGCAATACTCGAGAAAAACAGATCAAAGAGAAAAGCAAAATGTGAAGAACCTTCCATTTATACTTGGCGATTCAGTTGAATTCTTTTTATCTATTTGTTCATCTGTCTTTATATTTTACTATTTCGTTGTATATAACTTATTCAAGTTGTATGTCTTCGTTTTTGTTTATCTTTGATATGTTATCAGCGGCAGAAGCAGCAGTCATAACTCTCTAACATGGACGTCACTGAGCCAATATATCTAAACTTCTAGTTCGTCTCTCCATCTTGTATTCTGCTGGCCTTGGTTACGCATCCGATCTGTGGGGATCCATGTTATGAGTCATGATGCCGACCAGTTGTCTGCCATTCTTGCAAAATGACCAGCCCATTGTCATTTGAGTTTTCCAAAGGATTCTAGGTCTTAGACTCCTATTTTTTTCCTGGTATGTCGTGCTTTCTTGTGATCTCTCCTTATGAGAATTATTCTTCATATGCACATTGCATGCTTCTCAGTTTGAGGGCCAGTCTCCTAGTTAGATTCCATCCTTCAGCCCCATAAGTGACTATCAGGAGAATTTATACTCTTCTTTTTAGGACTGATGGGATATTCTTTTTTTGCTCTGCCGAAGACTTGCCATTCTTGGGTATTTCTTTGTCTGATTTCTTCTTTAATTGAGGATTTCATAGACATTCGTTGACCAAAAGTAGATAAAGTGGTCCGCTTTCTCCAGTTCTGTTTTTCCGATCTTGATTGTCGTTTGTTTGTTTTCGACGTGAAATTGCACATAACATTCGTTTTGCTGAAGTTTATGTGAAATCTGACTTTCTTGCCTTCTTCATTCAGTTCATCTAGCATTAGGTGAAGGTCGAGGAAGTTCCTAAATTTATTCTGTTTTCTCTTAATCATTTATTCATCTACTCAATATTACCAGCGAAAGAATCTACGGATATATTTAGATTTTTATTAGATTTTTTCTTTAAATGTATACATGCATATATGCAATCTGATTTCTTTACTGACCTCCTCAATCTAGGCTTCCCTCGTTACAAGCGAGGATATATCCTCAGCATAGGCGGAGTACCTCACCGAGTCGGTGCCACCAGACAACGTAATATTACCACGTACGACCGGATTCGCTTTCAACTTGCACAAGAAACGTTCCAATACAAGTACGTACAGAATAGGCGAAAGCGGACAACTTTAATGAATAGATCCAGAAAAACTAAAAGACTTGTCTCGACTCATCTCCCTCGTGGCAGTGGAAAACACATCTAATAGTGCAAGCGCTGACCAGAGCATGGAGGCTCTCCTCCAGGAACTCTATTAAAAGCCTTGGACATCGAGTTTGTCCAGCGCAGCTTTATTGTCGGATTTCTGTGATATCGTACATACCATATGCTGGTTATCTTGAATAGTCCCCCCCCCCGTCAAAGCACAAGCCTGCTCGAGGCCTATCAGACTACCCAGCACAGCCTGAAAAGGGTTTGACATAACATTAGCCAAAAGTTGTTTTATCTATAATACCTGATATATAAAAAGATTCAGTCATTAGATTATAATAAACATGAGATGGCTGCTATGGAATGACTATTCAAGGACATTTAACAGCGCATCTCTTCATTTTCAACTTCCTAAACTTAATTATTTTTCAATATTTTTAGCTGATCAAAAAACTGCTTACGTATTATTCCAGTCAATATGATGAAGCAAACTTTCACAGCATCATTAAATGAATATTTCATTTACATCTATGTCTCTTCAGAATTTTGACCTTCAATGCCTGAGCGGTTAGTATTGACGAAAGAAATGCTCAATACGCTTGGATATCAGCATGGCTGCAAGGGATGACTCTTCAACTGGCTATGGCACTTGATATTCCCCGACGGGAACCAAACTAGGTTCTGTCCGGACTTCGACAATCTACAAGAACCGGTGTATCCGAGCGATTAATCGTAATTCTCTCGGTATACACGTATATCAACAATTTCAATACATAATAGTTTTTCATTTCACCAGAATACTTAGATTATATGCTTACGCCATTTCAGCTTCAGAAAAGATTCTATAGAAATGTTGTACTTCCACCAAATGGTGAATAAACTGTATTAGTACTAAATTCATAAAATCAAAACGGACTACGTACGAAGTGGAATATCGCAAGCGATGTTAATGTACATGATTGTATCCTTCCGACTAATTCAACAGCTACCAGGTCTGTTAAAAATTGATAAGACCGTTTGTGTAACAATATTGTAATCGACTTAATTCCAACTCAAATGTATCCCCTTCAGATTAATTCTCTTAGGAACCCAAACGTAATTTTCAAACCTTGCAACTGACACAGTCATCTGTTGGATCGTCAATACCTGCTGAATATCAAAGATCAAAGCGTAGTATCTCTTCGCAAATCTCGCTTTGGCTTTGCGCCTGTGCAATACTGTAGCCGATGACGACTTATTGGAGGTCGCTATTACTAAGCACGAGACCCGTGGGATTCGTGCCATGGCCACAAAAAATTACTGCACCCAGTCTCGAAAAAAAAAGGACGACCCGGGGCAATACCGTTTCATTGCGCTAAAAGGGGTGGATCGGGCTTACCCTGACGCCTTCTCAACTCAAGTGGCAAAGATTAGAGCAATTTTTGCAGTTTTACCGTACTGGAACACCACATTGAAAAAAAACATATGTCACATCTTGCTCTTGTGAGGAATTGAATAAATACGGATCAAAGTGCAGTATGTGTTCAGAGTACACACTTTGGTTGCTTTGCGCGTGTGCAATGACGTGGCCTTATATTACTTACTGAGGCTCGGTATTGTTAAGCGCAAGAGGCCTAGGATTCGTCCTGTAGCCTGAAAAAAATCGGCCCAGTCTTGGGGAAGCAGTACACCCCAAGGCATCACCTCCTCCATTGCACTAAAAGAGATGGACCAGGCTTGCCCTGGCGCCTTCGCAACACTAATTGCAGGAGCTGGAGAAATCTTTGCAGCTCTTCCGTAACTGGAATCCCACATTAAAAACAACCTTGAGTCACATCTTGCTCTCGTGGGGAAAGAGTATATGACAGAGCCTTGTATATGTTTGCAGTACACACTTTATTATCTATGCACCGGATGACAGCTTACAGAGGCTCGATATTGCAAAGTACAAGAGACCTAGGATTTGTGCTGTGGCCTCAAAAAATAAATCGGCCCAATCTCGGGGGAGCAATACGCCCTGGGACAACACCTCTACGTTGCACTGAAAAGGATGGGTTAAGCTTGCCCTGATCGCTTTGAAACACAGGTTGTAGGGACTAGAGCTATATTTGCAGCTCTCCAGTAACTGGAACCCCACATTAAAAACGGCCTTGTGTCACCTTACCTAGGATTCGTTTTGTGGCCTCAAAAAAACAGCTCAGTTTCGGGGGAACAGTACGCCTCAGGGAAGCATCTTACCATGACACTAAAAGGCAAGGGTTGGGCTTGCCCTGACGCCCATGCTACACCATTTGTGGGGACTGGTGGGGACAAGCTTTCCGTATGGAACATTCACATTAAACCGACATTGTGTTAGATGTTGCTCTTGAGGGGAAGCGAGTAAATACGGACCTGTTAGATGTCCAAAAAAGTTCCCAAATGGTTAGCGTGGATTTTGGTTTTGATATATGATTTGACTATGTGAAATTCTTGAACGACTCAGAAAATGATTATTCGTGTCTAGTCTGAGTAAAGTTTAGTTTTCTGGAGAGGTTGTACAAAATATTAAAGCCGATCAGATCTGACATCTCAGCCAAAACCATAGAAACATCAAAACTTCAGATGTCGGCTTTTTACCAGAAAACTAAACTTTGGAAATATAAGACTCCAAAGGGATGATGACCTGATAATTGTAGTAAACAGCAATGTGCAAAAATGCAAAAAAAATTTTTCAAAAATACATCATAAAATAGTTTTGTAAAATTGTACTTAAAAGTTGAAATTGTGGCCAACGTAAACATTCTCTATTTTTAGATGCTACTTTTAATCTGAATAATATCACTACTAGTGAAAAACATAGAAAAGAAATTTTGAAATTACATCTATCAACACAAGATCCAACCACCCAAACAAATTCATTGAAAAGATCCTCAAATAAATAGAAACTAGGCTGATATATAATTACTCAAATAGATCAATATTCAGCATGCTAGAAAAAGATATACAATAGACTCAAAGGACAGCAGTTTTACCGAAACTAGCATTAAATATGATGAAAAAGTATATCTAAAGAGTAAAATAAATCAACAGCAGAAAAGTAGAAGAAAATTATCTGTTATACACCACCAATCAACGTACAAGTAAAAATGAACATAAGGGAACAAACTGAAAATTAGGTATAGTTGTACGGAACATTTTGATAATTTCATATCAAAATATAACAACGAAATAATTAGAAATAATGTTGAAGTGGAAAGCATAATGTACAATTGCATTTATACAAACAATAATAGAAGCCCTTTGCAGAACAAATGTCTCAAATCTAATGTTGTATATCAAGCTGAAATATCAACCCAAGAGAAACCCTTAGAAGTGAAATATTATGTGAGAAATTATAAAATACCCTTTAAACTAAGATTAGGCAAACATATATCATCATTTACAAACAAAAAATACAAAATCATTACATCATTGTCAATATATTAAAGGCGACTAACCGATAGCAACCTCATACCCACAGTAAAATAGAATTTCTTTTTAAACATACATGTGTCAGAGCATTGAAAGTTTATGATACCCAAGCCTGTATAAGGAATTTGAAATCTTAACCATCGCCAAGAGAAAAAACAGAATAATTAAATAGAATATTTTTTAATATCTATTAAAACATGATTTAATGCTTCACAAAGAGGTAAAGAAAATTTAAGCACTATAGCTATCTTTTTCTTCTCAATATTATCAGCAATAGAAGTATCAACATCACTATTACCATTAACACTAATATCGTTTTATGCATCCGGACACTAAGAATAACCCAATCACTTTATCATAATTATCTCAGATGTATAGAAACATACTAAACCTAGAATAATTGAACTAACAACTAAGGTCATGTAAAAGTGAGCCCCCTACACTGGGAAGCAGATTTAAGTATGAATAAAATACTCTCAGATAGGAAACACATCACAAAGAGCTGATGATTTTGACAACATATTGATAAGGAAATTGCCAACAGTATCTTCTACTGATTTATAATTCATAACTATCAGACAGTAAAGTATCCCTGCTATGTAAAAGGGAAAAGATAATATGCAGTGACCAACAACTAAGCAAGAAAAAGAAAAGAGGAAATACATAAATAGAAAACATGGAAGGTTCTGTATGATAGAAAATGTAAAATAGACACCTTCCCCAATAAATGTCTTGAATAAGGATCTAAAATAAATCGAATCGTTCACCTAAAAGATCCAAGCAGGGCAAAAACATAAACGCGTCCGAGTAGCGTATCTTTTATTTTATCATAATTTAAGCTCTACTCTAACCCAACTTGATGTTTAATATTGAATGTATCAAGCACTTCATAAAATAAACTAACCACACATCGGATATTGCATCATATTTTATTTTATTCCTAATTTATATATATATATATATATATATATATATATATATATATATATATATATATATATACTGAAACGAAACCCACCACAAAGAGATGATAGATTAACAATAAACTGATAAAAAGAGTCTGCAACAATTCAAGTGATTTATAACAACTAGCCAGGAATCCACTTCCCCCATCGAAGACAAAATACAAACAGGGATCAACAACTAAACCAGAAAAAGATAAAAATAGAATATCACTAAAAATAAACATCCTAACCAGGACACCGAATAATTAAATCATTCGCCTGAAGAATTCCTGAAAGGGTAGGAAAATAAATGGGTTTGTGTAGCAAATTCATGATTTCACTTCATTCAAAGCTCTACTTTAAGTAAACTGAATGTTGAATGTATAGAGCATGAAATAAACCCACCACAAATCAGATATTGAATCACTGATTTGTACTTGGGTATATATATATATATATATATATATATATATATATATATATATATATATATATATATATATATATATATATATATATATATATATACGTGTGTGTGTGTGTGTGTGTGTGTGTGTGTGTGTGTGTGTGTGTGTTCTCTATGGGACCCTAACCTTTTAACCACTAAAAGATACACAGCTTCAATGGAAACATGTATAGCATGATTATAGCATGTATATAAATCTATTCATCTATATATATATGTGTGTGTGTGTGTGTGTGTGTGTGCGTACGCATTCATATATTCTAGCAGGACCCCATGGAAATTCAACTGGTGTTGACAACAATTTTTTCTGTCTCATTCTCTTCTCCCTTTCAATTTTTGTTGTCTGCCCATGATATTCTCCAAATTTTATATAAACATATATCATATGTAAAGATTTACATACCCTTCGATAAATTACATAACTCTCTCCTTCCTTCTCAGTAGACTACATAACTTCTGCTTTTATCTCTTCGTGCCCTCCCAATCAACTGTCTGACTTTTCCCCCTTGCTCCCTTCCAACCCACCCACAAAATTTCCCCTTATCCTCTTATTTAAACTGCCTAAGTTTCCTACAATCTTATAAAATATTCCTCCCCTCTCACTTCTTTCCTTCTTGTCAAACTGACTTTATCTTTTCGTTCTATCCTCTCCATAAACATGTCTTTTCTCCCCGTTTTTTTCTCACCCGCTTTTCAAACTACCCAACTCCGCTTTCCCCTCTCTTTTTCTACGCAGTTAGTAAACTACCTTTTCTCTCATCTTTTTACTTTTTTTATGAATACGTATCTCAAGTTTACAGTAAAAAAAAAATCTGTTAAAAAAAAAAAGTAATATTTTCATTTATTCAATATACAGTAAGAAAAAGTAATATATTTTCATGAAAAATTCCTGTTTTGTTAAATCAAATCTTTACGCAAATTTTTGCAAATGTATAGTTTCTAATATGAAAAAAATTAACTAAATCCTGAACTGTATCAATGAATCGACTCTAATTTTAACCCGAACCATTTTTCGGGGTTCTGACTGAGTCATGCATATGTTAAGGGACCTAATTCCAATCTCTCTCAATATATTAGGGGACTGTGTCTCATTCAAACCCCATACATTTAACCCTGACCACAATTTTGAGATCATCTCCGCTGAACCTGACCCTGAACCTTGCCTATAAATGAAGTAAGTGTCTCTATAAGACTTGGCTTGGATTATTTTAATTTCAAATCAGACAGTTTTTCGATGAGATCTTTCATTAAATGCCAAGTGTCTTTTGCTACAAAGATTAGGTAGCTTCAGTACCAACCTAATCTAAGCTACACTATCAATAGCAAGTGTGAGCCCAAATCCAACCATTAAACCCATCCACCATACACATCTCTTTTGCACTACGTTTCTTATGAATTCTTGTAAATTAATAACAATCTTTTGCCGCTATTTATCTTCATCATATTTTTTTTAGGTTTCCTTTCGACAGGGAGTGAATAAATTATCATGGCTGATCAAAATAAAGAATGAATTCCTGATAGAAATTAAACTCACGATCGATCTTTCCATCGACCTACGGTTATCAGTAGCAAGCACAACTTCAAGTCAGCCACTTGAACTCAATCCCTATCATGATCTCTTCTACACCATGTTCCTTATTAAATGGTAGATCTTCGATTGCCAAGCGACCATAGAAGCTAAAACAACCTCCGTCACGAAAACGTCCACTTGGGGACCTGCTCCTCTAAGTGTAATGGAGCAGTGATGCCCCGGGGTGACATATTCGCCGCAGCTGGGCCGAGTTTATTTATTTGAATCCCCAAAACTACAAATATGATACAAAGTCGGATTGAGGTGGGGTCAAACACGTTCAAGAACGTGGAGGCAAAGTGAGCTACCCAATTCCTTGCGCATGATTTCCCGAGGAGGTTGGGACAAGCTGGACTACGTCAACAGGACGAATCCTGTTGTTCAAAACTCCCTAACACTCGACATGTGTTTACATGGAGTCATTAGGGAATGCTTGACTTAATTCATGGGACAAATTCTGTTGTTCAAAGATCCCTAACTCACAACGTGTGTTTACACAGAGTCATTAGGGTATGCTTGACTTAGTTCTTAGGACAGACCCTATTCTTCAAGAATCCATAACTCTCGACGTGTGTCTATATGGAGGCATTAGAGCGTGCTTGACTTGGTTCATACGACAAATCCAGTTGTACAAGGATCCCTAACCCTCAGCGTGCGTTTACACGGAGTCATTAGTGCATGTTCGACTTGGTTCATAGGACAAATCCTATTGTTCAAGGATCCCTAACTCTCAAAGAGTGTTTACACGGAGTCATTAGGGCATGCTTGACTTAATTCATGGGACAAATCCTTCTTGAAGGACCCCTAAATCTCAACATGCGTTTCCACAGAGTATTAGGGCATAGTTGACTTGGTTCATAGAACGCATACCGTTGGTCAAGGATCCCTAACACTCAACCTGTGTCTTTATTGAACCATTAGGGCATGTTTGACTTAGTTCATAGGACAAATAATTTGTTGAAGGATCCCTAACTCTCAACGTGCATTCACACAGAGTCATCAGGGCATGCAAGACTTGGTTCATAGGACGAATCCCTTCGTTCAAAGATCCCTAACTCTCAACACTGAGTATTAGGGCATGATTCAGTTCATAGGACAAATCCTATCGTTCAAAGATCCCTGACTCTTGAAGTGTGTTTACACGGAGTCATTAGGGCATGTTTGACTTGGTCCATGAGATGAATCCTGCTGTTCAAGGATCCATAACTCTCAACGTGTAATTAAGGCATGCTTGACTTGGCTCATAGGACAAATCCTGTTGTTCAAGGATCCCTAACTATCACCATGGTTTTACACGAAGTAAATAGGGCATGTTTGACTTGGCTCATAGGAAAATCCTGTCGTTCAAGGATCCCTAACTCTCAGCATGCGTTCAAAACAGAGTCATTATGGCATACTTGACTTGGTTCATAGGACAAATCCTGTTGTTCAAGGATCCTTAACTCTCGTGTCTTTATGCGTGTGTTCCCATGGAGTCATTAGGGCATGCTTGACTTGGTTCATAGGACGAATCCTGTGGTTAAAAAATCCCTAACTCTCGATGTTCTTTTAGATGGAGTCATTAGGGGAAGCTTGACTTGGTTCATAGGACAAATCCTGTTGTTCAAAGATCCCTAACTCTCAACGAGTGTTTACATGGAGTAATTAGGGCATGCTTGACTTTGTTCATAGGAAGAATCCTGTTGTTCAGGGATCCCTAACTCTCAGCTTGCGGTTACACAGAGTATTAGGGCATGTTTGACTTGGTTCATAGGAGGAATCCTGTTGTTCAAGGATCCCTAACTCTCAGCGTGCGTTTACAAGGAATTATTCGGGCATGCTTGACCTTGTTCTTAGACTAATCCATTTTTAAAGGGTGCGTAAGTGACAACGTGAGTTTACACGGAGTCATTAAGGCATACTTGACCTAGTTCATAGGATGAGTCCTGTTTTTTTAGAGATCCCTAACTCTCAACGTGCGTTTACACGGAGTCATTAACGTATGCTTGACGTGGTTCATAAGACAAATCCTTTTGTTCAAAGATTGCTAGTTCTCAACGTGCGTTTACACGGAGTCATTAACGTATGCTTGACTTGCTTCATAGAACAAATCCTTTTGTTCAAGGATCTGTAACTCTCAGCGTGCATTCACACAGAGTATTAGCGCATGTTTGACTTGGTTCATAGGACAAATCCTGTTGTTTGAGGATCCCTGACTCTCAAGGTGTGTTTACAAGGAGTCATAAGGGCATGATTGACTTGGTTTATGAGACAAAACCTTTTGTTCAATGATCACTAAGTCTTAACATGCATTTACATGGAGTGATTAGGGCAAGCTTGAATTGGTTCATAGGACAAATCCTGCTTTTCAAGGATCCCCAACTCTCTATGTTCGTTTACACAGAGTCATTAGGGCATGCTTGACATGGCTCTGAGGACGGACCCTGTTTTTCAAGGATCCCTAACTCTCGACGTGTGTTCACATGAAGTCATCAGGGCATGCTTGACTTAGTTCATAGTACGAATCCTGTTGTCTGAGGATCTTCAACTCTCAACAGAGTCATTAGGGCATACTTGACTTGGTTATAATGATAAATCCTGTTGTTCAAGGATCCCTAACTCTTGATGTGTGCTTACACAGAGTCATTAGGTCATAATTGACTTGTTTCATAAGACGAATCCTGTTGTTGAACGATCCCTAACTCTCAACATGCGTTTACATGGAGTCATTAATGCATACTTGATTTCGTTCATAAGACAAATCCTGTTGTTTAAGGATCCCTACCTGCCGACGTGCGTTTACATGGAGTCATTAGGGCATGTTTGACTTGTTCTATAGGACAAATCCTGTTGTTCATCGAACCCAAACTTCCAACCTGTGTTTACATGGAGTCATTAAGGCGTTGCCTGACTTTGTTCATAGGACAACTCCTGTTGTTCAAGGATCCCTAACTCTCGATGTGTCCCTACACGGAGTCACTAAGGTATGTTTGACATGGTTCATAGGGCAAATCCTGTTGTTCACGAATCCTTAACTCTCAGCGTGTGTTCCCATGGAGTCATTATTGCATGCTTGACTTGGTTCATAGGACAAATGCTGTTGGTCAAAGATCCCTAACTGTCAACGTGCGTTTATATAGAGTCATTAGGGCATACTTTACTTGATTCATAGGACGAATTCTGGTTTTCAAGGATCCCTAACTCTCAACGTACGTTTACATGGAGTGATTAACATATGGTTGACTTGGTTCATAGGACAAATCTTGTTGTTCAAGGATCTCTAACTACCAGTGTGCGTTCACATGTAGTCAGTGGGGCATGCTTGATTTGGTTCATAGGACAAATCCTGTTGTTTATAGAACCTTAACTTTTGACCTGTGTTTACACAGACTCATTAAGGTGTTGCTTGACTTGATTCATAGGACGACTCCTGTTGTTTAAAGATCACTAACTCTCGATGTGTGTTCACATGGAGTCATTACGGTAAGCTAGACTTGGTTCATTGGACAAATCCTGTTGTTCAAGGATCCCTAGCTCTCGATGTGTGTTTACACGGGGTCATTAGGGCATGCTTGACGTGGTTCATAGGACAAATTCTGTTGTTCAGGGATGCCTAACTCTCAGTGTGTGTTCTCACGAAGTCATTAGGGCATGCTTGTCTTGGTTCATAGGACAAACCCTGTTGTTCAGGGATCCCTAACTCTCAGCGTGCGTTTACACAGAGTATTAGGGCATGTTTGACTTGGTTCATAGGAGGAATCCTGTTGTTCAAGGATCCCTTTCTCTGGATATGTGTTCACGGGGAGTCATTAGGGCAAGTTTGACTTGGTTCATAGGATAAATCGTTTTGTTCAAGGATCCCTAACTCTCAGCATGCATTTGCGCAGAGTCATTAAGGCATGCTTGCCTTGGTTCATAGGGCAAATCCTGTTTTCCAAGGATACCTAACTCTCAGTGTGCGTTTACATGGAGTTATTAGGGCATGTTTGATTTGGTTCACAGGACAATTCCTGCTGTTCAAGGATCCCTAACTGTCAATGTGCGTTAATAGAGAGTCATTAGGGCATGCCTTACTTGGTTGATTGGACAAATCCTGTTGCTCAAGGATCATTAACTCTCAGTGTGTGTTTACACGGTGTTATTAGGGCATGTTTGACCATGTTCATAGGACCAATCCTGTTTTTCAAGGATCCCTAACCCTCGTTGTGTGTTTACAAGGAGTCATTAGGGCATGCTTGACTTGTTCATATGACAAACCCCTTTGTTCAAGGATCCCTAACTCTCAGCGTGCATTTACACGGAGTCATTAGGGCATGCTTGACTTGGTTCATAGGACAAATCCTGTTGTTCAAGGATCCCTAACTCTCAGCGTGCGTTCACACGGGGTTATTAGGGCATGCCTGACCTCGTTCATATGACTAATCTTTTTATTCAAAGGTCCTTAACTGTCAGCATGCGTTTAACAGAGTCATTAGGGCATGCTTGACGTGGTTTATAGGACAAATCCTGATGTTCAGGGATCCTTAACTTTCAGCGTGTGTTCCCATGGAGTCATTAGGGCATGCTTGACTTTGTTTATAGGATAAATTCTGTTGTTCGAGGATCCTCAACTCACAGCATGCGTTTCCATGGAGTTATTAGGGCATGCTTGACTTGGTTCATAGGACGAATCCTGTTGTTCAAGGATCCCTAACCGTCGGTGTGTGCTTCCACGGAGTTATTAGGGCATGCTTGACTTGTTTCATAGGACGAATCATGTTGTTCAAGGATCCCTAACTCTCAGCGTGCGTTCCCACGGAGTCAGTAGGGTATGCTTGACGTGTTTCATAGGACAAATCCTGTTGTTCAAGGATAACTAACTCTCAGCGATGTGCGTTTACATGGAGTCATCAGGGCAATCTTGACTTGGTTCATAGGACAAATCAAGCTGTTCAAGGATCTGTAACTCTCAACGTGCGTCTACACAGAGTCATTAGGGCATGCTTGACTTGGTTCATAGGACAAATGCTATCTCAAAAGATCCTTAACCCTCGACGTATGTTCACATGGAGTCATTAGGGCATGCTTGACTTGGTTCATAGGACGAATCTTTTGTTCAAGTATCCTTAACTCTCAACGTGCGTTTACATGGAGTTATTCAGGCATGCTTGACTTGTTCATATGACAAACCCCTTTATTCAAGGATCCCTAACTCTCAGCGTGCATTTACACGGAGTCATTAGGGCATGCTTGACTTGGTTCATAGGACAAATCCTGTTGTTCAAGGATCCCTAACTCTCAGCGTGCGTTCACACGGGGTTTTTAGGGCATGCTTGACCTCGTTCATATGACTAATACTTATGTTGAAAGGTCCCTATCTCTCAATGTGCGTTTACACAGAGTCATTAGGGCACGCTTGACTTGGTTCACAGGACGAATTCTGTTGTCCAAGGATCCTTAACTCTCAGCGTGCGTTTACACGGGGTAATTAGGGCATGCTTGACCTCGTTCATAGGACAAATCCTGTTGTTCAGGGATCCCTAACTCTCAGCATGTGTTCCCATGGAGTCATTAGGGCATGCTTGACTTGGTTCATAGGACGAATCTTTTGTCCAAGTATCCTTAACTCTCAACGTGCGTTTACATGGAGTCATTAGGGCATGCTTGACTTGGCTCATAGGACAAATCTTCTGTTCAAGGATCCCTAACTCTCAACGTGCGTTTACATGGAGTTATTAGGGCATCCTTGACTTGTTCATATGACAAACCCCTTTGTTCAATGATCCCTAGCTCTCAGCGTGCATTTACACGGAGTCATTAGGGCATGCTTGACTCGGTTCATGGGATGAATCATGTTATTTAAGGATCCTTAACTCTCAGCATGCGTTCACACGGGGTTATTAGGGCATGCTTGACGTGGTTCATAGGACAAATCCTGTTGTTCAGGGATCCTTAACTCTCAGCATGTGTTCCCATGGAGTCATTAGTGCATGCTTGACTTTGTTTATAGGACGAATCCTGTTGATTGAGGATCCCTAACTCTCAGTGTGCGTTTCCATGGAGTCATTAGTGCATGCTTGTCTTGGTTCATAGGACAAATCTTTTTGTTCCGGGATCCATACCTCTTGATGTGTGTTTACACGGAGTCATTAGGGCATGCTTGACTTGGTTTATTGGACGAATCATGTTGTTCAAGGATCCCTAACTCTCGACGTGTGTTTACACGGAGTCATTAGGGCATACTTGACTTGGTTCATAAGACAAATCTTTTGTCAAAGGATCCCAAACTTCCAGAGTGCGTTTACATGGGGTTATTAAAGCGAGTTTCACTTGGTTTATAGGACAAATCATGTTGTTCAAGGATCCCTAACTCTCAGCGTGCGTTCCCACGGAGTCAGTAGGGTATGCTGTTCAAGGATCTGTAACTCTCAACGTGCGTTTACACAGAGTCATTAGGGCATGGTTGACTTGGTTCATAGGACGAATCTTTTCTCGAAAGATCCCTAACCCTTGACGTATTTTTACATAGATTCATTAGGGCATGCTTGACTTTGTTCATAGGACGAATCCTATTGTGCAAGGATCCTTAACTCTCAAAGTGCGTTCACACGGAGTCATTAGGGCACTCTTGACGTGGTTCATAGGACAAATCCTGTCGTTCAGGTATCCTCAACTCTCAACATGCGTATACACGGAGTCATTAGGGCATGCTTGACTTGGTTCATAGGATGAATCCTTTGTCGAAGGATCCCTAACCCCCAACGTGCGTTTACACGGAGTATTAGGGCTTACTTGACTTGGTTCATAGGACAAATCCTGTGGTTAGAGGATCCTTTACTCTCAGTGTGCGTTTACACAGAGTCATTAGGGCATGCTTGACATGATTCACAGGACAAATCCTGCTGATGCTCTCAGGATGAGCCTGAGCATGCTGGTCAGTGTTTCTGGGATGGGAACAATCCCAGACATTGATCAACTTCTCAGCCTGAGTTTGTCAAAAAACAGATACTACACTTTGATCTCAGGGAGTAATAATCGGAGAGCCGAAGGACAAGTCTAAAGGCGTCAAATGGGCGTAGCTGTGGCAGCCTCAGTAAAACCCCCTTGGCTGACGCAATGCATCGGTCCACTCGGTCTTGACACCATCCACAACCCAATCCCCGGCTCATTTGACGGGCAAGTATCATTTGCTGCGCCCTGTATTATCTGCTGTGGAACAGATACTACACTTTGATCCCGAAGAAATAGCTACAAATCATAGAGCTAATGGATAGTCTATAGCCAAACTCAAGAGTCGTAATACAATGAAGTACCTGTCCGTTGATGACGCACACACACATACATATATATATATATATATATATATATATATATATATATATATATATATATATATATATATATATATATATATATATATATATATATATGTACGTCACCAACATCATAATCAAAAAACATACCAGCCCAAACTAGAATTTTTTTAAAAAGAATCAGAACGAATCAACGAATCAAATAACATATTCGGGAAAGTAGATGAGAGAAGCAGTATATATGAAATGAATTATCCGACTTACAACAAGTACCTAACCAACAACATCACTCAAAACTATTAAAAAAATCAAATACCAAAAAAATCAACCACGAAGCTATTATAGATGAAGAGGGAAAAAAGTATCTCAGGCAAATTAAAAAAGCATACAGGCTCATGAAGGAACTCAAAATTGACTTCATAAACAAACTCGAAATAAGACTTTTTAATACCATTAAATCACAGATATGAAAAACCAATTAAAAAAAATTAAAAAAAACAATACCATGAAAGAACAATTGCAACGGAACCAATGGATAGATACCTGGTTTAGCAAAATCAAGACGAAAATTACTTTTCTTATTCCATATCCAAAAGAATCTTTGGGGAAGCCATGGAATTTGCCAGAATCTATACCATTATTTGATAAAGATATTAAACACAAATGAGATAAATAATCAAAACACTGTAGATGGACGGTACTATTCTGAAATCAAGAACAATGGATAAAAAAACTAATGTATGCAGTTTTGATACTTCTATGGGCAGTCTCGATTCAACCAAGATGTTAGATCTAATCAGTTTGCATGTTTTATATAACCTTACCAGAAAACTAAATTCCAAAGATATGACACTATACCGGGGCGATTGCCCATTGATCGTAGAAAATATCAACGCGCAGAAATGTGAAAAGATTAAGAAATACATCATGAAATTAATGAAAAAACGGAAATTTTAAGCTGAAATCAAGTTCAATATTAATATTTTCCATTTTTAGATGTCATTTTTAATTTTTATAATAGCACACACAAATCGTTTAGAAATGAAAATTCTGCAATTAAGTATATCTATACAAGTTTTAACCACCAAAAAGATCCAAAAAACAATAGAAACTAAACCAATATATAATTCCTAAAATTAAACAATATCCCATAAGATTAGAAATGAATATACTAAAGCCCTAAAGAATAGCAGTATTATTGAAATAAATTTCAAACATGATAAAAAGTCAGATCCAATGGAGAAAAACAGCAAAATTTTTTTTAAAATAGAGATAGAAAAATTATGTCATATACACCACTTTTCAGCTTACAAGTAAAAATTTATTTTGGAAAAAAATGAATACAATTAATAGAAAAACACTTTCCCCAAAAAACACACTGAGTAACATATTTAACAAGAACAAGCTGAAATTATCAATCAGCTTCAGTTGTGTGGAAAATTTCAATAAACTCATCGCAAAACACAATAGAGTACTTAGAAATAATACTAACAGAGAAAGCATGAATAAACCAGATTTCAATTGTGCAAACTCTAATAGATGCCTTTGGCAGAACAAATGACTCAAATTGAATATTGTATACCAAGCCAAGAGAAACCCTTACAAGGGGAATATTACATGAAAGTATTTCAAACACCCTATAAACTTAAATTAGCAAACCATATATCATCCTTTACAAATGAAAGATATAAAAATTGTACATCACTGTTGACAAATAACTGGAGACTGAGTGATAGTAATCTCAAACCTGTGGTAAAATGGAGATTATTGAAACAAACATATATATGTCTTGATATTGGAACCCCATGTCACCTTTGTCTAAATCAGAAATTTTAAATGCTTAGATTCATTATAGAAAATGCATAGAACAGAATCGTTAGAAAAAATCAAATAGCGGTAAAATACCAACATTGCTCGACATTTCTATGAACAAACAAACCTCAACAACCTACATATAGACATACTAAGAATGATTGATATAGCTATGTTATTCACATAACCACCTTAAAAAACCATCCAATCAAAATAATTATCTTAGACATGAGGAAACTGACTTAACCCAATATAATCAAAAAACCCAAAAGGGAACGCTAACATTGGGGAAATAGATTTCATCATCATCATCATCATCATCATCATCATCATCAGTCTTTCAACGTCTGTCGTTGGACATAGACTTTCCCCAGGATTCGCCACACTTCTCCATCATGGGCGTCGCAGAGCCAGTATTTTCTGGATTTTTCTTGCACGTCTCTCCATCTAATATTCTGCTGGCCTCAGATGTGCATTTGATCTCAGGGAATTCATGTCGTGAATCGTGATGACCATCAGTTGTCCGCCATTCTCGCAACATGGCTAGCCCACAGCCATTTGAGATTTTTAATGGATTTTATAATGTCCCTGACTCTTTTCCCTGATGTACTGTGCTGTCTTGTGGTCCCTCCATATGAGGCCCAGCATAATTCTTTCATGTGCACGTTGCATGGTTCTCAGTTTGCAGATCTGTCTCTAGGTTAGGTTCCATGTTTCAGTTCCATAAGTGACTATTGGGAGAATGCATTGGTTGTATACCCTTCTTTTTAGGATTAATGGAATCTTCTTATTAATAAAGAAACGGAAAAAGAAAAGATATATGAATAGAATAAGAGGAAGATCTTACACCTTAGAAGAATATAGTTACCAAAAAAATGGAGATAAAACAAATCATTCGCCAGAAGAAGCCCAAACAGGTTAGAAACATGAACGTGTCTGTGTAGCAAATCCTGTTCTCCATCATATTTCAAACTATTCTCTAACTTAATTCAATGTATAATGTTAAATGTGTCGAGCATTTTTGGAAATAAACTCATCACACATCAGATATTGTATCATGTTATACCATATTGTATTTCTGATTTGTATTGTGTATATATTCATATTCATATGTTCAGAAGAGAACATTTTTTCTTCATCTCCTAATTCCTTTTTTTATCAGTATATATATATATATAGTCATGATAGCCACTTCAATGTAGCGTTTCTCTTACCATTGAGCTAAATAGCCGATGATAATTCAAAGGCCCAAAATATACGAATATATGCACATATACATATGTCATTTTTAATTACGACTAATATAAAACGAGCTTGTTCATTTTTAGGTTGTACCCGGTTATTGATGACTTATGTTCCCTAAATGATGGAGGACAATTTGGAAAATCGTATTATAAATTACTTCCTGAAGATCTTGAATTAGAATGTGAGCATAAAGGAATGCAAGCAATATTCCTAAATTTAAATATTTAAATCGTCAAATTGTTTGATAAACGAGATAGTTTCCCGTTCTGTATGGTGAGAATGCTTTTTAGAACAAGTAGTATTCCAGTGTAAATATTTTGCAGAACAATATTATCGGAATATTTGAGAATTGCAAGAGCAACTTTAAAATTTATTGATTTTATACCAGAAATTGTTTCTTCAGTTGTATGAATGGTTGATCAGGGCTGTGAAACCAGTAAAATTTTTGACAATTTACTGAAGCTATGATCTCTTTAAAACTTATCAGCTTGACCATAGTGAAATGACAACGAAAATTAAAGAACATGTTAAAAATATAAAAATAGAATAAATGAATAGTGTACACAAATATGAATAAAATTGTATTAATGTCAGGGGGGTTGCGTGAACAAAAGAGATGGATCAAGTCTTTGTCCGTCCCAAAGGTCATTGTATTGACAGGAACCAGAAAAGAAGAAAACATTTGGCTCTGGTCCATTTCTCTGACTGGTACGTAGTTGGGCTGGGCAGAAAATTAAACATTGAATGTCGTGTAACAAATTGTCTCAGTATATTGATGGAATCACCCATTGAGACATTACTACCCTCTAGAAATAGGTTTCGTTCCAACCATGTATGTTAGAATACTTTATTTGATCATTATGTGTGTTTAAAGAAAATATTTGATGGATACTTGATGTTGTAACGTCTTTTAGGCTTGTGGAAAATAATTGTCGAATTCTTCGGTTGAATATGTTGGTAGAGAATCGATTCGAAGAAGTTTTTTCCGTCTAATTATTATTCTTCAAGGTGATCTCATGAGTTGGTTTGCATACAGTCTGAGATTAAAACCGACACAATGGATTAAATATTCATATGGGTAAACATTCAGTAGAAATGACTCAAAGAGTGAGTCATATCTGTAATTATATTTATCGATACCTCATCGTTAAAAACGTTTCTTGGTAACCTACGTAAGTAATCTTTGTTTCAAAAAATGAATATGTAGTATAAAATAATATCAATATACAATACACAAGAAATCTTATATGTAATGACAAACTATATGTTATACCTAAACTACTTCATAAAGGTGGGTGTTGTTCGATCAACACTGCTGGGGTGCCATGTTAATATAACTGATTAGTTTTTAAAATCCCCGAAACCATTGCATGGTAAACAACTGATGATCCCAACTAGAGAAAATTTACACAATGATCATCACAAATTATAGGGAAAACATGGAAAAACTCTCTCAAAGATTACATGAATTGTATTGACAGATATTGGGAAATAGGTGACTGAAATGACACAAAAATCTATTGAAAAAGTTTTTTAATGTTTGGTATTTAAAGCTGTGAAGCTTTCTAAACTATATATATATATATATATATATATATATATATATATATATATATATATATATATATATATATATATATATATATATATATATATATATAAAATGACATTCTCGTGCATATATGCAAGAGAATTTCATTACGACTAAAAAAAATTCAGACGAGTCTTTTCCAGAACATTTCCATTCAACAGGGTCAGTAATTAGTCCTGGCATCAAAACATGCGAGCCTAATACCCGTAAAAAATGACAGAATCATTTGCACATGGATCGACACTTCAGTCTTAGAACTGAGTTTCTGTGCGCTCTGCCATCGTCAAAACTTTTCCAATAATCTGGCGACGTGTAAAAAACGAAAATCTAGGTTCACCTGTTCGCTAATGGCGATTTTTTTTTTCATTTTGTATTCCATGGTTAATATCTGTTGTTCGTTTTTTAAAATATTTTTCTCTTTGTCTTTAATTTTAGATATCTATACTTTCCATGAAATATACCACCGTCTGGATAACAGCTCGGTGTTATATTTCTATTATCTTGATTGATTATTTACTTGTTCTTTCAGATATTTCTTAACGTTTCCATCGCCCGATAAA
>OY735201.1:20304600-20309600 GCA_963457665.1 Thysanoteuthis rhombus
CAAGGAATGGCTTGGCTTTAGCCTGATGATTGTTACTCAGTTCCAGCTCCAAGATGTCTTGCAACTCCTATGTTTCTTTATCATGATGCCATCCGTACCTGCCTTGAGTCAATAATGTTTTAAAACCCGACAGGGTGTGTGTCATGATTCCCTTCCCACCACATTACAGGATAACTCATCTGTGAAGGCTCAGTGGGCAAAGAAATGTGTCGTAGACAATTCTTTGTATGATGGATATGCGGCTCCAGCCTCCACTGATTGGTTCAACTGATTTTTCTTTTAGGAAGGTCTCATCTTGTCTGGGCCCTTTGTCCTCCTGCTCCACAGCGCCCGCTCTCCTATCTTGCAGGATCTTCACTCCTGCTTGAATCGTGGTTCTTCTCTCCTTGGGGTTATCCTTTTCCCACAGCTGGAAACGGGATATTGCAAGGCCTTGAATTCCAATGCAAGGTATTCCGATAATGTCCCGTGCATTTCAGTCCAGACCTGGTTGTAATACTAACTTCTTTGATATTTTCGTCCCTTGAACCCTGGTAAGTCATAGTGGGCCTGCACTTAATAACTTTGAAATCCCCAACCAGCGAAAGAAGGAGTTATAACTGATCAGATCTTATGTATAGGCCTACTGATGTGAAGCTACGAGTGATTCCCAGCCATTTATTCATCTTTTCTCTATTCCTGCCACTGATTTTAATGGTATGTCATATACGGTTAACAGACATATCAACATTGGTGAAGTCACGATATGAAATTTCCCAGGAAAGTGCATTTGTTGAATTTTTTCAACCAATTCTCTGATTGCTTTCCAATGCTGACGATGTTTCTATTGGAGAGTGTTTCATCAAACTATTTTCCCAGGCTTTCTTCAATTGATGCTATTGTTTCACCTTATATCTGCAGTTTGAACCTTTTACACATTTTCCTTTTGTTTAATCACTAGATTCCTACATTTGATGGCCTTGAAAGTCATTTTGACCCATGTGACCATTATGTCTAGTTGTGCCCAGACCCATATTGCTTGGACATGTGTTGGAGTAGTGGTGTTTAAGGCGTCTATGAATCCCTTAATAGCTGACATTGGGCCCCTGGGCTGGTTTTTGGCCCTCCAGTTTTGCTTCCAGCTGATGTGATTATCAGGCTCATCTCCATGAGAGACAAAATGAAAGAAACAGTACTCCCTGTTGCAAATCTGTAATGATGGCCACTCCGCTGTGAGATTGAAGATGTTGAATTGCAACTTGATGTCACTAAAGTAACTACTGATAATGCCCTTGACACATATACAGAGTGTGAAAGGATGCTGTGTATCCATAATTGGTGACGAAAAGGCAATCTGGAAACCGAGTTGAATAGAAATATAAGTTATCTATTCATACTTAGGATTATATTTTGCCTAAAACGGCTTTGACGGACCAGGAATGATGAAATGATAGCCCAGAATCCAGGAAAACAGGACAGGGAATGGACATTCATCATCATCAGACTTTTAGCGTTTATGTCGTTAGACATAAACCTTCACAAAGATTCACCAGACCATTGAGGGCGTTACAGATAAAGTATTTTCAGAAACTATCTATTTGTCATGTCAACTTCTAATTTGTTGGCCCAGGTTCCGTATGTGATCTCTAGGAATCGTCGTTGCGAGTCGTAAAGTCCAGCGATTGTGTGCCATTCTCGCAACATGACCACCAATGGGCATTTGAGTCTTTTTTATGGATTCTATTATATCTCGGACGATGCTGCTTTGAGATCTTTGCTTGTGAGGGTGAGTATGATTCTCTCTCGTGCACGTTGGATGGTTCTCACTCAAGTCTTTTCGATCGGTTCAAAAGTTCAGTTCAATGGGCGACTATTGGGTGGATGCACTGGTTGTATACCCTTTTTTTTTTAGCACCAGTAGAATTTTCTCATTCTTAAAGATTAAAGCTTGCCAACCTAGCGTGATTCTTCGCTTGATTTCTTTTTTTGAAAATTTCATGGAGATTCGTTGCTCTACGTAGATGAAGGGGTCTACTTTCTTCAGTTCTACGTCTTCAATTTCGATTTTCGTGTTTTTGTCTTCAACATATTCATTGTACATAACATTTGTTTCATCTGGAGACCAACTTTCTTGCTTTACTCGTTCAGTCAGTCCAGTATCACCTTGTCTAAGACCTTTATTTATCAGAGCAAACCCTTCAAATCAAAAGGTTTGTTTTCAATGGAAACCTAAACTTTTAACCACTAATAGGTGCACACATGCAACTGCAGATGGGAACTCTTTCTTATGTATAATACATTAATTGATTCATTAATGATAGCAATATGAATAAGATATCAATGTTAGTTTTTTTGTACATGTATATGTGGGGTATTGAATAATGTTTGTTAATAAAAATTTGAGCGTTGCCGACGTTTTAACGCTATTTCATTTTTCTGATTATTAATTCTGTTTTATATTTTTTGCTCTATCAGTAAAACTAAGCATTTCGAATTTCTCATTTGGACATAGGTGGCATGGGGTTTCGATATTTAGGCATATACATGTTCGTTTTAATAGTTTCCATTTTACCACAGGTTTGAGATTACTATCACTAAGTCTCCAGTAATATGTCGACAATGATGAGCCATTTTCATATTTTTCATACTTGAATGATGATATATGGTTGGTTAATCCAAGTTTAGAGGGTATTTTCGATATTCCTATTTATTATTCCGCTTGTAAGGGTTTCTCTTCGGTTGATATTCCGGCTTGGTATGCAATATTCGATTCGAGACATGTTTTGCAGAGGGCATCTGTTCTTTGTACCGTTACAATCTGGTTTATTTATGTTTTCTTCGTTAGTATTATTTCTAATTACTGTGTTGTTGTGTTTTGTAATGAGTTTATAAAAACTTTTCATACAACTGAAGCTAATTTTCAACTTGTTCTTGTTAAATATGTTATTCTGTGGGTTGCTCGGGGGGTATTTTCTATTGATTGGATGAATATGTTTCTTAAGTTTGTTTTTATTCGTAAGTTAAATGGTGGTGTATACAAGATTCATACTGTATTTTTTTGTTGTTGTTGCTATGTTTAGGTTTGTTTTTTTACTGGATTTGACTTTTTTATCATATTTTAAGTTCGATAAAACCTCTATTATCTAGGGCTTTAGTATATTCGTTTCTAATCTTGTTGAATATTGTTTCATTTAAGGAATTATATATTAGTCTAAATTCAATTGATTCTTGGATCTTTTCAATGATTTTGTTCGTGTGGTTAGAATTTGTAATAATATATTTAATTACAGAATTTTTTTCTACATGGTTTGTGGGAGTTTAAAATTAAAAGTGACATCTAAAAAATGTAGAATTTAAACTTTGACCTTGATTTAGATTTTAAAGTTCAGTTTTCTCTTAAGATATATCTTTTAATGTTTTCACATTTTTATGAGTTGCCATTTACTGAGACTAATAGGTCATCGTCTCGGTATAGTCCGATATTTTTGGAATCTACTTTTTTTGTTACGTTATGTAAAACACATATACTGATTTGATCCGACATCTTGGCTGAATCGAGACTGCCCATGTTATCGATGGGCACACCACTCGGAGGGGTATTAGCTTGCCTCTACTTCCTATAATCAGCTCCTTCAAACATATATTTTCTGAAGAGGCAAAATACCTCAAATATATCAACAATTTATTCCTAAATACTATGGCAGTATCATTCTACCAAACCAAATAAGATCGAACCAAATAAGATTGAACCAACAATGAATTTCACATACATAGCAGGACAAAACAACACTCTTTCCTTCCTGGACACCTGATTACGCTAAACGGACACCAAATCATCCATCCACGCCAAAAGAAAGGCGCAAAAATCAAACTTGCCCAACACTCAAGACCGAAACAAGTAACCCCTTATCAACTACCACCAACAAAACCGTTAGATACATCATCCTACAAATAACCACCACACTCACCGAGCACTTAACAAAATTAGGTCAACAAATTGCAACCAAGACATTCCAAACTGTCAATGATATAATCCGTTAACCACTAAACTATTCTCCCTGAGGCAAGCATAAACACCGATGTGCTCTCATGAAGAACTACTTGAAAAACACGTTGGTACAACACTGCTTGAAAACAGACCACACGTTTGATCTCTGGAAAACAACCGAAATAAAACAGATACACCACAGAACGACCTAGTAGATTATAGAAACAGTACTTATTGCAACGAACAAGACCGTAAAACAGCAGCTGGGCTTTTTCAACAAACATTTGAAAATATTATCATTGAGTTAAAACAGCCTGGATTTCCATCAAGCTAAACTGCCTAACAGAGGGGCACAAAGCCCAAAAAACTGCATCACTGTTACGATCCTATTTTTGTTTATTTACTGTTCATATCTTCACTTTTGTTTCTCAATCCAAAAATTGTTATTGAAAAATGGATATATGATCCTACTCAATGATGATGAATGCATTACGTTATTTGAAATTGTTTTCATGTGACCTCCAGTTATTACACGAAGGTGTAACTTGCCCTAGTCTGTACACTGCCTTTCTGCTGGACTATTTTGCTCATTCGTCGGAGCAACGCTACCTTGGTCTATCCAATATACGCTGTCTTCGCCAAGTGACAAACTTTCCGTGTTATAAGTGAATGTTCCAAATTATAAAATGCATTCATACTTATTTACACAATTCTTTACATATATATGTGCATATAAATACGTATATATGAACATACATATGCAGTGTATGTGTGTGTGTCAGTGTGCGCGTATATATTATATATATTTTCATATATATATATATATATATATATATATATATATATATATATATATATACCAAAGTATATATATATTTGTATATACATATATAATTATATATATATATATATATTTAATACATATATATGTGTGTATGTTTATATATATATATATATATATATATATATATATATATATATATATATATGAATATTTATATGGATGTATATATATATATATATATATATATAT
>OY735201.1:20312100-20319600 GCA_963457665.1 Thysanoteuthis rhombus
TAACAGGTCGTTATTACCAGTTGACAGATACGCCAAGTTTGACTCTCGAGTCGGAAAAATATCAACTAATCACGGATTTTAGGTGGTGAAATATCTAAACAGAAAGATAATGCTAGGACGTGATTGGTTGCAAGCAAATAATGTGTGTTTATACAACGACCTCAGAGTGTTGTGCATTGTAGATGAATATCTGTTATTGGAAGAGGATTATCTCATAGCAAATATAACACGTAAAACAGTGTTGAAGCACCAGACAACAGCTATATGTATAGTTAAAAGTGAAAATGAAATAGAGAAGCGTAAATGATATTGTATTTAACAGCTAAATTCTTGATATTCAATTAATTCCAATGGGGTATCGGTCACTGAGACTGAATGACAACCGAAAAATACCCGTGATCATCACTAATGATATGAACCAGGCAATAAAACTGAATGTATTACAAGGATTTCCATAGCAACAGTAGCAGCTGATGGGGAGGGTAGAGGTAATATTAATTTAAACAGCATAAAGGTGCCCAGTCAGTTTAAATGAAGAATTACATGGATTTATTGGCAGCCACAAATCAGAATCTTGGTAGAACTAGTACAGTGAAAATCACAATAGATACTGGAAATCATAATTCCATTAAAAAGAGTTAGTACTGCACGCCCTTACAACAGCGAAATGACGCAGGTAGTGCAGTAGAAGAAATGTTGCATGATAGATTTATTGGGAAATAGTCCCTGCTCATTTCCTGTAGTTTTAGTGATAAAGGAGAACTGAACGAAACGTTTTTTTACGTAATTTATAAAGCATTGAATAATGTCACAAAGAGCAATGCATATCCTGTTCTGATTATTGATGACATGGTGGCTACTGTAGGAGAAGCTAGATATTTTTCTAAATAAGACTTATAATCCAGTTACTGGCGGGTGAAAACTGACGAAAATGATGAAGAGTTGACAGCGTTCACTTGTCATAAAGGTCTATTCCATTTTTACGTCATGCCTTTTTGATTAACAAATGCACCCAATATTTTTCAAGAGTTTATGTCAGTAGGATTTGAAGGATTGGATTAGTATGCGTAAGCTTACTTGGACGATATCTTGATTTTCTACCTGACAAAAGAAGATCATTTACGACACGTGGAAAACGTACTTAGCCAGTTTTGCAAGCCGAGTATTAAGCAAGAATTATCAGAGTGTGATTTTTTATCGAAGAGGTGCGTTACTTACCATCAATAGTGATGTCATCAATCCAGATTAGGATAAGCTAGAAGCTATCAGTTCACTTACAACACCTAAACGGAACGTACGTAGTTTGATCTGAATGTGCTCCTAATGTAAATGATTCATCCCGAATGCTAATACTATAGTTGAACCCCGAATAGAATTAATAAGAAAATACGCTAGATTGAAGTAGGTGGAATGTTGTCAACAAACTTTTGTTTTTCTAAAAGATAGCTTAGCTAAAGCTTCGATGCTAGTTGAAGTTGTTGGTCCGGCCCTTAATAGACCTTACTGATGCATCGAATTTTGTGGTCAATTCGTGTCTAACACAAACTAAATTTGAGCAGGTCGAAGTATGAGAGATAAAAAAAAATCAATTTTTTTTTCACATAGATTGAGTGACCACAGTCTCGCTGGCCCACGATCGAGAAAAATGCGTTTGCATTATTTTGCTCGTTACAAAAACTAAATAATTATCTGCATAATTCTAAATTTGTCTTTGGAGAATCTCTTTAGAGCCTTGGAAGTATCTCTGCAAGTCCGTAATTCAAAATATAAAAATTCAATTATGGGCCCTCAACATCGAAGCCTATGATAGTAAAATCAAATATTCAGCATGTCTGTGTGGATCTCCTATCCAGATCGCCGAATGCGTCTGAAGAAAGTAATATTAAACCACTCGACCTAGATGACCGGACATATGAAGTGGCTGTGATTAACTCGAATGAGTTCGAACCACAGGACTTTGCATCGCCAACTGAACAGATTAAGCCACAGGGGCAAAACATAGATATAGTCTTAAAACAAAATATGGAGGGGGTAATTTAAGTTAAAAAGTGCTTAAGAGCAGGTAAGTTCAGTGCTAATGTAGAAAATAAATACATTATATTAGAGGACATTCTTTACTATTTGTCTCATCCAAAACATGAAGCAACAATTACATTATAAGTACCTAATCAGCTACAGGAAAAGGTAATATTATAATTTCATGATGAGAATTGACATATGGGAATAGACAAAACTCACAGAGCAATCAGGGATAAATATTTTTGATCGCGTTTGTTTAAGGATGTAAAGAATCGAGTCAGTGTGTTCCTTTCCAGACAATGGATCTCATGACAGTTAATCCTAAAATTCAAGAAAATGACCTACCACCATATCCGATTGGTAAAATTGCCGTAGATATTTCAGGGCCCTATCCTTGTTGATTATCAGGGTATACCATCTAACATCTTCGAAATTTGTATACCATCTAATATCTTCAAAATTGTAAGCAAGAGCAAGGCTTCAAAATTTCTGAATGAACATAGATTAAATTGGAGTATTCCACTAAACCACAAAATAGATAGATCTGAAAAGAAAGAAAGGAAAAATAAATGAATAAATAGAAGGGACAGGAAGAGAAGACACATTCTTCCCCATCCCCACTCCAGCTAGGGGTAGACCGGCCATAAACATAGATAAAAGGTAAAACATCTTCAACCATCCCGTAGAGGAATTCTTGCTGCTTGTAGTTGGGCTGACCGATGAATTCTTTAATAACGTAAAGTGAAAAATGAAAAACTTTTTTGGACTGTTATAAGAACCCCCCTCCTTGCAAGCTGATGCAAGATGAAATTGAACCAGATAAGTCGACCTGAAGTTGCCACTTTTCTCTTGCTATTTCACTCATTCAAATTTTTTTTCTTCTCCGAAAAAATCCACTCTCTGTAGACTTTAAGTGAGTTAAAAACTTAATAATTAAGGGAGAGGTATGCCCAACTGTGTATTGCCCTAATGGATGAACAAAAACTAATAAAATCCCTTTAGACTTGTTAGTACTCAACATCACCGAGCTTTAGCCCATTATAGATGCACATAGTCCAAAATAATAATATGCTGGGTCCTCGATCCCAAAAGGCCCAGCCACATCACTTGCTTTGGGTGCGGGTGATGTACTCCAAATGCAACTACCCAAACACTACACCAGGAGAATGCCCCTTCCTGCTGGGACAACAGTCCCGAAAGGCCTGGCTGCATCTCTTGCCTTGGATGGGAGTGATGCGTCCCAACAGCGACCACCCAAACAATACCAAAAACAAAACCCAAACAGAATTCTTAAATCCAAACGAAACCCAAGAACATTCAACAAGAGGACAATGCTATACATCAGCACCTACAACGTCAGGACACTTTCAAGAGACTGTCACCTGACCCATCTAGAAAACGAAATCAAAGACATCAAATGGGACATCATAGGTTTTAGCAAAATGAGAAGACCAGGAGAAGAACTAATAGAATTGAAAAACAAACATCTTCTCAACAATTACGGAAAAGAGAAGGTGAAGTAGGCTTTCTCATCAATAAAGACCTCAAAGACAACGTGGTAGGCTTTAAACTATCTCAGACTGCATGGCTAGTGTCAACATACAACTGTCGAAGAGGCACAAGCTAAATGTCATCCAAGTCTATGTTCCCACCTTGCAATCAACCGAAGAAGAAATGAACAACTTCTATGATGACTTGAACTCCCTACTACAAGATACCAAAAGATACTTCAATGTCATCATGGGAGATTTCAATGCACAAGTAGGACAAGGGAACGAAAGCTGCATCGGAAAATTCGGATACAAAAGACGAAACGAGAGTGGTGAAAATCTGGTAAATTTCGCATCCGAAGCTTTTATCGAATCTATCCACGTAGAAAAGTTACTAATTTGTAGGAGCTGTCTTAGAGGTCGTTGTACGAAGTGACGTTTTCGATATCTAGCCAAAAGAAGGGTTTGGGATTTAATTCCTCCGTAAAAGTATAGGGGGCGCAACAGATCTATCAATATTTATCGTTTCAACGTTTATAGAAACAAAAAATTCAGGAATCGTTTTTCATGTAATCAAACAGTTTACATATGTGAAAAGTAATTGTAAAATATTAACTTTTTCATTGTAGACTGATGAATTCGTGAAGTCAATCATAGTTAATTTATTCAAACCAGACAAGTGTAATTTTTTTTTTGACAAATTTGCTTCAGATTCAAAACAGAAATTTTAGCTGGAAAATGAACTAATCAGAGCATCTTCATTTGAGCTCCGACAAATAAACAGACATTAAATTTGCATAGACCCGTCCAAGCAACATGGAGAGGTCACTGAGTTATCAGTTGATTGGCTTGCTTGTGTTCGTCTTTATTATATTACAACAGAAGTGTTGAATTGGATTAATCCTTGATTACAAAGTATATGTATAGAGCATACAAAGAATTCTGATTGAATTGATCATACATAAAGCTCATGCAACAAATTAATTCAAAATATATGTATACCTATATGTAATGAGAAAGAAAAGTAAATAAAAAAAATCTGCACAATTTTATTTGCAAGATATGTTTTGCTAATTAAATCGTATACATTATATTATATTCATTCGTATGTATTAGTTTGAAAAGAGATGAACAGACTTATTTCTAAACAGGAGAATGGAAATAGTTGTTTAATTTTGAATTAAGCAATAAAATAACTTTAGGCTATTCAAATAAAGAGAAAAAATTCTCCCTTCCAATGTCAAATTGAATCCCATTTAAAGAATCTGGAAATGTTTTCAAGATGATTTTGGTTTGATGATTTCATATCTTCATCTTCAAAAAAATGGAATGCTATGAATTCCTTGATAGACGAGGAATTCATAGCATTCCATTTGTAACCTTTTTTATCGGTCGATTTGTTTTCATGGATGCATCATTTCACTTGAATCGAAAATGAGTGCTTCAGAAATTAATTTTGTTGCCACAATCGGAGAATGGAACCTCAATTTACTCATCCCTAAATTTCCAAATAGAACCTCAATCCACTCAACCCTGAATTTCCAATCCACTCAACCCTGATTTTTCAAATGGAACACTGATCCACTCAATCCGAATTTTTCAAATTGAAGTTCGATCTGGTCAAACCTGAAATGAAACATTTTTCCGTTCAATCCTAAGTTTTAAAATGAAACCTCGATTCACTCAACCCTAAATTTCCAAATGAAACTTTGATCAGCATAACCTTTACATCTTCAAGTGGAACCTCGATCCACTAATCCTCAATTCATCAAATTTAAGTGCAATCCACTCTACCCTGAATCTTCAAATTGAATGTCGATCCGCTCAGCCCTAATATTTAAAAATGGACCTCGATCTGCTCAACCATGAATTTTCAAATAGAAATGTGATGGTTGTTGAAGCGTGATTTCCTTGTGAATAGCAATTATTCCATAGTTTCAGTTAATCAAACAAATGTTTAAACAACTGAAATTATGAAATAAATTCTTGTTGGTATTCCGTTCATTTTTGAGACGAAGATCCGAATCCATGAAGATGATGGTTCGAATAATTCATAAAAGAAAGAATTCACTTATATCAGTTAATTAGTATTCTATGTATCTTGGGTAGTTGATAATGTAGATAAATCATTTTGTTCATCAGTATTAATGCATTGTTTGCAATTACTATTCAGACTAGCAGTTATAGCTTTGGTTGCCTGTTCTTCTTGGAAGGGGATGTAAAAAATCTGACTAGTCTGCTAATTTGTTAAACAAGCAAAACAATCTTCCAACACTCAGTCCACTCTGTCATTTAAACCCTTTGGTGCACTAAACTACTCTTGGAGAATATCTATTACAAACATCATGATAAAATGGTTAATCCTAGCTTGACACAAGGCCTGATTCATAGAGTCTTCTGTCAAAATCAACACTCGCTAGCGATGTTTTGTGAAATGAACATGGTTAACAGTCGGATAATCTTCGACTAACTGACTTCCCTCAAGCCGAGTGGATTGTATAATTAACAAACATTGCGTATCGGTAGAAAATGATTTCAGTGATTATTATCGATTTGTCGACGGCACTGAATCAGAAAAGCAATCACAATAAATAGCAGTTTAGGAGAAGGAAACATCTGATTGACGAGGAAAGAAAGCGTTGAATAAATAATTAACATAAAATCAATTGATACTTCTAAGCTAATGAATTCCTCTAGGTTATTTCGAAGGTGGAGACGATATTCATTATTATTCAAGAAATCATAAAATTCAACTAAAATAAAACTTTTTTCTTCAAGAGAAATAAGAAAATGAAGATTTTCAGGCACTCATTACTGATGTTGCTGATTATCAAAGTATCAATGATGATGATGATGATGATACCAGTCCACATAAACTACTGTTTATAGCAGTATGAAAGTTAATCGATAGACGGGGTCGATATAAGTAGACAAGTAGTTATCTAATAAACAAAAGAAAAGGGAAAATCACTAAAGAAAGAAGATTAAATAATTGCGTTAAAACAATACTGTGCTTATCTTTGTCTTTTCATATTCACAAACAGCTGTAAGGGCTTGTAATTCTTTAAACGGGCACGAAGTCTTTCGAAGATATCGGGTTTCATAAAAATTAGGGAAAGATATCTTGATAGATTTCGATAGATTTTCAATTTATTCAACTATATCGTTATCATCATTTCACCGTTTTCACTCCCAAAAGAGAAAGTCCAACCGTATAGATGTCTATTCTTCGCTGTGCGCGATAATGTCGGGCCTAGGTGGTGAAAGAACTCGTCACTTGGTGGGCCGTGGGTTCTAGCCTTGTCTCTGAGTCTCTAGTCGGTGATGGTTCATCCGTTTTCTTGGCGACGGGCTAGATGCCCAACCCATCTGTTTGGAATATTGGGTGGATTTAACAATGTCGGAGACTCCTGTTTAATTATTTATCTCACTTTCTCAGTCTAATAAAAATGTAGATTTTTTTCTTGTTGGTTAGGAAATGGATATTTTGTACTTGGCCAATCAATGGCAAGGGGAAAATATTTTGTAACACCTTTCACTGTCAACGAAATAAATAACGGAATCTCAACGAACGATGGATATAGAAAATCTTCTCCAAGTTCTGATATATTTATACACATTTTGTCCAAATCATTTCCTTCAAACAGAATTTTGAAATAAAACCTGAACTTCCTCAAAAGCTTGATCCACCTAAAAACTGATGTTCTATGTGAAGCAACAATCCTGTCTACCTGCTGCAACATCTCAATGATTTGAGAAGATTTCCAGCCAAGTCTTGTGGAAAATTAAATATTACCCTTACATCAATTTTTTTTTCATGGCACAAAAGTAATCTTCCCTTTATGAATGCACTCTAACACGATAAAGACAAGTGCATTGTTGAGATAACATTTCTGTAATCATCCACCAATCACATAGGCATGTTTAAAACCATATTGCTGCAAATACATTCGTCTAAGCATTATCTGCAACACAAGTTGCAGTACTTTTT
>OY735201.1:20324600-20372100 GCA_963457665.1 Thysanoteuthis rhombus
GGCACTCCTACTTTATTATATATACTAGCTACAGCTGGGTTTCCAGTTGCAACAAAATTCATTGGGAACTTTTGGAGATATTGTGCTGTGTACATATAGATGCTATGCAGGGGGAGTGACTGTAAACATTTCTTGATCCACCCCAAATTTTAAACACCTCTTCCTCGAACCATTGCCGACTGTTCTACATAATTTCATTGGATTCCATTGAGAAGTTTTAAAGATGTGTTGCTGTGTACATATTGATATCATGCAGGGAAGACGACTGTAAGAAATTCTGGGATCGACCCAAAATCCTAAACACTTCTCCCTCAGACCATAACAGACCCATCAACCAATTTTCATAGGAATGGTGCAGCAGCTAGAGCTGGGGAAGTGACTGAGAAAGATTCTTTGACCCACCCTTATATGTAATCATTTCTTAGCCAATTGGCCTCCCTTCCACGAAATTTCATCAAGGATTTGAGAAACACACAAAAAAATAATAAAAGCATGAGATGCTTTACACATACTCTATTTTGAGACTTATTTCACACTTACATTTCTTTTTACAAATTATCTAATTACCACCACGATTTTTTTCGGATTGCCTCACATCCACACACACAATATATATATATATATATATATATATATATATATATATATATATATATATATATATATGTGTGTGTGTGTGTGTGTGTGTGTGTGTGTGTGTGTGCGCGTACAGAAGTACAATCAATTATTCAATATCCAAAGTGTGATGAGTTTATTTCATATCAAGTGCTCGATACATTCAAAATTATTTTGAGTAGAGCTTAAAATGTGATGAAATAAAAGATTCGCTACACAAACACGTTTATGTTTCAATTCTGATTTCATTTATTTGGATCCCTGTTAAGAACGTTATTGGTTGGATTTATATTCTGTGTGTGGAACCTCCTTATCCTATCTCTATATATTTTCTTTTCTCTTTTGCTTAGTTGTTGATCACCGTTATATGTTTTCCATTACATGTTTCAAGCGATTAGTCAGTTTTTGTTTTGTTTTTTATTGTTGTCAAACGTCAAATAGGGGTAAAGGTAGAATGATATAGTTTGGAGAGGAATGTGATGCGTGTATTATTGTTATTGTTCTAAATCTTTACCTTTACTCTCCAGAAAGGAAGAAAGTGTCAAAGTTCAAATCATTTGTGTATAGGAAGTAAATGAGAAGGGTTTTGTGTGTGTGCATGAAGTTGAAATATTTTGTATGTCTCTATGTAGTGGAATTATTATATTCCATATTATATCATTAAACTATTATACACCAAGGTACTAGTCAAGAAATGCTTAAACATACTGGGAACATATTTGAAAAAATCCAAACTAAACCTATCCTTACCAGTACACATGATCATTAGAATATGTACACTATATTCAAACCAATGCTATTTTGAATCCAATGATGAGTTTTACAAACAAAAATTCAGCTTTCTTATTGACTCAACGCTCAGTGGAGTACTACAATAATTTTCCTAGAATACATGGACTCAGCCTCCTTCCAATTTATCCTACCAAAAG
Organism: Thysanoteuthis rhombus; assembly: GCA_963457665.1. NCBI lineage: Eukaryota > Metazoa > Mollusca > Cephalopoda > Oegopsida > Thysanoteuthidae > Thysanoteuthis > Thysanoteuthis major. Next base: position 20,326,145 of record OY735201.1, read on the forward strand.
AAGTCATTTATCTCAGACACATCGATGATGCCCTCTTAACTGTAACAAGACTCTACCCTCCATCGACATCGTAATACACAGAACAAAAAAGGACTTACAACCACAAATATCATAATTATAGGCATCTACATGAGAGTCATGAGAATATACAGCCCACAATAACTAGAAGTCGAAGAAGAATATAGAGAGCAAACATTTAAAAACCTCAAATACACGTGATCATTCATATAAAACGCTGGAAGAAAGGCACATAGAATCTACCACAATAAAAAAAAGCATACGAAAGCGAATAATACCCAATCAAATAGCAACAAAATGGATAGACGCATTATCCTCATGCTCAACAACAACACAACTAAGAATACATCTTACAAAGCTAAATCTACACATCGTAAGAAAACATCAAAAACCATCTGTGACGTAGAGAGAAACTAATCAAACAACCCAACAAATATGAAATACCGTGTAAAACTTGCCCAAAGATTTATACTGGGGAAAGCTCAAGAAACATCAAGAGGAAGGAAATATGAACATCCACACGCTCTTATGACAGATGACCATAAAAACGCTCAAGTACAACATCACTACGAAACGGATCACCCAGTGGAACTTCAAAAACCAGGATAATAAAACATGCTCGTCAAAAAGCGACACTCTGGATCATAGAAACATCCTTCATCACCACAAACAATACTATAAGAAAAATTCCGGTTTCTACACTCCACCAAAACATGTTGCAAGGATAACATTGATACAAAACAATCTTACCACATACAACAGAAAATACACACGCCATCCAATAGATGCAGATGAGTGTGTGTGTGTGTGTGTGTGTGTGTGTATAATTGACACACTTTCAAAACAAAATATCTTACCAACACATTTATAAAATCTTGGATTATTCACACACATATTCACACAGCAAAATACTAATGCTGAGATATGCATAAATACATACAATTTTTCTCTATACCACAGTCACACGATTCAACTACCCGTACCTGCACAAACGCTATCAATTTTAATTTACCATACCCGAATAATTAAATATTTGACATAAACACACTTCTCCTTTTTGCCAGTGAAACATGATGACTTAAAACAATTACATTAACACCGTGCGTCATCTCCCCCTCTCTGCTCAAAACCTTGTTATTAGATAATTTTATCATTTTCCTCGTGCAATATTGGCAGAGGAGACAGTCTCTTTAAATATGTGATAGAAATAAATACGATCCATTTTTCCTGACTTCCGTGTTTTCATATCATCAACTGAATTCGCCATTATGTCGGAGAAAATTTCATCCATTTCCTCACTATATATATATATATATATATATATATATATATATATATATATATATATATATATATATATATATATATATATATATGTATATATATATATATATATATATATACATATATATATATATATATATATATATATATATATATATATATATATATATATATATATATATGCAACGCTCTTCTAACTCTTGAATTGAGCATTCTGGCAGATGGTAAATTATTCCTAAAAAGTTAATTCGGTTAATTCAGTCTTACCAACCGTCCAGGGTATGAGGGGTAGATTACCATATATATATATATATATATATATATATATATATATATATATATATATATATATATATATATATATATATATATATAGATAGATAGATAGATAGATAGATAGATAGATAGATAGATAGATAGATGGATAGATGTATGTGTATCTGATTTGTGATTCAGACCTATATAGTCACACACACACACACGCATATATTTATATATATATATATGTGTGTGTGTGTGTGTGTGTGATTATATAGGTCTCAATCACAAATAACAAAGAAAACCCAGACTGCACATAGGATTGATTGCATCTTTGAAATGGCAGTTTTGTGCACTTTCATGTGTCTGTTTTGTCCAGTGCTTGACATCCACCATGCTATATCTTGAAGTTATCCTCCATGCACTCCCTGTACCTCTTATACTTTGGTTGTGGGTACTTTCTACACTGCAACTTCCATTGAAAGGCTGTTCTGTAAACCATGCGTACAACATGCCCTGTTCAGTGCATTCGCGTCGAGGTGTTATGCAACTCAAAGATTGGACATCCAGCTCTCTAAAGCAATTCAGTGTCTGATGTTAGAGTCTACTATTTGATTTTGAGTATGTAACCCAAGCTTTTTTGTTGGAATGTCTCAAGCAGTCTCAGATATTCACTTTGTTGTCAATGTCAATGTAAAGAGTCGTCAGAACACGTTTTATAAACACTGACTTCAGCTTGAACAGTTATTCAACGATTTGACCATACCCTCTTTTCTGGTTTATCAAAAGCAGTGCTAGCCCTTTTGATTCTAGGGCCGATGTCAGCATCTGAATTTTCATCCCTTGAAAACGTGCTCAATAGAGAGTATGCCTCCAACTTCTAACCTGGTTACTCTTACGAAGAAATTTCGCTCAATATAGGGTCCCCTTGGTGCTGGAGTGAACATTAACACAGTCGTCTTCAAACTTATTGTGATCCCAAATGTATTAGAAACAACTGAAAATCGATCCATTATAGCATGCATATCTTCTTCAGTATGAGCTTGAAAAGCAGCAGTATCTGTTAGGCAGTTCTCGAATTAAAGGCCTAAATGTCTTGGACGTATAGTAGAATCGCCCCAGATGAAAGACCCGTCCTGTTGCTCGAAACCTCAAGTGTATATCCCTATCACAATCTTGAAAAGCATAGAGAAGAAGTATGGTAAAGCATACTGAGAAGAGAGTAGGAGCTGTGTTATCATCCTGTTCATCCTATTGTCAACAGCAATTTCTTTAGAAAGTTCTTCATTAAATGAAGTTCTATGTTTCAAAGTAATGTAATGTACATATACACATTCATACACACAGAGATGTTGTCTAAAGAAATTTTCTCGTCTTCATTCAATTTGGAAATGAGATTTGGGAGAGGGAAATTGATAAATTGTGGTTACAAATTTTTGTATTTTCAAAGCCTATCTCGTAAAAAGAAATTGAAGCTATATTAATACCCGCCTTATGAATCTCCCAATTCACATTATGTCGGAATAATCCTGAAAAGGGAAGGCAGACGCAGAAAGATACCTCATGCGTCTACCAGGAGAAGGACACTCATGACTTAGAGACCTTCGACGATACAATGCATATTTTTGTTTTAAAGAATGGAGTCGCCCTGGGCAAGTTGCTCTCCACCTCAAAACTCCATTGCTAAGACTGATAATTCCACAGTTATATCAACCACGGCTTAACCATTGGAGTGTTGATGTTACGTGTCCTGCTGCTGCTAATTTGATTTGAATTCAAAAACTTACTTCTTCATCCATAATATGTAAATGTTTGACCTAAAGCAATTCTCATCGATTCGGATTATGGAAAATATCACCATTTTAATCAGACTGATATTTAATATTCATATGGTTCTTTCTTTGTCTTCTTGGTTGTTTTTCTCCAGAATAATCATGCTTCTGAGAAGATGGCATAATTAGGTTGCATAAACAAACTATTCGCTGAATCAAAAGTGTTCCTAACATCTAAAATATGTTTATGTCCGAAATATGTTCTCTGAATATAACTAACGACACAGTTTCACGTAACAAATCAGATTAGCTGACATTAATAAATAGGTAATGCAATTAACAAAAATCAACGAAAATCAGAGCACTTCCCATAACGCTATAGCAGCACAGATATTTTTTCAAATGCAAAACTTTTTAAAATCCGCTACCCCTATTCGAGGTGTCATTTGGGAGATAAAGAAGACAGTCAAATTATTTTGTCTGTTCGTTATCTTAATTTGCTTTATTTTATTGTTCAATTTATCTAGTAAAAATGCACTTGCCGGCTTGCTATGACCATGAAGGCTTCACTAGAGCCCTGTTACTCGGTTTCCGTAACATATTCGACTTCTCCGATTTGAGTTCAGAGTTATTTCTTAAACCGGTCGACAATCAAGGCTGATGAACCAAGTTTATTCTCTATTTACCAATGGCTGGATTCATATCTTTTCCAAGTCCATTTTCTGTGCTGCTAACCGTTCGACTGCAAGGGCATCAATGCAACAAAATTAACAAATAAACACTTCTTTTTACTTGGGCGTCCCCTAGTTATTTTTGTCAAGACTTTAATCTTCCAACTAGGGTATGGATATATCTACAACATGGCGCAATCTAGATAATGAAACAGAGATTTGAAATCAAACCAAAAAGTATACATCAAGACGAGATTTCCATGAATCAACATATTTACTGGATAGTCCATTATTCCAAGTCACAAAAGTATGACATAATAAATTAAAGGCTACAGCAAAATTCAAATCAATCTAGCATGATTTCATGGAGGGGTGTATCACATCACGAGATGAGGATACAAAAATGAAATCAGAAGAGATTAAATCTATTTTCTCTACCCGCTCTTTTATCACTCCCTCCTACACCCATTCTTTCTTTTCACTTTTTTGAATATTAAATTCTCTTTCTTCTCATTCATCACATATCCATTCTTTCTTTTCACTTCCTCGAATAGTGAATTCTCTTTTCTCTTCCCCTCTCTTTCACCAAATCTTTCCTACCACTTTCTCGGATACTGAATTCTATTTTCTAACCCTCCCTCTTGCACCCATTTTTTCCTTTCTCTTTCATGAATATTGTACTCTCTTTCCTCCTTCTCTTGCACCCATTCTTTCTCTTCACTCTCTTGACGATTGAATTTTCTCTTCTCCCTCTTGCAACCATTATTTCTTTCCACTCTTTCTAATCTTCAATTCTCTTTTCTCTTCCCTTCTCCTACACCCATTCTCCTTCTTCACTTTCTTGAATATTGAATTCACTTTTCGCCCCCGTCTTACAACCATTCTTTCTTTTCACTCTCATTGATATTGAATTTTCTTTTTTCTCCCACCTCTTACTCCCATTCTCTCTTTTCACTCTCTAGAAAAACAGTCTTTCTTTCCTCTAGACCCTCTTACAATCATTCTTTCTTAAACATTGAATTCTGTTTTATCTTCCCCTTTCTTACATCACTTCTAATTGTCCTATATTATACTCATTTGTACAGAGCACAGTATCTCCAAAAACTTTCAATGAAATTTAGTGAAATTTCTTGGAACGGTGGGCAATTGGACAAAGGAAAATGTGTTTACATTTTAAGGCGGATCCAGGAAATTTTCATGTTCACATCTGCATTGAAGGTAGATGTACATGCAATGATATTTCCAAACATTAATTATGAATTTTAGAGATTTTTTCATAAAAGCTGAGAATTGTCAAAGAAAGGAATGTTCCTCTTTTTGGGTGCATGAGGGAATTTTCCACTGTCATTCCCCCGCTGCACCTTAGCTCTATGTACACAGCAAAATATCTCCAAATGCTCTCGAAGAATTTCAATGAGATATTGTGGAAGGGTACAAAATGCGCTAAGAAAAAACTGTTAACATTTGTAAACATTGTTCAATGAATTTCAGAAAAAATTGTGGAATGGTGAGAAGTGTATTACAAACTGGTGATCAAATTATGCAGTGGATCCAGGAATTTCTCATCCTTACCTCTTCTGCATCGTACTTATATGTATATGACACAATACTTCCACAATATCTCGATGAATTTCAGTGGGATTTTCTACAAATGTTGCAATGGGCTGAATTTTTAATTAATGTTTACATTTCATGGAGGATTCATGGATTTCCAACTGTCACTTACTCTATATATACACAACATTTCACATTAATCCAGTGAAATTTGTCGTTTGCAGACCAGTGGTTCACATATATCAACCCTATCCAAATGAGCAACATGTATATTCTGAGAGTGCAACCAAAACCCCATTTACTCGTATTGTGCACAGACAATTGGTCCACAAGCATCAACCTTGTACCAATTCAACACGGGTATCGTGAAGGGGCAGCTGAAACCCTATTAATTTATGCTGTTTGCAGATCACTGGTTCACATGGATCCTACATCTTAAACATATGCAATACATGAATTGCAAGTGAACAGTCCAAACTGCATTTAAATGTATTATATGCAGACCAGAGGTTCATATGCATCGATCTTATCTACATGCAACTCGTATATTGGAAGAGTGAAGCAAAAAACATTTATATATATATTGCTTGCAGATCAGTGGTTAACGTGCATCTTCCTCATACATAATCAACGCTTGAATTGCAAGAGAATAGTCAAAACCTCATTTAAGTATATCATTTTCAGACCGATGCTTCACAGGTACGTACCCTCTTTATACATGTTCAAAGCATAAAATGCTAGAATGCAGTCCCAACCTAATTTAAGTATAGTATTGGCAGATCGATGGTTCAAATGCATTCTGCTTATTCATATTCAACGCATGAATTGTTAGATTGCAGTCCCAACTCCAGTTAAGTACATTATGCCAGACCAGTGGTTTACATGCATCTATCATTACATAAGCAACACGTTTATTGTAACAGTGCAGTCGAAAAACCCATTTACTCGTATTGTTCGCATACCAGTGCTTCCCATACATCGAACTTATACATATGCAACGCGTTTATTGAAAGAGTGCAGCCCAAGCCCCATTTACTTATACTATTTACAGACCAGTGGCCTCAAGAAGGCATTTGACTCTGTAGAAATTCCCATGGTAATGAAAGCCATCACTCTACAAGGTATAAACCCTGTATACGTGAAAGTACTGCAACATATGCACAATCATAGCAACTTCTCTATCAGGCTACAAAAAGACACTGAACCCCTCCAGCTCCAAAACCGAAAAAAAGGCAAGATGATACCAGCTCACCTAAACTCTTCATTGCCTGCCTCGAGATAATTTTCCGAAGCCTAGACTGTGAGAATAGAGGAATCAAAAAAGACTGCGAGTGTCTAAGCGACCTCAGATTTGCAGATAACATTTTTCTTTTTGCAGAGAACCTATACAACCTCCAACTAATGCTAGATGAACTAAATGAGGAAAGCAAAAGAGTTGGCCTACACATGAATTTCAGTAAAACGAAAGTCATGCTCAACAATCACATCCAGGATAAGGACATAAATGTCAAAATAGAAGATGCAAAACTAGGGAATGTAGACCACTATATCTACCTAGGACAGCGCATCTCTATGAAACCCTCAAAAGAAGAAGAAATCAACCTCAGAATCACCTTTGATAGAGAAAATGTATCGGATCCAGGGAAAGGTCTCTGTCCAACATCGGACATTAAAAGATTGATGATGATTATGGTTCACATGCATCTACCTTATACATATGCAAAGCATGAATTGCAAGAGTGCAGTCAGAAAAAACATTTATTTGTTTGCAGACCAGTGCTTCACATACATCTAAAATGTATATGCAATGTATGTATTGAAAGAGTGCGGCCCATGCCCCATTTACACTTTTTACTGACCAGTGGTTCACATAAATCTACATTATATATAATGTAACACATGCATATCTGCTGTTTTCGCTCCACGTGACCCCACATTTTTCTGTTATGCATCAACGGTATGAAATCTCATGAGCGATAAGAATATGTTGGTTTCTATGTCTCTCCAACTAAATTTTACAAAAGGTCTAATTTAATTTATGTGTGTATGATTTTAATTTGTCCAAATTGTGTGATATAGCTATCTTTACAGAATCGAGGTAAAACTGAGGAAACAGATTTCACTTCCCATTAGAATCAAATACCCTATTTAGGCCTTTAGCAGAAAGTGCCGAAGAAAAAAAAGTCACGTATCATTTTATCTTATTAAAGTTGAATGGGCTTTGTACAATAAGCAATCTTTTTTTTTCTTCTTAAGAAGAAAAGTTACATTTGCATGATTTTTTTTATTTTTTCGGAAAATAAATAATCAGAAATAAGTTTTACCAGGCGTCAGACATTCCGATCGCTTGATCTTCTGAACTGTCAAATGATAATCAAGACAAGACGTTGATGAGCAAATTTATATCATGATGATTCGATTACTGTTGGTGGCTTTCTCACTTTAACACAGCAAAAACTGAGTATGAACAAAGGTTTTCAGCGGGAAGTCGAAACCTCAGAAAGAACTTGAGTAAAAGATATTTTTATCGTCAAATCATTGGAGAAAATCTGATATAAATTTCAGAAAATTGACAACGTGAAAAGATGTTAATCTGTGAAAAAAAGATGTTTTGATATTTTGCAGAAAAAAATTTTTCAAGATATTTTTTAGAGTTGGAAAATCTTCTAAAATCAAGCGAAGTACTCGATTTCAATAAATTCTCTGCTACATTTCGATCAAGGTCAAAGTAAAAAAAAAGATCTAAAAACATTATTCTACCAATCCATTTAGTGCTGAGCAGCATGTCGATCAATGTTAGAAGCAATATCTCACTGAAATATCCAACTACTTGTACAGAAAATGTGGAGAAAACACGTTGCCAATTTTTGTCAAACCGCAAGAGAGTTGACTTCATATTTGTAATTAGTCAGACATGAAATTCAAAATTTCTGAATTTAAGACCAGAATAGGAGAGAGAGGGGGAGAGTGATTCTTTTACATCATGTGGTGTCAACTTGCGTCAAAAATATCATTTTTGTATAATATCAAGTATATGTATTTTATCTATTTCTCTCGTTGACGAGAATCACCGAGCTACCGAGAATGTCAAAACAGTTAATGCAATAATAGAATCATTAAACAATAAAATAACAGAAGAATTTTAAAACTGCAGTAAATATTTGTCCGATCATGTTATTTGTAATTACAAATAAATTTCATTTTTCGGTGATATTTCCTGTGGCCCAGGGGTTTAATAATCTGTATATTTTGGGATCGAATCCAAGTGGGAGCAAAAACCTTTTTTTCGTTTTTCTTTGCTTGTCACTGACAGATTAACCATTAAGCTTGGTAGGCATTTCCTTTCCCTCTGGCTTTAGACGTTAGTGGCAGAACAATCATTAGGTTTGGTAGGCTTTTTCTTTCTTTCTTTTGTCAAACTCTTACTATTGACTTCATTTTTGTATGTAACAATGACGGATGACAATGTCCTGAAGAAAAATGAGTGACGTCATGCACGCATAGCAGTGATACAGTGACGCACGCAAAAACTGACGACAAATCTACTTCCGCTTGTAAAGCTTAACTCAGGTTGACTTCAGCCAAAGTTAGCAAATCCAATTTACTGGAACAAATAAAAGAGTCGAGATGAGACACGTAGTTTTTTAATAATACCGTGAGGAGAAAGTCTGTTTTGTTTACTTTTTAGATTTTAATGGGGCAAGGGAGTTTGACCTTAGCTTGTTCAACAATGCGATTGGTAATTAACAGAATTTATGACGTCGTCTTTTGCAGTAATTTCTCATATTTATCACCTAGTCGTTGGTATTTATGAAAAATTACACCTTACCACATCCTCAATGCTTTTGTAATACCAGGTGTGATCAGAAACAGAAAAAGTTTACCATAGTCTGAAAGATATAATTTAAATATAAAATGAAGATGGCTGTCAAATCTCTGAAGTGCCCACTACTCGTTCTTGAATCACCTCACACAAGTTTTCCCAACGGGCTATTGTGTGCTTGATGACATATAAAATTTCTGCCACAGTCGAACGACTGAAAAGATATAATTTTCAGGATGGCGTTCAAGATTGGTGCCTAATCTTTAACATTCCCATCAATCATTCATTATTTATCCTCAGAAAGTTTTTCATTGGTTTCTCATAGGGCCAAAGGTGCTTGGTAACATCTCATAATTCTATGGTAATCTAATCTCGGAAAATGTAAAATCCTCAAAATGGCGTCCAAGTTAAGCATCAAATAAGTTGGTTACAAAAAAATCCACCCTACCCCCTAATAAAGTATAACAAAAGCTTCCTCAGCGCTATTTTCTACTATCATATGTACTCAATGACATACACAAAGTCTACGACAGTACAACCCCTAGAAAGTTGTAATTTTCAAGATGGCATCCAAAATGACCGCAAAATTCTTAAAAAATGACATTCGTTCATTTCACCATGGACAAGTTTTTTTTTCCAACAGTCTTTTGTAGTATCAATTGGGTGTAATAAAATATCAAAAGTCTACTACTGTCTGGCTATTAGGAAGATATGATTTATAAGATGACATCTAAGACGGCTGCCAGATTTATTATAATCAGTTGATAACGACGTGTCAGGCTACAGATTTATTGACTCGCTCCTCTTATATCAATTGCTATAAAACTGACGTATGTTTGTTATATTTGTTATCTTATGTATATATGTCCTATGGAGTCCACAACAACAGCACCTGTGTGTATAAGGTGATTTAACCCCAGGATTAAAATTAATTAATTTCGCCTTAATAATAGGAAATTCAAAGATTCATTTATTTCCCCTTAAAAGGTGACTGTATAAATTCCCAGAAAACCCCTTAAAAATGTGACCGCTTTTACCTTGGCCCGTTCCACAAAATTGCATTGACATTCATTGAGACCTTTGGAGATATAATGCTGGGTACATATTGCTACAATGCAGGGGTTGAATGTGAAAATTTCCTGAATGGTTCTCAAAACCGTTCTCCTTTAGCCCACTGTGTGCATGTAGTTATGATGCAGTGGGGGTGACAGTGAAAAATTCCAAAATGTAAGCACCATTTCTCAGCTCATTGTCCATCTTTCAAACAAATTTTACATTGTTCTATACATACATCTAGAATGCAAAGCAGACGTGAAAAACTACTGGATCCGCCTTAAAGTGTAAATACTTTTACCCTAGCCCATTGCTAATCCTTCATTTATGAATCTTATGGATCGAAAGTAAGGGTTCTGTTCCGCACTGTAATTTTATGGTAAATTACATCTCCATAGTGGAACATGATGTAAGAAGTGAAAATAATCCGGATTTATCTTATTCTCTACGAGCATCTACAAGATGCAGGGCTAAAAAGATTCTCAGTTCAATGCGGCGATTTTGCTGGGACACAGTTACATACATGCATAGTTACGTTGTTGTTTCGACTATTAGAAAGACACTATCTCTCTATTCTGAAAAAAAAACACATCAACACAAACATCCCTGGAAACTGATCATTTTCACCCTTACCCCTCCTCTCACGGACCTTATTTCAGATCAACGTGATTCTCACCGACACAGATACAAACGTCCATCCCACTCATTCTAAAAAAACAACAACACAGAAATCTCATTTCATTACTAAAATTTCAGATATTGTAAACAGCGTACAGTTTTCTCTGCAAATTCTTTGATCATTCACTGAATTCCAGTTAGATTACAGAAAAGTTTAAGCCTCAGCAAACTGAAACACAGATGTCGCAATTTCATTTTCCGTTTTGAATTGACGACTCGGAAAATTCGTAATTACTTTAATATATTTTATTTCCAATTACGTGTATCATTGAAGTAGCAATTCATCAGATTTGAATTAACTGATATTTTCAAATTGGTGTTGTTTTCATCGTTATGATGGGGATCATGCAAAGTCACGTCATCATGTTTTTGAGGTGTTATATGACAGTTATTGATAGTCCATTCATGGAATTTTACGCTCTTCGTTTGTATTTAATCTTGTATTGATATCAGTTTCGTCAATGCCGAAGACAAGTGAAAATTTCCTGGTCGTTGTTCTATTGTGTTGCTTTCCGAGATTGATGCTGATTCTGTAAGTAATCGTTTTATCTTTCAGATTCTTCTGTCAAACTCTTACTGTTGAGTTTTGACTTTATTTTCGTATGTAACAGCAGTGGTCGATGACAATGACAAAGACCTGACCAAAACCCAGTGATGTCATGCACGAATCCCAGTCACACTGTAGCAGGCACAAAAACTGATGAATTCTTCCCCTCTCCTTTTTCAAATCCTATTTACAGGAACATCTAAGGAAGCCATGGAAATAGGACACGCAGTTTTGAAATGATGTTGTGTCGAGAAATGAGTAATAACCAGGTACGTTTGCAATAAATCAAAAATACACTAAATTTCACCAATTACCTTTTCCTGTTTGTCTCGATAAGTATAGTGTTCGAATAAATGTATCAATTATGATAACGTTATAATATAATTCATACACTACCATATTATAGCATTATTTATTTATCAAATAACAGTTGGTGTTTCTTTGTTTTGTTTTTGTGTTTATGAGTCAGTTACAGATGATATTCAAACACACGACATCTCAGTGCTAGACAGGAAGAATGAAATAAGTTGAAATGCAACAAACTTTTATTAAACACATATTTATCATGCAAAACTACAACAGTTTTAAAAACTGATTTTTGTCACAATCTAGTGAAAGAAGCTCAAACATCAAAATGGCACAGCTTTTCAAAACATTTTTACTATTGTGCTGTCTCCCATGGACAATTCCGTCGGATCCTGAAAAGCAATTCCATCAAAAACTGAAAAAAAGTAAATCCATTCATTCAAAGTCACAATTTTGACATGTGTAAAAATTACATCTAGTTATGAAATCTTTATGCGCCCAGAATTTGCACATCCAGCACTGAAATTACGCTTCCTTGGATTTTGAGTCGCTTTTTAGGCGCACAATCGTTCGTCTTCGGAATCTTTTTAGGGACAGTTTTTTCTTCTATTTTCATCACGCTTTTCTTTGTGGTTTGCTTTTCCAAGATTCTTTTGTTTGCCTTCAGCTTCAGTGGGGTTTTTTCCTTCTATCTCTAATGTCTCCTTAACAGCGTTATTCCCTGCCTTTTGAACATATTTGTGTATACTTTGGGGAGTGGCCGAATATCTTCATCTGACAATTTTTCTGTACCCACTATAAAGGTTGATGGTCTTTCGGGAGACGCACAGAAGGAAGATGGCCAAACTGGAGGAGGCACAGTAGGAGGCGACCATGTCAGGGCTTGAGAACAGCCATGAAAAAACACCAAGTGCTAGTTAGGCACACTAACTTTGTCACATAGTAACCATATCACTTAGAAGTCAACAAAAATACGGCGTATTAAAAAAATTACTTTCATACTCCCAAAACATGTTTTTTGTAAATAAATGCAGCAACAGGTGCTGAATGTGTCTTTTGTCTTACTGGGATGAATGGATTTCCTCACCGTGAAAGTGTCATCACTCTAGCATGTTTCTGATTGGTGGAATAAGACTTGTTGCAACTGTCCTTTGCTGCTATCACCCCAGTCTCCCAGCTTCAAATGTGGATTCATTCATTTTTTCTTGTTGATTATGTTTTGTTTTTTTTATAGTTTTAGAGGGAAATGTGCAATTGAAAATAACATATATATATCGAAGTAATTATAAGATTTCCAATTCGTCAATCCAAATAATTTATATCTTGTCGGATAATGAAAAATTAAAGTTAGTCTAAGAAAAGAAATAAATACAAAGGGGGTTTTATTCGAATGTCAACCTTGCAAGACCTGTACAGGTTATCCCCGCTCTTTAAAAGTGGTGTTCTTTAAAAAAATCATTTCGGAAGCTGGAATGGTATAAAGCAAAAAAGCAATTGCCGTAATAAAATAGTTTCAGCTTTTCAAGACTCCAAAATGGTGATGATGATTTATTAGTCTGAGTCGTCGCTGGTTGACTTGGGTTGGTGGAAAGTACTGGAGATTGGGGTGTAGGACAGAGAAAGGGTGTGCACTGCTTCTATAATTGTTCGCAGTAAAAAAAGGTAGAAAACGTTTAGTGTAAAGTGAACTTTCGAAAATCGCGATATACCTGGATATTCACTATTATTATCTGATATCATACGATAATAAGTTATCATATATGATATCATTCACTATTACCGGCCTGCTGATTCTATGTACGTATCGTCGTTCTCCTCTTTCTCCTTATCGAGTGTGTTGTAGGGATAGGTAGACATGAGCAGTTGTTAGCCTGTTGAAGCTATCGATCTGCTTACTGTACTTGGTCTTTCTCAATGGTCACCCATCAAAATACTGACCAAACATGATGTTGCTTGACTTTAGTGACCTCACAAAAACAAGTTTATCAAACCTGATTTGGCCATAAGTCCTTTGCCTCGGGCAGAAGTTCTTCAATTTTAGTCTGTGTGCTGATTGCATTGCAGAGAGGAATTCAGTACCATTATTAAAGTCGTTGGTATGATTCGACGGTGGATTGAATCACGGTACACCACTGAGCCACGGTGATCGATTTCTGAAACAAAAATCAGAAAAATCAATTCTTTTTGAGTACATTCATTTGCGCCTGTTCTTTCTCCAAATTGAAGACCGATAAAACATTTTGCAAATGAACAATCCCAGTCCCACTGGAAATGATGAGCCTCTCCTTGCCTTTATTAACATAAGCTGGTGCCCACCAAATGCAGATATTAATTCAACCCCCTTTGTCCCTGCTAATTTGACTCCCAGTTCACAGAACGAACGATTTGGCAACTACAACAGCCGATAAAATTACTGGCAAAAAAGAGAACGCAATGACGCAATGCCTCATCGAAATCAAATTCTTGGACCAATTTGATTTTGGGAAAGCACCTGGGATAAAATGAATTAGGAGTTTAGGATCTTTAGATTCCGCTGGTGTATGTGTGTGTGTGTGTGTGTGTGTGTGTGTGTGTGTGCAGATTGTAACCAAAACATTGTGACCAGCAACATGTGGCAATAATGACAGCTACTGTATCGCAACAACTGCACTTATCATGGTCAAAGGTATATAAGCAGGTAAGCCAGTCTTCATTTTTATGTTTTAAATGCCACAGTTATTAGCCAGGCGAAATTTGTTTGATTTTGATAAAGGCCAAGAAATGAATGAACGAGTTTCCACGAAAAACAAAGACGGAAAGATTATATAAAATAAAGACCATTGATAAGAATACCATAGATGATGATATGCAAGCTCATTTATGAGTGGAGATATCAGTAGCAGGCTTGACTTGGAAGATGACAGATGTAGATTTGGTTGAAGAGCATACGCACCCAATCTAGCATTATGGTTTATGGAAAAATGTTTGGCGGGTGCAGGCGTGAGTGCAAAACATCCATAAACGCAAATATCTTATTATGAGAATTAAAGGAAATACATGCTATGAGAAACTAGGCATGAATATCTATGATATTGTATAAACAAGCACGATTGAGCCTTAGCTGAAGCCTATTTGTCATCCTGAAGAACATAAACACGTTACATGTCTATTCATGCATATAAACATACATATACAAGTACATATATATATATATATATATATATATATATATATATATATATATATATATATGGTAGTAATTATTGTCTGAGTAGAACTTGAAGATTGAGAACGAAGTTAGTTACATTAAATTAAAGAATTAAATTTTTAATGAATTATTATTATTAGTAGTAGTAGTAGTAGTACTATTAGTAGTAGTAGTAGTAGTAGTAGTAGTAGCAAGATGAAAATCCAATGTATTTCGCCTGTTATGAGGCTTCTTCAAATGCATGCAATGCAGGCGTGTGAAGTGCAGACGTTAATATTCAGAATAAATAAGGGTTTATTGATACGTCCCAAAGTGGGGTAGAAACCCGGATGCTGGTCGAAGGCAGGGTGAACAATATATATATATATTTATATATATATATGCCTCTAATACAAAGCTAAATCATTGGAATTGGATGTCAGGAAAGCCATATTGAAGAAGCAGTCTTCCTAGGCAAGAAAATCTCTCTTGCTTTGGAAATCAGCGTTCAAAAACTTTCTTAATTGGTCCCAAACACTCACTACCTTTAATTCCGCTCCATTAGTTTTTTTTAAAAAAATAGGGTACACAACCAATGCATCCTCTCAAAAGTCATCTATGTACTCGAAACATAGAACCTAACCAAAGGATCGATCCTCAAACTGATAACCATGCAACCTGCACATGAGAGAATCATGCTTAACCTCACTTGGAGAGACCACAACACAGCACAGTATATTAGAGAAAAAACAGGAATCAGGAATATCATAGACTCCATTAGAAAAGTCAAATGGCAATGGGCTGGTCATGTTGCAAGAATGGCAGACAATCGATAGACATCATGACTTATAATGTGGATCCCAGAGATGATATACGAAACTGTTACCGGAAAAATATAAGATGTTGTGACGAAATAGACAAGTTCAGAAAGTATTGGCTCCGCTACGCCCATAATCCCGGGGAAGGTCTATGCCCAACGATGGTTGCTAAAAGGCTGCTAATTATTATTATAATGATGAAGAAACCACCAGGAATTGTAACCTCGACTTGAGAATACAACCAGCACAAGTTTTCACCGAGAAATTAAATAGCTTCGATGTGATGAAAGTTTTGGAAATTATAAAAAATTCAAGCCCTTAATTTGTTTTCTTTAGGCATGCCACTTATACCTGATCTCCATAACCATTCCTTGGTCTTTCCCCAGGCCTTATGGATTCAAACCATTCCTGTCATCACCGCTACATTGACACACGACTTCTATTAATACTTGGCACAGAGTTCCTAACTTTCACCAGGAAGCTATTTTCATCTTCTACTGAGCTAAAAGTTTACACCACCCCTTCTATCATGGATCCAATTTCCTAAACTAAACTGGCCTCTCCTCTTCAAAATCGATCGTATTAATGTTTCCTTACATGTATTCCTTTTCAGTCTTGAATAGTCATAAAAGTCTCTCCATTAAATTTAGTTTTATTTGTTTGTCTAAATACTCGTATATGCCTTCATTACAATCATTCGTACTGTTTAATCTCCGCGTCCCCACTCATATTTGGCGCGCATATTCTCCATACACTCATAGCGACTATCCTTCAACATTTCCAGTGACATCAGCGTGCATTTTGGTTCTGCAGAATTACTTCTCCAGCACTATGAAATCTTCACTCACACAGACTGGCTTCTGGTCATTTCGTGAGAAAGAGGTTGGCATGATTGATGTAAGCGGAATCTGATGACTCGTTCCAACTACTGCGAAATAAAAGATGATTTTGATATTTTAATAGTTTTAGAGTTTGTTTACAAATTCATTCCCATAATTAGTTCATTAATAAATTAGGTCACTAAAATAATTCGATTCAAAATTTTTTTTTATTTTTTGTTTCTCAATAAAAGTTTTAATGCCATAGTTTGTCTTATTGTACATAAATAGGAAACATAATTTAAATTTTACAATACATGTTTTGTTTTGTTTTTTTCATGAAAAGTCAACCTGCACTTTTAGAAATACCATTGAATTTAAAGAATGCCCTCGAATTAACCGTCTTTGTTTCCGGGTAATTCATAAGTAACGTAGTGAGTACAAAAAATGATCAGGCAGCTAATGGTATTACGGCAAATTCGACGTCAGTCAAAACAGATTCGAGAAAATATGGACCTGACTTCCAGATATACTCATGATGCAATGTTAAGAGCTGTTTTCTTGGTACCAAATGTTTATAATCTGCTTATGGATGGCTGGAAACAATTTTTAATTTTTAATCAATTTATGAACTGACAAATCCGTGTGGAATGACTCACTCTAGTGCGCAACGACATTTCTTGTACACCAAGTCGATGAAGAGTAGTCCAGTGGAACAAAGCTAACATCATGTCAGTGTCAGTAATAGTAAGAACAATTTTCATGTAAATCTTTTTGGTGTGCATCTTTTGGATGAATCATCATTCTAAAGTCAGCTTCCTCAACTGGCAAACAATTTATCTCTGGATGGTTTACTTGGATACCATTTTGCACAGATGTACAGTTGAATGACATCTCATAACATTCATCTCCATAAAAGGCACTAAATGTGTTGTAGGTGGTACGTGGTGGTTGAATCAAATAAGTTATCAATGTATTTGCAAAGAACTCTTGTAAGATGAGTTTGTTAATCTCCAGAAAATGTCAAGTTGGACAGGTAATGGAACCCCTTCAGAGATATGAGTCATTTATTTAAAAAAAAAAACCCTGTATAGCTTCAGTTATATTCCAGACAGTTTCGGTGACGGTTTAGAATATCTGTCAAAAATATATTCTATTCTCCCACAGTTCTTTGTGATGCATTGAACATATGAACAAAGAGCAGAAACTACTGAATTTTTTGTGTTGATTTGTTATAATCTTTCACAATGAATACAAGATATCCATAACATTACAAGTCTGCGCATCAGATCGAAACTGTCTATCCTTGATGACGCTGCAATAAGAGGCTTCTAGCTCTTCTAGCAATGCATTTTTGTGGCTTTACCATCAACCCTTGTTCTTCAAACAATGT
The DNA here is from genome assembly GCA_963457665.1 of Thysanoteuthis rhombus. Taxonomy (NCBI): domain Eukaryota; kingdom Metazoa; phylum Mollusca; class Cephalopoda; order Oegopsida; family Thysanoteuthidae; genus Thysanoteuthis; species Thysanoteuthis major. The sequence goes on from OY735201.1 coordinate 20,344,304, forward strand.
ACAGCTATCAGATCATACTGAAAGAGGTCCTGCAGGTCATATTCCTGAGTTTGAGCAGTTTGCATCATAGGGTGAGCTAAACCTCTTGATTTCTGGTCGATACTTATCCCTTTCATGACTATCAAATGTTGGTGGCATGACTTCGTGAATTCGACTTGAAAGTCTTGTTTTATTTTCATACCTTTTTTGAGCAATGTAGGATAAAAATTATCACCGGTTTAAAATACATTCAAAATCTTTTACTTTGTATCTTTGGAACTAATGGTTTTGTAATTATATTGTGGAATATATTAGGCATCAAATTAAATGGTTTACTTTTTGTTAATATATATACAAACATCAAGTTAAACCTTTCTTCGAAGCCGTTGAAATCTTTGACAAAAATGGAGTTCATAATTTCTTGATGTAGATTGGATATCATAAGACGCTCGTGATGTGTATCTCCCATTCAATCTATTGATGGTTTGATCTGTTTACCATACCTGCAACAACAGCTGTAAATTAATGATGAAACATCTTTCTCTTTCTTGAAATTTTATGTACATCTGGGACTGTCTTTGGCAGTCTCCTCATGTCTTCTAGATATAAAGAAGACCTTCACTGGTAGTTCATACGGCCCAAAACTGCAAATACTAACTGAAGTTCCAGTCCCGTATCCAAATGTTAAGGCCAGAGACCTTATCAATTAGAGCGGATCAAATTTATCATTAGCTTGAGTAGTCTTGAAAATTTTCTTGCAATGACGTCATGAAACATTTTCCAGCTATGATATCATCAAATATTGTGGCTGCTCGACCACGAAATTTGTTATATCTCTGTTTATACTGGCTCAGTATGAATGAAACTTCCAACATTTCTACAAATTCAACCTTCATGAAGGTGAGGCAAAGGTGCCAAATTTTGTTTGAAAATATTCTAAATCACTAATTTTCAGGTATTCATAATCAGTGCTTGTATTTTGTATGTTCTTTTTTCTTTAACAAAACAGTTTTCTTCTGGTATTGGAGGTTCACATAACACTGTATGTGTACTCTTACAAGATAAACCACAAAACATACCAGATAAACCTAGCTTATCAGAGACTGGTAACATACGATGGATTAAAGAAATTCAAGATCTCCCTCCATGCAAATATTACAGCCTTATACCAAACTAACGAAACGTCCTGATCTTCCAAGCTATTATGGAGTTCTTTCAGATTTATTTACGATGAATGCAGTTGGAAAGAAGCAATATAATAATACAGACATGTTACAGCAGTTTTCAAGAATTGTACACACCATTCTATTCAGTAGTGGGATTCTCCATTCAGAAGAAAAGGTTGAACAGCCTGTACCATCATGGAGAGCTTCCAATGCGCTTTGCTAAAAGGAAGATTTGCGGCAAAAATGTGTTGAATTTCTACTGGTAATCCTCTGTCTAGTAGCTCAGCATCCAACAGAATTTCAATGGTGTCCTACACCAGTTACATCAGAACTACTTCCTAGTAAAACATTTTGATTGTACGAGAAATCCAGCTGATCAATCAGGATAAGTTCAAAAATATTGTTCGGGGTGGGGGTTCATATGGCTAAAATTTTGATTCGATGATTAGATGAATATATTTGTGGAAGTTTAGTGTCGAATATAATTATTCGATGTTCAGTATTGGGAGTAAACATGGTTGGGTCTATTTTGCAAGAGAATAACTATGTGAGAGGAATGAAAGGCATGCACATGTTGGGAGAAGCCATCTTCAGGTTGCAGGTGAATTAATTTCTGAAAGAGCACTCCAACAAGTTCTAAGCATCAAATTTGAGATGATACTTCAAATCCAATTGTGTATTTTGTCGGTTGGGGAAAAAGTAGATCATGTGGATCTGGATGTCAATGTGGAGAAGCTTCTTGAAGAGTTTGAAAGTGGTTTCTCTAGCATATACAGCCAGTGGGGTATCTCTGTGCAATTTTAATCGTCCCCTGAGGAGTATGACGGAGTAACATTTCATCTCCTTCCTACAGCAAATCTTCGATCGGGGTCGTGCGGAGTTAGCTATATCATTGGTGGAGTAGGATAACACTGATACCTCCACACGTTTGGGGCTTGTTGCCCTGTAGGCCAAATTAGGTCCAAGTCCTAACCGATACCTACGCCAAATATCTTAGCCATAATACACGCGTGCATACAAAAATACATCTATCTACACATCTATCGCGCAAAGAGATGTACCTATCTACACATGAATACGCACGCATATCAGGAGTACAAAAAGATGTCTATGTACATGCACACCCGCACAGAGACGAATGCGCATGTTTATATTTACGTATACACGCACACGTATATAAAGATGTACACATCTGCACATACGTGCGCATATACATATATGCACTAATCTACACACATCTCATGCACACAGATAGATGTACAGATGTGCACGGGTATATCAACACGTATACGCAAACGTGTAAAAAGATGTAACTATCTGCACATACATACGCACACGTATATAAAGATGAACGTATCTGCATATATGCACACATATGTATTTCTCCTTTGGGCTACATAGCACTCTTGGGTATCTAGTCTTTAATTGTGGTATTGAGTTCAATACCAGATGGGGAAATTTATGTTACTTGCAAACATATAAAGTTTACATTTGAAAATAACTAAGTTAGACAAATTTGAAACTTTTGAACATTAGTAAGAGCCAATTATGTTTGAAATATTGGGTGATCCCCGAAAAGTGAAACTCAATAACACAAACAATAAATAATGACAGAGAGAAACGCAAATATAGAAAAATCATATGAAAATTCCTATGTCAGCAAAATAAAATTGCTTATTTGTCTGATTTTGGTTGGTTATAGAAATGGATTGCATCGCCCGTCTTTAACGATGGGAAAAGCTGCTGGACCAATCAGAATATCCTGAACAATACTTCCTTCTCTCATAAATAACCAATAATTCTGAGGTTTTGGGAGTAGTCCGCCAAACAGCAAGAAAACCATTTGGCAGACGCCGAAGTTGCTAATCGAACCCGGGTAGACTCTTCGTTTTTTCATACGATCACAACGACATCTAACAAAGTTCTTGCATCTTATGAGAATAAAACTGGAGTTTGAAAACTTATTTTATGGTCTTTCCTGATTTCATTCCAGTCAGGTCGGAAGAGTTCAGCTACCCGGTGATGAACAGCCTAAGCTACACGTTCAGGTGTCACAATCGCTCTACGGCAAGTGACGTATATTGATATTTAGGAAAAATTGCGTTCTATACTATCTTGATATATATAGTATTATCAGCACGAAAAAAAACAAAAAAAACAGAAGCAGCGTGCTTAGTTCGAATTCTGTGTGAGAGGTACGAAACCCCTTCAGCTTTCGCGCTGTCCAATAGACAGATATTTAGACAAAATATGTCGTCACTAGCATGCCACAATGGTTAGTAAGAAAAGGAGGTGTTTATGTGTGAACTCTCGAGCAAACTACTCTCTCGTAACTATTTATCCTGCAAAAGTAGTACCTTCAAAAAAGGCTATTACTCTCATTCTCAACCATAACAAAATATAGAATGGTCAACATATTTTGGGTCGAAGCTAACATGATTTTTGTTTATGACTGTGCTAGCTCCCCACCCAACCCAACTCCTATATCCGGGCTCAAGGCCAGATATAGCAACTGTTAACAGGTAGGGACTTTCTTCTGTCAGAGTGAGCTTCTTTTAGATGGACTGCCTAACAGGGTTTCCCATAGCTGGGGGAGAAGTGGATTCATGCCTTTTCCAAGGGTATTAGTGTGAAGTAAACACATTCAGTCTAAACTCGAACAATTCCGTTTACCATACCGTTACTCTTACGGCACTTCACACCACTCAAAATTTAACATACTGTAGGTTAAGTAAAACGGAGAATTTCATGATTATCTATGAATATGTTCCAAGTCTATTAAAGTCAACCTTCTGTTAAATTCTCAGGTCAATGGAAAGAGTAATTTCGGAATCAACAGAATGTAGTTTTTACACATGGTGAAAAGATTATCTCAGCTGGTCTGTAGGTGTATATCTCTACATGTCTACACATGCAGATATCACCTTGCAATGCAGTTTTTGCTCCTGTATAATGAGTGCTTTTTTTTCTAACTGCTAATGTGTAAAAAGCATGAAAAATGGATATTAATCCTTTAAAACTTTGCTTTCGTCATTAGAAATGATATTTCAAAATTTACAAGTTTCTAATTGAACAACGGTTGCATATTTTTATTCACATTTTAATAAACCACATCTTTTTTTTCAGAAAAAAACGATGTACCTAAATTGAGATGTATGAACAATCACAAAAGATTCAGATGTGAACAGTTTTTCGTGATTTACCATAGTACTTCAACTTACCTCCACAAAGCAGACCCCAAAATATAACTGCCAACCACGTTCTTGTTCTATAATCCTTAGTAGTGGCCTTTATGTATCCTGATAGAAGAACTCACGTTCCTCCCTGGCATTTGCTCCAATGTTCTCCTTGAATTCATCAAGATAAATGTATGTGGATATGGACAGCCTGCAGCCCATTTTACCGTAATCACCATAGTCTCAACCAGCTCCATATGGTTTTCAGTCTTGCGATTGCGCTGGCAGCCTCAAACCACTGTGACAAAGCTGTACTAAGCTGCTTTCCTTTTCCTCATGAACTTCTTATAAATTCCTTTGCACTCAACGATCTTCTTTATCTGTGGTCCAACGAAGACATCGATTTTGATCTTTGTCTCAGTGCAAGGCCTACAAAGCATATTTCGGCATGCTTTCGAGGATCAAAAAAAATTCTCGACACCTCAGTTCACTTGCAAAACAACAGTCAAGACCTACCTAGATGCCTTGAATTGAGACAACTGAGAAGTTATCAGAGATTTCATGATGATGGATTTCCTGATAGATCACCAAGGCTGTCTTACTAAGTTTCCCTGTTATCTTTGTCCTTGGAACAGCTGGGACACTTCGGCGCAATACCAAAGGTGGAACAGTTCAAATCTATCCAAATTCTATATGTGGATGAACAGCATCACATGGGCCCTTCTGGTTGACCCCCGGAATGTGTTAATGCCAGCACTTCACATAAAATTAAGCTATATGAAACAATATCATAGCTTTAGATAAAGAGTTTCTAGCCTCACTGTACCTTCACAAAGCTATCTGTGGTAGGTATATAACAAAATGGCCATGTTCTGATCACAAACTAAATTTTGTAGGGAGTAATTGACATTTTCTACACATTTTTTAAGACATAATGATTCACTAATCAAAAACTATCATAAATCTTGAGTAAATAGTAACGTTCAAATACTCACTATTTGATACTAGATATTGTTTTTCAGGTGTAAAGATTCTGGGGTTTCCATTCGTATGAAATTGATTCTTTTTAATTTTTAGAGGATTATAGAGATTGTTTCAATGGATTTCCTTTATTCCTTTAGATAGATATATTTTAACTATAACTACTCTCATATAAATATAAATGCAACAAGCCTGGTGGCTGAAAGGTCTGATTTCAAATTGAAGATACTGACTGTAACTTTTGAATTATGTATTTTTTTTAAAAACCACATATATATTAGACTCGTCAGTTTGGCCAACTGTGTAAAAGGGCCAGATAGCAATCACGAGGTTTCGATTTAAATCATGTTAGGGAGAGGCTATTTCTTCATAGATTGGTTTGGTTTAAGGATAAATAAGGTAAATAAAATTGAGTGTTTTCTTCCCCTACATTAGGTGAGGAATGTTCTTGTTCTTGGTAAAAAATAGTGGCAGAAAATGATTATAAAGATTGAAAAAGTTGCCGATACCTTTCAGAAGTAGTCCAATCTGCTACTAGTAACCCATTTTGGCAATAGTGCCTTGCTTACACAATGAATGTAGCGGAATAATGTTCAGAAAATCTTAATACATTCCTTAATAACACTAAAAATGGAAATAATCCTGGTTTGTGTGATTTTACACTCATGAAAGCAAGAAAAACTGAAAATTACTTACTTCAGAAAAACCACTATAATTCCTTAACTACCATAGGCAACTTACTGCATTTGGAACAAATCTTAAAGGAATGGGCTATCAGTAGGTGATCATCACATAATTCTATCTTCATTAGTGTCTGAATTATTAAACTTCAGAAAGCTTGACTAACAGACCAGGCCAGGTCATGCTGTTTTTTTAAATCTAAATGGATCTTCAGAACACATCTCATGAAAAGGTAAAAAAACATACCTTTTTATTTTTAATAAAATCTTTTAATTATCTTCAGATTGTGGGACAGGTCTGTGACCATTACATTTGAAAAGAGCTCTCTGCTCAGTCGCAACTAGAAATGTTTATCATCTAATACATAAATAACACTTAGTAATTGCTTGGTTGGTCCACTTGTCACGCAAAGGGAATAAGAGTTACACCCCTTAAACTATTTCATTATTCTGTTGTTTGTGGGAGATGGATGATTGTGCAAGATGATTATTTAAATTCTGTTTCAATTGGTCAATTGAAATAGCTTCAGACCTCTTTATATTCAGCACCAGCAATCTCTTCACTATTTACTATTCTCTTTTTTCTATTGATAGCTTTGCATATTTTTTCAGTTCCTAAAAGAGATTTAGAAAACCTTCAACTTGATTAACAATTACCACAGCTAAACTGATCAGTAGGTTTTACTTATTTTTGAACACTTGATTGAAAATCATAAGCAAGAGAGGTAAAAAATATTGAAGTTCAGTCGTTTGTTGAATATTCGCCCAACAGGGCAGAATATATCACAAGCATCTGCCTTTCAAAACACAATGTGTCTTTGAATTTTTCGTCAATGATTGCCAGTTTTTGTCTCATTACAAAATTCACTTATTTCGATCTTCCTGTTCAGCATATCATCCTTATCAGAATTGCAGTAAAGACCATGAAACTGTCCAGTCATAATTCTCTTTCTTTCACCCCATCATAAGAGCATCAGACTTTTACTTCATTTCAGATTTTGACATCTGTGTGTTATATTGTCTGCTCCTGACTTTTGTATTCACAATGTGACCTCCTGTTGAGCTTTGTACACACTCATCCAGGTCACACTCACAGAATCCCAAGTTCATAGCCAGCTCTGTCTTGATTAGAGGTTCTCACAAGATATTCATATTTATAACATCTGTTGATTGAGTTATCTGAACTTCTCGTTGTCTATTATTCCAATCTAATTCCATAAAGGTCGGTACGTACCCCTCCACATGATCAGCTATAAAACTTTTTTTCAAGTTGAAGGATAAGCCATAAGAGAGTATACTATCCAGTCCCTTTTTGGCTATCAGACTGACTTCTGTAATAGATTTTTGCTGACTACTCCTACGTCAATCATCATAGAATACAAGTAACAAAAGAATTTGTCAAATTATCTAACAATCAGAGAGAGCACAAGAAGTGGGTTCATGCCTTCCTTGCACCAACATCATTGATTACCATTTACATTAATAATGTAGAAGTAGCTGTATGTATTTAATGAGCTTGGTATGCACACTACGAGCCACAAACCCCTTGGTGGGGATCATGTAGAGATTTATAGTGGTATAAGAAACAATATGAAATCTTTTAATTTTAGGGAATGATTAAGTAAGTAGCATTTCTGCCTTTAAACTCTGTACAAAATACACGCTTACTGGTGGTTACACAAGGGAACTTGAAGTTTTCCAAGGTGAGCACCATAATCCACTGGGTGGGTGTCACAAAAATTTTGTTGATAGAACAAACAATTTCAAATCTTTCATTTTCTAAGGAATAATTAAGTAAGTAGCATTTCTTTTTTAATTTTCAATGCATAAATGTACTCCTCCTGGTACTTAAACTTTGGGAGAACATAGAAATTTTACCAGGAAAAATCTAATTCTTTTTTTTTTTTAAGGAATTAAAAAAATGAAAGATATTCCATAGTTTCTCCTACCACCAGATGGGAATGAACTCCTCACACAATAGTAATAGTCTGTTAAACTAGCAATCAGGTGCCCCAGAACAGGTGTTCAATTCATCTTTCATTTTTTCACCTGAAATCTACCAATCTGTTTTAAGAGTCAGAAGAATTTGAATATGTTCAGCCCGGCCATGAGCTTTGGTTGATGAGACTGTTTATAGAAATGTAAAAGTGTCTATAATCCAAACAGTAAGAAAATCAAATTCTTTCCCATATATTTTCAAACTAAAGATAAAAGATAAAATCAAAAGTATTAAGTTTTTAAAAACTCTTTTTCAATAGGAAACATCAAAAAAACTTGCAGAAAGTTATAAATGAGATGACTGAAATGTATAGTTTAAAAAGAAAAAGGGAAAGAAAGGAAGAGAAGGAGAAAGGGATTTGCTAGTTTTGTAGTGACTTCTTTAATTGGAGTGAAAAGTGGGTGATGTTTCAGGCAGAGGATTTTATTGCCTTTGTGGTACGAAGCACAGTGTGCATGCGGCCCAGTAGATGTGGGGAATATTAAGGAAGAGATGTACAAAGAGAAAGCATGCCAGGTATGAACTAAGATGCAGAGATGAAACAAAGTAAAAAGAACACATACAAGTATTTGAATGGACAAATGAGATGTACATTTAATACAAGTACATAAATGACAAAGGAAAATGAAGTACATATAAGAGTAACATAAATCTGGTCGATTGTGTAAAGAGATGAGAAGATGAGAGATAGCAAAAGGTGGGAGCTTTCTTGTCATTGACAGAACTGGCATTGGAGTCTGACAGGAGTTGTCTGAAACACTTTTAAATCTGTACGGCTTGGATCGTATCAAAGGATATGTGGAAACCGGGTTCAGTGCGCAAGCCAAACTGCCAAGTTGTACGCATTAACTTGGAGGCTATTCTCTGATGCTGATAGACTCTCGATGGACAGACCATGAAAGACAGAGAACATGGAATTTTATCCAAGCGTGTTTCCCAAAGTAAAGAAATTTAGGAAAGATCTTTGTGGCTGTCAGATAGTAAAAAGCCTTAACATTTCATTCTTGAGAGTGAGAGGTGTATATGCATTTGGGGCACGTGGCGGAGACACGGTGGTGTAGCTGTATAGCTATGCATATGTGTGATGCCTCGACATCGGTGAAATGAAATGGGCAAAGTTAGTACAGAGATAGGTCACAGTGAAAAAATGTTAAGATCAGATCAGCCGAGAGGTTGGCAAAATGATAATGATTTTAGGGAGAAGGAAAGAGAGAGAAAGAGTTTCCGGGAACAAGTGCTGGGGCCAAAAGCGTAACCAGCTAGGAGTGCCGGTGCTAATGAGCATTGGTGCATGTGTATCCAGGGATTTTATAGGGGTCGTCAAAGGAAGCAACATTTTTTATATCTAGCTAAAAGAAGGATTTCATATTTAACTAAAAGTATAGAGGGTGCTACACTAGAAATAAAGGAATAATTTCTGAATGTTAAAGAGGGATTAAACGAGAATATTTAAACAAAGGGATTAAAAGAGAAATTAATTAATTGGACCCACTTGAGGGGGTGATAAAAGAAGTTATTGCTTCCCTCACCAAGGTTGTGTGTTGGGCAAATATAACATCATCTCTAGGAGTCTCTCTTAACTCAATGAAGATAACCTTTCATTACCCAGTTCTCTACTACCTGAATTAGACTACAAGTATCTTTTTCAAATTATTAAAATAAAGGACTATTACTTTTACATAAAAGAAAATTTGTCTTCTGATTGATATTTTTTAAATCGCAAATCTGTTGCATGCACGAACCTTTACATCGATATGATAAATAGTGAAATTCAAGTAAAAAAGATTGACTACATCATACAAAACCAGTTATACCTTTAGTTGCGAAACCTCCCTCCCACTACGCAACAATCATCATTCAATCCACACCTCATCTTGCTACATTTTTATGGGCAGCATATCATGGAACCAGTGGTTAATAAGCTAGTCTCAGAAATCATTACAACTGCGGTGTGTTCAATCCTGCCTCAGACTAAACTAAGCATAATACATAACAACAGCCAATCAAACCCCTGCTTTGTTATCAATGGCAGATGTCTTCCAACTTTGTAAATGAGAACAGGAGAAAAAAAAAACTGAATTCAAACAACAGCTTTCAATAGAGATGTTTAATGATTAAAAAGACAACAGAAAAAAAATTATTGAAATGACTTTCTGTCACGAGTTATCAACCAAAAATTTTCCCTGCACAAAAATGCGAGGAACACACATTCCTTTTTTTTTGTTAATTGTGTCCCTCTTCACATAATCCAAGTGACCCACCTTAAAACCTGCATTTTGCATCAAAAGACACAGGAAGTCTGCAAAATAAAAGAAAAAATTAGAGAAACTGAACAAACATTTGTTCTTAACTTTTTTCTATTATACCAGAAAGCCAGAAACAGTTCTGATATTTTTAAAAAATGACCAAGTAGTTTACAGAAACATTACACTCTATTCTAATGAAAAGAATGTAACAAAAAAATTTCCATACAAGAAACATTTTAGATTTTTGCATTTTTGATTTGGAGTGAATTAAAAAAAAAAGAAAAAAAAAGTCCGTAGCATCATATAAATTGCAACAGATTTAATTTCTCTGGGGACTCAATCAAAATGTACATATTGTTAGAGATGCCAAGGATATTTTAATGAAATTTTGTAAAATTAAAACATAGGGGTTATAGACTTGGAAAAATATTTCCTAAATCTTCCTAATGCAAATTCTCATAGCAAACTAGTTCACAAATGAAAACAGATTTTCAACCACAATTATTTCCATACATATATTGTCTATATAAATGATTTTTAGTTGATAATTTCCTACAATCTTTCTTATTAACACAAAGATTATTACAATAAAATGAATACATCACAAGTTCCACACATTTTCATTGAAACATGTCACTTTCTGTCTAGTCTGTAGTAGTTAATATATTGTAAATGTGCATTTAAAATTTCCTAAACTTCTAATGTTTTGTTTTGTTAATACTGTGCAGCATATTTTCAACAAAATTCCCCAAAATATTCCAATCAAATTATTCATGACTGAAACACAAAAGGAAAACCCGCTAATGGTTATACCACATTTCACTAATTGCTCTAATAATGATAATGTGTGATTAATTGGTGTGATGCTAATAATTTATAACGATATTGCATCACATAAAAATAACAAATAATTACTGAGGTTTCAAGTTGTATCAACCATTGGAGTAAGCTGTGCCAAAATTGTCTCAAAACAATTTTGTATTTGCACAAGTATTCAGTGCACATATATTTTTTTCACATGGAAAAAAATTGCACAACATGAGATGTTTGTGCTCCACAGACCACTAATATTAGAGGGAACATTGTCAGACACAACAAATATGATTTTTTTTTCATTAAACTTCAAGCTGTCTGCACCACAAAATAGAACTTTCCATATAATATGAAGATGAATCCACAGAACTTATTCAATTTAGACAATTGTGATGCAGAATTTAAATCATTCTTTAAACAACTTTCTTTTTTTTCTTTATAAACAAACACATGTCCATTCAAAAGGAACAATACAGAAATACACATTTCCAAGATGAGGAATTCTCATTATAATACACTATTGAATTTAAATATAAAGGTGAGGTTGGCCATCCTCTGAGGGTGAGGCTGGAAGAAAATCAAAAAGCCAGTATCTGTGGAAAGACTATTAGGTTAAATAAGACTGATCATGTTTGGAGGGTAAGCTGGATCCATCACTCCTCAGAAATGTAGGGAGCAACACAGGGGAATAAGGCAATAGGGAGAATCAGAGCACTTGCTAGGCTCTGATCATGTCCTCAGTAGACAATTAGGAATGAACACCACATAAGAGCTTTTGATCAAGAAAGGACAGACATTAGGTTTGATGTTCTAAAATTACAACTCCTGGTGGACAATGACCTAGCGAATATAAGCATTGGCCAAGTGTTGTAGTTAACTTGATGGCTGTGAGCTGAATCTCTGGTTCAGTGGAATAAGCAAAAGTAGCATCACAAAGAATGATTATACTGGACACCACTGCCCCTGGCATGGACAGCTAAATTAAAACTGTCCATCCACCATGGATTGAATCAAGGGTTCAGTTTGAAAATTCCAAGAACTTTAACAAGTATGAAAGGCACCTGACGAAGGCCAGAGGGTACAACAGCCATAAATTGTTTTTGCTGATCACTGACATCAATCAAGGGACGATAAAATGTTCAAAGGTACAAAGCTTTTCTTCTGAATATACAATTTGTTTAATATTTATTGGAAAATTCTATGAGAATTGATTATCAAGTGAATAATTTTACCTGTTGAGAAATAGTAGGCCCTTGTTCCGTCTTGGCGTACATAAAAATTATCCGCAAGTTTGTGCCCAGGAGCAAACCGCAACATGGCATAGTCAAAAAGTCCATAATCACGGATCAATAGGCAACCATCTTTTTTTAACACCTGAAAAAAATAAAAAGAATTACTTAATCCACACATACAAATAAACACAGACACAGACACACACACACATATATATGATGCAAGTTTAATAAGAGACGATAGCCAGGGAGGATTTTTTTTTAAAATTTCAGTTGACTTTTCTTGGTTATGAACTCAATATATATGAAGGTCCATTGGGTGCAAATATTGTCCAAATGTTTTGTAATCAAATGCTTTCAACCATACTTCTATTCATTATGAAGATCAAGATAAGAGCATTTGCTAAAAATTCCTGAGTTACATCACTAGATCTTTCTTCTGTTAGTGGTACCAAAAACTATGTGTATGCTCACCCATAGGGTGTGATTTATGACAGATTCTCACTAAATTCAATAAATCTCAGGGTACCTTTCTTTTTTTATTCAATGAGAAAATGTTTTATTCAGCTTTTACAGGGGATGGAAGGGTCTATTTACAATGTGAACACTATGTAATGCTGAGCATTAGTTCAGGCACATAGTTTTCAAAACAAAGGCAAAGAGAAACACTGTGTTGTCACTCATCCGGCGATTTATGACTATATATTCATTCATGAAAAAAAGAAATAGAAAGGATACCCAATATCTGTTGTCAGACACTACTCCAGAGTCCCATTCAAAGACAAAACAAACTTAGGTACCAGCAACATCATTCACAGCCAGGAATCCTTTCTGTCACTAGATTGCATCAGATACTAATGAAAGTTAAGGATTCCTGACATCAATGAACTGGCCAATATGAAATCTATCATTAGATTAGACTGCCCCCGACTGACCTTAGGCTTTTCTGCCTGGCTGATCATCATTAGCAAAGCCTATGGTCTGTTACTGGTCTTCAGAATCAGATGAATAATGGCTTTTTGCATTTTCTTTTCCAACTTTGGAATGTCTTCTTAACAATCACAAGGCCTACAATAGTCAAACACATCCCTAATGATTGAAAGTTATTTTTGAGTATTTTTAGCTTCCCTCTCAATTTTTTCACTGACTTCTAAAAAGACAATTTTTCCAGCAGTTAGTGAGGTTTGTGAAGAATTTTGCCTTCTTTTCATGCCAAAGACATCAGCCTGGTTCATGCCTCTTCAGCCAATGGCCCGTTTTCCCTGTTTTGTGGATACTTGACCAATGATGAGGTGATATGTGGCAACACTTGTTAATGTCAAAGTCCTGGGAAGGTGCTGTTCCATACTGGCCATCTGACAGAAAGTCTTTCAGCTATATCCTTGTGGGCATGTCATGCAACATCCTGTGAGGGTTTTTTCAGTAATGTTGAACACTGCAGCCATGGCAAGAAAGTGGAGTTCAAATTCTTCATTGAATAGACTCCTAAAGTCCTCGTTCAGTAGGTCTGAAGGGTCATTCAAGCATCTGTCAAAACAGGCTACCTACCGAATGGAGCCAGAAGAAGAAAAATTTAACTATCATGTCTAAAAAAATGTTGATTTTTTTTTCAATATTCTCCCCCTAGATTTTTAGTGGGATGTTCGATTTGCCATGTAAACTTATGTTAAAATGGCTATTAGTTTGTGCTCTGCAACATTCATGCTTTTTAGTAGAAAATTTGAAAATGAGAGAGAAGTAATTTAATCATTGATTAACCCCTTTTCCAATTTATTACCCCCAACATGGCATGCTGCCAAAAGACATTGATCGCATAATGGTTTCTATTAGGTGTCTAACCTGACCTGTTTTATATATTGGTTCGAAATAATGTGACAGATGAACAGAAATCTGGACAAAAAAAATTGACAAAGTATTTATAGTTAGGAGCATAGAACTTATCTTTATTTTACAACAAAATACTAAGCTGATACAAAATTTAATTAAAACAAAGTGTAAAAAAATCCAAAAATAATATAAAACTAAACACTCCAACTATAGGTGTATTCATTTTTTACCAAAACAATCAAGAAATGTTGGCACTACATAAAATTATTACTCTGAAAAGTTGTTTGCAATGCTACTACAACAACTATTTTGTCAGCAGGCAGTCTAGTGGGTGGATATCAAACATCTAATTTTGAAACTTTGAAAACTTGAGGACACCCTTTATAAAATGAATATTCAGACAACTATTTTTAGCATCAAGTTTTTAGACTATGTAATTACTGACTACAATAAAGAGTAATTTTTTTTGACTTTTAAAAATCATATTTATTTGAAATTGATTACATTCATTTAATTCTATTATATGGTACAGGTGTGTGTAAAATAATTATGCTTCTCGACAGCTGTGTGAAGGATGATGATGATGTCTCTCAGCTATAAGATTCGCAATGTCAGGTTCAAAGGAAACAGTGCAGCAAAGCCCAAGCATTAGTTAACAGACTCCCAGAAGTGTGCAGACCCTAGTTTCGAAATCACTGGTATGATGGATTATTAGACATTGGACAAATTTTTCTTTTCATTCTTGAGGTTTCTGTAGTTTAAAATTATGAACTGGCTAAACTGAAAAGTCCATTTTATGCTTCTAGATTCACAGAACTGCTTGGAAGTATGGTTTTGATCCTGCCCAGGGAAAATATCTAAAGCATAGAAGCATTTTCTTTGATTAAAATGCAATTTTTAGGTAGAAAATTTGTCTTAAGGCAAGTTTTTATTATAAAAAAAAGATCTAAACAAAGAAAGGAAATAGGTTTCCTAACATAGGTACTTTTCTAAATGAGTGCCCAGAAGGTACCACCCTTGATTTAAGTGAAACTGATCTCATACCATCAAATCATACCAAATCATATTAAATCTGTTGTCACAAGAATAACTCTAAACAAGGAGTTTCCAAAGTTTTTACACCATCAACCCCTTCATGGAATCCTAGATCCCTCCTCATCACCCAAGCAAGTACAAAATGATAAATAAAAAGAATAATATTTAGTAGACGTGCAAATTCAGACATGGTTTGGGTTTGTTTCATTCCTTTTTTTCAATGAAAACAAAAGGAAAAATTGAACAAAACTATTTTTATATCATAGCAGAACAAAATGAAAACAATAATTATATGAAAATTAGTGGACAAAACAAAAAAAAACCACCTCTGATATCAAAATCATTGTCATTATGTTTCAGTAAACAGGATACAAAATAAATAGACAATAAAAACTTACTATATATAAATCTGAAATGTTTAATAGCCAGTTGTCATTCATGTAATTCTTCTCATACGGATCTTATCTTTTTACCACAGACATCTAATTGAGCCCACAGCTTTTATTGACCCCTTGACAATTATTGATTTTTTGAATATTCTTATCAGCATCCAGGGGTCAATATCAACCACTGTGGAAATCATCTCTAACCTATCATTTCATTTTGGGAGGTCATTTTTTTCAATGCTGATTTCAGAATCTGACTTGAATAATTTATACTGTGAAAATCATTTGTGATCTAAGTAACTAAGATTTCCAATACAAAATTAGTTTGTCATCATCCTCATCGAAATTCAATTTCAGAAATTAATTTGTTTTTTTCATGATTTACCATAGAAATTTTATTGAATTAAATCTCATAAATCTCTTTTTTTAGCACAGAGGATGTAAGTCCTGCTAGAGGCTTATTCTTTATATTCAGTTCCTACAGCTTACTTATGATCATGAAATAATGATCTAGGAGTTGTGATAAAAAGTAACTAAAATGAAGATGAAAGAAAGACTGGTAAAAGTTTAATAATTGAACACTGACCACCCTGGAACACTCTAATGACAGACCTTTTTTTCACCCATGCACCGGCAGAAATAAGGTTGTTCTTGCTGAGCATCTTATTTTCTACCATGGCTCCAAACACTAAAAAACACAACCAGGAATCATGACCAAAAATACCACATGAACAAAATGTTCCAGGGCATTAGGACAGTTTCAATACAATATACAAAAGGAATGACAAGGAGCCATAAATAAAATCATGTCTCTAATCTAAGGCAGTGATTCTCAAACATAAGGCATTTGACTCCTGGGGAGGAATTTCTTCAGGGAGGGAATTGGAATTAGGGGAAAACCTATAATGGAAAGTATAATGGTGATAAAATTACTTGATGTCAATTTAAATGGGGAGAGAAAGGGCAGAAACCTGGGATCACAAGGGGAGAAATGAGACCTGGGTATAGTACAATCAGATTTTTAAAATCAGAAAATATAAGTATTGATATTTACTGATCTTTCCACCGAAACAAAATGTCACAAGGCCTTTTTCAATCGCGGGAACTCATATTTTGTACGCGAGTAGAACTTGCCACATTCCATCAGTATTGATGCCATTGGCATCAGAGTGTGCTCTTTGATCCTCCCCCTTTCACAGCAACTGGGACCATTCACTTGGTTCAAATACCAAGGGAAGTAAGAAGAAGTATTTCAGCAAACATTTGTCTATTCTATAGATTGGGGGAAAATGGTCTACATTGATAATCTATAAATAAAAGGTGCAGGGAATCAATGACTGAAGACTTCTCGTCTGAATCTCCATGTACCCAAATGTCGGCTGCATAGATCCTCGACATGTGCATTTTATACTTGCACTAACACAGTTGATGCAATCTTCCAGAGAGCCAGTTACAATTCCAGAAAATGCTGCATCTTTGGAGAGATACAACTGGGTCATATTTAAACTACTTTATTTTATATGTCTTTCTCTTGATGATGTAACTTTTCCAAACAGATGAAATGGCACTGGAAGATTCTTGCACCTGAAATGTTACACTTTTCATATTGCATTTTATACAAACAATACACTAAAATCTAAGTGGGCAGCAGCTAACTGCTATCAACCTGAAACTTGATACTTAAAAATCTGTCACTATTTCTTTCTAAATGAATACCATCCTATCTCTCTCTATATATATATTCATGAGTTAATCAATATACACGCATGCTTCTACATATATCTGAATATCACATAACACATACACCTAAGTTCAGATACTTTCTCTGGTCTTTTATCACCCATCATTACTAATCACTAAATCTTCCCTTCACTGGCCGGCTATTTTGGGGAAGAGGTCAGCTGCTCTTGACCCCCGACTCCTTTCATCTTCTCATTAGAAAGGGATGGGAACACACACACAGACATTTGATCATAGGCATGCACACACGTTTTCAACGTACAGTATCATTAATTGCTGACCTTGTGTTTCGTATGCATCTATAACACAAGGAGTGGATATTGGGATTGTCGGACTGAGTTTAAACTCCTGCCAAGGTAATTTACATTAATTTCACACTAATGTTCTTTGGATAGACATGAATCCATCTATCCTTAGGTATGGGTAAAATAGCAGGGCAGACTGGGAAAGCCACCAGTCTAGGAGAAGAACAACCGAAGAATGCAGCTGGATGCCAAACATATTACTCGGCTTTTCTTAAGACTATATCAGAGAGACAAAGACAGGATTTCTGTTGACTAAGCATCCCAGGAAGTTTACCCAGGCTTATGATCTGGATATGTCATTTCAGAGTTGTTCTCTGAGAGAGAAAGGGGCTTTCTCAAACATCAAGAATGTACGGAAAGCATTCAGTCATTCAATATTAATGAAAAAACATCTTCCTGAAACAAGTACTTCTCTAAGGAGTCTAATTTCTCACCTTTTTCAGGTTCTTCAAAGCTATTAGCATCTTGTCTGGATGTATGGCTGACAAAACAAAGATAAGAGTGACAATGTCAACTGAATGCAGAGGAATGTTTTCTGTCGGGTCATCTTCAGTAACATCATACACAAAAGCTTTACATCTGGATTCATCATATTTCTCATTCTCCTGTGGTCAAAAAAAAAAAAAGAAAATTGCCATGAACAACAACAGTTTTTGACCAATCTTCAGAAAGGAAAACAATATATACATATTATAAAATGATAACATTTATTTGAAAACTATGCATGGCAGAATAAAAACAAGGGTAGGTCTAAAATCTCCACGTCTCAAATTATTCTAGTCGAATATTAAAAAAAAATAAAAAAAGTCTGCCTACATCTTTTTTTCATTCAGGGTTATCTTAAAAACTATGACACACTGTTAGATCTATAAAACTCCATATATTTTGAATTAGCATCATCCGATGGGGGGCACCATTTACTTGAAACTACACACATGGGGGGGAACAATGATTCCTAGGCTTCAAAATCATGGTTTCTCAATAGCTGCATCATCAGTTGATTGAATTTAAAGTCTGATGAGAACATTTATACATTTTTATTCTTTCAATTATATCAAATTGAAAAGAAATAAATGAATATAAGCTTTCAAACTATTTGATATTCAAACCTCCCAGAGAGTTTTAGAGGGAGAGTTCTATTTACATTGTAGTTACAATGCTAAACTGGTCTCTCACTTCGTATTTGTCTTGGGAAAACTGCAAACGTCTATTTGCTTTCTCTCAGTGCAACTATAACTTCAGCATAATATATGATGAAGTAGCTGTGCATGTACAAGTTTGCATCCCGATAAATTGAGGACTATACACCATAGAAGAAGAATAAAAGCATATTCAAAATCAACAGGTTTCAAATTACCTGCAGCACACATTTCAAGTTGAATTTTACAAAAAAAAATTGTCTAGAGACTGCATTCTCACTAAAAAAAAAAAAAAAATTTGATTTGAGGGAGAAAATTTTCCGGAAGTTAGTTTTAAAGAAGGAAATATTTGAAGGTTTTATAAGGTAGGGTTCTATATACTATGTAGCAATAATTCTAAACTGTTAATTTGTTATAAGTAACTATGAATGGGAATTTCTCTCAATGCTCATGCCAGTTTGGCAGTATTTTTTCAAGGAATCTCACTCTAACCAGACAATAAAACATGTTCTACTGAGAGCAAAAATCTTAACCCTACCTCTAACTGTAATGCAAATCCAAGAATAAAACATGGGCACAATTTTAGTCCTATAATTCACTTTGATGTGCAAACTACTAACACCTAAGATGAGCCCATAAAGTCTCAGTTTTGAGAAAAATTAGTTTTCAAGGTTTTAGGAGGAGGTATGCAAGCTGGCCCAGTTGTTCTGTTTGGGCGTGGGTGCTGGCCTAAATGACAACAGTACATGAGCACCTACTCCACCCCAACTCTTGATTTCATGAAATCTCAATAAAATATCATTTGCTTTCCAGCGATATTAGATTCAGACAGTTTTTTTCTTCCTGGCAATGCTGGGTAGCAGAGCTAATATATATCGTAGAATGGGGTAATTGAGAATGAATACAGGATTTTTTTCAGGTTCACCTATATTAAAGGAATCGATTGGAGGCTCTGGTTTTTTGAAAACATCATAAAAAATTCAAACTAAGAAATATTTGAGTACAATGATTAAACTACAACTAATATCTTCCAATCGAACAGGTTTTTTGCTGATTACATTTCTAAAAATGACTACATTTCTGTCTTTAGTTTCAAAAAGGGTTATTAATATTCAAAGAGCTTTTTTGGACAATTGAACAAGAAGTTGATTGTGTTGTTAATATGACATTTCAGCAGATCCATTCTACAACCATTTTCAAGTGCACTATCCAAACGTGATGGTGGTAAAAAAAAATTTTTGTCTCCAATAGTAGCAAGACTTTCAAGCTAGGGTTCAGGCATTTTCCTTTCCTTATTAGACCTGGTTTGTCCGTGTTGAGTGGTAGAAGCCACATCAAGTTATACTCCACATTTGTCCACACTCATGTCTTCAGTTTCTTTGATTCTTCTCACTTACAAACAATGTTCCCTGTCTATAATCCAAACTTTCTCCCAGAGAGAATAGTGCTTGCCCTTCTTGCTTCAGATGTGGTCAGCCATCCAAAAAACATCTTGGATGGCTGATTACATCTGGAGAAGAAATATCTTTTTATAGTTCCATATCATTCTGTGGGAAAAAAATAATTCTCAATTAAATTGTGTTGTTTTCATTTGCCCCATCATAGTCTAGTCGGTAAGATGAATGTTTATGCAATTTTCATTACGAGCACCAAATTTAGCATTCATGTACATATGAAATCTTTTGCTGGTTGGAAGCACTTTGGTACCACCCCCTGGTGGCAGGCGGCACACCTATAAATCGAACACTAGGATAGTGCACTAAAATGATCATATCTTGTTCTAATCAATATATTTTTATTCTGACTGCAGATACAGACTCTTGAGAACAAACCCAAATATAATTTGATAACATTGAATTGATACAACTGATATTTCTTGAATGAAATTCCCAATACAAATTTACATAAAAATAGCAACAAAAAAAGATCCATAAATTGTTTTGTTTCCTCTTCTGCACAAGTTAACAAAATGTCAAAATTTTTCTGTTCTCTGATGACATCTATAGTTTCTCATATATGAAAATATTACTCAGATTCTGTTGCATTTAAATAAACATCTGTTGTTTTGCATGAATTTTGTTTCTTACACAATCTGACCCTTAAACAATGGCAGTGGCTTTTGCAACCCTTCTTACAGCTAACTAGTTCCCAGCAACTTTTGGATGCTTATGGAAAAGAGATCTAGAATGATATGCAGGTTTCACCCTATTTTGCCCATCCCCTATCTGATGAAGGTTTGTCAGGATACCATAGTCAATGCCCATACATGACCTGCCGGGTAGCATACATATTCTATATGCTAATCTAAGGCTGCCTTGGTAGGTGGAACTGATTTCATTTTTTAATCCTGTCATACGGGAATATAATAAACATTTCCAACTGGGAACATGTCTCAGCAGAATTGCCTGTACATGTTGTTGATATTTCTTTGAATGTTGCCGTTGTCTCAGGGTGGAATACCTATACATCCAAGCTGATTTGTTTTTTTGTTACCTTTTCCATAGAATGATAATACTGTGTCACAGCCAGTAAATGCATGAAAGCCCAGCACTGACTCTGCTTTTGACCTTGTATCACATGGATAGAAATGTAGTGGGAAATCTTACCTGTGCCAAAAGCAATCCATACCTTATTGATCCAAAGATGATTAGAATACATACAGGCCAAAGAGACCGTCTCACTGCACTCTCACACAAATCAAGATAGTCAGTTATAGTTCGAGGGTGAGGTTCCAATATTTGAATTGTGGACATTTTCTCTTCCAATTCATTCCTCTTTCTCAAAGCTATTGTAGACTTCTTCCTTCAGATGAGACAGGGCTGCAGCTGTGACCTGATGGGCATATCTGGCCTTGGTTAGATGTGTCATCATCAGAATTGATTCTGCAGTCCCTACTGCAGCTATTTCAGTCTGAATTAAAGCTTCAACTGACCCATCCTCCTTCTTTCAGCCATAAACCAACAGCTCATACTGCTGCGATTTCAATATATAGCCCACCCAACATTATCGACCCAACATCACTGAAACTGTCTGGCAATTGCAAACAGTGAGTGATCCAGAGCCATCACAGGTAATTGTCCAAGATCCAGATGAAGGTGAAGTCTATGCCATGTTTTATCAAGGCAATACTAGTTGAATTTTCTCGAAAAAGTGATAGAATATCACTCAAGCTGACAGGTTCAGGAATCTGCAACTGCTTCGAGGCAGGATATACAGCTCAAGATATGAAGTTGCCCTTTTCAAATCAATATAAAATATTTTGTGAACATTTGCCAACCATTCAGCTTCTCTCCAATATGCACTCAGCAGCTGTATGACTAGTGGTCAGCAAGGCCCCTTATAGGTGGAGTATACAATGACTTTATTTTCAACATGGCTGGTGGAACATCAGTCTAAATGTCTGGCAGAGGTACTACCACTCTGTTCTCTGCAGTGCCTCAACCAAGTATGAGTTTGCCTCAGCCTCTTCCAGGATACATTTCATTAGAAAGTAGGAAGACAGATATAAATGCTATATGAAATGAACTCTTAGCTGTGGACGAGGTTGGATTATGATTAAAGTTGACAGAGTTACCACACAGAACAAATCTCTTTGTGAAGTCAGGAGACAAACAAGTTGCTGTATCTTAAACTGGATACATACATCATTTGCTATATTATTCAATACCTCCAACATTGTCTCTCATAGGATACACAAAGGCCCATGAGAAACAAAATATTCACAAGGTCCTTTTCTCTAATAATCTAAATATTGTGTCAACAGTTGAGAAATTTAGGCGATATCATGTTGTGCAGACAAATAGATATGACGGATAATTGTGAACCAAAAAACCTGACCGATTCATTTGTAGCCTATTGTCCATGGTCCCACAATTTGTCATTTAAATTTGTAGGGAACTTTTGTAACTAAGGGTATGGTCAGTCATGAGCGTATAGGTAAATGTATGATAATAGAAGCGGAAAAATATGTCAACCAAAATCATACCGCTGGATCCACCCTAAAATTCAACCTGCTCTTCTGCGTTCCATAGCCCATCTTTATACATGGATAGACGGAAAACCAGGACCAAATACATATACCTCTCCAACTCTGTCGGCAGAAGAAATAAATTATATTCAGAGGATGTCCTTCGGAGTCCGTATCTTCAAAAAAAATTTTAAATATATATATTCGAATCATTGATATTACCACTTTAATGAAGCCTATTATGCCACTCAAGTGTCAAACATGTAGGTGGCACCTGCCACCAGGGGGCAGTACAGAAGAGCATCAACACAGCAAAAGAATCACAATGGTTATATGCATATGCATACCAGGTGCTTGTAAAGAAAAATACACAGAGATATCCTTTTTGGCACTAATTAACTAGACTATATATACTATCTATGAATTGAGATTAGGGTTTTAGCATTTAATGGTTATACTTGGGGAATGCACAGTAGTTTGGTATGGGATTCTGCTGAAAAAAAGAACGAAATTTCATTTAATAAGATTCTAAGAATTTTCCACTAATAAATTGTTCTACTTTACAGATAAGAAGCTAGTGGCATATTGTTAACACTTTAAATAGTAAATATTGGTTGATACTGATGAATAAATACTCAGGGGATGCAGATTATTTTTTTTCAATTGCCCTGCACATTCTCAATTAATCATTCTACAGCATATAAAAAAAAAAAATACAGTCAATTTTTACCTTCACAAAATCCACAGCTCGTTTAGAAAAATCGCAAGCATAGAAAAATAGGTTGGTTTCTTCCAGCAATGGAAATAAAAAATTGCCAACACCACATCCGACTTCAAAAACTTTCTTTTGCTCATTCTGAAAAAAATACCAAATTTTTAGAGAAAAAGATTTCAATTAATTATTAATACAATAACCTCAAAATGTATCATTATGTGAATTCCATAAAATAACCCTAAATTGCATCATCATGAAGGGCAATTGTCATACAATAGCCCCAGACTGTATCAATATATATATATATATATATATATATATATATATGGATTGTTGTTGGATCTCTAAATAGAACATATCTTTATTTTCACATGTAAGTAGGGTAGTTGTATTACAAAACATAATGTCGGTTCATCTGTGTAACATAGAAGTGTTGCTTTTAGAAATCTCCAGACAGTCTTAACTTAAGAAAAAGGAATAAAACTCAATAAGTCTTTTTTGTTTCTGAAATATACTTGTAAGACACACTGTTCCATTTACACGAACATCTTTGATTTAAATGTCCCCTAGAATAATTGGAGCATTTGCACATCTTACACTACTACAGGTCAGGGAACACAGGAGTCCATGCTTTTTACAACTACACCTAGCTCCAGTACAATCTGTTTTGCAGACGCAGCTGATAACTTTCAGGGGAGTTGGTGGTGTTGGAGGAAAGGCCATTCCTATTATGATGGGTTTTCCTTATACCAAATACTGATCAGTTAGACTCTGGTCTGCCCATCCAAGCATACTGAAACTGTGGTACTTTTTGGTAGAGGCAGTAGAGAGAAGCATTTGAGGATGCACAAGGATTGAACTTGTTGCATACTTTTTATAAAATTGTTCCAACAAAAACTATCAATATCATCTTTTCTACTGTTGTAGATAGTCAGATGTGCAGCTTGGCAAGTTTCTTTGATTTCCATTTTTGTTGAATCAGCATGGCCAAAAACAGCTGCATGCTTCTGAAAGTCTAGATCTGTTTTGATCAACTTCAAAAGGGCCTTAGCCAACCTCAAAAACACTTGATGTAGAATCACAGCCCAATATATCATGCTCAAACAGGATGGCTTTGTTATCTAAGTCTTTCTAAGGTTGTAAATATTCCAGTATTTCATCTTTTTAGCAGCCTGAGTGGGTTCTGACCAAAAGATCTTACAGCTTTCTAAACTGGTCATATTTCTTCTGTACATGGTCTATGTACATCTTTTGTAATTGCAACATATATCATTCCACAATAACTTGGCATTAGGTGATCTCCATCTAAAACATTGTGAACATCATGTAAAGGGCTACCCTCATCAGGTGTATGTTGAGCTTCCACAGCATGTTTGCTTTTATCATCATTCTCATGATGTCAAACAATGCAGGAGTGTGCACACAATTCATGCTTGGAAATTTCACTTTGATTCTCCAGGTTTGCAAAGGTAACTGGTCTTTTCTCCTTTCATTTGTGTAGAATACTTAATCCTACACCTTAGGCAGGGTCTACTTTGACATGTAGTCATCCTACTAGCAATGTTGCATGGGAGGAGGGGTCTGAGTAAAAGGGATCCAATTTTGTAGGAAATTTTCAAGCTCCTCAATGTTTTTTTTATCCTTTTCAATTATTGCATGCCTGTTTTCTGTGACATCTTGCATGGCATTGTTCACCTCTGCATATACAGGCATCAACAGCAACCAGGTTACATGCTACAACTCAGTCATGCTTCTATTTAGACCACCATTTGTCTCCATATTTCTCATGAAAACCTGCGGAGAGGCCAGCCCCCCCAAAATTAATTCTTCTGAGGATATGGAGACCATCCTCAAAGGATCTGAAAGTAGCAGGTTGTTCATGCTCAACTTTGAACATCTTTTGTAGGTACGGGTGAACTGACAAGGTACAGACTGCGTCAAGATGCAGCAAAGTATGGCTGCATCTCACAGAGATTCTTGAAGTATGCTTTCCAATTTCTCAGACATTCTTTCAAAATGAAACACTGCAATATCTCAATCATGTCCATATACTGAAGCCATAGTGTAGCAGTCCAGGAGTTCCTCATTTCGTTTTGATCAATCTTTTCCTCCATTCTCTTTTGTACTGATGAATTTTATTTCTGTAATGCTGATTTCATTTTTCATCCTCCTCTCCAGTACCTCAGTGGCCTGATGCAGGTCATCATTCCTTTGCTCTTTCCCGTTACTCTTTCATATCTTCATTTAATTTGTCTGGAACCTTTGGGGCTTGTGATTTATTCAGCTCCATATATGCCTCATCTGGCACAGTTAGGACTTCTGAATTGCCACATTTCAGTAGCACATTTTTTGCACCTAGAGTGTCTATCAGCTCCTTTAGTCTGGATACTGACATGAGGTGGCCCATGCATCTCAGGAAACTCATTTCCACATGGAAATCCCCAAGTCAGAGTACCACCTGGCGAAGATAACTGTCTCATAGTTCACTCTCAATGCTGATCATGGCCTTCCACCACTGCAGCTGATCAAAGGTGATGATGGGAGAAAACAAAAAATACTGCGGTCTATCATGAAATTAACACCCACCCACCCCGACAGATTTGTCTATTTGGGGCTAAGTTAGTTTTCTTTTCTGTTAAAAGGTTGATGCAGCTGATATGTTAGTGTCTGTAACAGTCTAAAATTATTCCAATTGATTAAGAAGGAAATGAAAACAAACGAGTGGTAACTTCTATTGTTTATATATGTTTTTTTTATTGTTTTATATTAGGTATAAACAATATGGATGCAATTTTCACTGGAAAATCGACACCTGAGAAATTATAAAATCTGGAAAAAAAATCATATTCCATATTAAAAGGACAATTTTTACAACAATCTTCCAAACAATTTTATTTTTTCATATGATTCCTACCCAACCTTTTATCATTTTGATGATTTTATCTATATTCTCTTATTTTCATTGATAAATCTCTTGAAATGATAATCATATTCATCTTCAGAATTTGATAAAGACTTTTCGGTAGATTTTCAACAACTGAATTTTGAATTTCTAAAAAAAACTGTCATCAAATGACTTCATAACTGACTTTTAGCTGAATAGGAAACATTGATTGACTTCATACCTGTCAAAATCTACGATGTAATCAATGAAAATATGTTCTTTTAATTTAGGCAAAAATGTGGACCAATTTATTTTTAGAAAAACTTCAAGAAAAGGAAAAAAAGAAAATAAGGAAGAAAAAAAAAATTTGAGAACTGATTTTTAAAATTTTCTATCACATTTTTAAAATCAGGTATTAATATTTCACATTGAAAATTTCCGTTAAAAATTGTTCATGTCTATGCTCAATTTAGCAGTTTTGACGGGCATTGAATAATGGCCCTTGGCTATTATTTGGTCCATTTTTTCCACCCAAATTTGGCTGTTTTTCCATTTGACCAGGTGATCTTACGGTAGATCCCAGTATCAGTAAGGACTCCTGTCTATCATAGGTATGAAAACAAATGCTGACTTTCCTGCATCATTTCCTTCGTGGAAAGAGAGTTAGCAAAGTAGCCATAGGTTAGATGCAGTATCTATATCTGTAACATTTTCAATTCTCCTAGAGGACATGGTTGAAAGGCCATGGGTCTTTGATTTCCAAAAGTGGATAGTGATGCATCCAACAGCTAATTAGCATATCCATATATTGGCCTTTTGTTTATCTTTTAATCATTGTATTTTTTTATCTAATAGATTAGAAATTTCTCAGCCTTGTTTACTCTGAAGTGATGTGCAATAAATTGCTTTATCCTCCACAAACCTTGAATTTAAGGTTTTCTGGATTCTTTAAAACATTCAAGACATTTGGTACTTTCCCCCTCTGATAGGACATTTCATTACTGAAATGGTCAAAATTGTAACCAATGAAAGCCTTAGTGTGAAAAATAGAACAAGTCTGGAGGTGTCAAGTGTTTGGTTGATAGGAAGTAAGTTGATTTGTCACAATTAAAGAACACTGTTCAGTAAAATCAAAATGGCAGTTGGGTTGCACATCATTCTTTTCGTGCCTTGACTTACATCGTTCGGTAGAATAATTGTTGACACTATTCTAGTTTAATGGTCCAACATTTCATGACATTTATGTCAAGATCATGGTGCAGTATCTGTTCTTCTCATGTCAACAGAGTTAACTCCAAAATGTATCATGATGTGATTGTCATACAAAAACTAAAACTGTATAATTATGTGTTACACAATAATAACAAAAGATATCATCATATAATGATACATTAAATGATGCCAAAATATATCATGTAATAGTCATGAAATAACCCCAAAATGTATCGTTATCCTATTAACATACAATAAGCACAAATTGTGTCATTATGTAATTTGTAATCACTGTAATTAATATTTGACAACTAT
>OY735201.1:20400511-20423011 GCA_963457665.1 Thysanoteuthis rhombus
TTTTGGTTTGTGAGAGTTTTTCTTGTTTGAATATAGGCTTACTTTCTTTATGCGTAAACTTCTATGTTTTCTCCATTGGTTTTAAAAATTGCTGTTGATAGAATCACTTTTTCCAATGATATCAATATTTGTTTATCTGTATATGTTTGTATGTATTTATTCCTTTTGTTTAACCTTATCTCTGAAGTCTTGTAAAATGGTTCTATCGTGGAAATACATTTTCTCTTTTAAAATGCTACATTATCTAACTTTATTTTTTTTTAAAGAAAAAAATCATATATTCCATTCAAATTAAATTTCTTCCTTGTTTTTCTTTTTTTTTTGACAAGTTTAATTGTTAGTTTCTCCTCAAGCTTATTGGAAAAAAATACCACAAACTAAGTTTCGTACATTTTACTCTTAATTTTTCTGTTTCTTTTCTTTTTCTGCAAACTAAGCCTTGGAGACATTATTCAAACAATTCCATTGGATTAAGTACCACATTATGTAAATAAGCTATTAGTTATGCTAGAAGTTGCAAAGTTCTTTCCTAAGGGAAACGAGTAACTGAGTTATGTAAATAGGAAAATATTTTGACTTGGCTAAGATGAGTAGCATTGAATATTGTTGAAGCTGATGATACTTTACAATTAGTTAAATTTTCCTCTTTTTTTTTTCTCTGTCTGCTCATCAATCTACTTGTCTGACTATTAGCCTATCTCTCTGTAGCTCTTCTTTTCTCTTATGTACATTTGGGAGGAATTGTATTCTGCAGAATCACTTTCATTCAAATGTTATTAAACAGCAACATGTCAGGGAATAATCTTTAAATCTGAATAATTTAGTGAGTGGCGTTATTTTCATGAGCTTATTGAGTTTCAGTTGCTGCTCCTCTTTCTCAAAAAAGAAAAAAAAGGAGAAAAAAAACTTTTTCATCTCTGCAAAAATAAATAGGCGAAATAACAAAGAATAATGGGTAATAAAAGTTCAACGGAGTAATGAAGATAACAAATAAAATGCCTGTCAACTCTTAACTGGCAATAAATAATAAAACAGTTCTGGTTAGTCACTCAATAAAAACTGTCATGTGACCAATGTCTTTTGGATGCATGCCATGTTGGTGGTGATCAATCAAAAAATTTGGAAAAGGGATTGATCAATGGATATGTTACTTCTCTCACTTTTGGGCTGTGGTCGCTAGTAAAGGCTGAATTTTCAAAAAAACAAGAGTGAATGCTACTGGACACAGACCAAAGGACCAATTTAGCATAAATCCATAAAGGGGGGTAGATTTTTAAAAGGCAAAAATTCATTTGTTTCTGGACATGATAAGGGGTAAATGTTTAGATTTTCGGTCCTCTAGCTCTTTTAGTGCAGCCTGTATATGTGACACATATAGATAGAGACAGACAGCCAGCCAGCCATGCTAAACAGGCATTTCATTTCTCCCGCCTTCCCATATTCCATCTCTAACAACTGCTGAAAAGGTAAATATTGCATGTCCCACCCCTTTTTTCAAACTTGAATTTAGCCAGTGGTTTACATTGCCTAATTGAGGGCTTGCAATTCTTAAGATGGAGATAAGGAGAGGTGTATCAGCTGCAGGCACAAAAATTTTGAGATTAGGTCGAAAATGTTTACATTTGCTTTTCACTTATGCATATTGGAAAGGCATGAATTCACTTCCCCAAGCTATGTGTAAATAGCAGGATAATTGGAAAGCATTAGCCCTGTAAGGCAGTCCATCTAAGAGAAGATTACTCTGACAAAAAAAAAAAAACATGCTTTGGTAGCGACCATAGCTGGTCCCAAGCCTAGGTAAAAGAGGAGTATTTGGTATTGGGCTAGCAATTTTACTCTGTGAAACCAACTTGCTACTAAAACTGTTGCTGGTTGGTTGCAGCTCTATGCTCCATAAGGTGTCCAGAGGAATTTGAAAGAAAAAACGAAAGATTAGGATGGTGTATATATAGAGTGACTCCATTCTGCTTTACTGTAGTTATCTGCTTTTAAAGCAATTCTGCAGATATGCTGATTGTGTAGAAGATATTCATGCTATTTTGATTTTCTATTGATTGATGGGGATTTAAATGTTACACCATGCTATGAATATGACACATTATACTAATAGTACAAGACTGATTGTTAACGTGGAAAGGGCTTTTAGATCTTGATTTGAAATCTGTACTCTTTTTGATTAACACAACTTGTTATCACATCCAATTTTTTTAGCAGTGAACCAAATTTACCTAAGTATGTAGACACAGACTTTGCCTTTGATGTCAGACAGTGAATTCATTTAAGCTTTCTTTTGTCTTGTTTTTATCTGCAGTGCAAATCGCCAGTTCTGAGAATGGGGAAGCTTTCCTGTTGAAATCAGATTTCAATTGTTTATTGACATTAGTAAGGAATTAAGTGACCTAAAGAGAGTGTTGTTCAAAAGAGAAGGACAGTGTTTGTAATAAGGAAAAAAAATCTGTTATCCTAATAAGAGGGGCATAATAAGAGAGAGAAGAAATTATTTCTCTTTTGTGTCTCACTAGTTTATATCATTCCTTTTTGAAAAACCAATTCCCAAGACCAAAAATAGCATGAAAGAAAGTAGACTAAACAGTTATTATTCATAACTTTTTTCTTAGATATTGCATTTTGGATTATATTTTTCCCTTTATTTTTTATGCAATGATTACTTGTGTTTCAGATGTTTTTAGGGGGATTAATTTGGAAAATCAATGGGAAACTGATATTTTTAATATCATTGATATTTTTCTTAAAGAAACAAATGTTGCCGAATGCTGTCAAAAATTGTATATATGAGGTTGCACATTTTGAACAGTGACTGTTCTTAATCTTGAAAATAAATGTGTCTATGTAAGTGTAATACATTTTTTCATTTCCTCAAAATTGCTTATTTTCATGCCCCTAATTGACCCTCTGGGCAATTACCCATCATTTATATATTTTCACCATGTATCTTAAAGATGATCTGACTAAAATTTGGTACTGCTGCTGGGTCAATGATTTGGTACTGCTGCTGGAGTTATGATTTTTTAACCACAGGAATAAGCTGGCTTCAGAAGAGGCTACTCAACTCTTGACTACTTCCATTCAGTAAATCAACTAAAAGAGAAAGCAGCAGAATATAAAATGTCACTTGCTATATCTTTTTTAGACTTAAAAAAGGCCTTCAACAAGGCGTAAACCCAGTATATGTCAGAGTATTGCAACATACCTACTGACACAGTAGTTCTTTCATCAGATTACATATTGACTCAGCTCCCTTCAAGCTCAAAAAAGGAGTAAGACAAGCAAATACCAGCTCACCTAAACTATTCACAGCCTGCTTCGAGATAATCTTCCGGAACCAAGCCTGGGAAAATGAAGGAATCTGAATCTGAATCTGAATCTGAATAGACGGCAAATACTTAAGCAACCTTACATTTGCAGACAACATCATCCATTTTGCTGAGAATCTTCATGACCTCCAGATGATTCTGGACAGACTGAATGGAGCAAGCAATAAAATTGGGCTCCGCATGAACTTTTGTAAAACCAATGTCATCTACAATGAACATGTTGAAGATGAAGATACAGAACTAAAAAAGGAGACCACTACAACTACCTGGGACAACAAATCTCCATGAGATCCTAAAAAGAAGAAGAAATCAAGTGAAAAATCCCACAGGGCAAGCTCAACCTTTAAGAACAAGAAAATTCCGTTAATGCCAAGAAGGGTTTACAACCAATGCATCCCCCTGTTAGTCACCTATGGAGCTGAAACATGGAACCTAACAAAAAGGCTGACGCTTAAACTGAGAACCATGCAACGTGCATAAGAGATAATTCTGCTCAACCTCACAGAGATCACAAGACAGCGCAGTATATTAGAGGAGAGACAGGAGTGTGAGATATCATAGAATCCATTTGGAAACTTAAATGACAATAGGCAGGTCACACTGCAAGAACGTCTGACCACCACTGGACATCATGACTCACAATGTGGATCACCAGAGATCACTGCAAAACCGTGGCTGACAATATAAGATTACAAGACAAACTAGATATGTTCAGAAAGTACTGGCTCTGTGACACTTGCGATAGACAGGTCTGGCAAATCTTGGGGAGGGTCTATTTTCAACCACGGATGCTAAATGGCTCATGATGATGATGGAATATTCAAGGTTGTATGAGTGTCTCAAATTGACTTATACTGTACGCAAAAACTATTCAGCATTCAGATGGTTCGCATTCATGTATGAAAAAATTGATTATTGTTTGAATATTTTTTCTTTTAAGAGCATAAACCAGGCAATTTTTAGGAAAATTTATCTACCATACTGTTTGATTGTGAAGCTCTCAAGGAGGGATATCGTTTTATTACATTTCAAATGTTCTGCCATTTTCGGAGCTTTGTGGGAGGATACATCTAATCTGATTTCATTTTTAGTTACTAGTCACCATGTAAATGTCCTATAAACACAGACATATATACATAGATGTACATATACATACACATAATTATGTACACATGATGCACACTTTACATATCTTTGTTGATGTATATGAATATATATATATATATATATATATATATATATATATATATATATATATACTTACACATACACATCAAAGCCTTTTTATCATTTTCACAAATATAAAACCCTCCCCCTGCTTATCGCAATCAGACTAATGACGTGTTCTACCTTTACACATGTTGATGATGAGCTTCTAAACTACCTCCCAGTTTACCTGTGCTGACTGTTAAGGTCAAAAATAGTATTAATCCTGATCTATGAGCCCTGTGATCTGGGATCTTCCTTTTGGTTTTAGAAAAAAAACATCCATCTATGCAGCCTCCTCTCTCTTCCCCATGAAAAAGAAAACAACAGGCATTATACAAACATTTGTTGATTGTACAGCGTTGTTTAATTTCTGTCTTCATCTGTGCAAGTATTGTACACATTACTTTGACTAAATCCAAGCAGTGATAAGAAGTTGTCTTTTTACTGTTACTGCTGATCTCAAAATTGAATGCAAGAAAAATTTTCTCTGAAGAAATTACAGAGATAAATAATGATGATGATGATAAAATAAGGTTTTTGAAGAAACAAAACAAAGCATAGGATTAATAAAAGTTGAAAACTTCATTTCAGACAATATTTTACCAGCAGACCAATTCTAATACTACTTCCACTACTATGACGAAATGTTATTCTCTATGATATGCGAAAGATAATTAAATAATGATTAGAGTATTGATAATCTGCTACTCGCAAAAAATCATAGTTTGAGAAAGTGGAGAAATATCATCTTTTCCTCACGTAAATGAATCCTTGTAACCTGTGCATGTTCAAGGATTATTTATCTAAAGCAAATAGATCTCTTATCTGAAATTATCTACAAAATACCTGCACAAGATTTGGGCATTGTTGATCCAAAATGACCCCAGAGACTCCAGAGAGCACATTTTTGAAAGAACAAAAAACGTTTTTAGATATTTACTAGTAGTGTACTCCCTCAAATTTCAAGGTGGAAGCCCCAAAAATGTGATCAGGAGTGCGTAGAGACACAGACAGACGGACAAAAATCTGCAGCCTACTTGGCTGGGTAGGCTCTGGTGATTCGATAATAATATGATGGTGATGATAATTAAAATAAGGAGTTTTTGAAAGACAAAACAAAGTATAGGCTTTATCAAAAATGAAAAGTCCTGATTTTATTAGTTATCATGATATTATGTATTGCCGAATGATATGCAATTATGGCAAGTAATAAAGTAATGATGAAAATATTGATACTAATGATAATGTGCAACTTGATTATAAAATTAATATAAATCACCGTATGAGATTTTCAACTGCAACAAAAAATTAGTTCTGAAAATGGGGAAAATTTCATGTGCAAATGGGCTAACAGCATTTGTGAGGAAGTGAGAGTGGTTAAAGAGATGGTATTCTTCTTAACATTGCAATATGTCATATTCTTTTTTTCAGGTTTGTACTCAATCAAGATAAAAATAAAAGGTACAAGCAAGAAAGCAGACTATCTGGTGTTTATATACATTCCATTTATGTAAACGAAAATGACAATTTGAAGGTGAAGAGAAAAACTTGAGAGATAGGTTTTATATCTCAAATTTTTTTCAGTATTATTCCATGTGCATAGTTCAATGCATTTCGACGGGGACCAGCTATCTTTTTTAGAGAAAAATATGCTGTCTAAAAGTCAAGCACTGTAGAGGAGAATGTGAATATTTCTTTGTTTGGTTGTTTAGTCAGAGCAGGTGGGAAGGTGTTTATATCTTAGCGAATGAGAATCATATTTAGTTTTGGCTTGTCTTGGATAGAGGCAGTGATAGGCTAGAATGGTCATTTCTCAGGGAAAGGTGGATTTTTGTTATTTCTATTATAGGATGGAGAAGCGGTGTCTAGCATTTAATAGATAGGTGTTGGTGTATGTGGGGTAGGGTCGAAGTAGGTGTGTTGTTTTTATTTAGTCTTTTTGGTTGATGGTGGTGGTAAGACTTTTATTTTTCTTAAAGGTGTGGTGGTGTATGTATGCTTGTATCATTTTTCAAAATGACTCTCAGTTAGCCTATACCTTATATGATGGTGTCATTGTGTATCATGTCTACATTGTTCTGATTTAAATCAGAGTATTTAGGGGCTTTGGAATCTAGAAGTGCCCAAATCTTTGAGTCACTGTCTCACATTGGGATATAAGGGCTGCATCAAAGCATCTGTGTGTTGAGGAGTTGTAAATTTCTTGGTAAGGTAGGCTTGGTGAAAATTGAAGTTGTGGTTGTGTATGTTCCTGTGTTTGACCAGGGCATTTGTCCTCTCATCCAATCTCAAGGCTCTCTTGTGTTCACATAATCTTTTTTTGTCTCGACGTCTTCCCAATGAAAAATTTATTCCAGTCATTATACGGAATTGTGTAGACATCGACTGTGGGTGGTGGGTGTTTTTTAGGTAGTTTTTCCATTAAACATTTGATGGTCATTGGGGTGTTGGTGGCAGTATGTATTTCCATCTTGCTCAGGTTGGAGCTGTGGTTGTGTTGGTGGATAATATGATACATCTATACATAAACTATTCCATGTATATATATTTATAACTACTGTATTTTGAACGTTATTTTTTGTTTCATTTTTGATGCAATCATTATTTTTGTTTTGGATGTTTCAATGAGAAATAGCTTGAAGCTTGATTGGAAATAATTAGTTTTATTAGAAACGCAAATGTAGATAAATGATATCAAAAAATGTATATGCAATGGTGCAATTTTTGAACAGTCTCTTCTTTTTCTTATTCTAAATTATTTTCTTCTCCACTCTTCTGGTACAAGATGAATTATGCAAAGCTAATTGTAAAAGTTTTAAAAGAGGAGTCATTATAGTGTATTTCATTCATTTTACTATATCGTGTTACCTGTTAAATAAGAGCATTACAGTGTTGTGAATATATTGTGAGTTGTATCAGGTTTTATCATTTTTAGTCATCAACACTTCAGCTGTCCCTCACAATGCTTGTAAATTTAAGCAGGCTTCCATCACTTAGGGAGTAAGGAAAGACGATTGAATAGCAACTTCGAATTAAGTTGACAGATAGTAAATATTTGCTGCAAACCAGTGTATTTTTCAAATATTTTACGTGAAAAGTAATTAATATTTAGCAAAATCTAGTTAAGTAATCTTTTGATAAACTGATCTCATTGAATCCAATTTCTAACATGACTATTTTATTTTTGTGAAATTTTATTTACAAAGTTCAACTTTCTCTGTCAGTAGGCATCAATCATAGTGCAATAATAGTAATTTTGGATGACAAAAATTCTTGATAAAAACAGATTAAAACCAATATCAGAACTTTAAGAAGCATATCAAAATTATTGCAATACATTTTGAAATTTAAAAAATAAGTCTGATCATTGCTACAATTTGTAATGTTGTTTGGTAACTACCTAATGGAGATGAGCAACTTATAAATCATTGTATCTTGCAGAATTTGGGAAAATGGTAATTTTACGGTATTATTGAAACCCTCAATGATAATTGAAAAAAATCTTTTTTTCAATTGAACTTACAAAATAGTTCCATTTTTCTATTCTTTTCATTGAATAGTTCTGGATCTATTCTGTTGTTATTTGGTAGTATTACTCTCTGAATGGAAAGTTCCAAACAACTCTCTGATGCTCAAAGAGGGGTAATTATTGAATTGAAATATGCAGGCAAGAGTCATTATGAAACATGAAAGCAATTGAAGGTATCTAATCTGTATTTTCAAAGATCTATTGTCTATCTGCAGCTGAAGAAAATTTTGCAAAACAATATCGATCAGGGCCACCTGCAGTGGTAACAGAGTGTACCAAAAGGAGAATGAAAAGAGAAGTTTCTATTACCCATCCCTCACCGCTAACCAATTCAAGGTTAAACTTCCTCTATTGCAAACTGTTTCATCTGAGATGGTGATTGTATTCCAAAAAAAGATCTTAGCTTGAAGGCTAGTAGAATTTTGAAGAAACCATCGATGACAAAAAATCATTTGATCTGGTGGTGCTTTCTGAAGTTTTTGCTCACAATAAAAGAATGCATTGTTTTTAAACTGAAAAAATCTTATCTTCATGATTCTAGGATGGGGTTTCCAAACTTTAGTCAGACAATGTATGCAAATTTTATTATATGAACATATTTTTGGTTATGTATGTGAAATATGAAAGGTGTATCTGGTTTAAACTTGTTTTAATTCACCAAATGTCTTTCGGTCTTTGACAGCCTACTGTAAAAACTACTCAACATAAGCTCATGAAATTTTCTGTACGTATTCCCGTGAACCAGTTCTTAGCAAGTTGAATTTTGAAAATTACTCCCACAATGTATGGGGAGGAGGTAATCAATTCACAACAGAAAATCTATATTGAGACAGACACAATTTTTGTGCCTTGGGCTCAAAAAATTTCATTGACTGATGGCTTTTTCTGTTAGAATCAAAGTGCAGGGGCTGCTCTGTATCATTTATACAGAGGGTAAGAGCACAAGAGGGAGAACATAAAGTAGATTTTGTCTAAAAGAGAAATCAGCCTTCATATTGTCTACGCAGAAGTTATCTCCCTGTTACTGTTCAAAAGAGTGTAAGAGCTATTTTTTTTATTCTTCTTTTGCTGTTAATAGTGATTTCGCTTCACATTGAAACCTGAACAGTTTTTTTTTGGAATATTTCTGTTAAGAAAATAACTTACGTTTATCCTAATATCAACTTTTGATTTTAAAAATCACCTGTAAAATTACCGAATGATCGCACTTTAATAAATATTTTGTATAGAAATTTCTCTTCAAATCCTATCATGTAGGTAAATAATTTTTTTATATTTTATCCCTAAAAAGTTTGATTCATTTACTTTTTGCTTATAGTTTTAGAAATAACTGACTTTTCCGATAGTAAGTTTTCACTCTGTTGACCAATAAAAATTAACAATTCAATTTAATTCATTTTTAATTTCTATCATTAGATTTAATCGAATACCTTCCCAAATGGGTGAGTTAAATTGATGTACAAAAAAAGAATTTATGAAATAAGAAGATAGATGGATGGAAATCAGATCACATTCAATTTTTAAAAAGAAGAAAATCACTGAAAGAAAAACCAAACCAGGTCTGGGTTTCCTTCAGCAGTGAGTATGTAAATTGAGAATGTGGATCAGAATGAAGAACAAGTTTCAGGTTGTAATCAAGCCCAAGTTTAGTTGCAATAAAAAGCAACAACAATTAAGATGAAAGTAAATAGTAGAAAAAAAATCAATTATTATAAAAATATGATTTATATTGATGTATTTACACCTGCTTAATTTTTTTTCAGTAATTCTCTGTTTTTTGATTAAATGTTATCTGATTTCCATCTATGTATCTTTCTAGAAGATTACTAGTAATTTTATGTTACTAGAAAATGATGATAATTAGAATGTGAATAATGGAGATGATGATAGGCATGTGAATAATGATGATGAGGATATGCATGTAAATAATGAAGATAGATAAATATAGTTATGATAATAGATCATCAAAAATGCTGAAATTAACAGCTGTAAATTTTCTATGGAATCTGTAGCTTTTGAAGTTCATCATTATTTCATTTGGAATGAAAATAAATAAGAAAAATTGATACTAATAATAAATTGTCAAAGGTAGAAAAGAAAAAGAACTGATAAGGAATTGCATGTTTTCCTTACAATACACCCTCTTCCCAACCCCTTGCAATTGTTCAATAGTAGGATTCTATTATTTATACTTTCACTTTTTAGCTAATCATCATCCTTCTACACTCTTTGCATCATTACCCAGCCACATGCCTTTGTTAATTTTTGAATGTTAAGTCATTTTCCCTTCTTCAGAGTTAGGGAGGAAAAAAAGGAAAAGATGTCCGAAACCATTGTGTGTGGAAATCGTCTTTCTATACAAAAGCGACATCGGAATCCTTTTGAAGTTAGAGGTTAAGGAAACATGTGCTTTTCATTATTTAGAAGGAACATAATAACCAAAAAAGAGAAAAAGAAATGTTCTTGTACATCTGCAAGAATTTTTTTTCTTTAATAGGGTTTCATAAAAGAGGATGAAAAACAAAATTTGGTGGGGAACAACTCAACTGTAAATGTTCCTTCATTTACCAAAATTTGTGTTTTATGTCTGCTACTATTGGCAATCAAAACTTTTTATCCTCTTTATTTTAAGGAATTTTTCTTTTTAATTCTTGCTTATGCAGGTGTGAGTAAATGGAGTAGCTTTTCATATTTTGTAAATGAATCTGAATGAAATCATGGAAAAAAGATATCTTCACTTACATGCAGCCAAATTTTGCTTGTCTATAAAAATACTGTCTGGATTGTAAGTGGCTGTAAAATGACTACCCAACTTGCAAATTTTTAAATTCCGCATTCTCACTCATTTGAGATTAAAGATGGTGCACAAAAATTGTACACCATTTTTAACATCATGTGTATGGAACTTCACAATTTACAATCATGTAGCCATTTTACAGTCATTTTCTATGAGGGTAGTCATTTTTTAGCCAACGAAAAATTGATGATGTCTTGACTTGAACTCCCTCCAAGATACCAAAAAATACTTCAATGTGGGTGACTTCTACACATAAGTAAGACAAGTGAATAAACATTGTGTCGGTGAGTTAGGATATAAAGTATGGAATGAGAAAAGTGAAAATCTTGTAAACTTCGCAACTGCTGATAGGTTTGAACTCCCTCCAAGATACCAAAAAATACTTCAATGTGGTAGACTACAACACATAAGTAAGACAAGTGAATAAACTTTGTGTCAGTGAGTTAGGATATTAAGTATGGAATGAGAAAAGTGGAAATCTTGTAAACTTCGCAACTGCTAGTGGGTTTGAAATCATGAACACCTTATTCCAGAAGAAACTCGATAGAAAATGGACTTGGAAGAGCCTCAACCATAAAACCAAGAATGAAATAGACTACATCCAAATGAACACTGTCAAAGATCCAAAGTTCTTAATCAAGTCAATGTGGGAAGCAACCACAGACTGGTGAGATGTAAAA
Source organism: Thysanoteuthis rhombus (assembly GCA_963457665.1). NCBI lineage: Eukaryota > Metazoa > Mollusca > Cephalopoda > Oegopsida > Thysanoteuthidae > Thysanoteuthis > Thysanoteuthis major. The sequence continues at coordinate 20,412,062 of OY735201.1, forward strand.
TGCAAATAAACACCACCAAAAAAATGCAGAAAATCTTCCACACCAAACCGCAACCGATAAATGTACCAAATGTACCAATCCTTCAAGCTTGAACTGAAAAACAGATATAAAATTCGAACCAAAGCAGAGGAGAACTACAGAACAAATAACAGCCTCTCTGATAGAATTCGCCACTATTTAAACCAGAGAGCACTCGAACCATTCATAAATTTCAGATGAAACCAAGAATCTCATGGAAAAATGCAGAAACCATGTGTCTTGTGGATCACATTTTGAGAACTGCTGCTCTAGGCATTCACAAAACTAGTGCTAGAGTTATACTTTAAAAAAGTTGATAAATGAAACCTTTTCTCTATCCCCTATTGGACCTGCATGCATTAACTGTTTCAAGTTTTCACCTCAACCTAAAGGGAAGTTAAGGCAAGTGGTAGTTTGGTTGGACACAATTGGTTTGCTATGATGATTTTATCAATTATAAAATTTCAACTGTTGAGGTGTCAAGTTTGCTGTGATATTTTTGCACCTAAGGGCATCGAATCCCCTGCTATGCTTCTTGTTGATGAGAACATCTTTTTGAATATGATAGAAAATAAGTATCAGCTAATCACAAAGGACAAAACAAACAAAAATTAAATTATTTTCTAAACTCATAATAAACATGTGTGATGAATTTTACTAGTACAAAAATGACTCCTGGAGAAAATTTCTTGGGTATTGTTTGGTCAAGAGTTTTTTCCTCAAAATAAATTCAGTTTTGTCAATATCTGGGTGGATATCCTGGCTTGCAGTCTTATACTGCAATGACAGCTTGGCACCAATGAGATTTCTTGTGAGTAAATAATCTAGTAGTTGAAACATGTGACATTTTGAAGGGATATAAGTATGATTTACATGTGATGTTCATCATCATCATCTGCCTTTAGGTAACTGTTGTTGGACATAGAACTTCTCCAGGATTTGATTTGCCAGCCCTTTATATCATGGGCATCATGGAACCAATATTTTCTGAACTTGTCTAGTTTGTAATGCTGTCTTATATTTTGCCGGCCACAGTTTTGTGTATGTTCTCTGGGAATCCATGTTGTGAGTTGTGATTTCCAGAAGTTGTGTCATTCTTGTAACATGACATGAGATCCTGTTTTCTTTTTCCTCTAGTAATTTCTTCATGTGATGTTGAACATGATTCTTCTCTGGTGCTCAGGCTAATGTTTTGGTTTGGTTCTATTATATAAATGACTGGGGAGGATGTATTGGCTGTATCTTTGTTTTTAGGATGAATGGGATTTTCTTGCTCTACCAAAAGCTTGTCAACTTAATGATCCTGTGCTTGATTTCTTCTTTTGAGGATTTCTTGGAGAATCATTGTTCTAGGTCAATGTAGTTATTTACTTTTTTCAGGTCTGCGTTCTTGATTTTGATTGTTGTCTTTGTCATGAAATATGTTTTACTGAAGGTCATGTGAAGACCAACTTTCCTGCTTCCTTCTTTTAGTTTGTTAGCATACTTTAAAGATCTTGAATGTTTTTAGCAAAAAAAAAAAAAAATCTGTTTTGGGTTGAACATTTGGATTAGAGGATTTCCATTGGTTTAATGTAGAATGAGTATTAGGTAATAATCAGGTAATAATTTGTTCACCATGTGTCACTTAACACCTATATTTTATTTGATTCACTCATTCAAAGGCAAGAACACTAGATGTTAAGTCACTCCTCATTTTGTAGAATTCAAGTTATAGTTATTTATTATTTCCTCTTATTCTCTCTTAATGAACTGTAATTAGGAATTAATAGACCTGGAGTTATCTCTCATGGACTGACATTTTTTACCAATTTATACTTAATTTAGTCAATTATGTTGAAACTGGTGGCCCAATTGGACTGGAAATCGTTTTATTCTCTTAGTTAGAACATTTTAATGATATTGTATTTACAAAAATTGTGCTGCAATATGCTATTTTTTTATGTTATGGTAAAAAAACCTTGAAACGAACACGTAGAAATCAGATCATTAAAATATAAATAACAAAAATATTGTACCTGGTGTGGAAAATTGATTATTGTGGGTTATCATTGATGCACCAATGACCCTCCTGTTAGGTATAGGGACACATGAAGATGGTTTCTGCATTTTTCTGAGAAAGATTTTATAAAAGCTGGATAGCTGTAAGAAGCACAAAAAGTGAAAAATAAATGCCAATTGTCTAAATGAAAGGATGAACCTGAAAAAAAAAGAAGACTTTTGAGAAGTTACCAAACAGATGCTGACATGCACTTTAACTTGTTTAATACTTTAAGCAGAAGAAAATGCTCAAATAAAGTAGAAAATGTTTTTTTCTTACCTTTTTTGTCTCTCTCTTGGGATATTCCCCCCCCCCAGATCTTTTCCAACTTAAGCCGACAGCTGCCATATTTGTTTGTTTCTCATTCAAGCTAAACTCGAAGTGACTAAAATAAAATTTGAATACAACACTTTACGATTGTATCAATTTAGTGTCTATTCTCATTGATGTTTTGTTTCTTCCAGGCATCTTGGTACGTCCAAACTTTGCTTTATTCAGTTTGTAAAGAAATAAACAGAGTGGCAGGACATGCTGTGAAAAGGTAAGTGTTTCTATAATTCTTTTCTCTTTCAATCCTGTCAAGATGTATATATTGATATATCCTCTCATAATTTGCCCAAGGTTTATATAGAAAGTTTAGTGGAGTAAGTGACGTCACTTTGGATGCTTGTTGTCTCTGTCTATTTCACTTATCACAAAGCTCGAAGATCTAGTCGAGGCAGAGATACTTGTGACATGTGAAGCCAAGGCAGGGATGGCTGTTGCTGTAGCCTGCATAAGAGCACTACTTCACTTTATGAAGAAACAAAAAGACTATCTTGTTCATAATAGAACCACTATTCATTTATAACTTTTTGACTTCACATAATCTCTATATATATGTTTTGATATGCTTCAAATATAAAATTATGATGTATATCTTATGAGTTCCTTCTCTTCAGTCTTTTATTGGCTTAGATTAATCAAAGTTTGTTCTGCCACTGCAGGCAACTCCAATCACTTACAGACTCGCAAGGTACAAACTTTCAAAGTTATTGAGTGTGCAAAATCTTGGTGCTTTTGAAAAAAAATGCTGAAACTTGAGTAACAGCTATTTCAAAATATTGTGCTACATCAATTGTTTGAAGTATAAATTCTTACTGATATGAAGTTTGGAAATTTCAGTTTTTGCATTTAATAATCAGAGATGCTTTTAACACCATAATGTTTTTAAGCTCCTAGCTATGGGTAAAAAAACTGCAGATTGGGATCTTCAGCCTTAGTTGGCAACCAATGTAGGAGATGAACTATTTTAGATTTGAACCAGGAAAGCCCAGATCCTCATCCTGCATTTTGGGAGGCTAGCAATGGTCAGAGTAAGGAAAATGTTCCTGAAATGTATTGTTAATGGAGCTCTAGTGAAGTTTTGACCGGCCCAACTAGCCGAAAGTGGAAAAAAAATGAATAAAAGTAGAATAACATGTTCGGTTGCTTTGAAATAGCAGTGTTCAATTCCATTTTTTTTGTTTTATAGTTTTTTTTTGTTTTTTTTTTTGAAGCAGCTTGACATTGCAATGTCCTGGCTTAAGAATTTTTTCTTGGTCCAGATTGATGTCCATCATTGTGAAAACTCCCACCTAAGCAATGTTCCCTTGTATTTTTTGTAGTCAAGGTCTGCAAATTTTTCCCCAAGACAAAAAGTACATGCACTCTTTCGAATTTTTACATCATTATCAGCTTTTTAGTGTTCATTGTTTGATATGGACTTAGCCAGCCCTCACTATCATGGTTATTGCAGAGCCTAAATTATCTGAACTTTCCTAATTTGTCAAACCATGTTTTTTTTTTCTGGCCACAGTTTTGTATAAGATCTCTGTGGATTAATGTTGTGAGTTGTGATGTCCTGTATAACATTCTTGCAACATGGCCAGCCCATTGCCATTTGAATATCCTCATGGATTCTATGTATCTAACTCATTTTTTCCTCTGAAATACTGATGTAATTTTAATTGACAACTCAGTAAGCTATCTACAGATCTTGAGATCTTTTGAACACACGTCGATTTCTTCTGTGCACTAGTTGTAAAACTTGAGCATGCACACATGTGCACAGAAGGAGCAATGCTGGTGAGATCAGTTTTCTTTCCAAGTTGTGCATCATCATCAGCCTTTTAGAAATTGTCATTGGACATAGACCTTCCTCAAGATTCGCCGTCTCTATCATGGGTGTTGTAGAGCTAATACTTTCTGAACTTGTCCAGTTTGTTTCACCATTTTATCTGCTGCAGTTTTGCGTGTGATCTCTAGGGATCTATGACGTCCAGTGGTTGTCTGACATTCCTGCTACATAACCAGTCCATTACCATTTTAGTGTCCTAATGGGGTACATATCTTGGACAGTTTTCTGTCTAATATATTGCACTGTCTTATGATCTCTCCATGTTCTGTCTTGTGATCTCTGTGTGTTCTGTCTCATGATTTCTGTGTGATGTTCCACGTTTCTGCTCCATAGATGATTGAAGTTCAGGGTCATGTGATGGGGTCAATATACTCATCATCATATCTTTTAGTGTCTGGACAAAATTTGCCAGACCTCCCTCTCATGGGCGTTATGGAGCCAGTACTTTCTGATTTTGTTTAGCTCATTATGCCATCTTACTTTCTGTTAGCCACAATTTCATATATGATCTCTTGGGATCCATGTTGTGAGTTGTGATGCCCAGCAGTCATCTGACATTCTTGCAACGTGATCAACCCATTGCCATTTGAATTTTCTGATGGATTCTATGATATCTCTGACAACCATTTTTTCCCTTGTATACGGTTCTGTCTTGTAATCTCTCCATGTGATGATTCTCCTGTGTATGTTGTCTGGTTCTCAGCTAGAGAGTCAATTTTTTGGTTATGTTCCTTGTTTTAGCTCCATAAGTGACTTTTGGGAGGCTGGATTAGTCGTGTACCATTTTCGGGGACTTTTCTGGTTCTTGATAGTTCAGAATACTGGTGTTTAAACTTTGTTTTAAAATTGATTTTTTTCAGTTGTTTCAACTTAGATTTACTTGAAACTTGGTAGAAAGGTGTTCCTTGATTGATTCTTCTTACTTGAAAGTTTTACCTTCTTGGTCACGTGATCTGTCAATAATTTTGTTTAAACTTTGTTTTGAAATTGATTTTTTTTCACCTGCTTCTATCTGATTTACTTGAAATTTGGCAGAAAGGTGTTCTTTGATCAGATGCTCCTTAATTATCATCTACTCAAGCTCACATGATCTGGCAATGATGGCGTTTGAATTCTGTTGTGGATACCTAATTACTACTTACAATTCTCGAGAAAAGGATATTCAGTTGTTACATATAAAATGTTTTTGAATCATGGGAAGAATGAAATAAACACCAAAAAATAATAGATATCCAATCATCATTTGAAGCAATAACCTTTTTACGATGATCCATAAATGGTAATATACCATCTCCGTATATTTTTTTAGGTTTAGTGGTCACAAATTCAGCAGAAGCACAAATTATGGCATCCCTGTTATTGAACATTTTATTACAGATATGAAATTCAAAATGCTTGAAAATATGGTCTGTTGGAGAAATGTCTGGTGATCATCGCCAATGCTACAAGACTCCATATCCTAATTCTCTAAGCAGGGAAGTGTAGTGAGGTACTGTCATGGAGCATTTCATTCAGTTCATGTGGAAGTTACTCTGAGAGAAACAAGCCATCAAACAGACAAAAAAAAAGGAACAGCCCCTTGACTAGATACCATCATTGACCTTCTTAAAAAAGCTAGTGAAGTCATCGCTTGGAAACTAACCACCTATTCAACTTATACCTAAGGCAGAGTAAAGTCCCAGAATATTAGAACACTGCTATCATAATGTGGTTACATAAGAAAGGAAACCTGAAAGATCTAAACAACAACTGGCCAATAATTTTACTCAACTGCATCTACAAACTTTTTACCTCAGTGATCACCAACCAAATCACCAAAATGCAAAATGAAAACCAACCATGAGAACAGGCTGGATTCAGAAAAAGCTATTCAACCATTGACTATCTCCATTCAACTAAAAGAGAAAGGAGCAGAATATAAAATACCACTTGCTGTTGCATTTATTGACTTCAAGAAGGCCTTTGACTGAGCGGAAATCCTCAAGTCATCGATGCTTTTAGACAGCAAGTTGTAGACTCTATTCATATCTCTCTTGCAGCATATATACAGACAAAGCAGTTTATTAGGCTTCATAAAGTTGTAAAGGATCTAAAAGGGAGAAAGATAATAGATAAACTTGGACTACACATGAACTTCAGTAAAGTGAATGTCATATACAACAAACAATGTTGGGGACAAAGACTGCAAAATCCAAATTGAAATGCAGACCTGAAAAAAATAGATTGCTATGTCTAGCTCAAACTTTAAGAACAAGAAAATCTCATTGGTTTTCAAAAGAAGGATTTACAATCAATGCATTCTCCTGATGGTCACCTAAGAAGCTGAAATATGGAACCTAACCAAAAAATTGACCCACAAACTAAGAATCATGCAATGTACACAGTACATTGGAGAAAAAACAGGAGAAAACTGAGCTGGTCATGTTATAAGAATGTCAGATAACCGATGGATCCTTGGAGATCTTATGCGGAACTATAGGTGGTGAATTATCTGTTGGTTCAAGTTCAGAAAGTATTGGCTCCACATAGCCAATGATAGAGAGGTCTGACAAATCTTAAAAAAGTCTACCTCCAGAAATTGAAGCTAAAAGGCTGAAGATGATGATGATGATTGCCTTGAGATGATTTGATATGATCCTTGTTGAAGTCCCTAAGTTTAGAAAGTGCTCAAACCATTGTTTTTAGGTTGTTGGCCATTACTGTCAATAATTTTACATCAATAAAGACTTCATATAAAAAAAATATTTATGTCAGTGGGAAAAATTATTGATCAAAGTTACCCCATTTTCCACCTTGGTGAAATAATTTCTTTATTCTTTTATTCTGTCATGATAATTTCAAGCAACTTTGTTTCTGCCATAGGAGAGTTCCACTGTCAATTACAAGCAGTATCAATGATTTATGACTTCAAGAGTTGAAGACCAATGCTGAACAGTTTGCTGAGTGCTGATGTTCACTCTAAATGCTTTGTTGGGCAGCTGAAACAGCATTATGTACTAATTTGAAATTGTACTTGAGAATTAGTCTAACTACTTGGATATATGTCATTGTTGTCAAAAGCTGACCTCCTCCCCCCAAAATAATCAATTATATTTCTATTTATATTGAAGCTGCAAAAAATGCAATTATATCAGTAAAATTTTCATTTTCAATATCATTCTCTATAATAAAAAAACGAAACAATATTTCATGTGAGACAACCTAATACTATTTTACTCTTGATAATATACATATATTATATAATTATTTGATATTTGTTTTGATGACGTTGAAAAAGTATTCATTATGTGGAGAGTTCTATTTTTATATTGAATAAAAAATTTAAAAAAAAAATACTTGATTGGTATAATTTTTTGAAGATTGGTTTATATTTTCCAATAAAATCATTAAAACTTTTTCAGTTTATTATGTGAAAATGTTTGGCCAAACGTTTGTAGATTTCCCCGCTGAAATAGTTTAGGGATGTGTGTTAGCAGGAGGTTGATGAGTATGATAAAAGGTATGATTAATGATTATTTCATAAATGCAGTTATGAAGGCAGCAGCAGAGGTGAACTGGGCTGGCTGAGAAGTGAGAATACAACTGGGATAATGCAGGGCAAAATAGTAGTTAGAAAACATGGTTTCAGTTCCCTGCTGTGTATGTCTGTCTATACACAAGAGGGTGTGAACAGTCGTGTATGTGTGTGTGTACATGAGATGTGAACATTTGTGTATGTGCGTGTGTACAAGAGAGGATGTGAACATTCGTCTTTGTGTGTATACTAGACGATGTGAAACTTTGTGTATGTGTGTGTGCATAAGAGGATGTGAATGTGTGTGTGTGCCTAGATAAGAGGATGTGAATGTATTTGTGTGTGTGTGTGTACACTAGAGGATGTGAACATGTGTATGTGAATGTGTGTGTGTGCACACGAGGGTGTGAACGTGTCTCTGTGTCAAAAGGTATGGACATGAAATACAAAGAACGATAGCAGTTTAAACAAACAGCTCTCCAGTGGTGAAGTATATCCAGAGTTTTTCTTGATAATTATTTCATTTTTCAAATTTTCGGGCTGCTTTTGTATTGAATGAAAAATAGGTTTTGCTGTTGACTTTTGCTACCTACTTAGTCTATGTAGGTGAAGATTAACATTTTTAATGCATTCATCAATTTTGTAATGTGAGTCCGCAAATCTAATGTGATGTAACCACCTGAGATGAAATGTTGACAGCATTAGATGCCAAAAATTTCATTTCTATCTCCTTTGATGAAGCACTGATTGTTATCCTCCAGGGGAAAAGAACAAAAAAAAATGTCAATAAAAGTAATCAAACTTTGTTATCTGTGTTTGATCTTATTTTGTATTTAATGGTTACTCTCATCCAGTGCATAAAGGACCTTGCTTTTAGGGTGGCAGTGTTTTTCTTTCAATTCATAGTTAAAACATCGGGAAAACTAATTTAAGATACCATCCAGATTGGATCACATTTTTAGTGCCTTTCATGTAGATCTATATTTACATATGCAGTAGTCCTATATCTGCTGGGGATATGTTCCAAGTGGGAAGCTGATTCCACAGATGGTACTGAGCCCTATATATATACATACCTATAGTAAAGTTTAATTCATAAATTAAGCACAAAAAGAAATTAACCACAATAACAAATGATAAAAAGAACAATTGTAACAATATGTAATAATAAAATTTATGTGATGATGAAAAAATTTGTTCTTACCGTAGATTTTAGCAATCTCAGTATACAAGTTTTTTCTTTCCTATAAAGACGAGAACTCTCATCATTTCTCTTGAAGGAAGCACTTTCAGGCATATCTGAATTCCTAAAATCACTATTATTATGATCAGAGTCCATCATTAAGTAAAACTTATGAATAGTTTATATCTGAGGTTAACTGTAAGTTACTGAAACTATGGAAAACAAAACTACGGCTAAGGAATGTCCAATGCAAAATGATTTGCAGAGTTTCCATGCATTGTTCAGGTTCAGTTTTTAGGACATCATTAATTTTTGTTTGCTAATCTTATTTTAGCTGGTGTGCCTGTAACTAGAATAAACAACATATAGAAAAAATTGATAAAACAAGAAATAAATCAACCCATTTGTTAATATTGTTTTCATGGTGTTGTAGGAGATTCACTGTACTGGCTCACTGCAACTCATCTAAGCTTCATAACTGCCTTTGAGCTTCAGTTGACGGTCCTTTTATCATACTACCAGTGCATTGGACACTGCAATATTGGTATAGATTTTCCAACTGTTTAAATGTTGGTTTTATATTGCAGCAAATATGACAAGTATAGGTCAGTGCTGATCCCATTGTAAATTTCTGACCCCATGAAGAAAGATTACTTTTTTGTTGAAATCAGTTAAAGTGATAAATATCTTTAAATCTTGAATCCATTAAAAAAATGAATATCATTATGAAGCAAAATAATTCATCATTGAAATTATCCCCCTCTGATGATTATGCGAAATTAAAAACTTTATCTATTTGATTCACAGAAGTGTCCCATTATTTTTTTTTCTATTCATTCAAGAGTTCTCTTGCCAATACAAGCTGTACATAATTTTAAAAGTTAAAATATATCAATGCTTATGCATCATCATTGCAAATATTAAAAAACAAATTTCTGTCTTATTAGGAGGCTGGGTTCTTTGAATGACAGAAAATTGACGTGAAACTTAAAATGAATATTTGAATCAAAGTTTCATAAAGATCAAATATTCAATTTAAAAATCAGGCAAGCAAAGTGTAAGTGAGCTAAAACTGGGAGAAAACTATTTATGCAATGTTTTTAAATTATTTTCTTTTCTTGGAAGGAAAAACAAAAAATCAAATGATTGATGGCTTCTAACATTAACATTAGCTCGAGAGCTCTTTGGTCAATATTTCTTATTTTAGCCAAATGAAATTTCATATCTTAACCAATCCATCATCTGTTATTCTCAGGTAGTAATTTTCCCTGGTGAAATCATGAAATGGAGTGTATATTGAATTATATGGAAATTTGAATACAATTTTGTTGAGTCTCATTTGTATGATTAGAGAAAAGCTTTTGACTTGGCAATAAAAGACTTTCATTTCATGTATATGAATCAGATTCAAGGCTCATGTTACTTAATGATAGATGTCATGTTTTGTAATGAGTTTATTACTTATGTATATTTGTATATAAGTGTAAAGACCAATACTTTCTATATGTGTCACTTTTTACTTGCATATGTATCATCTAAAAGTTCCAAAGGTGCATGTCTATGGTACGTGGAGCAGCCTGCCATTATTTTCATGTAAAATAATTTTCTGTCTGTTGTGTGGAACTACAGCTTCAAAGTATTTTGGTTTCTTCTTTTCAGCATTGCCAATTCAGATATTCCATATCTAAATATAGATAATTCTAAGGAGTTGAAGTCAGGGGAGATAATTCATAGATATATTCAGATATTTATATAGTTGGCATTTGGTAGATGATTGTTAATGAACATTGAAAGGGAGGAGTTTCAGATCTAGGATGAGAAGACAATGAGGTAACTAATGATGATCTCAAAAGAGGACTTTTCAGACTGTTATGAAAAGTGGGAGGGATGCTGAAATAAGCGTATGAATTCCCAAGGGGGAGTACTTTGATGGGAACTATGGCACCATTGCCCTGGGTAGGCTATTGTTTTTTAGTAATAATAAATGGCTGTACTGTTCCTAGACCGACCTTGCATATTGGGATGTGAAAAAAATC
>OY735201.1:20438011-20455511 GCA_963457665.1 Thysanoteuthis rhombus
TATATATATATATTTACCTATATATATTTATATGTATATATATTTATATGTACATATATATATATGTATATGTATATTTATATTTATATGTACATATATATATATATATATATATATATTTATATCTTCATATATATATATATATGTATTTATAGATATACATATGTATATGCACATATATATGATTTTGTATATACATGTATATTGAACCGAAGGAAAATACATGTAATCATCAGTATGTTTGATTGTTATTGGTGAGGCTTGTTCAGATTAGGTTACTACATCTTTTTCTTTGAGAGGGATGGGCTTGGTCATTAGAATATTCTTAATCAGCAAAATATAATATCGGTGAGAATCGTTAGGGAAACATGACATAACAGGTCAAATGTTATTCGGCTTATCTATCAATGGAGTTTGATTAGTAGTGCCTTTAATAATTAGTGGTATGTTTGATCAATATAGATTATCAAGAGGTGATTGGTTCAGTCTTAGGAGGAAGGAGCTAAATAAGGGAAAGTAACATTGAAATTGATTACACAGTTTGTGTTGTGTGGTCATGGAGTTTTTATGGATCTTCTTATCATGGAAGATTGATGATAAAAAATGGCATAATATAATCATGGTAAAAGACGGAAGTACACCGACTGAGAAGTCATGAGAAAGAAGGGAAGTGACTGTCTAACAAAGTCAGGGCAAATGAGCGAGTGAACGCATTTGTTCAGAGCTCTTATAGACACTAGATAAAGGAAGTGATGTTCAACATATGCAGCTTGATTTAAGGTTTTGTTTCTAAACCATTTACTTATTTATTTTTATATTGAATTTCTACTTAAAATAAAGGAGCTGTCGCAGATTATAAAATTGTGTTTGCCGAAACACTGGTATTTGAATTTTCCTGTATTGTATACCTATGTGTCAAGATAGTTATCTGATTATTAGTTCTGAATTCTATGGTATTATACATATGTATGAGATTTCTCAATGAACTAGGAATGAATGTATTGTATAATTTGGCTTTAGACAATCACTGGTTGAAGGAAAAAGTATATTTTTTATTGTACCCTTAACCGATTCCAATGAATAAGCCATCTGTATTTCTCATCTACATCTGTATATTCTGTTTATGCTTACATCCTCAATTAACTGTTTAATGTGGATAAAACAATATTAACAGTAGGGGGCCAATTTTATTTCCACGTGAGTTTTTTTGTTAAAGTTTATATCATTATTATAACATCTCTTGGAGATTCGTTGTCCTATGTAGATGTAATAGTATACCTTTTCAGCTCTGCATTTTCTGATCTGATCATTGTGTCTTTGTTTGTTGTGCCTGATATTGATGCAACTACTAATGTCCTGAATAAACTATTATAAACTATAATAACTATTATTTCTCCAAGAGTGCCGAGTTTCCCAGCATTGTTTTGTTGTTTTGGTCTTTTCTTGTTAATATTTAGTGCATGCCTAGTACTATACTGATCCTAGAGTTTAGTTTGTGTCACTATCCATCCTCATGTATGCCTGTATATAATTTTTAAGCTTTTTTCCTAATCATAGATAAGTCAGTTTTGAGTGTTGGTATCGTATTATCAGATCAATTCCGTAACTAAGAAAAAATAACTTATCCTTGATGTTGCTATGTGTTATGGCTACTCATATTTTGCTGGTTAATTCTATCTTCGCCCATTTTTTAAAAAATAAATGAATCAAAGAATGAATTAAAAATGTAGCAAAAAAAGCAACGATTATGCATATTTTGCTGCTGATTCAAAAGCTAGAAACCTACCTACCCTAATAAAATCATCTCAAAGCGACTCTCACTGATTAAAGCAAAGTTGAAATTTAAAAAAAAATTTTGGCATAAGTGGAGAGATTGGGGAGAGTTGAACTTTGTGATCATCTGAACTTGCCCTCATATATTCTTCCAAACTCCTCTTCATATCTCCCTCTGGTGAACTGCTTCTCATATTAAAAACTTTCTACCAAAACTGTCACCATATGATTCTTCAATTTTTATGTGAGTCTTGGTGATTATGTACAGGTTGTGTGTACAGACTGAACCAATGGAGCTATTGGGTAGGAATTTAAATATTTACTCCTTATGTCTCAAAAGAAAGTATCACCAAAATGTACTTAGTGGGTGTTTCAATTTATGATGTAAGTTTTTACTAAATTTGTCCCATTCTTTGCGTTAGGGTGTTTGACCAATTTTTCAATTGATCATGTACAACATGGCATGCTGCCAAAAGATGTTGGCCACATGACAGTTTTGATTGAAGGACTAACCTTTTCCATCTGTGTGACTTTTTCCTCTGTCTTCCACTTGGCTAGAATCTCAAAATCTATCCTTAAGTTTATTTGTATCTTTTAACTCTTAAGTCTTATTGGCAGACTGATATGATGATAATGATAATAATGATAATACTAGTTAACACAAAAAAGTATAATGAACTTCCCAGAACTTTAAAGAACTGATCTTTGTTGTGGTGCCAACATGCATCTCTTATTAAGAAGAGAACAACAAAATAATGAAGACTACCACACATTCCTTTTAACTAATGAATCATTTGAAACTGCTCCTTTTCATAGTCAAACTGTTCTATGAATAGAATTTTTAAAAAATGGAACTTTTGTGAATTATGAAAAAAGAATGTTTGTATAAGTGCAAGGAGAGTAACTCTGATAAGTTATTCCCCTGTATCTAACATTTTAATTTTTTTTACATAAATCTATGAATAAAACAAAAAAAAAATGAATGAAGAATGGAAATCATTTGCTGGTTGGATAAAGTAAGAGAATTTCCATCGTAAAGTTCAACTGAAGAAATTGTTTACTAACTGTATGGTGAAACATATCCATTCCAGCAACAGCAACAGACAATAAAGCAAGAGCCTGACACTGATTAATCCCTCGCAGCCATCCAGACAACTGGCAAATAAAGCTGAAATTCGAAAACTAATGAAGTCATCTTGACCAGATAAAGATATGTGCCAGCAGCCAGGGAACATTTAGTGTGCTGAGTAAAATTAGAAATGAGAAGGGTTACCTCAGTGTGAGAGGAGATGCTGGTGGCTGGATGTCTGAGGCAACTAAGTGAGCAACGGACTCGTCTAGGCCAAAGATGACAAACAAGAAACAAAATGATTCAAACTATTTCTTTGCTTGCAATCACCTATCAGTCAGAGATAGTGTGAAAACTTTTGCCCTGCATTTTACTAAGTAGAAACACAGGTTACTTAGAGATTGGAAGAGACAAGACATGCAATGAACAATAATATCAACTACGATATGAAATTATATACATTTTATATACATACTTTATATGCATACATTTTTGGAATAAGTTCCTTAGTCATGTTAAAGATAGCACTTGGTGTAGAGAGTTTTAAAGATAATCTAGATTAGTTTAGAAATTATGGAAAGAACTAGAGCTTAAAAGGACTTTTTTTGGATCCATCTGATAAAATTTTCAAGAGATTCGGATCTAATATATATATATTTTCCAATCATTGCTGGTGATCAATGTCCAATCCCAGGTAAAAGCCAGGATTTTAAATGTTGATTTTTTAGGTAGGTAGGCTCTTCCCATTTAGAAGATTGGTATGATACTATCTTCTTATATCCATCTAGCCTTGTGCCATACTAAGCAAAGCTTTGAGAATATTGAATTTTAAGTCATTGGCTTGCAGACAAGCCATGAGATTTATAAAGTTGTCAGGTGAAGTAGTAATGGACATTTTCCACTTTGTTGATAAGAAAGATCAATAGACAATCATATCACGATAAAATAGATCGACTTTTGAAAGAAAAACCTGTTTGTTTTTTTATCGGTAATCCTTAAAATACGATATAAAATGCTCAGTCCTAGTTTTTATTTTGGATCAACGTCAGATATTTTCTATCACTTCAATGAAAAATATATTCAAGCTAGTTTGAGTTCATTTTCTTCCACATAACCTGAAGAAAGATAAGTCCTTATAATGGGTACCAAATGATTCATCTGGCAAGCTTTGGAGATGACTTTGATTTTAGGACTCTCCAGATTTTGGTTCATATATATTTGAAATTAAACAATGAAAAGTTAGAAACAAAGTTGTATTTCACTGATACAAATAATACATTTCTAAGGTAGGAGCTGTTTGATCTTCATTAATCCACTTAAAATTCTTGAAAAATAGTACATAAAATGTATCAAGAAAACTAAAGAACACAACTGTTTTCCACTTCAAAAACAATATCTATTTAATGAATATTAATTACAATTTTCCATTTGATTTTCTACGTGTTTATTTTGTGCAAATGTACACACAAATAAAAAAAAAACTCCAATTGTTCTCCAGTTCTACTTTTTAATGATATAAATTTTATCAAAATTGATTAAACCATTATATGTGATTGAATAAAATTTGTCTCAAAAAGTGTCAATAAGTCTGTGATCATTCTGCTAAAGCAGCTGAGTCACAAACTACAACAAAGCCCACCAGTTTCAAAACTAGCTATATTTTGGGGAGCCAAATAAAGGGTCCAGTACTGTATTAATATCATTCATTGACAAAAGATCTTATATATTTCACCCACCAATCAACATACTCAGAGAATGCATATAAAATCAAGATACCATTCTTTATCTATTGAGTAATTTCCTTGTGCATAAATGCAAGCCCAAACTTGAAACCTATATATAAACATAAGAGATATGTGTAAAATGCTAAAAATAGATTAATACTCTGATCAAAATATGTAATGCAGTCAGCAACGTGTGTTTTTTCATTTTATTTTAGAACCTTCATTCATAGGTTTTTTTCTTTGTCAATGGAGTTGGAAGAGGTACAGGCATACCCTGATATAACGCAGTTTATTGCCAGATATTTCAGGCTATATGCTATGCTGCAACAAATATGCCTAGCTGAGCACTATTTCTATTATACACTGTAAGCCCATTCGATGATAGAAGTGCCACAACTCCTACATCTTCACTGTGAAATATGTTTGATTAGCGTGACAAACAAAGTACAAAAATGAAATGAATTAGACTAAAACATTTTTATTCTATGAATTTTTTCCCTTTTTCCCATCAAGTGTAGGGTATCAGAAGGCACAGGGGCTTAGGATTCAAAGATTTATATCATTGATGCAAGTATGTAGAAATTTTGTTTTCAAATACTGAAATTTAGTATTCCTTACAATATATTGGGGTTATTTAGATGGTATTATTCAATAAAGAAAAAAAAGAAAAGAGTGCCCTTATTTATTTTTACATTATTATTATTATCATTATTATCATTATCATTATTATCATTATTGCCCACACTTGAATAATGCCTGCAACCATTCTGCAGTTATCATAGCTTGGTTATGATATGGTTGGTTTCCTTGTTACTCAACACCTGGATTAAAATAGGGGCACCTGAATGTGGATTCACTCATGTTTATCTGTCTGTGCACACAATATCTCCTAAATTCTTGATAACATTTTGTAAAAGGATGGGCTGAGGAAAATTGAATTTGAATTTAGGGCATATCCAGGAATGGTGTGTGTGTGTGTGTGGGGGGGGGCTTTAGAGATATTATGTCATATATTAAGACAGTGGTCCGAAATATAGAAAAAATCAAAACGTACACAGTTATTTACCCAGCATCATAGTTAAAGATGACCTGATTTTCATTCATTTTTTTTGGTTTGTTAGTGTATGGCATTGGCAGAGGCATAATAAGAGACATATGTGAAAAAAAAACTAAAAAATATATTGATACCCAGGCTGTTCTACAAATACATATATGCTTATAGTTATCATTATGCATATAGCTAATTATGTATAGATTTAGAATTTATACAGATGAATAAGTAAACTTGTACATAGAGACACATTATGTAAACCTAGTTTGAAATCACTAATATCAAAATACCTCTGTCCAAAAGATTAAAAAATGAAAAAAGGGCCATGATGATAATATGAAACACTTTGATCAATGATACTTGCATTGGTGAAAGTTCATTAGTACATAATAAAGGAAGAGATGTATGCTTATGGTATTAATCTATTTTTCAGCCTTTTTGCACATGTCTCTCATTATGCATATTTATATGTTTGAAGGTTCAGTTTGCAGATATGCGCTAGGAAAGTGCGTAAATGATAAAGGGTGGTATCTTCATTTTATCTGCATTTTCTGAGTATGTTGATTATGAAAGATCTTTTATGAATGAATGATATGAATGTGATAATTTAGTCACTCATCATCATCAGTTTTTAACGTCTGTCATTGGATGCAGACCTTCCCCAGGATCTATCATGGGTGTCGCGGAGCCAGTATTTTCTGAATTTGTCAAGTTCATCTCTCCATTTTGTATTTTGTCAGTGTTGATTTTGCATGTGGTCTCTAGAGATCATGTCATTCTCTCATGCACACGCTGCATGCTTTTCAGTTTGTGGGTTTGTCTCTTGGTTAGGTTCCATGTTTCAGTTCCATAAGTGACTATCAGGAAGCTGCATTGGTTGGTATTCCTCTTTTTTGGTATATTAGGATCGTCTTGTTTTTGAAGGTTGAGCCTGCTTTGCCGAAGGCTTATCCTAGGGAGATTCTCCGCTTGATTTCTTCTTCTTTTGTGGGTTTCATAGAGATTTGTTGTCCTAGGTAGATGTAGTGATCTACTTTTCCTACATCAAAAGGGACATCATCGGTATTAGCAAAATGAGAAGACCAGGAGAAGAACTAATAGAATAGAATAGCAAAAAAAAAAACAACGCGGTATCATTCAAAGCTACCTCCAACCATGTAGCTAGCGTTACCATACAACTCTCAGAGAGGTTTGTACCTAAATGTCATCTAAGTCTACGCTCCCACTTCGTGATCAACCAAAGAAGAAATAAACAACTTCTATGATGACTTGAACTCCCTATTACAAGATACCAAAAAATACTTCAACATCATCATGGGAGATTTCAATGCATGGGTAGGACAAGGAAACGAACGCTGCATTGGAGAATTTGGATACAAAAGACGGAATGAGGGAGGTTAGGACTTTGTAAACTTTGCAACCGCAAACGACTTGAAAATCATGAATACATTCTTCAAAAAGAAACCCAATAGAAAATGGACTTGGAAGAGTCCTAACCATGAAACCAAAAGTGAAATAGACTACCTTTTAACCGACAAAAATCACACTATCAAAGACATGCAAATTCTAAACTAAGTGAACATTGGAAGCGACCACAATATGTTGAGGTATAAAATGCAAGTGAACACCAATAAGGAATACAGAAGAATGTTCCTCACCAAACCTACACCACTGAACATATCAATGAACTGCACAGCAAAGTAAGAACCTCCCTTATAGAAGCTGCCAATATGTTTAGATCAAGAAACTCACAGACCATCTCAGATAAAACCAGGAAACCCATTGAAAAGTGCAGAAACCTCAAACCACCACCAACAACAAAGGAAAAAATAGAGGAGACTGAACTAAACAAAACAATCAGAGAGAAACTAAAAGAAGACAAAAGAAGGTACATGACAGCAATCATCGAAACCACTCTTGAAAAACAGCGAGGCTTCAGAGCAATAAACAAAGCTCTCAGTATAGGAAAGAAACAAATAACTAGCATACTCAAAGGAAACGGAGACATAACAACAGACAGATACAGAATTGTCAAACACGCCCAAGAATTCTACCAAGAACTCTACTCTTCAAGACATAGGCAACTAAGCAACATCCAAGATACGCAAGATGCTGACAATCAGTTCAAGGACTTTCCAGAAGTTATATCATGGGTGGTAAAACAAGCTATCAAACAAACAAAAAGGGGAAAGGCACCTGGACCAGATAACATCACCATCAATCTACTCAAAAAAGCTGGTAAGATCATCTACAAAAAACTAGCTAATCTGTTCAACTTGAGTCTAAAACAGAGTAAAGTCCCAAAAGACTGGATCACTGCAATCATTATGCTTCTACATGAAAAAGGAAACCCCAAAGACTTCAACAAATACAGGCCTATTATCTTATTCAACTGCATTTATAAACTGTTCACAAAAATCATCGCCAACCAGATCACAAAAACACTAGATGAAAACCAACCATGGGAACAGGCTGGATTTAAAAGAAGCTACTCAATCATGGACCATCTCCATTCGATAAACCAGCTGAAAGAGAAAGCAGCAGAATACAAAATTCAGTCTCTACTAGCTGAAAAATACTTTTTTATTACTTCCCTATTTCTCCATTGCCACCAACTGATTGATCATTTTAAATACATGTACTTATGTTCTCCACTCAATTTAATAATTCTGTATCTCATTTCCTCACTCATATTATTTAGAACTAGAAAACACTCGGAGAGTGCTTACCAATGCCATACACTAATAAAAAAAAAACGAATGAGAATCTGATCTTGTATAACTATGATGCAGGGTCGGTAACTGTGTAAGATTTGATTTTCCTTATCCTGAACTGATATATGACTAACCTTTTTTTCAAGGCTGCTTTATGTGTTGGTATATACATTGAAATGTATGTACAACTAGGAAGCACACAGAGCATTTATTTCTGGCAACAAATGAAATGTATTGATCTCAAATGAAACATATGGGTATTTATAATGGAGCATTTTGTTTGTACTTTTTTAAAGGTGTGCAAGCATTGCTTTTAACCCTTTTTCTCACTTGAGTCCCTTATTAGAAACTGAATGAATAATGGTTCATAGATATCTTCAATGGAGGTGGGGTAAATGTGTTTAGATATTCCATATTTTGGACTTTCGTTCCATCATCATCAGTCTTTTAGTATCTGTTTTTGGACACAGATCTTCCCCAAGATTCACCTGACCTTTCTATCATTGCTGTAACAGAGCCAATACTCTTTGAATTTGTCTAATCGCCAACTCATATTTTGCTGGCTGCATTTTTGCATATGATCTCTTGGGGATCCACGTTTTGAGTCATGGTGTCCAGCAGTCTGAAATTCTTGCATCATTACCAGCCCATTGCCATTTGAGTTTTCTTGACTTTTATTTTTCCTCCTTTATATTGTCTTGTGATCTCTCTGTGAAATATTGAGCATGATTCTCTTCTGTGCGCGTGGCATGGCTCTCAGCTTGAGGGTCAATCTTTTGGTTAGGTTCCATGTTTCAGCGACTTTGGCAGAGCAAGCTCGACCTTCAAAAACAAGAAGATCCCAATAATCCTTAAAAGAATGGTATACAACCGATGCAGCCTCCCAATAGTCACTTAATGGAGCTGGAACATGGAACCTAACCAAGAGACAGACTTGCAAATTGAGAACCATACAATGTGCACATGAAAGGAGATACCTCAAGACTGCACGATACATCTGGCTGAAGACAGGAGTCAGGGACATCATAGAATCCATTAAAAAACTCAAATGGCAATGGGCTGGCCATATTGCAAGAATGGCAGATTACCAATGGACATTGCAACTCATGAGAGGGATCCCCAGAGATCACATGCGCAACCGAGGCTGGCAGAGTATTAGAAGTAGAGATGAGCTAGAAAAATTCAGAAAATACTGGCTCCACAACACTCACGATATAGAAGTGTGGCAAATACTAGGGAAGGTCTATGTCCAACAATGAACTGATAATGATGATGATTGAAAGCTTGCCAATCTAGAGTGGTTCTTTGCTTGACGTCTTCTTGACCTCTTATTAATTTATGAAAAAATATCCTCAGTTGAAGACAAATTTTTGGATCCAACCAAATAATTAATCAATTAATGGCCTACCCTTCAGCACAATTTTATTGAAGTTTGATGGAAACTTTTCAGATATTGTGTTGTCAGACATGATTGAATACATATACCTGTTTCACGTTTGTTGACAGAAGTAAAATACAGGAATACAGGTAATGCAGTTTTTGATGTACTGCGGTTCAGGTATAATTAATGTAACTTTGTATAAGCTGTAAATGAAAACATTAAATTGTAAGACTTGGGTAGTGCAATTTTGGAAAGTACGGAAATTTTGGAACAAATCTCTCAAAGTACTAATCAGGGTATACCCGTACATACAATTGTGAGTGGAGTATGAAAATTCATATGCAATCATTACAGATTATATGCATACACACACACTCACACACCCACCCACCTATGTGCATTATGAGTATAGATTGGTTTGGAAGTGGTTCTAATTTTCATGCTACTTGTAATGACACTTTCAAAGTAACACATTTTCAGGAGCTTTCTCTTTGAGACGTTCCATCTCTTTTGAGGCCTCTGTATTCAGGCATTTTTCAGTATTTCTTCTTGAAACGTTCTATACATTGCCTCTAATATTGGCAAAGTTGAGTTCTTTTCAACACACACTCACCCATAAACATACACATACACTGCGAACTCATGGACACACACACACACACACACACACACATAATGTAATCTAATAAAACTGCTTTTGACTTTTACATTCTATTTAATAATGAAAATCTGGTGCATCTGCATTAGAATTGCAAATAAGAGAAGTTGCCTAATGCAAGTTTATATTGATGCTTTTTACAAAAATGTCAAACAAGGCTTTTATCTAGTGTCAAAAGAAGAAAAAAATGGCCTTAAAAATCTCTTTTCATTTTATTCTTTATCCAAAGTGAAAGCTTCTTTAATTTTGGTTTGTCTCTCTCCCTTTTTTTTTTCAACATCATTCTTTCTCTGAAAATCTAGAGCAGAATGCGAACTTATGTTTAAACTTACTCCATTTTCTTACGTTTCCCTATCTCAGAGCACCTCTGCCACTTTGTGAGATATAAAATATCAATAAATCTTTCTTTTTATTAAATCATGTTTTTCTTTTTGCTCTCTATCTCTCTCTTTTCTCTCTCATTTAATTTCTTGTCTCCCCATTTCCCTCTTTCTTTTAACCTTTCTTCTTTTTTCACTCTTTTCCTCCAGTTTTTTTTTTACATCCCTCCCTCTTCTCTTCAGATTTTCCTTTCCCTTCTCCCTTTTTTCTCTCTCTCATTCATTAACCCTCCCCATGACTCCCTCTGTTGTCATTCTTGCTTTCTTTCTTCCTTTCTTCTCTCTCCTTCCATTTTCTACCTCCTTTTCTCTTCATTTCACACCTTTGTCTGACTCAGCCCATAATTATCACTAATAACATTTCCTTTATTGCTTGGTTTTATCAAGATCACTCCTATAGTTCTTTTACTTGTTGATTCTTTTATTCAATGATTTGATGTAAAGATTCCTGAAATTCCATTGACAAAGCCTGGCACTCTTGTAGCATTTCTCCAACCCAAATCATGATTACACTTGTGAAAGGTCTCAATCTTTGCTAGCCCAAAACATGGTCATTTTTTAATGTTTTATTATCTTCATTATTGTTTTTTATTGCCTTTGCATTGAGCTAGAGTCTAGTGTCATGTAAATCTTGTTCCATCTTAGCTTGGGTTTGTCCATCTGTATATACATCTTGAGCACTTATCAATGGACTTGTGAAATTTCCTCCAGATTTCTTTATAACTTATGATCATTATTGTGTCAGAACACATAAATCACAGACTCGCAACACGGAAACACCAAAATGTGTTGAGGGGATATATGTTTGCTTCTGTTTATGGGTATTGGTACTGTGTGTAAATTTTGTACGTGTTGGAGGAGGGAGCCAGGAAGTGTTTTTGTGCACATTGCATGTAAATAGGGATGTGAAATGTTAGTTTGCATGTGAATTTATACATAAAATGCATTTGTCTTGTGTCATGTATACATGCAATTGTTGCAGCCAAGTTTGAGGAAATTATTGTTATTATTTTTTAGATGTTAGTATAGCATTTTATGACTATTGTTTGAATTCATTATATGATACTGATTATGCGTGCATTGGCAGATAATTATCTATTTGCATTGATATGCATTATCTATGTCTATGTGCCTATCCATAGTAGTGTGCTTAGTGTGTATTATATATATATACAGTAAACTCTCATTCTTATAGCACTATTCAATAACACACACATTTGAATGGTATGTTTGGTTTTATATTCTGGCAAGACTATTGTCAGAAATTTGTTTGCAGCAACAGTATATGAAGATTCCAGTGCATTATTTTGACAACTAAAACCAGTATATAGATCCTTAAACTGTGAAAAAGTAACTAAAAGTTATCTTTTCTTCTTTTTGGTTTCTCGATATTCTTTGTACAAAAGTCGCCTGTTCTTATAGTAAATTCTTAATTTCCTGACTCTGCCATAATAACAAGTCTACTGTATGTATTTAATATTTATAATAGATTTATAATGTGTATGTACAATGTTATGCCAATATCTATGTGGATGGAAGTGTGATCATCACAACAAACATGTCCAAGAAGAACGTTTCAATAATACACAAAACATGACTTTAGTAAACTTGAAGTATTTAGATACTTATTAAAACACATATGCCCACTGCAGTAGACATGCAACAACACCTATATACACACTTATCAAACATAACTGATCAGTACAGGTTAGTATATCCTTTAAATATTATAGCAATATACACACCTGAGAAGTACATCTCAATAATACACACAATAGTACAAACCAACGTGATGCACTGATATACTCATTAATATATGTACAAAGATGCCCACCATTACAGCCCCGCACATACATCTGACATGAAAAATTCACATACTTTTTTGTACATACCTTTACATACATGATGACACATAAACACACACGCACCAATCCCTTCATCCACAGTTTTACCCAACAAGCACACTGTAGAATAACTCACACACATATATATCCAAAAGACACGTTCATCTTTTCTTGTATATGTATGGTCACATGCACCCATCCATCCATTCCGTCACAGTCGTTACTAGTAGAGAAAGACATACCCAGTATAGTAAGACACTTACATCCTCTTCCATATGAGTTGAAATGCACACAGTACACATGCTGCCCCTCCCCAGTTCCTCCACAAGTGATGACCATAAGTCTTTTGACTCCTTCCTTGTATCTTACCACTCTCAGACAGGGTCAAGTTTCTTCTCACAGATAGAATCACATGCACCTATCACAGTACCCCACTTCCCCTCTTTCACCTCTTTCACCTATGCCCCTCTTTGATGTTTTCATTTGTCATAGTTCGTAAAAGCTTCTCAAAAGCAAAAAATTCAAAGTTAATTTTTAAAAATCTTGGTTTTCACATTGTCTCTTTTCAATCATCATAAAGTTGGATAAATCCTATCCAATCATACACGAAGATATTTCATGTAAAATTGATGTATAATTTTGTTTTACTTTTGATGGGAACAATTATTGTTGCATTAAGTTTCTCTATTCATTCACAATATGTATTATGAATTTTTTTCTTTTTACTTTTGGTCACCTTGAGCAAGATCTTTTGGCCACTCCTTACATTAAAGGGTTAATAAAAAAGGGAGTTACTTATTCCACAAAATTAAGATCAGTGAAAACATTTTAAAATAGCTTATTGATGTTAATATTGGTTGTAAAATGTATTGAGTTGATAATGTATGATTGTAAGATATACTGATTTTGAAATTTGGAACACTGAAAAATGTCTGAAATGAAGTCTAAAAATGCAATAAGAGAGTTGAAAGGATCCATTAGTGATAAAGAAATTGTTAGAATGTTAAATTGGCTTATTGGTGTTGGAATTATAAGAGTTAGAAACACACAAAAAAAGAGTTACTTAAAAAGCAATAAGAGAATTAAAAAAAATGACTAACATTAGGTAAGGCTCCTGTTCACCTTAGATTCAAAAAGATTGAGAATGCACTCATCATTGTGGGGTGGTATAGCTAACGTATTGTTCATTTTGTTATGAAAGCACCAAATTTGGTATATTTTGAAGAAATCTGGATATTGGGCCATTGAAAATTTGTATTTTGATGACCATTGTAGACATCTTCCCAAATTGCTACTAGCAGTCACTGGCATTGAACATTTTGACCATCCCAAAGCTGCTGTTTCGATATTTTCTGCATCACAAATATTTACATACAACTTAAAGTGAAAAATATGTTTTATCACAAAGAAAGGTGATAATAAACGAAAGAAAACAGAACAAAATGGTGAGAATGTCCACTGTAGTAGTAGTGAGTACTGATACATTTCAACATATGCCATGTAACAATTTTCAGTGAATGTACTGAAGCCATTAATTATGCTGTTTGATTTTGTTAAAAGAACAGTGTAATTGCTGTATGCTATTTGAACAATTTTATTTGAACCATCTTAGTTATGTTCATTGTTCTGCACAGACAACATACCATGGTATGGCACAGCACAGCACATTAATGTTTGGGTGAATTTGATATCTTAATCAGGTTGAACATTCTCCATCACAGAAGCAGAGGCCTGTGCTCCAAAGTGCAACATTCTTGCACCTGCAACTATTTCTACAACCACTCTTGCAGCCAAAAGGAATGGCAAGATTTTGATGCTTGTGGCAGTATCATCCAGTATACATACCTTCTGTCTTCACCCTCCCACACTCTGTTGTTGATGACAGCACAGGGACTGGTACCAGTATCTTCCCCAGGTGTGACCATCCTGGTAGACTGCTCTCTTAATGTGCTCCAGTGGGACAGCTGAGGTAGGTGGGATTTGCCAGCATTAGTAATACACTTGTCAGTGACAGCAGTAACTTCCATGTTGACCATGCTGAGCTTTATCCATGTTTAGCAAAGCTCGATAGAGTGTTGCAGCCTGTCAAAGTATGGAATGCACATGACATGATTGGTCTGAGACACGCAGTTATTTGATAGGCTGCCAGATAGCAAAAGCTCTTGCCAGTTCTAAAGGCCAGCCTCAGTTCACATCGAGTAGTTGACTTGTGTCAAATACAGCCAAGATCACAACATCAGTGTCAACGTTGCGAATGAGTATTGGCAGTGGCATATAAGAGTTGATCAAACATTATTACTGGTGTTTGCCCAGCATTCAGGTGTTGTATTTGATCATTGTGAGTATTTGATCATTGCTACTGTACAGGCTTGTGACTTGCATTGGAATGTGACACAGGACATGTTGTCCATGTTCTAATTCATAGAGTCTTTTCTTTCATCATAAATAGCACATGCAAAAATCTCCTGCATTTTCTAGCCAGCAGTATTCTTTGATATTCTGGTCAGAATCCAACCTGCTCAGATATCTCAATGGTACCGGTGCTTTCGTGGTGCTACTCACAAGTTTAGTAGCTCTGAAAATGACTCACTGTCTCTTGGCCCGAAGAACTGCCAACAATCACAATGCTGTAGTCAACTCCTCAACCTACATAGCCAGGGAGTTGAAAGAGTGAGATACCGGTACCATGAAAGGACTCCTTTGAGGTAGTTGAGCTGGGGTTATACTCAATATTATCAACTGCAGCAGTTGTGAAGACATAACCATGCATCTGAAGTGGGAAAACCACCTGTTCCTTGTGGAACAGTTGGATAAAAGTTTCTCCAAGCTGAGCTGACAGATGAAGCACACAAAAATATATGATATGTATGAAAGCTGGTTCACAAGTACCTTTGTCCTGGTTAGGGCATAGACTACCAGGCCTATACATGTCATTACAGGTGTTTCCTAAGCAGTGCTTTGTCTGACGTTGGAAGATGCTGTGGACATTTCAACACACCTGTGCTTGACATCTTTAAACTAGAACTGCTGGGGTTGCTGGATATTCTGGTCTTTGATGCTTGAATCCTGTGGAACCATGTTTATCTGCTCCAGCAGTGGTTTGGCATAGTCTCTTGGCAACTTTATTGGAACCCATTGAAGGGTTCCTGCCCATCAAATGTGTTGATGCACAATTTATTTAGCACTGGTCAGGTCTGCACTAATGACATCAGAGAATGTGTGAAGGATAGCTGGACTCTGGACCTGAGCTTGCAAGTCTGGGATCTGAGCCAAGAGTCTTTCTTTCTATCTTGTCTTCACTCTAACATTAAGCTGCTCCATCTTCGACCAGTAGAGATCAGCGTGAACACTGGTGCAGCGCTGACATAAAGGTGTACTTCCTCAATGTCCATGACAATTTTCTCATCAGTTCCCCACATTTCATGGGTTTTGTGATTTTTGGCATGGTTATAGAAGCCCACCATCTATCTGTAAATATTCCCAGGTATTTCATTCAGATCATTTGTTTTCAAGAGATTTTCTGCTAATGATGAGTATGCAATACGAGCATTCTTCCTCTTTGACAGCATTTCATTAGAGATGAGACGTAGTGCCCAGTTTACTTTGTTTACGGAAACCTTTTTGATTTAGTTATTTAGTCACCTTGATGAACATGTGACTGCAATAATACACTCAACACAGATTCAAGAGAAAATAAAAACTCCTAAACAAACATCAAAATAGTGTGAATTCTGTCTATAATTTTAACAATGATTTCTATAATCTTGGGAGAATGAGTCTTTAACAACACTTTTTTTTTTTTCATTTAAAAAATGAAAAAAAAAATTTGATTTTCACTTACTCTTTTACAGGAGGCCCCAAAACACACCCTTTCTTCCCGAAACTGCATAAGGCAACTACTAGATTCAGACTTTTTTCAGAGTAATTTTACAAAAAATGTTTTTACTGATTCACAACACTATATTACTATATCATAATATTATAACATAATGTAATTTTGTAAAAGATGCATAGAATTGTGAGTGAGTACTTAATCTGGCCTACAGGGTTACAGGGTCTGAATCATGTCCATTGTTATATATGGTCCCAATGGGATAGGGAAGTTTGAACAACCGTTGTTGGCCATTTTGAAGTTTGTGATGGCCCAATATCCAGTTTTGTTCCCAATATATTTATCAACATATTCACCAGGTTTAGTGCTTTCATCGCAAAATGAACAATTGTTATATGTATAGCTATGCCACCCCACTAACAGGAAAACATTGAGAAAAGGGTTTTTTCCACATAGCAGCTGTCCTGGGGAGGAAGCTATTTATGTGAAACTATGTCAAGTCCTTTGGATATCCAAAATGTAGTGAACGTCATGCTTGATCTAGGGTTTTTTTTTGTTTTTTTTTGATTGAGAGATTTTATAATGATATATTAAAACAATATCCCAAAATATGGAAAAATTGAAAATACATTCAACTCCCCTGTGTTAGAGCTGTACATCGAAATCAACGTAGGTTTCTTCTGTTTTCAAGTGGATCTAGCTGGCTATGTATGTGTTGTGTGTACAAGATACAGGGCTGAAAATTTAGACAATTATATCTGATTACAGTTTTCTCTCTTGCACTTAGGTGTTATTAAAGAAAGGTTTCTAATCTATTTACAGAAAGGCTCCATAATTATTTATTCTTTTTACATTAGAGTTCCACTGTCATTTATGAGCGGTTTAGAGCGGTTCTTGAAACGAAGAACTAAACTTTTATCAAATATACGCTTTCAAACTCTATTAATATACTACTTATATATATATATGTATGTATATATATATGATTAAAAGTATGTGTATATATATATATATATTTGTACGTATATATATATGTATAAATGTATGTATATATATATATATATATGTATGTAT
>OY735201.1:20460511-20475511 GCA_963457665.1 Thysanoteuthis rhombus
AATGGCTTGTAATGCTAATTTTAAGTGCCTGTTGGTCAGTTTCGTGCTCAATACAGGTCTGTGGCCTATTCTCCGTTATATTTCCCACCCTTCATTAAAGTATGTATGGTCTGTTCAACTTCTTCCTTCTCTCTGTAGGGGCTATGTGTACTTCACATGTCAATTTATTGAAGATTAACCTCTACTTATGATGGATTTTATATGAATGAGACATTGACTTAGTTGAATCTTTAATACTATAAGGAAAGAACTGAGAGATGTTTGTATAGAATGGAGATAAAGATGAAGGTTTACACATATATTTTATATATTCTGGAAACAAGAAGCTGGAAACTCGCTTTCCCCATGGGATATTGATGAATAAATACCTTGAGAGTTATAGTGAAAGCCAGAAAAATTACCAATGGATAGATTAAATGGTATTATATGTAAAACAATGTAAAAACACATGAACAAAATGACAGGACCATGGTGATATTGCAAAATGTAAATTTATATATTTATAAATATATATACAACACCAACATCAACGAACTAAGCAGCAAAATAACAGTGCCAATAATTGAAGTAGCCTCTACATTCAAGCCAATGAGCGAACAACCCATTAGCAAAATCTCAGATGAAACTAGAAATCTCATGGAAAAATGCAGAAACCTCAAGCCACCGACAACAACGAGAGAGAAAATTGAAGAGGCTGAACTGAACAAATTGATCAAGAAGAAATGAAGGGAAGACAGAAGGAGATACACGGCGGCAATCATTGAATCAACTCTTGAAAAAGGTTGCGGCTTCAAAGCTATA
The DNA here is from genome assembly GCA_963457665.1 of Thysanoteuthis rhombus. Taxonomy (NCBI): domain Eukaryota; kingdom Metazoa; phylum Mollusca; class Cephalopoda; order Oegopsida; family Thysanoteuthidae; genus Thysanoteuthis; species Thysanoteuthis major. The sequence goes on from OY735201.1 coordinate 20,461,313, forward strand.
AACAAACACCTCAACTCGGGATGAAGGCAAAAAACTAGCATACTCGAGGAAAATGGAAACCTAACAACAGACAGAGACAGGATTGTCGAACGTGCCAAAGAATTCTACCAAAAACTTTATTCGTCCAAACAAGGACTACAAAACAATGAGCAAGATATGCAAGACATGAGCAATCAACTCGAGGTGAAAGAAGCCATTAAACAGACGAAGAAAGGAACTGCCCCTGGACCAGACAACACCACCATCGACCTACTCCAAATAGCGGGTAAAATCATCCCTAGGAAACTGGCCATCCTCTTCAACTTGTGTCTAAAACACAGTAAAGTCCCAGACAATTGGAACACTGCTATCATAATGTTTTTATATAAAAAAGGAAACCCGAAAGACCTCAACAACTATAGGCCTATAAGCCTACTCAACTGGGTATACAAACTTTTCACAAAGATCATCACCAACCAAATCACAAAAATATTCAATGAAAACCAGCCACATGAACAGGCTGGCTTTAGAAGAAGCTACTCGACCATGGACCACCTGCACTCGATAAATCAGCTGAAAGAAAAAGCAGTTGAGTATAGACTACCACTTGCCGTAGCATTTATCGACTTCAAAAAGGCGTTCGACTCAGTAGAAATCCCTAAGGTCATGGAGGCCATCAGTCGGCAAGGCGTAGATCCAGTATATGTTGAAGTGTTGAGACATATATACAATCACGGCAGCTCCTTTATCAGGCTACATAAAGACTTGGACCCCTTCCAGCTCCAGCAAGGAGTAAGACAAGGTGATACCAGCTCACCTAAACTGTTCACAGCCTGCCTTGAGATGATCTTCAGAAGGCTAGACTGGGAGAGTGAAGGAATTAAAATAGACGGCGAGTATCTGAGCAACCTCAGATTTGCAGACGACATAGCCCTTTTCGCAGAGAACCTACACAACCTCCAACTAATGATAGATGAACTAAATGAAGAGAGCAAGAAAGTCGGCCTACACATGAACTTCAGCAACACGAAGATCATGTGCAACAACCACATTGGATCAAATCACTAAGATCAAAATCGAGGACACAGAACTCGAGAAAGTAGACCACTACATCTACATAGGACAATGAATCTCCATGAGACCCTCAAAAGAAGAAGAAATCAAGCTAAGAATCACACGAGGCTGCCAAGCCTTTGGCAGAGCTAGCTCAACCTTCAAAAATAATAAGATCCCATTAATCCTAAAGAGAAGGGTGTATAACCAATGCATCCTCCCAATAGTCACTTATGGAGCTGGAACATGGAACTTAACCAAGAGACAAACCCGAAAATTGAGAACCATGCAACGTGCACATGAAATAATAATGCTGGGCCTCACATGGAGAGACCACAAAACAGCACAGTACATCTGAGAAAAGACAAGAGCTAGAGACATCATAGAATCCATAAAAAATCTCAAATGGCGGTGGGCTGGCCACGTTGCAAGAATGGCAGAGAATCAATGGACATCACGACTCACAACATGGATTCCCCAAGACCACATGCGCAACCGAGGCCGGCAAAATGTTAGATGGAGAGATGAGCTAGACTAGTTCAGGAAGTACTAGCTCGTGACGCCTATGATAGAGAAGTGTGGCTAATCCTGGGGAAGGTCTATGTCCAACAACGGACGCTAAGAGACTGATGATGATGATGATATGTATATATATATATATATATATATATATATATTTATTTATATACATATTCATATTTTTATATAAATATATAAATGTATACATATTTTTATATTCATTCATATACATATTTTTATATGAATATATAAATATATATATGAGTATTTATATGTTTATATTTATTCATATACATATTTTTATATAAATATATGTATGTATATTCATTCATATACATATACATATTTTTATATAAATATATAAATGTATATATGTGTATATATTTATTCATATACATATACATATTTTTATATAAATATATATATGTATGTTCATACATATACATATTTTTATATAAATATACATATATATGTATATATATATCAATATTTATTTATATACATATACATATTTTTTATATAAATACATAAATATATGTATATGTGTATTTATATTTGTTTATATACATATACATATTTTTATATAAACATATATATATGTATATATATATATTTATATTTATTCATATACATAACATATTTTCATATAAATATATATATATATGTATATATATATATATATTTATATTTATTTATATACATATACATAATTTATGTAAATATTTATATGTACATATATATACATATATATATATATATATGAATAGATACATATTTATATATAAATATGTATATTTTTATATATATGTATATATGTATATATATATATATATATAAATATATATATATATATATATATATATATATATATAAAGATATATATATATATATGAATAAGTATATATATATATAAAGATATATATATACAAACAGTCATATGTTTCTATATGTTTGTATATAGATATATATATATATATATAAGTATATTTCTATAGATATAAATCAAAAATAAAGTAGACAATTTGTCCCCATGTCTATCATCCCCAAAACTTCCCATCACCATCTTTTACCTTCAAAAATAACCAAACACATTATAAATTCAACATCAAGATTAATACTATCCACTAGAGCTACAGAAGATAACAACAGGGGCAATAAAACCCAATGCCAAGATACCTTGGTCAAGTTGGAAATTACTCCAAAATCACTACTAAGCATCCTTGCAGGAATGACCCCTATATAGAGTTCAAACACCTCCAACAAAATGAATATCCCCACACCACCCACTACCACAATAAATAGAGGCCAAAAAAAAATACAATTATTTGCCTGATGTGGCCCAAAGACAGCTAAAACATGAGCTAGTTTGTGTAGAAATCCTGCTATTTACTATTCATATTTCTATACATACATATATATATATTTAAAAAAAAATAGATATATATATCTGTATATATATATATATATATATATATATATATATATATATATATGTATATATATATATCTGTATATATATATATATATATGTATATATATATGTATATATATATATATATGTATATATATATATATATATATATGTATATATATATATATATGTATATACTTATATTTATATGTATGTATATATATATATGTATATACTTATATTTATATGTATATATATATGTATATACATATATTTATATGTATATATATATATATACATGTATTTATATATATATATATATGTATATACATATATTTATATGTATATATATATATATACATGTATTTATTTATATATATATACATGTATTTATATATATATATGTATACATATATTTATATATATATATATATACATATATATATATATATATATATATATATATGCATATACGTACCCTACATATTTATATATATACATATATTTATGATTAAATATATCATCATTTATATTCATTTATATGTATTTTGATTTCATATATATTTATATATATATATATAAATGCATATCTATTCATGTATATATATATACATATCTAGTTATATTTATATATATACATATATATATGTATATATATATATATATGTATTTATACTGTGTACTGTAAAGATTGAGACAGACTGCGGAGTAAAGTGTTTGGAGGTAAGGTTTATCAATGCTTAGATGTAAATGATCCAGACATGTTTCAGGATTTTTCCCATTTTCAGTGGTGTGTGCTGTGTGAGTATGTGTTTTTAGGGTTTAAAATTTCCATGTGGAACCAGAGTCCACTATCAGGAGGTATGCCTTGTGGGTAAAATATGTTATAAGGGCTGCTGGAGGCTTCCTGCTGAGTGAGAGAAAGTCCAGTTAGGCATCAAGTCTTTGGTTAAGCAGCAGCAGTTGGGTATGGAGTGGGCAGAGTGTGTCAGGGTAGGAGGGAAGTAATGTGGAGTTAGATTCTTTGGTATGTTAGGGATAGTAAAAATGGAGGGGTGGTGAGCTACATGGGTATCAACCTTATAAGTTATCAAAAATGTGTTGGCTATGATTTGGACAGGAGGTATAACTGGCTAAGGTGAATTTTTCCTATAGGAAAAAATTTCAGCTTAGCCAGTTATACCCCCTGTCCTAGCCAACACATCTTCAATAAGTTATAATATTGATACCTATGTAGCTCCTTGACCTCATCACCCCTCCATTTACACTACCCCTAACATACCAAAAAATCTAACTCCACATCATTCCTCCCTACCCTGACACACTCTGACCTCCCCAAGACCAACTTCTGCTGATAAACCAAAGACCTGATACCTAACTGGACATTCTCCCACTCAGCACGAGGCCTCCAGCAGCCCAACACAATCTATCCCCAATGCATAGCTCCTAATAGTGGACTCTGGTTCAACATAGGATCTTTTACCACGGACTCACCAAAACAAACACCACTGAAGATGAGAAGAATCCAAAAACATGTCGGGACAATTTACATATAGGGATTTGAAAACCTTACCTCTAAACACCTCACTCCCGAGTCTGTCGCACTATCTACAGTACACATTATCAATATACATAAATATATATATATATATATATGAATATCGATATACATACATATACATATATATATACATATACAAATATCAATATACATACATATAAATGTATAAACATATACGAACATCAAAATACATACATATATATATATGCATATATATATACACAAATATCAATATACATACATATGTTCATATATATATATATATATATATATATATATATACAAATATCAATATACATACATATGTTCATATATATATACACAAATATCATTATACATACATATGATCATATATATAACAAATATCATTGTAAATACATGCATATATATACATATATATATATATATATATATATATATATATATATATATATATATATATACAAATATCAATATACATACACGTGTTCATATTTATTTACAAATATCATTATACATATATATATACAAATATCAATATACATACATGTATACATATATATGTATATATATATACAAATGTCAATATACATACGTAAGTACATATATGTATACAAATATCAGAATACATACGTATATACATATATATATATATATTTGAATATCGATATGCATACATATATATAGATATAAATATACATGTATATAGATATCAATATACATATATAAATACATATCAATATACATATTTGTATATACATATCGATATACATATATATATTCATATCAATATACATGTATGTATATATACATACATATCAATATACATACATATATATATATACATGTATACAAATATCAATATACATACATATGTTCGTATATATATATATACAAATATCATTATACATACATATGTTCATATATATATATACAAATATCATTATACATACATGCAAATATATATATGCAAATATCAATATACATACATATGTTCATATATTTTTACAAATATCATTATACATATATACATATATATATATACAGTTTTCAATATACGTACATATATACATATATGTATATATATATACAAATATCAATATACATACATATGTTCATATATATTTACAAATATTATTATACATATATGTACACATATATATATACATATATCAATATAAATACATACATACATATATATGTATATATATATATATATACAAATGTCAATATACATACATAAATACATATATGTATACAAATATCAAAAACCTACATATATACATATACATATATACATATTTACATATATACAAATATCAATATACATACATACACGAATATCAATATACATACATATGTTCATATATATATATATATATATACAAATATCAATATACATACATATGTTCATATATATATACATACAAATATCAATATACATATATATATTCATATATATATACATACAAATATTAATATACATATATATACATATCAATATACATATTTTTATATACATATCAATATACATATACATATTCATATTAATATACATATTTTTATATACACATATATATTCATATCAATATACATATATATATATACACATACATATCAATATACATATGTATATAAATAGATATCAATATATATACATATATAGATATCAATATACATACATATATATAAATAGATATCAATATACATATATATATATATATAGATATCAACATAAACATGTATATAAATAGATATCAATATACATACATATGAATAGACATAAATATACATACATACATATAAATAGATATCAATATACAGACATACATATAAAGAGATATCAATATACATACATACATATAAAGAGATATCAATATACATACATACATACATACCAACATACATATATATACATAAATAGGTATCAATATACATACATACATATAAAGAGATATCAATATACATACATACAGATGTAGATATCAATATACATACATATGTAGATATCAATATACATAGATACATATGTTGATATCAATATACATACATACATATATAGAGAGATATCAATATTCATACATATATAGATATCAATATATATATATATATATATATATATATATATATATATATATAGTCATTAGCAATTTTGAAGAGAAATTTCAACATACAGACACGGAGGAATATGATGAAATTCAGGATGCTATCAACATCAACACAGAAGAAAGAAAAAAACAACTTTACCTCACTAAAACCAAAAAATACAACAAAGTTAGACACAACACCACACACAGATCTGAGAATCCACAGAACATGAGATCAGTTCTGAAACAACCCAACAAAAGAGCCATCAGGCCTCTGCTACCTACTCCCAACCAACTACCTACACACCCAGCAAAAACCAATGCCTCTACCAAACACAGAGTTAACACTGAACACACAGACAGTGGTTATTCAACAAGAATCACTAATACTGACAAAAACAATATTCATACCCACACAAACACCAACTATAGAAATAAATATATGCATATGAACAAACATAACAAAAATACTTACGCAGACACCAATAATACTAACACCAACACCTGTAACAGACACATACATATGAACAAACACAACATAAATACTTACACAAATACTAAAAATACTAACACCAATAATGCTAACAGACACATGCATATGAACAAACACAACTACAAAAACTATCACACAGATAATAGGAAAAAGAACAACAGACACCACAAGGACATTACCTATTACCCCTCAAATTCCCAAAAAGGAAAGCCTTAAGAAAAGCATCCTTCCTCATCACATCATATTGACCCATCCAAAGCACCCTGAAGACTCAGCCAAACATCCTGACCAGCAGGTAACCCCAACATCATCTCAAACACACACTCTACAAAAAACAAGGAAACCCCCCTACCACTGAATATGGAAGGGGGGTCAGAAAACTTGATACCATCACTAGTTGGAATTTTAGAAAACTTATTAAAAAATTAACAAACATCATCAGAATTAAGGAAGATTCAGAAGGCAAAGTAATTAACCTGAGTAAATTTTGATTTACGAGGGTCACATTCAAACTCCTTAACAAGGGCCTTAATTTCTGTCCCCTAACCCCACACTTTAGCAATTACGCCCTTAACAAAGATCTCAATGACTTCTTCAGAAGAATTAAACTTAGAGCCCACTTTGGAAAAACGAGCCATGATAGCAACATCCTAGATAGACTTAAAGACCCCAACAAATCCTTCATCCCAAAAAACATAGACACTACCATTCAAACTTTTGAACTACCAGTTAGAGAAGACATAAAAGCCTACATGAACAATAACAATCAACAATCTCTACCACATAATAACTTTACTACTAAAGAGCGAAAGGCCCTTAATAAACTTAAAAACAATACCAACTTGATAATCACAAGAGCAGATAAGGGTGGAGCCATAGTCATCTGGGATTTAGATGAATACCTCTCAGAAGCAAACTCACAATTAAGCAACACTGAATTTTACAAAGTACTCCCTAAAGACCCCTTCAACAAATACACAAACACAATAACCCAATCCCTAACAGAATTACACAATAGCAACATGATAGATAAAAGGACACAAAATATACTGAAACCCACTTCCACAAAACCCACAAGGTTCTACCTACTCCCCAAAATCCACAAACCAAATAACCCAGGTAGACCAGTCATCTCCTTCACGAACTGCTACACTACCAAACTATACAAATTTGTAAACTACTACATCCAACCTTTAGCAACGCAAATTAAATCCTACATATGTGACACCACAGACCTCCTAAACTAAATCAAACACATTACAGCAATCCCAAACAAAGCACTTCTAGTCAGTATGGTCTACAAATTTGTATAGTTTGGTAGTGTGGCAGTTAGTGGAGGAGATGACTTGTCTACCTGGGTTATTTGGTTTGTGGATTTTGGGGAGTATATTGATATATATATATATATATATATATATATATATATATATGTACACATACGCATGTATGTATATTGATATATATATATATATATATATATATATATATATGTACACATACACATGTATGCATATCTATGCAGGTATATTCACTTACTTATTTATGTATATATGTGTATGTATGCATGTATATATATATATGTGTATATAATTATATTTATATTTGTATAATTACATAATACATATGGGACTGATCAGGTTAGCTGCATAACATGATATATTGATATATTAATAATATAAAGCAACTTCTGATAAGTGATGGATTTATTTCATAGATTGCTTGATATAATCAAGTTTATTCTATGGAAGTTAAGTAGTGCTGGAAACAAATAGTAGAATGTGTAATTGCTACACAAACTAGCTCATGTTTCTGCCCTCTCCGTGCCTCATCAGGTGAATGATTATTTAAGTTCCTGGATTTTAGTTTTGGGGAATTTGGTGAGAATCTTGTGAGTGTTGTCGTGAGCAGTAGGGGTTATTCATTTTGTCAAGGGGTTTTAACTGGATCTTGTGGTCATCTCTGCAGGCATGCTTAGTAATTTTCTGGGTATTGTTCTTATCTTGAACTTGGTATTTTGGCATTGGGTTTTATTGCTCCTGTTGATATCCTATGTGGTTATAGTGGATAGTATTATTCTCAATTTTTAATTTATAATTTGTTAGGGCATGTTTGGAGGTATAAAATGGTGATAGGAAGTTTTATGATGATGGACGTGGGAGCAAATTGTCTACTGTACATTTTTGATTCATTAGTATGTGTGTTGCGGTTATTTTACATTCATTGATAGGAATTTAGAACAATGCTAGCATTTCAGTATTGCTCTATTTTTTCTATTAAGTAAATGTTCCTTTGGTTTTTTTGTAATTTTAATAAAGTTTGAAATCTCAAATTTCTTGTTTAGGCATAGATAGCAAGAATTTTCTAAATTTTGGCATGTATTAGATTGTCTAAGAATTTTTTATTCAACAGTTGGATTATAGTTCATTCGATGTAATCTCCAGTGATGAGCTGATAGGGATGTGCTATTTTTGTATCTTTCATTTGTGAATGATGATATATGATTGGCTAATCTAAATTGAAATGGTGTGTCGGATATACCAATATAGTATGTTATTTTAAAGGGTTTTTCCAGAGTTGATGTCTTCTCCTGGTATACTTTATTGGATCTAAGGCATTTGTTTTGCAGGGTGTAGTTATTCTTATTTGGGCAATTGCAGTCTGATTTTTATGTGCTAGTATTCTCTTTCCTTCTTTTACTTATAATAATTTTATTGTTGTGTTTTGTAATAAACTTATTGAAATTTCCTGTACAAGTAAAACTGATTTTCAATGTATTTCTATTAAATATTTTGTTTAGTGGGTGATTTGTGAGGAAGTTTTTTTCAATTAGTCGAACAAAAATTTTTCTTCAGTTAGTTCTTATTGTTAGTTAATCGGTGGTGTATACCAGATGATTTTTTTCTAGTCCTGTTTTTTTTTAATTTTCTCTTTTTATTATTGGATTTAACCTTTTTTTTATCGTATTTGAGTTTTTTTTCTGTGAAACCATTATCATTTAAGACTTATTATTTCATTATTTCTATAAATATTGTTTCATCGGAAGAATTATAAGATGATTTAGTTTCTATTGGTTTAGAGATCATTTTTATTATTATATTTGGATGGTTGGAGCTGGTACTGATGTACTTAATAATAGAATTTTTTTTTCTATATAGTTCAAAGGTGATGTTGGTTATATTGCATGTGATGTCTAAGAAATTTACAATTTTTAAGTTAGCGTTGATTTCAACTTTGGAATTCATTTTTTCATTTCTTTAATAATGTATTTTTTAATGTTTTCACATTTTTGCATGTTACAGTTTTCTATGATCAGTACTCCATCATCCCAGCACAATCCCATATTTTTTGTGTGCAATTTGTGGGTAAAATTATGCAGAATGTGCAAACCTATGAGGCCCAACGAATCGATGGTGCCCATGGAGACATTGACTCCACAAACATTGGTTATTTTCGTCCATTGTCCTTGATTGTGGAACAGTAACGTATGTCTGCACTATGTGATAATTTCAATGTCACGCAAAACATCAAAAGATTAATGAAATTAGTTTCTGTAAACATTGATTCCTGATTCTAAGTTGCTGAAGTTAAGATCATATTTATCTATACAAATAAATTTTTATATATATTTATATATATATGTATTTATAATCGTTATTATATTTATATATATATGTATGGATATATTGTATTTATATATGTACATAAATATTGATGTATATACTTATGAATATGTATGTATGTAAATATATATATATGTATATAAATGTGAATATATATATATATATGTATGTAGATGTAAATACATATATATACGTATATAAATGTGAATATATATATATATATATATGTATGTAGATGTAAATACATATATATACGTATATAAATGTGAATATATATATATATATATATGTATGTAGATGTAAATACATATATATACGTATATAAATGTAAATATATATATATATGTATGTGAATGTAATTATATATATATATGTATGTAAATGTAAGAATATAAATGTATGTACATGAATGTAAATATATATATACATATGTATATAAATGTTAATATATATATATAAATGTGTATATGAATGTATACATGTATATGTATATAAATGTATACATATATATGCATATTTGTATATATATATATATATATTTGTATATAGATGTGTACATATATATTTATAAAAATGTATATATATATGTGAATGTATATATTTATATATATATGTATATATTTGTTTATGTATAAATATATATTTGTATATATATATATATGTACAAAAATGTATATATATATGTATATGAATGTATACTTATATATATGTATATATATATGTATATGGATGTATATGTATATGCATATATGTGTATAAAAATGTATATATATATGTGAATGTATATATATATATATATTTATTTATTTATATATACATATATATATGTATAAAAATGTATATATATATATATATATATGAATGTATGTATATATATATTTATATATATGTATATATTCTTATATGAATGTATACATATATATTTGTATATATACATATATATGTGCATAAATGTATATATATATATATGTATATGAATGTATAGGTATACGTATGTATATGTATGAAAATGTATATATATGTATATGAATGTATACATACATGTATATTTATATATGTATAAAAATGTATATATAGATATATATATAAATTTATATATATATATGTATATGGATGTATATATGTATATAAATTTATATATATATATACATATGTGTATAAATGTGTATATATGTGATAAATATGTGTATGTATTTATGTATATAAATGTATATATATATAATATATATATATGTGTGTATGTATTCATGTATATATATATATGTGTCTGTATATTGATGTATATAACTGTATATGTATATAAATGTATATATATATATGTATATAAATATAAGTATATATATTTATATGAATGTATAAATGTATATATATATATGTATATAAATGTATATATATATATGTATATGAATATAAGTATATATATTTATATGAATGTATAAATGTATATATATATATGTATATAAATGTATGATATGCATAGAAATACATATATATATATGAATGTATGTATATATGGGTTTTTGAATTTATATATACATACATGTATATGAATGTATATATGTATATAAATATATCTATATAAATGTATAAATATATTTATACGTATATAATTATATGAATATACATAAGTACATAAAAATATGTATATAAATGTGTATATATATTTATATGTATGAAAATATATGTATATAAATGTATATATATATATATGTATATATATATATATATATATATATATATATATATATATATACACATATGTAATATAAGTAAATATATGTATATATATGTATAAAGTATTGTATATCTATATGTATGTACATATTCACATTTATCATGTAGTGATATATATGTATACATATGTATGTATATGTAAGTACATTTGTGAATATACTTAAATGTATATATATTTGTTTAAACATTAATATACTTCTATGTATACATATATGTAAGTAGATCTATATACATGTTGTTACATACTCATGTATGTATATTTGTATGATATGAACTGTAAATGGTGAGATAGACGTGGGAGTAAAGTTTCCAGAGTCAAGGTTTATTAATCCTATGATGTTGATGGTCCAGACTTCTTTCGGGATTTATTCCCATCTTCAGTGGTATGTGCTGTGTGAGTATGTGTTTTGGGGTTTAAAGTTCTTATGTGGAACCAGAATCCACTTTGCCTTGTGGGTAAATGATATAATAAAGTCTGCTGGAGGCTTCCTGCTGTGTGAGAGAAAGTCCAGCTAGTGATGAAGTTTTCAGTTAAGCACCAGTTGTTCTTGGAGAGGGCAAAATGTGTCAGGGTCGAAGGGAAGTGATATAAAGTTATGTTTAGGATAGTTGAAATGGCGGGCTGATGAGGTTAAGGAGCTACGTAGGTATCCATGTTACAAGTTATCAAAAATGTGTTGGCTATGATCTGGACATGTGGTATTCCTTGCTAAGGTGGATTTTTCCAATGGGTTTGAGTGACTTTGAAGCTCCTAGTATTGAAACTTTCTGGGTAGGGGGTTCTTACATGTTGGTGTGAGGATATTGGTATTATGAGTTTGGTGAATTACAGATCTGTGTGCTGAGTGAGGGGAATTAAGTTTGGTGTTTAATTCATTAGGATACAGAATTTTGATTTTTTGATCCACCTATCCTCATGTTTATCTAGAACTTAAGTGATGTCAATTGGAGTATTTTTTTACAATTTTTTCTATAATGGTGAAACTAGCATCCGAGTCAAAATTGTGGCCAGGTGTGCGAAAGTGTAGTTTTACGGGAAGTGGGTTGCAATTGTTCTGTCACTTTATCCTGTGACTGTAATTGTTGGGTCTAATATTAAATAGTCAGTCAGGCTTGCTTCTGTTTTGAAACTCACATCTATTGCACTCTAAAAGGTATATAATGCTCTTACTATGGCAGTTGGTGCTGTGATATATGTGGTAACTCTCTTTTGTGGTATTGCTTGTGAATGTTTTGGTGTACTTGAGGTGATTGCAACATATATTATTTCTTATGCCTCTAGGTTTGCAGAATTTTAGTGGTTCTAAGGACATTTTTGTTTCTGACATTATTAACGATATTGTTACTGCTAATCTTGTCTCTGATATTTTGGGGCCTATGGTAAACAATGACCCATGGGTCTGTGAATGATTCTCTTCGATCAGTTTTAATGGTGAGGATGTTCCATAGCTCTGTATCTCTCTCTCTCTCTCTCTCTCAAATATATATATATATATATATATATATATATATATATATATATATATATATGTGTGTGTGTGTGCATATATATATATATATATATATATATATATATATATGTGTGTGTATATATATATTTGTGTGTGTGTGTATATTTCTATATATGTGTGTGTATATATATTTGTGTGTATATATCTATATAAATGTGAGTATATATCTATATAAATGTGTGTATATATATGTATATATGTGTGTTTGTATATATCTATCTAAATATATGTGTATATATTAAAATGTATATA
>OY735201.1:20488011-20490511 GCA_963457665.1 Thysanoteuthis rhombus
ATTTGTATTGGATATATGTATATATATATGTATATATATGTATGTGTCTATATGTATGTGTATATATATATATATATGTATATATTTTCATATGTATTTATATATATGTATAAATATAGATATATATATATATATATACATATGTATATATTTTCATATATATATATAAACGTATATATATATATATATATATATATATATATATATGCATTCATATATATATGCGTGTATATATATATATGTATATATAAATATATGTATAAGTATATATACATATGTACGTCAGTATAAATACATATACATATATATTTATATATATGCATAGATATAGCTGTGTGTATATATATACATATATGTATGCTTATATATATATATAAATATTTATGTATATATATATGTATATATATGTATGTATATTTATATGTTTATTTATATATATATATATATATATGTGTATGTATATATATATATCCATTTGTATATATATATGTATATATATATGTTTATATATATGTATATGTATATATATATATACACATATATATATGTATATGTGTATATATATATTTATATACATATATATATATATATTTATGCATATATATATGTATATGTATATATATATATATATATGTATATATATATATATCTATATATATATGTATATGTGTATATATATATGTATATAAATATATATATGTATATGTTCATGCATATATATATGTATATTTATATATATATACGTATATCTATATATATATATATATATGTTCATGCATATATATATGTATATTTATATATATATACGTATATCTATATATATATATATATATATATATATATGCATTTTTATATGTATATGTATATATATATATGTATATATATATATATATTTCTTATTTTTATATGTTTATGTATGCATATGTATATGTATATATACATGTATATATATATATACATATAAATATATATTCATATATTCATGTATGTATATATATATTTTGTCTCCGTCTGTCTCTCTATATATATATGTTTACTTATGGATATGTATAGATATATACGTAGGTATGTATATATGTATAAACATATATGTACATATGTATATCTATATCTATAAATATATATGTATATATGTATATATATACGTACGTATGCATATATATATAGATATATACAAGTATGCATATGTATGTATGTATATATATTTCTAATTATATATATAGAGATATATGTATGTATTCATACATATGTACAGATATATATGTATGCATATATATCTATACATATATCAATGTGTATATATATATCTATATATATATTTATGTAAGTATGTATGTATATATAGATACATATGTATTTATATATATATATTTGTATATATGTATTTGTATATACATATATATTTATATATATATATATGTATGTAGTTATATATGATATATACATATATAAATGCATATATATATGACCATATATATATATATGTATGTATACATATATGTATGTATATATATAAATGGATATATATATGTCCATATATATACATATGTGTATGTATATATATAAATGTATATATATATATGTCCACATATATAGTATGTATATATACATATGTATATATATATATATATATATGTATATGTATGTTTATATATATATATGTATATAAATATATATATGTATGTCTATATATATGTGTGTATGTATATATATATATATATATATGTATGTATATGATTTGGACAATGGTTATAACAGGCTAATGTGAAATTTTTCCTATGGGGTAGGTCACTTTGAAGCTTCTATTTTTGAATGTGTCTAAGATGTGGGTGTGAGGATATTAATGGTAGGAGTTGTGTGTCTTAGTGTTCCATGTGGTGAGGGTTGTTCAGTTTAGTATTTAATTCATTAGGATATAGGGTTTTAAGTTTGTTGATCCACATGTCTTTGTCTTTTTCTAGAACTTTAGTTATGTCAATTGGTGTAGTTTTTTCAATTTTTTCTATGATGGTGAAGCTAGCGTCAGTGGCAAAATTGTGGTCAGGTGTGCTAAAGTGTAGTTGTACAGGGAGTGGGCTACGATTATTTTTTGACTTAATCCTATGTCTATAATTGTTGAGTCTAATATTAAATTGCCACTCGGACTTGCCTATGTACTGTAACTTACATCTATTGCACTCTAGAAGGTATATAATGTTTTTACTGCAGCAATTGCTATTGTGATATATGTGGTAACTCTCTTTTTTGGTGGTGCTTGTGAATGTGTTGGTGCACTTGAGGTGGTTGCAACATAGACCGTTTCTTATGTTGCAAGGTGTGCAGAATTTAATTGTTCTAGGTGTATTTTGTGTACGACTTTATTGTTAACGATATTATTGCTACTAATCATGTCTCTGATGTTTTTGGGTCTGCGTAGGAGATGATGCATGGGTCTGTGAATGTTTCTTTTAGATCTGTTTTGATCGTGAGAATGTTCCATCTATTATTGATGATGTATGCT
>OY735201.1:20498011-20513011 GCA_963457665.1 Thysanoteuthis rhombus
ATCCTATAAAAAGCTGCTAACTAAAGATGATTGGCCTACAAGCTGAAGGACAGATTGAATCCTTGATGTCTGATGATGTTTCACTGTAAACTCTTTGATTCATAGATCACTTGTAACTGCTGTAGAACCCTTAGAATAGTAAGACAAAAGAAATGGATTTCTTTTGTGAATGAAACTAAAGAAAAATATAATAGAAACTTTCACATGACTGACATCTTTTGGCAGCATGCTCTGTTTAGGGTAATCAATGGATAAGTTACTCTTTTGCTTTTTGTTGACGGGTGATTACTAAAAAGTCTGAAATCTCAAAAAAAGACCGAGTGTGAATGGCACGAATTAGAGACCAATTTAGCTTACATTGCTAATGACCCCTCTCCCTATGTAGGGGGCTATTTTGAAGAGTTTCTTCTAGACATAATAATGAGCGAACTGGCCCAGGGTGGAGAAGACCCAAAAAGGGCATCTTTCTTTATTTGAACATCAACAGTACAAGCTTTGTACAAAATGAGGCCATAGCATGACAGGATGAGAGCCTGTCATTGGTAGATTTTAAATCAGTATAGCTCTGATTTTAAATAAGCTTTTCTGTAATACCAAGAAAAAATGGTGAATGTCCAACAGTAGATTTGGAATCAGCACCCTTGAACTATCATATTCAGCTGTAGGATTCTATTATGAATTTTCTTGACCTGCATATTTTATCCTAAATCAAAACTGGACAATGAACAACTTTTCATTGAGATTGTGCTTTGTAAAAAATCACACATTAGACTTTTTCCTCTGCCAATTAATTGCAACTTGCCCAATTAACTTGGAACTTTACACTGCCTTGGGTCCTGGGCAGTACATCTACCAAATTCAAACTCGATACAGTGCCTGGTTCTTGAGATATACTATTGTCACTTGTTCCCTTCACACAATATCTATAGAATTTTTTTTCTTTCATTCCAACCATATTTTTATTTTTGTTACAATCTGTGGAAGGTCAAATTACATTTTCGCTGAACTAATAGTGGATTTCCTGTGATTGAGTTAGGACTAGCTCCCTTTAGTTGGATTGTAAGGGTACGCTGAAAAAAAGTGGGTTCCTGCATCACAAGCTCAATTCTTGGTTGCTTTTTCTTTGGTGCAACAGCCCTTGAAGAACCAAATGTGAAAAGAACTTACTACTGAGAGTGCACTTCAAGCAAAAATTTGGCAATGTATGCTCTTCTCTCTGGGTTCCGTTGCCTTATCCTCAAAACTTTCCCTCTTGCCCAAATATGCCCCTTACATTTATCCTTAGAATTTTGAATAGTCCTTCATGGGCTGGAAAGTCCCAGTTTTGAAAGAAAGCTTTTTTTGAGAGGCCTCTCGAGTTGAAAATTTGGGCTGTCTGTGCCTCCCCCATGGTTCAGCCACCTATGGGGCCGTTTGTAAGTGGGATAGTGACCTTATCCGTTTTTATTTATCCCCTGAATTCGAAATTGTCCTTAAATAGTACCAGTTTTGAAGGGCACTTGAGTTAAAAATTGAAAAGTCCCCCCCACCCCCGTAGCTCTACCGCCTATGGTAAATTTTTCAACTTTCAATCCTCTAGCTCCATTGATATGCCTTGCATGCATGATATATATTAGCCTGCGAGCCAGACCAACTTAGGAACTGAAGAAACATTTGCTGACAGTTTTGGTTGACAGTTTCAAAAAATTACTACTAAGTGCAAGGGAAGTAACTTGAATCAGACGTTACTCCGTTTATATTAATTTTGAATTCCTTCAAATGAATTTAAAAATCAAAGACTTGGTGTCCAGTGTTGTAATCCTTTTTTATATCAGATGTTCAACTTTATCACCTCAGGATTCCTGTAAGTAACTTTAGCAATGATCAGTTTTCCTCTCTTCATATTCAGCTATTCTATCATTACCTCATTACCTATGTCACATTATCTAATTTCTTGTTGAGGAAAAATCAGCTTTTAATGTTTTGCTGTAATATTTTGGGGGACAAAGACAAGCACATTTTAATTTCTTGAAATTTATCAAATGAGGTAAAAATTAATTTTTGGGGAAAAAAAATATATCTTTCTTGTTTTGTAAAAAGATTATTTCACTGGGTTATTTTGCCTTAATAATGAAATAAATTTTTGCCTTAATAATGAAAAAAATATTACACAAATTAAAAATATTTCTTATTCTTAATTCGTGTAATGATTTTTTTTTTTGTTTTCTTCCTTAAAAATAAAAATAGAGAACTACATTATATCTTATTTTAAAGAAAATGAATGAGTTAAAACTTGTTTGGAATTTTAAATCTGTCGATGGGACTTGATTTTTAAATCAATACACAAAAATCAACAAATCATTGAAATGAGAAAATGTAATCTACGAACGAGTACAAAGATGACTTTTTTTTATAAAATCTTTTTGATTAACTGTATCGTAGAAAAATCCCACTCAAGAAAAAGCAAACTAATGATATTTGTTGTGGAATCTGTTACTTGGAAAATGTAATGAGTTAAGTTTTCAAAGTGGATATCTTAGGTTCATCATATCTATTTATTCTGAAAAATCTGTTGGGGAAAAATGCATAAATACTTGTCTATTTTTCTTTGGGATTATTTAATAAGCACTAATTCACCTTTGCAAAATTAGCACTTGTATTTGATGATTTGAAAAAAAAAAAATTTTTTTTCATGCAAAACTTTGTTAGGTAAAAAAATCCTGTTCACTTTAAAGAAGCAACTTTCTGAATCTGCATCTAATTTGCCTCTATCTAATAACTTTGAAGTTTTATTAGTTTCACAATTTATGTGCTCAATCCAATTTAATCATCATGGGAATCAATATCCTCAACATCAGGGATTCAGTGACTGATTCAGATGCTTCATTTAGGTATCTTCCTGGGTTTTTTGTGGTTGTCATTTTTAGCAGTTATGGTTTTTGTTCAGAGAAAAGGAACCTAAAAAATATCCATTGATTCACAAAATAAAAACATATGATAATTTTCATCTATTTTTATTAAATCAATTATTATAAATTATTACTTTTAATTTCATGACTTCTTTTTACCATCACCTTATTTCATTAGTGTACAGTTATCCCTTGCTATTCACGTGGGTAGATGTACCAAGGGGCTATGAATATAAAAACTGCACTCAAGTTTACTTTCCTCCGCTCCTGAACCCTTTCAGACCTCAAACCCATAAACTTAGAACCATAAACAATAAAGGAAGATTTATCATTTTCAAATAGTAAATTTTCAAATGAATAAATAAATAAGTAAAGCTTACAGTAAAATTTTTTTTTTTCTGGTGACAGATCTGTTTTCATGGCAGAATCAATAGTGAAAAACGTAAAAATAGTTTTAATCTGCACAGAAATTCTCTGTGAATACACTAAAGTATTTCTTTTTCTCACGATTAACTTTGTGCTATTTTTGCAGTTATAACCAAAAACTCAACTTACAAGGAAAATATTTTATTTTTGCAAAATGTTTCATAAGATCTTCAAAAAAGTGCACAGTTAAAAAAAAAATGCTAGTAAAAAAAATATGCATTTAATTCACGAAAATCATAAATTTCTTAAAGATGCAGTGCAGTGATTATTGACAATACTTTCCTCCCTTTGATTCTACTATTTATATTCATCTCAATATTTTTGTTGCTTTTCAAGAAATTTTATCCATTTTGAGATATGTTGAAATAAAAAGCAACAAAATATTAGAATGAAGGTAAATAATAGCATAAAAAAGGAATAAGAAATGTTATTAATGATTTATGATATATCATCTACTAAAAATAAATAAATTTGTTTACAGCACCGTGAAGTGAAGAAAAAATGTCTAAAGTACTGTATACTAGTGTAAACATCAAATTATTTTTAGTTTTTAACCAGTATTTATTTTGTCTACATAAATAAATTGATAACACAAATATCATTAAGATGCATTTATGATATTGCAAACGTCTTACGTTTGGTTTTCACTACAATGCGTATTTTCTATGATGCATTTTTAGGTATGGTGCAAAATTCCCATAGCCCTAACATGTATTATAATGTTATGGTATTAAAAAAAGAAGACTTGCATATTCTAAGCAGAATTTAAACTGTTTTAGAAATCTCTGTTCAGGAAGCGGTGGATCATTAAAACAGGCGTTGGTTTTCTATTGTTATGACAAAATAAACTGATACCTCATGATTAATACATATTACTGTAAGATGTCCCTGAACATGAAGAAGTTGTATACTTTTACTTAGGATTTAAATACAAAACCCTTTTTTTAGTTACATATCGATAACATCAATTCCTATGACAACCCCTATAAAAGCCCTGGACGCTCATGGTCAAATGCTCAGTGGCGCCAGCACTCCTAGCTAGTTACTCCCCTGGCACCAGTATTTCTCTTCCTCTATTTTCCTTCTCCCTAAAATCATTATCATTTCGCTGACCACCCGGCTGATCTGATCTTGACCATTTTTTTCCACCATGACCCATCTCTGAACTAACTTTGCTGATTTCACTTGACCGATGTGATGTTGAGGACCCAAAAGAACTTCACTTATTTCAACACAAGATTTCAGGAAATCATCACATGTTTCAACACGACAATAGATACTTCATCAAAAATATGCAATCATTCCACAACAAACACATTTCTTTGAATTCAGCTCTGATGATCTGACCAACAACATGATTCTTGTGGACACCGACTACTACTACTAGTATAATATCGTAGACGTCTTCTACACGCACATTCGCGCACACACGCTTGTGTGAACACTACTACCAATTAGCATACCTTATTCCAAACACCAATTCACATTTGCTTGATCAAACTTTTCATACTTACATACAATACTACTTCATTTGCTGTGTACATCCACACAGTAATATTTACTCAATTATCATTTTTTGTTATAACTTTCTGCAGTACATGCAATTTTGCAAACGCACACGATTTCCTACTCAGCATTCGCCTGAAAAATAGAGATATTTTGTTAAATTTCAAAGATTGAATGAACATTTTGTTCTATTTGGCCTAACAGCCAAACCTTCACTGATACATTGTAACTCTTTGTAATTGATTTTTTGCGAAATTTTTGTCCATGAGTTTTTTTCCATCATGTTGTTGAAACCTTCTTTGATTTCTATCTACTTTCTTTTGCCAGTCTATTTCTCACTTATTCTGATTTTAACTCCTATTCGCAGCCCTCCAGACTGCCAGGGAGGGTGTACTCTAGCGCCCCTTATACTTTTACTTTGCAATTAAATACAGAACCCTTCTTTTAGCTACATATCGATAACATCACTTCCTACAACGACCCCTATAAAAGCCTTGAATACACATGATGG
Organism: Thysanoteuthis rhombus; assembly: GCA_963457665.1. Classification (NCBI taxonomy): domain Eukaryota; kingdom Metazoa; phylum Mollusca; class Cephalopoda; order Oegopsida; family Thysanoteuthidae; genus Thysanoteuthis; species Thysanoteuthis major. Next base: position 20,503,343 of record OY735201.1, read on the forward strand.
CACCGGCACTTGTTGCTGGCTACTTTTTCTCTCTCTGTTGTGATGGCCTCGAGGTAAGCTTGTTTTTTCACTCTCTCTTTAGTTAGGATAGTTTGTATAGTTTTTGCACACACTTATCACTTGAGTTATCTTGCATGTAATAAGTAACGTTAACAAAAGTGTAAAAAAAGGACAAACGAATAGGTTAACAATAATAATGATAAGTTTCAATTCTTAAATGAATTGAAAGAAAGAAAGGCTGGAGTTTTCTGCCAACTAAAAGATGTTTGGAGAGATATGCTGCATTAAGGATCAGGAGAGAGGTCACTTATTCAATGTGAGGTAGAGTCTTGGCATATCTGTCAGTTTTGGTCATCTAAATTATAGCCACTATAATGTTATCTTTGGAAGTCTGACCTAACTACTTTGAGAGTGCCCAACTTAGTTAGGATGTGTTCTTTGAGATGAAGGAAGAATAGTTTACTTTTTATATGTGAGGGTGGGTGTATGTAAAAAGTCTACAAACAATCCTAACTAAAGAGAGAGCGAAAAAATGAGATTACCTCAAGGTTGTCAGAACAGAGAGAGACAGAGTAGCTGGCAACAAGTCCCGGGGCCAAAAGCATAACCAGCTAGGAGTGCCAGGCCAATAAGCATTCGACCATGCGCGTCCAGGGCTTTTATAGGGTTTTCGTAGGAAGTGACATTTTTAATGTTCAGATCCCCCCACGGTTAATGCATCCATATATGTGTTCATTGTGGGCAATCATGTGAAAACTCTGTTAAGTGAAAATAGCTGTAAGTCCATGAGAGGGGAAAAAAAAAATTTAGTCACTGAGCTTGACTGACTCTTTCCCAGTTACGACTCTATTCTTAGTGGTAAGGGCAGGGCTGCCAAATCAGACATTTTTCAGTTAGATCTAGTTAATTTTCTCTCTATTTAGCCGATAAAAATCTGAAATAGCTGATAACTAAAAATCTGGCCAATACAAAAAATAATTAGCCAATCTAATTTCATTCAGTAGCTAATTCATTACATATATTCAATATTTTTAGCCATAAAGTTAGCTGAAAATAGGAAAAAATCAGCTGATTTTAGCCATTCCTGAAGTTCAGTTGAAGATAATCAAATTACAGGAAACCTATTTTTTCATAATTTTCATTTTTTTCCTTGATAACTGAATTTCAACTAAAACTTTTGCTTTGTGAATATTTTGGAGTCAGATATTAAAATTTCATCAGCTTATCCAAGTCTTATTAAAAGGAAATGTACAATTTTTATTAATTATTTGTTCTGGAGTTCTGATATATAGTTATTTTATTCGATAATTGGGCTTTAAATGAATACAAAACATACTCAGTCATAGAGTTAGCCAATTTTAGATGGAAGATCTATTATCTGTATTTGTTAAAATCAGATTTTTTGGAAACTGCTGATTCAAATAACTTGAAACTTAATACTGCAATACGTGGTGTGCTGACCAATATACATGGCCTTTATCATAATAAAATATATGAGCTGTGTCTGTTGCACTTGAGCTGAATTAAGAGACCTTCATTCTAATTTTGAAATCTACAATAAGAGCTGTGTCTGTCAGACATATGTTGACTCCACAGGCTTTTATTTTAGAATATATGATAAAAGCCATGTTGACATCATAATGGAGAAGAGGGATGGATTAAACTAATTATAAATGTCATCTACAAAGAATTAATTGGTTAATATTCTTGTAAATAGTATAATGCATATTTATTGATTACAGATAATGATCATTTGAACTGATATGGTGTCATTTAAGAGTTGTTGATTAAGGTTTGAACTCTTCTTTAATTACGCTTTAAAATACATCAGTTTTAATCAATGATAACCATAGGTGAGGCAACATATGAACTAGTTCTAAGTAGTCTAGTATTTTACCTTTTATCGTAGCTTATAAGTTTCAAAGTGTACAGTTTGATTTTAAAGATTTTATTGGCAAATTTTCTTTATATGAATTTCTTAATGATCATCTTTATCATAATAAAAAAGATTTTTTTGTCTATTCAAATGAGTGTCTCATTTTGCAGAATAAGGGTTCCTACCAGCAGCGCATAAAACAAATTTTCGATCAACTGGAGGAATTTGTGGATCCATTTGACTTGGATGTATTCACACCATACATGCAATCGCACCTGGTGAAGTGCAGTCAGAGATGCAATGTAAGTTTAAACTATTCTGTGTTGGGAGACTTTAGAATGAATTGAATCTCACTAAACCAAGCTTGAGACCAGACAGGTTCTACCATAGTAGATCTTCTGAAACAGTGAAGTTTGGTGTAAAAAATGGTAAAATAATGCATATACTGTGCTGTATTACTGACACTGAACTTACATTGGCATAAACCCGGCTCTGGTTAACAGGATTTCCTTTTTCTCCAAACTTAGGAATGGAACCTTCTTGGAAATAATTTCCATCCTTCATTAAATGAATACTGAAAGTTTCTTTAATGATTAGTTGATGTTTGATAGACTTTTGAGATCAATGTATTTTTCACACCAACATTTTCTAATGGTAATTATTACAATTGTTTTCATATTATCGCTATTCAAAATTATCTCACAGTCCCAAACCCTTGCACAAGTAAATCCTGGATTAGTGAGGTTCAACCTGTATTACTTTGGATGAGTGCACAGTATTAGGAATAGTTGTTCAAAATCGATTGTCTTACCAAAAAAAGGAGTAAAGTGTAGCATCTGTCTCTCAATAGACTATTCCAATTGAAGTATATATGACTAGTGACAAAATCTTGGTTTCTTTCTTATACATCGGCCTTGTGATTTTTGCAAGTTTCCAATTGGGTCGAGACTCTGACTTTATTCCTGCAAGTTTTTAAGAACAATCTCTCTGCAAGATGTGAGTCCACCTAATCACACAGTTTAGGGTGTACTTAGTTAGCTACTGAGTGCATCCAAATTTCCTTAATGATGAATTTCCTACACTCTTTGTTCATAACAGAAATTGAGCTTGGGACATTCTGTGTGTGAGACAGACATGCTAACCATCACACTATCTGAGTGCACTTTTCTTAGCTGTGATTATGAGAAAAAAACTTGAAATAAATGGCTTGATTTGTTGGGAAATAATTTTCATTTGGTGTAAATCTGTATTGTCTTTCTCTTTTCTTTCAGATTCTTTTTGGTAACCTGACGTCAGCTTCTAAACAGAATATAATCTTTGGTAACCGGCATTACACATTGGGAAGTCACCATCAAGAACAGCACAATATTCTGCCATTAAGCAGCTGCACCAACCGCTTTCCATTGCTACCACTGAGCACCAGTTATCCAAACAGGGCAGTGGAACCCCAACCAGTCTTACAAGCATTACCTAGGGTAAATAAAAATTGTGATACTCTCATAAAATGTAAAGAATTACAGGAGAAGCTGCTTATTGTTATCACTTATTACATTAAACAAAGGATGGAAAAAATTGAACAATCTACAATTTTTGTTATGAATTTACATTCTTTGTTAATGATTAATTTTAAAGTTATAAAATTATCAAGTTGTTATTAAATTTATTTTTTTAATTTTTAAAAATTTTCAATTCACTTTGAAGAAAGGGTTTGGGGCAAACTAATTTTAATAATATTATTCATAATTATTATGAACAGTCTCCTCTTTATTTGTAACTCAGGTTGCAAAGATCAGGTAATATCTTTATTTGGCGCTTATACAATTTATTTTAGATCCCACCTGATGTCCAGGATGGATGCTCCTGATGGGAGATCTCAATCCCCCTGAACAAGTTAACCTTCATACCTGACTGAATCATGCAATAGTTCTTTTAAAAACATGTAGAAAACTAGAAACACATGAAAATCACTGCTTTCAATTATGGTATTCACAATAAGTCAATAAGATTAAGAAGCAGTTTGGGAAAAGAGAAAGAATGCTCTCAATTTACACTCACCTATTTTGTCCTGACTTGAAGTTTGTTGAATTTTTTTAGATTTAGGCGAAGTATCAGCATTTTTGTTGCTATTTCTTGAAGTATCCCAGGATTAGTTTCTGTTTGAGTCGTTGAAATTGCTACTCATTATGTTTTATACTCATGGTTTTAACCAGACATTGTTAGGTATTGTCAAAACTAGATTTTATCAAAATGTATGAAAGATTGAAGCTTGAAGTGGGTTATAATAAATTCCTTGACTAAAATAAAGGAGAAAAAAAATAGATGGGCAAAATAAAGCTATCACCATCTCCTCCTCCCCTACAATACCCTGAATACAAGTGTGAAATTGAAAAAAAACAATTACTTATGATTCTATCAAACATTTTTAGCAGCATAACCCAAACAGTATTTTTTGATGCTGTTCATTCAAAGCTTAACTGAAGAAACATAGACTACTAAAGCAAGTATCTTGAGGAGTGACTGAACTTTTTTCATTAGAAATATGACAAATAATTTTTTATCTGATGTTGCATGCAAGCTCACGTTTTATCATCATTACGGGTGTGCCCATTGTAATGTAAGTATTGGGGTCCAAGGAAGGTAAACGCGTTATGAGCCAAGCTCTGATAAAATTCAGCTATATTTTTTAACTAAATGTAGGTATTTTGAGGACTAGATTAATTTTTAGGGGTTCACCATCCACCTGTGTAATGTCAAAAACATGCTATAACAAGGGAGTCCAGAATTTAAATCTGAAATGAAACAAGATCTTGTTCTCATCTTTTTCAAAAACCTGTGATGTATTTTTTCTCATGATCTACACTGTAAACATCATTCTATAACATGGTTTTTTATCCAATTTTTTCACTAAAACGTCATTGCAATAGAGTATTTTGTATGAATTATCGTTTTGATATAGTCATTTCAATAAAAAGTCGATTTGATGAAATGTTGTTTTGATGAAACATCTTTGAGTAAAAATTTTTCCTCGCCATGATTTCAGTGGTGAGGAGATCTGCATAATGGATGTTTTCTAACGTGTGAGGTTTGTTGCCCTGGGACACCCCTGCTTTCACAGGCTCCAAGTTTGTTATCTGATGGTATGATGAGAATTCACTACTTGATTCCTTTTTCTCTACCAGTAACCATTAGGCCATCCTGAACCTTTTGACTTACATTGATGACATTGGCCACCCCTGTTATAATGCAGTCCATTATATCTGGGGCGTGGGCGGTGAACTTCAGAATAGTCTAGTTCCAAAATAGCTAAATTTGATTGCAGCTCAGTTGCAATGCAGTAGGCTTTCCTAAAAACTCACATTATAATGAGGGACACCTGTATTAACAGAATCAATTTAAAAAGAATCTCACTGTTTTTCTTTTCAGACTGAAATCACATCATCATCACTGGCAGAAGCAGCAGCAGCTGTGTTACCCAAGCCAACAGTGCACAATGTCTCAGGGGGTTCATTTTATGATAAACTTGGCAGTGTGGGTGCAATGTGGTTCTCAAACATTGGTGGTAGTGGGAGTAACAGCAATAAGTCCTAATCATTTCACATCTTACTTGGATTTAAAAAATTTTTTACTTTATCTGCAACAAATATCCATCAGTCTATGAATGCCAAAATCTTCTTTCTTACCAAACTGAAAAAGGTTCAAAGCATTCATTAGAAAGGATGGGAAAAGAGAGTGGGCGAAGCAAGAAAATCATTTTTTTTTATGTCATACTGCATCATATAATTCTTTTTTTTAAATTAATTTCCGAAATAAAATAAATGTAATATAAGAATGCGTTTGTTATTTTAGAAGCTAAGGCATTTTTTAACATATCTCATATTATAAGTATCTGAACAGATTTACATAATTTTTCTTTTTATTAAAATCAGAGATAGTTTTATTGCAGAAACATTCATTATCTATATGAAAGTGTCAGTTTTGAAAAAAAATGTAGGATTGAGGGCGGGTAGTTCTATAAATGATGTAACAATAAATTGGAACCATACTCTTAATTTCCATTAGTAGCATAACTGTCTGTCATACAAAAATATGACTTTGAAGTATCTTACTTACTTTTGCTGTGAAGCCTAGATATTTTTTATTGGATGTAGATGGGTTCATTTGTAATTATATTTTGATACAGTTTCATGTTAGTGAAAACTGATTTGAATCATCAGTTTAAATCATCAATAGAACCCTAACTGCATCCCAAACTTTTTTTTTCCAAAATGACACTTTTCTAAAGATCCAGGTTTGATCGAAAGGCCTTCACTGTTGAAAAAAATGTTAACAAGAAAACACAAGAATAAAATTAAGTGAAAGTAAATGGATAATAATGGTCCAGAATATTCTATCTTGATAAAATAATAGTAAAATACAATCGGCCCTGTAATTTTGTGAAAATTATATCTGTATTTGAACTTTTGTTTTCATTTCAAGCAAACTTCAACTTCTTGTTTTCAATTTTAAATGTTGTAATAGCTGTATTTTGATTGTCCACTTCATGATTTTTGATTTAATATGATTTGACAGTTTCCTTTTCATCGACAAAAAAGTCATATCATGGTTGTATTTTTATTGTTTTCTGGAATTTTATAAAATAGTAATTTACAAATGACTCATGCACAATTTCAAGTACAAAATACAGAATAAACCATTATTCATTGTTGTACAAAATTTGATGATAATCAATGAGTTTAAAATGATAAAAAGAGTTATGAAGAATTATAAGTTGAAATGATTCAGTGAAATCATAAGAAATGACTTGACTTTTTCATGATGGGGAAAAAATTGAAATTTAAAACAAGGAGCTGTCACATGGTTTTAGTGATTATAATTAATAAGATTAATAACAACTTTCATCTTTGTCAATTTAAAGCTATATATGAACTGATTTTCCCTCGGTTTTTAGTTAGTGAATAATGTTGGCAGAAGCATGCAATCCATGATTACTTTCTTGTACCTTTTGTCTCAAATTTTCTTTACAGAAATTTCTTACTGTATGAGTCAGATTTCTTGATTAATTTTTTACATTGGTAAAAATCAATTGCTGTTAAAATGCCCATTTGGAATTTATTCTGATGACTAGGTGCTTTCAAAATAATTGTATCAGGACTACTGCCCCTGGAACAATTGCCCCATTGGACTGGATAAATAAATGACTCTTGACAATTGCCCCTTGGATAATTTTCCCACGGGTGTGACCGTGTATATGGCCAATTACTTAATTTCCACAAACTTTTGGCTTTACAGTTGCTACGCTGTTGTTGGGGGACAATCATTCAGTGGCAGTTATCCTTGAACCCAAAATCATGCAATCCCATGATGTTGTATTGTGATAAAGCTGCCTTATTTCAGAGCTTTGTGGTAGCATTATTAGGATTTTCTCATATAAAAGCTGACCTTAAGTTGCCCCCTTTGTTGATAAGCTTCCCAATATATGAGGGAAGGAAGACTGGAGTGGAGCACATGTAAGGATTACTTCATTGCTACCTGTTCTTAAAGCAATCCAGATTGTAGTTACAATCTTCAGATCTCTGGGTTATGCATTGATGGTAAATAATAAAAATGAAAACACCATAATATATACAATATTAATCAACAGGATTGCTTATTTTGACCTGTCAAGAACATTCCTAATGGACAACGGAGGTGAGTTCCATAATGAATACATGAGAAATTTGGGAGACTCATTTGGTATTAGACTTCTGAACTTGGCAGCACTCATTGAATAACAACAAATTGATGCAAATTGTGAAGAACAGCTAATTGAGTGTTTTATAATGTGTGCAAGTGGTATAGAAAAACCTGGCCTGCCCTTTAGTGTCTCTGCTTCTTGCATCTTGATTCAATGAAATCGTGGCAATGGACTGCCGAAAAGTGGTTGGTTGCTTTGTAATACAAGTCCATGATTAAATCCTATGCTATCATTTGCCTTGGCTACTATTTGATAAGTTGCCATAAATTAGATTGTAGCTTTAAGCTGGATTTGATTTCACTATTTTCCTTGAACGTTGTCTTTTTGACTTTGGTTATTCAATGGTATCATCCAGTTCCTGTCTACCTTATTGCATTGCCTGATGAATGTGTTGGATTTCAGCTTTTTATCTTTTAACTTGATTCTTGCTTAAAGGTAGCCTTGATCAGCAATCAAGCTCATTGTCAAATGACTTCCTATTTATAGTATAATTTCAGTAAATAAATAAGAGGAACTACTCTACAACTAGCATTTAGTATACCTGTTACCTCCTTTAGGAAATTGGATCATTACAATATAGATTATCAGGCTGACACACTATAAATTATCAAGTTGCAAAATTGACTGGAAATTGTTTTATTCTCCAAGTTTAGGCATCTTGATGGCATAATGCCAGCCAAAATCTCTCCAAGATATGCCGTTTCTGCTATGTTATGGTACAGAAATACAAACCAACGCAAATTTCTTTACTTTGGTTTGTCTGTGAAAGAGGATGATCTATGAATCATTCTATGGAGTCTAGCTTATCTCAGCAATATATATAGTATTATTTTGCTGACTGTATTGACAAGCTGCATATAATTTCTAGGAGAGAATTTATTATTGTAAGACTGATTAAAAGGTAAACTTCGAAGTAATCCTCGTTATCAGAACAAAGGGTGATATATAGCAAGTTCCATCTAAAGGTAGCAAGTGGTAAAAAGTCCTGGAACACTTCCAAATTTTTAAGACTTGTTTTTATGTGATAGAATTAATCTGTGAAGAACATTTAGAAACATGATGCATCTATTGTTGTGAATCAAAAAATTGGTTATAATTGTTTATCAAGCTACTTTCAAATATAATGCTAGAAATGTTATGAAAATTCCAACTTGCACAGGGACTTTTTGATAACTTTATATTGTTGCCTGGTGTAAGAGGGACCATTCTTGAAAATTCGATCTAAAATAGAGGTTGATCAGTATATTGTGCCATGTAGAATTAATTAGAATATCTTATGAAACTTTCTATTACTAGTTTCCGCCACTATCTGAAAGCAGAATATCACTATGAAATGTTTAGTTTATGGAAATGGGTAAAATGAAGAAGTATTTACCATTCATTTTTTAAAAGTTCTCTGACTGAAAAATTAACCTTGAGTGATATTTTGGCAAGATTGACTGTGCTACAATGATTGCAGAGAAGTATGAACAATTTTGGAAAGGTAGGTTTGCTGGGTGTTCTGAGTGCCTACAAAGAACTATATGATAGAAAAATGCATGAGGAAGAGAAAACAGTAAATATATCAATGATGATTTTAAAGGCCAACAATGACATATGGTGATCTTGAATGACATAGATGTCAAAATCACATTTCTAAATACTTACGCCATGAAAGAATTTACTTCTTTGCCAAATTTCTCTTTCTTAGGTGCAAAAATGTAGCTAATAGTTTGGAAAATTGGCTAGAAATAACCAAGAATGCCCTCAGGTGACCTGGTATGACTTAGGAGGTCAATGTCACTTTACCTATGATCTTCACCAAGAACATAATTAATCCTATGCAAAATCGTTGGCAAAAACTTCGAAAATTGCGTAGAAATGACCCCCAATATCGATATTGCTTACCCTATTACATATGAGCTCAACTTCATTTGTCATGAAAAGATCAACCTGTAGGTAAAATTTCAGTTTTGTAGGAGCAAAATTGTGGCTAACTACTTGGAAAATTGGGAAGAAATGACCTCTGATGACATCAGATAACCTCAGAAGTCAACTTTGCATAGCATTTGACCTCCTT
>OY735201.1:20523011-20525511 GCA_963457665.1 Thysanoteuthis rhombus
AAGCACTAGCAGTGGGCCTAGGGGAGTTTTGTGGAGTTACATTTTTTGGTATGTTAGGGATAGTGTAAATGGAGGCATTGTGAGGTCAAGGAGCTACATAGGTATCAACTTTTTAACTTTTTGAAAATGTGTTGGCTATTATTTGGACAGGGGTTATAACTTGGTAAGGTGTAATTTTTCTTCTGGGTCTGGGTGACTTTGAAGCTTCCATTATTGAATGTGTCTTAGATGTGGATATGAGGATATTATTGGTCGGAGTTCTGTGTGATGAAGGTTGTTCAGTTTAGTGTTTAATCCATTTGGACATAGGGTTTCAAGTTTGTTGGTCTACATATTTTCGTGTTTCTCTAGAACTTTAGTTATGTCAATTGGAGTAGTTATTTCTATTTTTTCTATGATGGTAAAGTTAGCGTCTATAGCAAAATTGTGGTCGGGTGTGCGGAAGTGTAGTTCTATGGGAAGTGGGCTACGATTGTTTTTTGACTTAATCCTATGTCTATAATTGTTGAGTCTAATATTAAATTGCCACTCGGACTTGCCTATGTACTGTAACTTACATCTATTGCACTCTAGAAGGTATATAATGTTCTTACTGCGGCAGTTGCTATTGTGATATATGTGGTAACTCTCTTTTGTGGTAGTGCTTGTGAATGTGTTAATGTATTTGAGGTGGTTGCAACATAGACTGTTTCTTATGTTGCAAGGTATACTGAATTGAATTGTTCTCGGTGTATTTTTGTGTACGACTTTATTGTTAATGATATTATTGCTATTAATTATGTCTCTTATGTTTTGGGGTCTGTGGTAGGAGATAACACATGGGTCTGTGAATATTTCTCTTAGATCTGTTTTAATCGTGAGGATGTTCCATCTCATATTGATGATGCGTGCTAAGGGTTGGAGTGTTTTGTTGAAGCTTGTTATTAAGGGTATGCGGTTGGGTTTGTTATTGTGGGACAGTATAACGGTTTCACCTCTGGATATTCCAGTTGCTTTTTTCATTTGTTTTTTAGTGTCATCTAGCGGATAACCTCGTTGGGTGAAGTATTGTATTAGGTAATGCTTGTGTCTATTAATTTCACTAATAGTAGAGCAGATTTTTCTAATTCTAAGAGCTTGTGAAAATGGTAGGGTTTTTTTCAAGTGTTGGGGATGGGCTGATTTGGAGTGGAGGTAATTGAGGGTGTCTGTTGGTTTAGTGTAGAGGGTAGTTTGGAGGTTTTTGTTGTCATCTATATATATGCGTGTGTCTAAGAAGGTTGTGGAGTCAGTGGATGTCATGAAGTCAAATTTAATAGAGTCATGTGCTGAGTTTAGATGTATAAAGAAATTATCTTGTTTGGCTTTTCGCCTGTATATATGAAAAAAATGCAGTTTATGCATCTACCATAAAAAATGCAATCATTATATATCTCTGGATAAATGTAGGTTTCTTCAAATTTACCCATGAAGATATTTGCATAGGATGGGGCCGCTACTGTGCCCATGGCGCAGCCTTTTACCTGGAGGAAGTGTCTATTGTTGAAGTTGAAGCTATTTAGAGTTAGAATGTGGTGCATAAGAGTGGTAATTGTTACTGTACTGGGTTCTAGATAGTTCTATTGTTTAGGGCTTCTGTAAGTGCTAGGATGCCTTCATCATGTTTGATGTTGGAGTATAGAGATTTAACATCCATACTAACTAGAAGTGCTTTGTCTGGGATTGCTGTGATGTGTTTGATTTTGTTTAGGAGGTCTGTGGTGTCACGTATGTAGGATTTAATTTGTGTTGGGAAGGGTTGGATGTAGTGATCTACAAATTTGTATAGTTTGGTAGTGTGGCAGTTCGTGTAGGAGATGACTGGTCTACCTGGGTTATTTGGTTTGTGGATTTTGGGGAGTAGGTATAACCTTGTGGGTTTTGTGGAAGTGGGTTTCAGTATATTTTGTGTCCTTTTATCTATCATGTTGCTATTGTGTAATTCTGTTAGGGATTGGGTTGTTGTGTTTGTGTATTCGTTGAAGGGGTCTTTAGGGAGTTCTTCGTAAAATTCTGTGTTGCTTAATTATGAGTTTGCTTCTATGAGGTATTCATCTAAACCCCAGATGATTATGGATCCACCCTTATCTGCTCTTGTGATAATCAAGTTGGTATTGTTTTTTAGTTAATTAAGGGCTTTTCGCTCTTTAGTTGTAAGGTTATCATGTGGTAGGGATTGTTGTGTGTTGTTGTTGATGTAGGTTATTATGTCTTCTCTGACTGCTAGCTCAAAAGTTTGAATGGTAGTGTCTATGTTTTTTGGGATGAAGGATTTGTTGGGGTCTCTAAGCCTATCAAGGATGTCGCTAACATGGCTTGTTTTTCCAAAGTGGGCTCTAAGTTTGATCCTTCTGAAGAAGTCATATAGATCTTTGTTAAGGGTGTGATTGTTAAAGTGCGGGTTCGGGGACAGAAATTAAGGCCCTTGTTAAGGAGTTTGAATGTGCCCCTAGTAAATCAAAATTTACTTAGGTTAATTACT
>OY735201.1:20533011-20535511 GCA_963457665.1 Thysanoteuthis rhombus
TATATATATATTCATATATATATATATATATTCATATATATATAAGTATATATATGTGTATATATATCTATATATCAATATATATATATATACATATATATACTTATATGCATATATATAATATCTATAATTTGAAGCACATATTCATATTTGTACACAAACAGAGACACACATACATACTCTCACAGAAATATATATATATACACATGCATACATGTACATGCACAAATGTATAAACACACACACTGATTTATAAATACATGCATATACATGTGTATAATTAAATATATCATACGTGTTATATTTATGTTTCCATATATATATTCATTTTTATATGTGTATCTATTCATTATATATATTGAGACTTATGTATGATAATAAATATTTACATATGTACGTATTCATTCATATATTCACTTATCATGTTTTTCTATCGATGTAGATAATTATATATACATATATATATATATATGTATTCATGTATATATAATTGTATTATCTGTTATATCTATACCTGTATTCATATTCATTTATATATATATATATATATATATATATATATATATATATATATATATATATATATAAATATATATATGTATACCTTCATATTGTACTTATGGTACAGATCAGGCGAGTTATATAGTATAATAAGATATATATTGATAGTATTAAGCCATTTCTGATATGTACGATTCGCAGAGAACCTACACGACTTCAATCTAATGCTAGATTATATAAAGAAAGAAAGCAAAAAAATCAATCTACACATGAATTTCAGTAAAACGAAAATCATATGCAATAATCATGTTGAGAATAAGAACATAACCGTCGAAATAGAGAATGCAAAACTTGGTAAGGTAGAACACTACACCGAACTGGGACAATGATTCTCTATGTGACCCCTGAAAGCGGAGGAAATCAAGCCAAAAATCACTTCGGGAAGACAAGCCTTTGGCAGTGCAAATTCAACTTTCAATAATCAGATAATCCCAATAATCCAAAGAAGAAGAGTGTACAACCAATGCATTCTCCCGATAGTCACTTATGGAGCTGAAACATGGAACCTAACCTACAGACAGATCTACAAACTGAGAAGTATGCAACGTGCGCATGAGAGGATCATGCTTATCATGAGATCACAAGACTGCACAGTATATAATGAATGAAACAGGTGTCCGTGACATCAGAGAAACTATTAAAAAATTTTATATTAAAAAATTCAAATGTTGTAAGAATGAAAGGCAACCGATGTACATCACGTCTCACAACGTGGATCCCTGGAGATCAAATTAGAGAGAGGGCTAAAAGAACACAAGATTTACAGATGAACTGGACCGATTCAGGAAATACTGGCTCTGCAAAGCCCGTGATAGGGAATTGTGGCAAATCCTGGTGAATGTCTATGTAAAACGACAGACGTTGGAAGACTGATGATAATGATGATGAAGATTTATTTCATAGAGTGCTACATGCATCCAAATTTTTACTACTATGTCAAATTGTTCTGGAGTGGAGTTGTAAATGAATTTGCATCATGTTTCTGCTCTCTGCAGTCGAATCAAGAACTACTTTGTGTAGCGAATCCACATTCTACTATTCATTTATATAAATATATATTCATATATATATATATATATATATTTATATATATATATATATATATATATATATATATATATAAGTATATATATATATTTATATATATATATATATATATATATATATATATATATATTCATATATATATATATATATATATATATATATTCATATATATATATATATATATTTTCATATATATGGATATGTATGTATATATATTTATTTTCATATATATGTATATATATATATATATTTATTTTCATATATATGTATATATATATATATATATATATATTTATTTTCATATATATGTATATATATATATATATATATATATTTATTTTCATACATATGTATATATATATATATATATATATTTATTTATTTATTTTCATATATATGTATATATATATATATATATATATATATATTTATTTTCATATGTATGTATATATATATTTATATTCATACATATGTATATATATATATATATACATATTTGTATTAAAAAAATATTTATTTTCATATATGTTTATATATATAAATATATATATATATATGTACATATACATATATTTATTTTCATATATATGAATATAAATATGTGTATATTTATATATTTATTTTCATATATAGTTATATATATATTTTTTCCTATATATGTATATATATATTTATATTCATACATATATATATATATATATATATATATATATATATATAAACATATATGTATATACATATATTTATTTTCATATATATTTGTATATATATATATGTATATATATATATTTATTTTCATATATATGTATATATATATATGTATAGATAAATGTACATATATATTTATATATTTTCATCTACATGTATATATATATATATTTATATTTTTTTA
>OY735201.1:20540511-20590511 GCA_963457665.1 Thysanoteuthis rhombus
GTCCATATATGTTTCAGGATTCTTCCCATCATCAGTGGTGTGTACTGCTATATATATATATATCATATACATATATACACGTATTTATATATACGTATATCTATGTATATAAGTATATTTTTCCATATACATGAAAAGAAACAAGTTTAATGTTGGACGGGTTGAGGTTCCATCTAATCTAAGTGGTAAATTCTTGCTGGGAGTCAGACAAAATATTTAGCAATGAAAGATGAATAAATTTTTATATATATCACATCATATAATTTGTACTATTTTTTATGAGACAAACTCAGGAGTGAAAGAATGTGGAAACTAGGTTTATTCATCTATTAATATTTTCATTTATTGTCTAGTTCTGTTCTGGGAGATATTCCAATCTTCAGTAGTTGTTGTTGCATGTGTTACCATTTAATTGTTATAGATTTGCTAAGGAACATGAATCAACCATCAAGAGGGGTTATCTTTGAGCAAAAAAATGGGATCCCATCTGGTTAATTCATCCTTTTGTGAAGGATTCAGGTCAGTCTGTGATTTTAGTAGCAGTAGTAGGTCTTGAAGAAGACATTGGGTGCCAGGGTATAATGGAAGATCTTTTGTGTCAGATTGTGTTGGTAGGTTAGGGATAGTATAGATTTAGGAGTGATGAAGTTAAGGAATTTAATAAGTATTAACTTTGAAGGTCATTGATAATATGTTGGCTCTGATTACAAGTGGAATGCTCTATATTCATTTACTTATACATTTGTATATTCATTAAAATATATATTTACATATGAATAAATATATTCATCCATATATGTATATTCATTCATTTGTATATATGTGTATATATTCATTCATATATGTATATATACACTCATTCATATATACATAAATATATATACATGAATATATGAATGAATATATATATATTTATATTCATTCATATACATATATATGTATTTATTCATATATATATATATATATATATATATATATATATATATATATATATATATATATATATATATGAATAAATACATGTGTATATATAATGAAATACAGGAAGCTATCAACATCAACATAGGAGGAAGAAAAAAACAACTTAACCTCACCAAAACTAAAAAATACAACAAACTTAGACACAATATCACACACAGATCTACGATTCCACAGAATATGAGAGAAATTAAGATACAACCCACCAAAAGAGCCACCAGGCCTCTGCTACCTACCTCCAACCTACCACCTACATACCCCAAAAAAAACAATTCCCCCACCAAACACAGATTTAACACTAGACACACAGACACAGGCTACCCAACAAGAATCACCAATACTGACAAAAACATCACCCATACCCACACGAACAACGATAGAAATAGACACACGCATACGAACAAACAAAACAAAAACACCTACACTGGCACTAACAATATTAACACCTATAACAGACGCACACATATGAACAAACATAACAGGAACACCTACACAAATACTAATATTACTGACACCAATATTGTGAACAGACACAGCTATATGAACAAACACAACTACAAAAACCAACATACAGATAATAGGAACAAGAACACTAGACACCATAAGGTCCTCAGACCTACTACCCCTCATACCCTGCAAAAGGAAAGCCCTAAGAGTAGCATCCTCCCTCAACCCATCACATTGACCCTTGGAAAGCATCCTGAAGACCCAGGCAAACACCCTGACCAGCAGGTAACCCCTACATCAACCCACACACACACTCTACCAAAAAATGAGGAAAGCCCCCTACTACTAAATATGGAAGGGGGGTTAGAAAACCTGATTCCAACACTAGTAAGCAGTTTAGAAAACTTACTAAAACACTACTACACACCATCAAAATACTAAACTGAACAACCCTCACCACACAGAACACTAATACACACAACTCCTACCATTAATATCCTCACACCCACATCTTAGAAACATTCAATAATGGAAGCTTCAAAGTCACCTAGACCCATAGGAAAAAAACTTCACCTTAGCCTGTTATAACCCCTGTTCAACTCATAGCCAAAACATTTTCAGTAACTTTTAAGGTTGATACCTATGTAGCTCCATGACCCCACCACCCCTCCTACACTATCCCAAACATACCAGAAAATCCACCTCTACAACACTACCCCCTACCTTGACACACTCTGCCCTCCCCAAGACAAACTGCTGCTGCTTTACCAAAATCCCAATACCTGCTGGTCATTCTTACATTCAGCAGGAGGCATCTAGTAGCCCTGACAACAAAACTTACCCACAATGCATAGTCCCTGGCAGTGGACTCTGGTTCCACATGGTACATTTTAATCCACACTCACACAACACGCACCACTGATGATGGGAGAAATCCCGAAACATGTATGGACTATTGACATATAAGGATTAATAAACCTTACCAACAAAATCTTCACTCCCGAGTCTGTCTCACTCTCAAAAGTACACATTATATATATATATATATATATATGTATATATATATATACACATTCATATATATATTTATCCATATATATTTATATATATATGTATATATTCATATATATATATATATTTTTTCATTCATATATGTATATATTCATATATGTATATATTCATATATGTATATATATCCATTTATATATGTATATATTCATATATGTACACATGTATATTAATGATATATATATACATACATATACACCCATGGACAGACACACTCACATGTGTGTACATAAATATATGTATTCAGAAATCTATACACACGCATATATATGTGTGTATACATATATAAATATATATGTATACATATACATTTGTATATGCATATGTATTCATTTATATATTTGCATACATATTTATCTGTTGATATGCAACTATTTATTATATTTTTCTGTTGATTTATATATATTCATTCATATATATATATATATATTTTTTTTTTCATAATTATTGTGTCATTCACAGACAGCTGTTTCGATGTATTACATCAGTGTGGCTATAGACTTTCCATTATCCTATCCAGTACCAGGAGGCAGGATTGAAACCTTCACATCAGACATGGAGGCCGATATCCGACCCATGGGGTATAGAACTGGATGGTCAGTAAGGCTGAATTTGAGCATTATATTTATTTTGGCAGAAATTCCCTATTGACCAGTGTGCTCTACTCCTATGGAAGAGCATGGCGTAAGCTTATGATATATATATATATATTTATATATATGTATATATATGTATATATATTGATATATGTATGTGTTCTCATTTATATATGTATATATATATATATATATTTGTTCATATTTATGTATGTATGTGTTCTGTTTTATATATATATATATATATATATATATATATATATATATATATATATATGTTCATATATATATGTAGGTATGTATTTTCATATATATATGTTTTTGTTCATATATATGTATGTGTCCATATACTTGTATATATATTTGTTCATATATATATATATATATATATATATATTTATGTAAATATATAAGTATTTGAGTAAGTATATACATTGATATATATGTATTTTTATATTTATGTATATGAGTACACAAATATGTTTCCATGTATGGGCATATATATTTATACATATATATATATATATATATATATATATATGTATATATATGCGTATATTTGTAATAATGCATGCATATATATATTTGTGTGTGTATACATGTATTTTGTGTATGCATGTACGTATTTAGGTTCCTGTAGATGCATTTATAGATACGTGTATGTATGTATATTTATGTACATGTGTGTGTATATGTAAGTACATGTGTGTGTATATATATGTAAATTTGTGTGTATATATATGCGTGTATATATGTGTATATATATATATATATGTATATATATATTTATATATATATATGCATATATATACTTATGCTCAAGTTTATACATATTTCTGCATAAAAGTACATATTTACGTATATATAAATACATTCATGTGCTTATACATATGTTTTACTATTCATGTATCGGTATTTATGTCTTGACAAATTGAGAAAGTACCAGATCCGCGACGCCCAGGATAAAGAAGTGTGGTGAATCCTTGGGAAGGTCTATGTCCAATGACGGACGTTAAAAGACTGATGATGATGATTATGATATATATTTATGTATATTCGTTCCATATATGTGCATATATATGTATGTATGTGTATGTATATCTATGTATATATATTGTCTATTCATGAATATATATGTACATGTATACTTCTGTATTCACGTATATGTATGAATATATATTTACATATATATGTATTCATGTATACATATATATGTATTTATTTGTATCCTCTATCCTTTACCCGCTACAGTGCTGCATACACCCAGGCCTATCTTCTTACCCTCCAGGAACAGTTAAGACTGGTGCTAAGAGCCGGTGGAGCTGTAAGGCTGTTCCTTGCAACACAAGCAGTAAGCAATCCACCAGCACCCCCCACTGCCATCTGAACAAAACCCCAAACCCTCAACATCAGGACTTACAACGTCAGGACTCTCTCAACAGAATCTCACCTAACCCATCTACAAAACGAAATCTAAATCATCGAATGGGACATTATAGGTATTAGCAAAATGAGAAGACCAGAAGAAATAATAGAATTAAAAAGCGAACGTCTCTACTACTACATGAGAGACAAAGTAAAACAAAATTGAGTAGGCTTTCTCATCAATAAAGACCTCAAAGACAACCTAGTAGGCTTTAAAGCGATCTCAGGCCACATAGCCTGCGTCATCATACAACTCTCAAAAAAGTACAAGCTAAATGTCATCCAAGTCTACGCTCCCATTTAAGCAATCAACCAGAGAAGAAATAAACAACTTCTATGATGATTTGGACTTCAGTGTCATCCTAGGGAATTTCAACACACGAGTAGGACAAGGAAACGAACGGAGAATTCGGATACAAAGGATGGAACGAGAGAGGTGAAGATCATGTAATCTTTGCAACTGCAAACGACTTGAAAATCATGAATACATTCTTAAAAACAAAAAACAAAAAAAGCCAATAGAAAATGGACTTGGAAGAGTCCCAACCATGAAACCAAAAACGAAATTCACTACATACTGGCGGACAAAAGCGACACCATCAAAGACATTCAAATTCTAAACCAAGTAAACATAGGAAGCAACCACAGAATGGTATGATGTGAGATGCAAACAAAAACCAATGAATAACGCAGGAAAATGTTCCACACCAAACTGCAACCACTAAACGTATCGAATGAAATTGCTCAAGCCTTCGATCTAGAACTGGAAAACAGATTTAAAGTCCTTACTGATGAAAACGACACCAACATTATATGAACTCCACAGCGAAGTAAGAGCCTTTCTAATAGAAGCAGCCGATTTTTTTTAAACGAAGAAACACCGATTATTAGCAAAATCTCAGATGAAACTAGGAAACTTATTAAAAAGTGCAGAAACCTCAATCTACCATCAACAGCAAAGGAAAAATAGAAGAGATCGAACGAAACAAAATGATCAAAAAGAAACTAAGAGAAGACAGAAGGTATACAACAGCCATCATCAAAACCACTTTTGAAAAACGTTGGGTCTTTAAAGCAATAAATAAAGCTCTCAGTATTGGAGAAAAACGATTAACTAGCATACTCGAAGAAATCGGAGACATAACAATAGACAGAGTCAGGCTTGTCGAACACGCCTAAGAATTTTACCAAGAACTCCACTCCTCAAGACATGGACAACGACCAGAATACATAAGACGCTGACAATCAGTCCGAAGAATTCCCATGGGAGGTAAAGCAAGCCTTTGTCTAATATAGTGTAAAATCCCGAAGAACTGGAACACGGCAATCATAATGCTTCTCCTTAAAAAAAGAAACCCTTAACTACACACTTGTAAAATTACTCAACTGCATGTAAAAACTTTTCACAAAAATCATCACCAACCAGATCACTGAAACACTAGATGAAAACCAACAACGGGAATAGGCTGGATTTAGACCATGGACTATCTCCATTCAATGAATCAGCTGAAAGAAAAAGCAGCAAAATACGAAATGCCACTTGCTGTAGCATTTATAGACTTCACGAAGGCATTCAACCCTGTCGAAATTCCCATGGTTATGAATGCCATCACTCTACAAGGTGTAGACTCTGTATACGTTAAAGTACTGCAACATATAAACAATCATAGCAACTCCTTCATCAGGCCCTTCCAACTCTGAAAAGGTGTAAGGCAAGGTAATACCAGCTCACCTAAACTCTTCACAGCCTGCCTTGAGATGATCTTCTGAAGACTAGACTGGGAGAGTAAAGGAATTAGAATAGACGGCGAGTATCTGAGCAACTTCAGATTTGCAGACGACATTGCTCTTTTTGCAAAGAATCTATATGACCTCTAACTAATGATAGATGAACTAAATGAAGAGAGCGAAAAAGACGGCCTTCACGTGAAATTCAGCAAGATGAAGATCATGTACCACAACCACATCAGAGATAAAAACCAAGGACACAGAACTTGACAAAGTACATCATTACATCTACCTAGGATAACAAATCTCCATAAGACCACCCAAATGGGCTGGCCATGTCGCAAGAATGGTGGATAACCGATGGACATCGCAACTCACGACATGGATCCCCAGAGATCACATAAGAAACTGATGCAGGCAGAATATCAGATGGAGAGACGTATAATGGATAAGTTCAGAAAGTACTGACTCCGCAACCCCCATGATAGAGAAGTGTGGCAAATCCTGGGAAAGGACTATGTCCAACGATGAACATTGAAAGAATGATGATGATGATGATACATACATATATCTACATATAGGTATATAATAATGTATCATCATCATCATCATCAGTCTTTCAACGCCAGTCGTTGGATATACACCTTCCTTAGGATTCGCCACACTTCTCTATCTTGGGCGTCGCAGAGCCAGTACTTTCTTAATTTTATCTAGCTGGTCTCACCGTCTAATATTCTGTCGGCCTCGGTTGCGCATGTGGTCTGGGGGATCCATGTCATGAGTCACGATGTCATCCGTTGGTTGGCATTCGTGAGACAGGGCCAGTCCACTGCCGTTTGAGATTTTTAATGGATTCTGTGATATCACTGACTTTTGTCTTTTCCCGGATGTACTGTGCTGTCTTGTTGTCTCTCTATGAATAATTCTTTCATGTGCACGTTGCATAGTTATCAATTTACGGATCTGTTTCTTGGTTAAGTTCCATATTTCAGCTCCATAATTGACTATCAGGAGGATGCATTGGTTATACCCCATTTTTTTTTTAAAGTATTTAATGGGAACAAGACAGCACCAACATCAACGAACTAAGCAGCAAAATGACAACGTCAATAATTGAAGTAGCCTCTACATTCAAGCCAATGAGCAAACAACCCATTAGCAAAATCTCGGATGAGACTAAAAATCTCATGGAAAAACGCAGTAACCTCAAGCCACCGACAACAACGAGAGAGAAAATTGAAGAGGCTGAACTAAACAAGTTAATCAAGAAGAAACGAAGAGAAGACAGAAGGAGATACACAACGGCAGTCATTGAATCAACTCTTGAAAAAGGACGGGGCTTCAAAGCTATAAACAAACTCCTCAACTCGGGACGAAGACAATGGAAACCTAACAACAGACAAAGACAGGATTGTCGAACGTGCCAAAGAATTCTACCAAAAACTTTATTCGTCCAAACAAGGACTGCAAAACAATGAGCAAGATACACAAGACACGGGCAAACAACTAGAGGACTTCCCAAAAGTAACCCCGTGGGAGGTGAAGGAAGCCATTAAACAGACGAAGAAAGGAACTGCCCCTGGACCAGACAACATCACCATCGACCTACTCCGAAAAGCAGGTAAAATCATTAATAGGAAACTGGCCGTCCTCTTCAACCTGTGTCTAAAACACAGTAAAGTCCCAGACGATTTGAATACTGCTATCATAATGCTTTTATATAAAAAAGGAAACCCGAAAGACCTCAACAACTATAGGCCTATAAGCCTACTCAACTGTGTATATAAACTTTTCACAAAGATCATCACCAACCGAATCACAAAAACACTCGATGAAAACCAGCCACGTGAACAGGCTGGCTTTAGAAGAAACTACTCGACCATGGACCACCTGCACTCGATAAATCAACTGAAAGAAAAATCAGCAGAGTATAGACTACCACTTGCCGTAGCATTTATCGACTTCAAAAAGGCGTTCTACTCAGTAGAAATCCCTAAGGTCATGGAGGCCATCAGTCGGCAAGGTGTAGATCCAGTATATGTTGAAGTGTTGAAACATATATACAATCACGGCAGCTCATTTATTAGGCTACATAAAGACTCGGACCCCTTCCAGCTCCAGAAAGGAGTAAGACAAGGTGATACCAGCTCACCTAAACTCTTCACAGCCTGCCTTGAGATGTTCTTCAGAAGACTAGACTGGGAGAGTAAAGGAATTAAAATAGACGGCGAGTATCTGAGCAACCTCAGATTTGCAGACGACATAGCCCTTTTCGCAGAGAACCTACACGACCTCCAACTAATGATAGATGAACTAAATGAGGAGAGCAAGAAAGTCGGCCTACACATGAACTTCAGCAACACGAAGATCATGTGCAACAACCACATTGGAGATAAGAACACTAAGATCGAAATCGAGGACACAGAACTCGAGAAAGTAGACCACTACATCTACCTAGGGCAACAAATCTCCATGAGACCCTCAAAAGAAGAAGAAATCAAGCGAAGAATCACACTAGGATGGCAAGCCTTTGGCAGAGCTGGCTCAACCTTCAAAAATAATAAGATCCCATTAATCCTAAAGAGAAGGGTGTATAACCAATGCATCCTCCCAATAGTCACTTACAGAGCTGAAACATGGAACTTAACCAAGAAACAGACCCGTAAGCTGAGAACCATGCAACGTGCACATGAAAGAATAATGCTAGGCCTCACATGGAGAGACCACAAAACAGCACAACACATCCGGGAAAAGACGAAGTTAGAGACATCATAGAATCCATAAAAAATCTCAAATGGCGGTGGGCTGGCCACGTTGCAAGAATGGCTGACAATCGATGGACATCACGACTCACAACATGGATTCCCCGAGACCAAATGCGCAACCGAGGCCGGCAAAATGTTAGATGGAGAGATGAACTAGACAAGTTCAGGAAGTACTGGCTCCGTGACGCCCATGATAGAGAAGTGTGGCAAATCCTGGGGAAGGTCTATGTCCAACGACGGACGCTAAAAGACTGATGATGATGATGATGATGATGATTTATTTTTTAAGGTTAAGCTTGCTCTGCCAAAAGCTTGCCATCCTAGTGTGATTCTTCACTTGATTTCTTCTTCTTTTGAGTGTCTCACGGAGATTCGATGTCCCAGGTAGATATAGTGTTCTAATTCCTCCAGTTCTGTGTCTTCAATTTTGATATCTGCGTTTTTATCTCGGATGTGGTTGTTGCATATAATGTTCGTCTTGCTGAACTTCATGTGCAGGCCGACTCTCTTGCTCTCTTCATTTTGTTCATCTATCATTAGTTGGAGGTCATATATATATATATATATATATATATATATATATATATATATTTTTTCCAAGTCTTTTCATGTATATATTTTAATGTATATATCAATTTGTATATATATTTACGTATATATACATATATATATATATGTGTATTTACTTATATATACATATATATCCATAAATATGTATATATGTATTCTTGCTTTTGTGCTAATATGCATATTTTTGTACATTTGCATATATACGTATATCAATGTATATATATATAACGTTTATATATATGTATCTATGAATTTTTCGATGTATATATATATGTATATATCTATTTATATTTATGTATATTCATTAATATTCGTATTTTTGTGTATAAATACATTTATCAATATGTTCAAGTGGGTAATATTTCCATCATCTCACTCACACAATACCAAAAAAGGAGGAAACCCCTCCACCACTAAACATGGAAGGGCGTTCAGAAAATATAATACCATCTCTCATATGAATTTTTAGAAAACTTAATAAAAAATTACTACACATCATTAGAATCAAGGAAAATCCAGTAGGCAAAGTAATTAACTTGGGTAAATTTAGATTCACTAAGGACACTCCTCAATTCCTTAATAAAGGCCTGAATTCCTGTCCCCAACCCCCACTTTTCAACAAAAACATCCCCAACAAAGACCTCAACGACTTCTTTGAAGGAATCAAACTTAAAGCCCACTTTTGATAATCACACCATGATAGCAATATCCTAGATAGACTTGAAGACCCCAACAAATCTTTCATCCCCAAAAACAGATATTACCATTCAAACATTTGAACTAGCAGTAAGAGAAGACATAAAAACGTACATCAAAACAAACAACAATCACCAATCCTTACCACACGACAACCTTACCACTAAAAAACAAAAAGCCCTTTACAAACTTAAAAACAATATAGACTTAATAATCATTTGTGCAGATAAGGGTGGGGCCATAGTCATTTGGGGTTTAGATGAATACCTGTCAGAAACAAACACACTAAGTAAAACTGAATTTTACAAAGAACTCCCTTACGATCCCTTCAACGGATACATAAACATAATAACCAAATCCCTAACAGAGTTATACAATAACATGATAGATAAAAGAACACAGAATATACATAAACCCGTTTCCACAAAACCTGCTTGGTTCTACTTACTTCCCAAAATCCATAAACCAAATAACCCAGGTAGACCAGTCATCACTCTCACTAACTGCCACACCACCAAACTATCTGAATATGTATATCACTACATCCAACCCTTTGCAACGCAAATTAAATCCTACATACGAGACGCTGCAGAACTTTTTAAACAAAATCAAACACATCACAATAATCCCAGAAAAAGTACTTCTAGTCACTATGGATGTCAAATCTCTATACTCCAACATTAAACGCGACGAAGGCATTCTAGCCTTTAAGAAACCCAAAATAATAATAAAACCTCTAAAGAACGTAGAACTGAAACAGTTACCACCATTATGCCACACATCTAAACTCTAAATAGCTTTAATTTTAACGATACATACTTTGTCCAAGTGAAAAGCTGTGCCATGGGCACAGTAGCAGCCCCGCCCTATGCTAATATTTTCGTGGGTAAATTTGAATAAACCCACATTTACCCGGAGGTATACAACGATTGCATCTTCTATGGTAGATATATAGATAACATTTTTTTCATATACACAGGAGATGAAGCCAATTTTTTTTACACATATGAACTCAGCATACGATTCAATTAAGTTTGACTTTGTGACACCCACTGACTCAATAGCCTTCGTAGACACCTACAATACATAGTAACAGAAACTTCCAAACTACCCTTTACACTAAACCCATAGATACCCACGACTACCTCCACTCTAAGTCAGCTCACCCACAACACATAAAAAGAAGCTTACTATTTTCACAAGCCTTCAGAATTTGAAGAATTTGCTTCACACATGGTAAACTACCATAGCCTAGTACAACATTTCACTCAACGAGGATACTCACTCAACAATATCCCAAGAACCATTAAATTCTGTAAACTATGCGACAAAAGAAATAGTCTATGTTGCAACTACCTTAAGTACACTGAAACCTCCACAAGCTCTACCACCAAAGAAAGTCACTACATATACCATAGCACTAACTGTCGTTGCAATAGATTATATATCACACACTTGGTCACAATTTTGCTACGGACGTTAGCTTTACTATCATTGAAAAAATAGAAAAAAAATACTCTCTCTGACATAAGTAAAATTTTAGAAAGACTTTAGGATATATGGATCAATAAACTAGAAACTTTCTCCCCTAATGGACTTAACACCAAACTGGACAACCCTAATCATACAGATCTCTGAATCATAACTCTCCCACTTACAAAAACCTCACATCCACATCTACCCTGTCTCAGATACATCTGATATTAGAAACAAAGTCACTCAGACCCATAACAACTTTCACCTTAATAAGGCATCCTACTTGTACTAATCAGAAACAACATATTTTCGATAACCTGTAAGGTTAATACCTATAAAGTTCCTTAACTTCATCATCCCCCCATTGATACTATCCCGAAACTACTCATAAAATCTAACACCAAAGCACTTCCATCCTACCTTGATACCCTATGTTCTCTCCGAGACCTACTACCTCTGCTAACACAACTGACTTCATCACAGACTGAACATAGTCTCACACAACAGGATGCCCCTTGCAGACAGGATACCATTTTTTGTTTGCGAAGCAAAGCTCCTGATGGTGGACTTATGTTCCACAACAAACTTAAAACCTCTAAAAGGCACACACACACACACACACACACACACACACACACACACTGAGCACATACTACTGTAGAGGGGAATACCTCCGGAAACATCTATAGATCATCAATGAAAATATATATGGATAAATAAACCTAACTTATAGCTCAAATTATACATATATATATATATATATATATATATATATATATATATATATATATATATATGTCCGGGTGGCAATAATATTAGACTCAACAATTGTAGACATAGGATTAAGTCACAAAACAATCGTAGCCCACTTCCCGTAGAACTGCACTTTCGCACACCTGACCACAATTTTGCCACGGACGCTAGCTTTACCATCATGTACCTTAAAGTACATATTAATGTATGTATGTATACATATATTTTATATATATGTATTTATATATATATATATTAATCAATAATAGTGTCATCCACAGACAACTGTTTCGTCGTATTATAACTTTTCAGTGTGGCTATCGATATCCCTTGTAGTACCGCTAGGTTGGATTGAAACTTTCGCTCTAAACCTGCAGTCCAGTATCCTACCACTGCTCTGCACAAAACAGGGTGGTCTGTCGGACCAAATTGAGCTTTTTTTCTATGCATAATTTACAGTCCTCCAGTTGAAAAAAAATGTTGCATATGTGCTATTTGCAGTTGAGTTCCCTACCTTGGAGTGCTCAGCCCTAAAGGGAGTATTCGTATGGATATACAAAACCAAACTATCAAGAAATGTAGATCACCACATCCAACCCTTATCAACACAAGTTAAATCATACATACAAGACACTGCAAACCTTTTCTAAAAAATCAAGCGCATCCAAACAATCCCAGACAAACCACTTCTAGTCACTATGGACGTCAAATCTCTATACTCTAACATTAAACACGGCGAAGGCATTCTAGGCCCCAAAGAATCCCTTAACAATAGCTCAATAAAAAAAACAGAACTGAAAAAAATTATCACCCTTATGCAATACATTTTAACACTCAATAGCTTAAACTTTGATAATGGATACTTCCTCCAAGTGGAAGGTTGCGTCATGGGCACAGTAGCACCTGACATATTCATGGGCAAATTCGAAGACCCACTGATACCCAGAGATTTACAATGATTGCATCTTCTGTGGTAGATATATAGATGATATTTTTTCTTCACTCACACAGGAGATGAAGCCATATTAGAGAATTTCTTTGCACATGTAAACTCTATCACTAGATGATACAAATAACAAAAATAGCAACTGCAATGCCCAGAGAAGACATCCTTAAACTCTCTAACAATGATAAACCTGACATCATACCACTTATAACCACCTTCAACAACACACTCCTACCCTTAGCACATATCATCAATTAGAGATGATACAGATCTCAAAGAAATATTCGTAGAACTATGTGTCATCGCCCACTGCAGACCCCATTGATGATATGATTAGCAATAAAAAATATAATAAAGTCTTACTCAACAACATACTTTGGTATCCACTAAATTCTGTCAACTGTGATAAAAGAAGTAGTCTATGCTGCAACCACCTCGAGTACACTAACAACTTCGCTAGCTCTACCACTAACGAGACTTTCTACATATACCATAGCGGTAATTGTCGTAGCAAAAATATTATATACCTCCTCTAATGCGATGGATGCAATTTACAATACATAGGCAAGTCCAAGAGGCAATTCAACATTAGACTGAATAACTATAGACAGAATTAGATCACAAAACCATCCCAAGTCTATCCCCCGTAGAACTACACTTCTGCACCCCAGGACACAATTTTGCCGCAGATGCTGTATTCACAATCATGACAAAAAAATTCACCTACTGACATAACTAAAATTCTAGGAGGACTTAGAGATGTGTGGATCAACAAACTTGAAACATTCCCCCCTAATGGACTTGATAACCCTAAGCATACAGATCTCTAAATCATAATCCTTCCGCTAATAACAACTTCACTCTACCTTCCCTCAGGTATATCTAACATTGGGAACCTCACATTCACTCAAACCCATACCTACTAGAACCTTTGTATGGTATTCCACTTGTACAAATCAGAGCCAACAGACTTTCAATGATCTGTAGGGATATGTATGGAGTTCCTTGACCTCAACCCCCCACCATCTGTACTCTCCCCAACCTACCAACACAATTCAACACTAAACCACTCTGCTTCAACCCTAACACCCCATGGCCTCTCCAAGACCCAC
The DNA here is from genome assembly GCA_963457665.1 of Thysanoteuthis rhombus. NCBI lineage: Eukaryota > Metazoa > Mollusca > Cephalopoda > Oegopsida > Thysanoteuthidae > Thysanoteuthis > Thysanoteuthis major. The sequence continues at coordinate 20,555,072 of OY735201.1, forward strand.
TACAGCTGCTACTATCACATCTTGCCATGGACAAGCACTGACTTCTTCACAAACTGGACTATGTCCCAAACATCAGGATGACCCTAAAAAATTGGATTCCAAATTTTGCTTCCAAAAGTAAGCATCTGATGGTAAATTTATTTTCAATGGGAAACTTTTCAGCAATGAATGGTACACACATACACACTCACAGCAAATGCTAAAGAAGATGGGAATACTTTCCAAAGCATGTTTAGTTCATCAATGAAAACATTCATGGATAAACTGATTAATATACAGTTTCCATACACCTTTACTCATGAGTTCGTCTCACTTCCTAATATTCACAATATATATATATATATATATATATATATATATATATATATATATATATATATATGTGTATATATATATGTATATATATATATATATATATATTGATAGATAGATAGATAGATATTTATAAAAACAAATATATGCATATATATAAATATGTATATATATATGCATGTATATGAATATGTATATATGTATACATGAATTAATACATATGGATATGTATAAATGCATATAAATAGATAAAAAACATACATACATACATACATACATACTTGTACATATATGCGTCTATATATATGTTTTTTAAAATTCTTTTGTATACATTTATGTATACTTACATATACTTATGTATATTTATATATGAAATTATTCTACATATATCTACTGATATATATGTTCGTATTTATATACATTGATATATATATATATATATATATATATATATATATATATATATATATATATATATATATATATATATGTATGCATATTATATTGAATATTTCGAATTATATCATATTTTAGGTTATTGTTGTCTCCTAATATTCAAAAGGAACAAACTCATTACTGAATTTCATTTCAAGATTGTATTTCATATTTCATCCATTATCATTTTTTTGACTGCGATATTTTTTTTCAGTCTGAAAGAAACGAGAGAGTATCTTTCCTGGATACCTTTCTTATCCGGACACCTATCAATCTTCTTAATCGTCTCAATACCTCTGGAGACGTGACGATGTATTGACCACTGGAGAAGTCCTCAGCAAATTCTCAATTCATCATACCCGAGTTATCTACCTTTATTGCTTTCTCATCTTACTTTTTCTTTGAGTTTTGTTTATTTATTATGTATTCATACAAACGACAGTATAAGCTTATTGTGTAGTGAAATATGAAAACGATCTTTCTCAAGTGTCTTTTCTATCCATTATTTTCTGTCTTATCGGATAAATTAATAATGATAGTTGTTCGTAGGCATTCTAAACAAATCTTAAAATTGATAAATGAATTAAAGGTTTATTACAAAAGTCGATGTTTTTTTAAATTGTTTTTTTTTCTTTGCAGCGAACATTAGAATAAGATAATTTTATCCAGGAATTTGACTCTAAAACTTCTTTGCACTATCACTGCTTAAGTTCATAGAAGATTGATTCATTCGAATCTATAGAATGTACAGTTCAATTACCTGCCTATCCGTGAACTGTATTCGAAAAAAAATGTCTTTCTAACAATAATAAAATTCAAAATAAGGGCTCTTTTCCTAATTGCATTATGGTTTTGATTCTCATCTTCTGTTCTTTATTGTAATCTCCTGTTTCCTATAAATGACTAAGTTCATCGTGATGATGATGATGATTATACTATTTTTTTACTTACTGTTGGAAGAGTTTTTGAACCTATTTGTACAGTTTAAATAAATCGTTATACTGTTAATATGTACTTCTTTTAGCTCGTGATTTTTGTCTGTTATGCCAATCATAACAGTCAGCCAAGATCCCAAATTTATTTCATCACTAAAGAAAGATAAAATATGGTGCACAAACGTATACTTGAATCAGGGTGCAAGAATGAAAATATTGTAAAAAATGATAGTTCAAAGAAAAGTAGAAATGTTCAAATTCATATGAATCATTAGACTCCACGAACGCAGGAAACTGGCAAAGATTTTCCCAGCGTTTCAAGAGATTTTGGTAAGCTCCAAAATTATGTGAGAAGACGCTCATCACAGATCAACACTTAATTAAACTAAATATTTTTAGGAGAAATTCCTTCACAAGGAGAAAGGATGGAGACATTTACGATACCGTTTTGGTGAAATTAAATGCATGTTCTACATTGAAAAACATAATACACGAGAGAGTAAAGTTCTATTCAAGAATTCAACTGCTAGGTGAGCCGATTGAAATATTCATACAATCACTACACGAACAGGCAGAAAATTACGATTTCCCTAAAAAATATGTCAAAATCAATGATTGTTTTTTTTTTGTCTATAGAATAAGGAGTTTAGGAGATTACATTTGATTCTCGACCTAGAAAAAGGAGTAGTGTGCGAGTCAAATCCCAGATGGAAATTTAGTGTATATTTATGAGCTCTAAGAAAATTATACATTTATTGAATTATCTACCCTTGGGACGGATCCATCAGCGATTCCTAACACAGTCAAAAATCTCTTAAGAAATGTTAAATGTTAAATGCTTCCTTTTTGACGCCACGCAGAATACCAATAAGAAAACCGATTGTTATCTTTACGGTATTTAGGCTTTGGCGGTAAAACTTTTTACATTTATCTGTTCTGATGGCCTCGAGGTAAGCTTGCTTTTTCGTTCTCTCCTAAGGATATTTTTTTTACCTGCACCTACTTTTTACACACACACATTTTTTATATATAAAAGTAATCAATTCTTCTTCTCTCCAGAACTTTCCTTCTATACCTCAAAGAACACATCCTAACAAAGTTAAGCACTCTCTACGTCATCAAATTCAGCCCTGATGCTTTGACCAACAACACATTTCTTGTGGACACCGACTACTACTACAACTACTACCATAGTAGACGCCTTTTACGCGCACATTCACGCATACATACTTGTATGAACAGTACAACCAATTAGCACGCATTGTACCAAGCCTCAACACACATTTGCTTGACCAAACTTTTCATACATATATACAATAGCCGTCTACATCAACAGTAATATTTACATCTTCTGTAATAACTTGCTATAGTTTTGTTCACGCAAACTTCTGATATACATGCAAAAACTTTTTCGAATAATTTGCTTGCATAAAGAATTTTCCTCCTCGACATTCATCTGAAGAACTTGGACATTTTGCTATATTTCAGGAAAATTTTGTTTTGCAATTTAATTTGGCTTATACAGCCAAGCCTTTGCTAACATTTATTGTTACTCTTCGTAATTGATTTTTTTTGCGAAATTTTTGTCCATGATTTTCACAATCGAATTGTTGAAACTTTCTTTTCCCAGCCCCCTCCCGGGACTGCTAGGGGGAAGTACTGTGGTGACCCACATATTTTTAGTCTTGAATTAAATGCGAAACCCTTCTTTTAGCTAGATACTGAAAATGTTTCTCGCTACGATGACCCCTGTAGAAGCCCTGGACGCACATGGTCAAACGTTCATTGGCGCCGGCACTCCTAGCTGGTTACGCTTTTGGCGCCGGCACTTGTTGCTGGCTACTCTTTGTCTCTTGCTCACTTGGCCTCGGCATTTCGATCCAGTTATCTTCCTCTCTCCCTCTCTAAACACGTGGCCAGCGTAGTCTTTATTCGTTGACTATATATATATATATATATATATAGTCGAGCAACACTTTTGAAATGTTTACTCTACCTACCCCCTAATCTGTAATCTCATCTCCTAACTTCTATCAAAAGTGTATACAAAAGTAGGGCTCCAAAAATTCTGAATACATATAAAATTCGATTATGATATTCCAATAAACCCTCAAAACGGAGATAGATCTGACAAAAAAAACAAAAGAAAACTAACAAAAAAAAAAAGGAAAGCCGACCTTCTCTTCCTTTCCTCCCCACTGTCTAAGGCTACACTGGACATAAAAACAAACGAAAAGATCAAAAGACTGACCTGTCTGGGTGATAAATTCTTGCTGCTCCTAGCCAGGGTCAAACGAAGCATTCTTTAGCAAGGTGAAAAAACCCGAATTTTTTCGACTGTTTTCTGCTGGTTTATCCGGAGATATCACGTGAATAACATAAGATGAAAAAATAAGATTACAAAAATGTTCTTATGTACCTTTTCTCATACCCTTTCAAACCATTGGTGGGGTGATGTGCTCCAAAAGCGACTACCCGAACACTACACCAGGAAAAACGCCTGTTCCTGCTGGGTCATCGATCCCAAAAGGCCCAGCTGCATCACTTGCCATGGGTAGGAGTGATATCCTCCAACAGCGACTACCCAAACAAAACTCAATCCCCCCCCAAAAAACCCACCAAGAGGACAATGTTATACATCAGCACGTACAACGTCAGAATACCCTTAACAGACACTCATCTGACCAATCAAGAAAACGAAATCAAAGCATCAAATGAGACATCATTGGTGTTGGCGTAATGAGAAGACCAGGAGAACTAATAGAATTGAAAAGCAAACACCTCTGCAGTTACGGCTGAGGAAAAAATAGGAGTAAGCTTTCTCATCAATAAAGACCTAAAAGACAACGTGGTAGGTTTCAAAGCTCTCTCAGACCGCATAGCTAGTGTCACCATACAACTCTCGAAGACGTACAAGCTTAATGCCATTCAAGTCTACGTTTCCACTTCGCAATCAACCAAATAAGAAATAAACAACTTCTATGATGACTTGAATTCCTTATTACAAGATACCAAAAAATACCTCAATGTCATCATGAGAGATTTCAACGCACGAGTAGGACAAGGAAACGAAAGCTGTGTCGGAGAATTTGGATACAAAAGACGGATCTAGAGAGGAGAAGATCTTGTAAACTTTGCAACTGCAAACAACTTCGAAATCATGAATACATTCTTCAAAAAGAAAGCCAATAGAAAATGGACTTGGAAGAGTCCCAACCATGAAACCAAAAATGAAACCAATCAACAGGCTGGATTTAGAAGAAGTCACCTGACCATCGACCATCTCCAATAAATAATTCAGCTGAAAGAAAAAGAAGCAAAATACGAAATGTCACTTGCTGTAGTATTTATAGACTTCAAGAAGGCATTCGACTCTGTAGAAATTCCCATAGTCATAAAGGCCATCACTCTACAAGTGAAACCAAAAGTGAAACCAACCAACAGGCTGGATTTAGAAGAAGTCACCTGACCATCGACCATCTCCAATAAATAATTCAGCTGAAAGAAAAAGAAGCAAAATACGAAATGTCACTTGCTGTAGTATTTATAGACTTCAAGAAGGCATTCGACTCTGTAGAAATTCCCATAGTCATAAAGGCCATCACTCTACAAGTTGTAGACCCTGTATATGTCAGAGTACTGCAACATATAAACAATCACGGCAACTTCTTTATCAGGCTACATAAAGACCCTGAACCCTTCCAGCTCCGAAAAGAAGTAAGACAAGGTGATACAAGCTCATCCAAACTCATCACAGTCTGCCTTGCGATGATCTTCCGAAACCTGGACTAGGAAAAAAGAGGAATCAAAATAGACGGCGGATATCTGGGCAACCTCATATTTGCAGTCGACATCTTCCTTTTGCAGAGTACCTACACAATTTCCAACTAATGCTAGAAAGATTAAACGAAGAAAGCATAAAAAGTCGTCCTACATATGGATTTCAGTAAAACGAAAGTCATGTGCAACAATCACATCGAGAATAAGAACATAACCGCCAAAATAGAAGATTCAAAACTCGGGAAAGTAGACCATTACATCTACCTAGAACAACAAATCTCTATGAAACCCTAAAAGAAAAAGATATCAAGCGAAAAATCACCCTCGGCTGGCAAGCCTCTGGCAAAGCAAGCTCAACCTTCAAAAACCAGACGATCCCAATAATCTTAGAAAGATGAGTATACAACCATTGAATTCTCCCGATAGTCACTTTTGGAGCTGAAACATGGAACCTGACCAAGAGACAGACCCATAAACTGAGAAGCATGCAACGTGTGCATGATAGAATCATGCTTAACCTCGCATGGAGAGATCACAAGACAGCACAGTATATCAGGAAGAAAAGAGGAGACCGAGACATCATAGAGTCTATTACAAAACTTAAATGGCAACGGGCTGGCCACGTTGCTAGAATGACAGACAACTGATGGACATCACGACTCACAACATGGATTCCCGGAGATCACATGCTAACCCAAGGTCGACAGAATACAAGACGGACAGGCGAACTAGACAAATTCAGAAAATACTGGCTCCACAACAACCATGATAGAGAATTGTGGCGGATCCTTGGGAATGTCTATGTCCAACGACGGACGATAAAAGACTGATGATGATGATGATGATGATGATGATACATGCATATATAGTCTTGTTATTTATCCTCCTCGATGTGAGTGTTCGCCAGAACTTCGTAGCTATAAAATGCAAACACTGCAACTACCATTTTTAGCGAGTAAGTAAACGCTGCGATTATTATTTTCGCCCATCAAGCTCTTTCCTTCATTAATCCTGATTAACTGTCTTTTTCTCATCTTGCTTGCTCAACTATATCACCTATTGTAACAGGTACGACTTATCAGGCTCCATTCGATAGAAAGACGAAACTACATTAGACCCTTTGTGCTACGTGTCCCTTAAATTCTTACCGTATCCTATATTTTGTTTTTATACGAATAACAAACTTAACGGGCCTCTTCTCTACTCTTCTCTTCTTTACACAATTGAATGTTTTAATGTTTCCATTCCATGTATTTCATTTACATTCTTCATTTGTGCATTAAACGTATCTCTCATTTTTTACCTCTAAATATTTATATGTCGTTACTCCATTTGATACCTGCGTCCACATTTGTACTTAACAAACCAAATCATTTCGCCATAGCGTGCAAGTCAAGAATTAGTTATGTAAAGGGAGTGAAATTCGATGAATAAAATGGACTCTTTTTTGATGAGTTAATGGGTGAAAAAACTATCGAACCGTGGTGCACAAATCTGAAAATTTGCAAGACGTTAGTCAGATTTAAAATAGACACGGGAATAGATATTAATCTGATTAACATCCAGATGTATGAAAAGCTACGGAAAAAGCCTCGTCTACAACCAGTAACTGAGTTGCTATGTAAAATTTACCACAATAACTCAAAGAAAAGGAAAATAACACACCTTGGACCTTCACGTAATAGACTGCACAAGTACAGAAAATTTGCTATAAAAAGATAGCGCACATCACATGGATCTAGTCGTAAGCTTCAAAAACATACAGCACGGTCTATTCAGTTCTGGCGGTTTTATGAGTGGGGATCTAGTAAAAATTATTCAAAAAGAGGTTGCAAAACCTGTGTCACGAGAGTTAGAAGAATACCGTTCCCTATGCTCTCTAAGGTTACAGATGAATTAAATCAACTATAGTGACAGGGGGTCATTGAAAAATGGACCAACAGACTGATGTGCTCCTATTGTACCAGTTACAAAAATGGGAAAGTTTGTTCGTGCGTGGATTTTAAATGACCCAATCTCGCAGTAAAATTTGGTATTACATATTGCTAAATTTGAATGTCACCAAAATTGAACAGAGCTAGATTTTTCTCTAAGCTTTATGCTACAAGAGGATTTTATCAGATCTCGCTAGAAAAAGATATATGTCCGCTCACAACTTTTATCACACCTCTTCTGGAAAGATTTCCGTTTTTCATCAGCACCTGAAATGTTTCAACGAAAAATGCCTAAATTACTTCAAGGAGTCCAAGCACCTGAGACAATTATAGACGACATTTTAGCCTTCGGAAAAACAGTAGTAACCATGAAAAAAGACTCAGAACAGCATTAGAAATATTGAAGAGGGCAGCTCAGGGAACGTTGTTCAACTGAGCCGAGAAAGACTGAAGGTGACACTGGGTCTACCTGTCCCTACTTGCAAGAACCCTACTTGACTGAACCGAGAAGAGTTATAGGTATGATTAGATATTTAAAGCGATTTGCTCTGTCCAACTTAATTTAGACAATGCTAGATCTAATTAAGAATGCCGGTCAGTTGTGAGACCAACACGAAAAGGTATTTAGCGGATTAAAAAAACTACTGAAGTCAACGGCTTGTAGGAAGCTGTACCGTTTGCCTCACACGCACTGAATACTACCGAAAGATAGTATGTTCAGATCAGAAGAGAATGCTTAGCAGCAGTATAGATAGGCATATGAGAAATTCGATAGGTATTGAAATCTTCCAACTTTTAACGGATCATACCTTTGTACCCCAATGTCTAAACAACACTCCATTGTGGTGCCAGAGATTGTTAATGAGACTCAGGAGAGAACATGTGCCTGAAAAATCTCTTGTAGCGCCAGATATATTATCGAAACGTACGAAAGCAGCACCTGTGAAAAGAGGGTATCATTCATCGACTGTGTTGAAAACCAGACGAGCATCAGACAAAAGGTTAATGGTAATAAAATGATCACACAAGGTTGGGTTAGACATTACAAGCAGCGGTGCACCTAACAACAGACCGATGGACGACAAGGAAAATAAATTAAAGGACGGTATAAGACTATACTTCCCGAGTAGGAACGAATTGTATGTACACCAAGATTTGTTATGGTTCCAAGACAGGATCGTGATTACAGAATAACTTTGAGCTGAGATAATAAGGACATTACATAATGGTCATTTTTGGATTAACAAATACTGAGAGCAAATAAAGACATCGGTGTGGTGGTGCAGAATATCCCACAAATTAGAAAATTTCATTGAGAAATTTACACTTTTTAATAAGCAACGCCCAACATTTATGAAAGAAAAGTTGAAACTAACATCTCTTACGCAATGTGTAGTAAAAAAATAGACAGAGATATCCTTACACACAGAGGATATTGTATTTAATGACCATTTCTCAAGATATATAGAAATAGCACGAATTAGTCCTCGGTCCAGTGCTTGTGACCGGGACAAATTGAAAATTTTCTTTGCTCGATGAGGAATACCCAATGGAGGGGTTAGTGATAATTTAGTGATAAATTAGGACAATTTACAAGTTATGCTTTTAAGGAATTTGCAATCAAATATGCATGTTACGTCCAGTCCCCACTACCCCATGCAAAATGAGGTTGGAAGTGCAGTAAAAATATAGAAAAGAATAGCAAGACAGATTTCAAGCATCAATGGCATATAGACGCCGATTCAGGCCACTGGGATCAGTCCAGCAGAGGAAGCAAAATGCTGACTACATAACCTACCCATTTAAACACGTCACAATCAAAATGACACGATCTTGAGCAGATCAGAGAAAAAGACCAAGTGACCAAAGTTAGGATGGGGAAGCATTTCAACAGAACTCATGGCACTAAGAATCAACTAATTTTAAAACGGAACGACCTGGAAAGATTTTGGGACTCAATAGGAAAAATTATATCAGCAAATACTACCAATAGATCTTAAACGGTAAAAATAAAACTGGGTGATATTTGCAGAAACCAGAAACATATTATGATCACGGGTTTGGGAAAAGACTTTTGGGAAAAAATTACCCTTCAATCAATCGACTGTAGGAACTTACAAAACTAATTCTACCGGAGAAAAGGCTTAATGGATGAGGAGGGGTTGGATAATTTATAAACCAAAGCCATTTAAAAGATTTTACGCAGCAAAAAGAGTAAAGACATTTAGATTCAATTGATTGGATTAAAGGGAATGATAGACCAGAGTTCTCTACCCTTAATTCTATATAGAAGAATGATTGTTTTGACTATCGCAAATTTTAGTAAATAAATGGAAGAAATAAGAAAAAGAGTAAACTTCAATCAAATAGATAAAAAATAAATAAATAAAATTATTCTCAAAGGCAAGGGGATTGTTTCATATACATGACAAGGTTCATCATGGTGATGATGATTGTATTGTTATTGTTGACTTCCGGCTGGAAGATTTGTCTAGCGAAGATAGCATTCAAGCGAGTTCTTCATAATGGAAAATACTATGACCCATGCGATTAGCTTGTTACAATTAACTAAAGCAAAGAAGACATTTTGAAACATTTATTTGATATCACAGATGAAAAATGAATTACTGGCACCATAGACGATAAAAGAATACTCACTGTTTAATATTGTCACAACATACATCTTCAATCGAAACTTCCAATTATAGCTTGACATAATGAATAGTCCGTTTGATTAATATTTGAAAAAAAGGGACGAAACATCATAAGACTATCTTCCATGACTGACTGCTGCTCCTTGTCCTAATCCCTCTCAGACTACGATTACTATCTCCTGCTGACTCCCTATCGGTTTATATATGAAGACAGAAATAATTTTGTTACACCATTTCAGGTAAACATCTGTAGCTACGTATTACAGCCTAAGGGTATTCTGTCGTTTATTGGCATTTTCCTTTCGGGCAAATACCAATAAAACTCATTCAAATTTTAGATTTCTGGCCGAACTTTGCCCGGGTTGGAACAAACTGCTGGCGTCACCACTGCTGTTGACTGTGCTTTAAGACTTGAGTGTCAATAGACTGAAGTAATTTCAGACCTCAGTGATTTAGGCAAAACTGATTTAGACCGAAGTACCTTCACCCGATAGGATTGCTTATTTCGTACTGAAAGGAAGGAGTAAGCGGCTCATTTATCGAAATGATTGCCACCGTTCGCTTCACATGCATTTTACCATTTTGGAATTTCGTGTTAATAGATGTCTATTTGGCGTAACGATTACTATGGAATAGGCAAGCTAACCTCGAAATCCGGTCAAGGCTCTTCTCTCCATGCTATTAGTAAAATAGCAGAACAGCTTAGAAAGCAAACAAGTAAAGGAGAAGGATGAGCTCACCCTCGCCTCCGAAAAAGCAAACAAACATGAATGCCCAGGAAAGGCCTTTATCCAGCAATAAAGCTGCTGGTTGATGATGATGATTATGATGATGGTCACGTATTGATAATTACGTTCTGTTTGACGAAGTGTTTGTCATGCTTTAAGAGTACTAGGGCAGTGCCCATTTCAAATGGACATATTTGGAAGGGGCCCGGACTTCATGATATGTTGGCCAGTCTGCCGTAGTTGTCACGTAAAATATTTCTCAGTCTAACTTACAAATCTATGGCTTCGAAATATTTCGGTTACTCCTCTTCAGTGTTGCTAATTTATCTGTACCTAAATGTAGACTTTTCTTATTATTTTTCCAATTAGATTTCTCGAGAACCATTGATCCAAGAAACTTCAAACTCCACACTACACTGCCTAATGTACTAACTAACATACCTGTCGAATTTCAATTTCACGAAATGATCAAATGTTGTGTAATTAATATGCACACACACACACACACACACACACACACACACACACACACGCACACACACACACACATACACACACACAATGATATTTCATCAATTATTGTGATATATGTGGCCTCTTCATAAGCATAGTAACCAACACTATGAAACTCAAAACTAGATGAATAGGAAGTTAGCCATTGGGAAAGAGATAACGTTTCTTTAAACACACCCATCGAATTGAAAACATAGAGCACTGCTCTCAGAACCTTTTCAAAGGTTTATCAAACTTTGAGAAGTCTATTAATGTATTAATAAAACTAATGGCTAATGAAACCAAGTGCATATTGATCTATCTATTTCATTTATTTATTTTTGACATTTTTGAGATATATCTAAAACTTTAAAAAATCGATTATTTAGAAAAAAATCTTTGTTTTATTCCTCAATTGTTTATACCACAATGACATAATCTGTTGTTACATTATATAATTGTATTCGTTACATTGAATAATAAAATACAATCAATGGGAAAAAGATCATCACACCTGAAATATTTTGTGATTTGGGGTTGGGTTTTCCCTCTTTCAGTTAAGGCTTTTTTTCTAAGTATGCAAGACTAGAGGTCAAAACAAAAACTCCACCTTTTTTATCGTATTTATTTCTTTAATTAGACACTACTTGGGTACAGTACTAAGTCTTTCAAGTATTTGTGATTGTTATGCTTCCTTTAATTGAAGTGTAAACCTATTTTTGGCACTACTCAACAAAAACGTTTTGGCCTCTTGAAAATAGAAAAATATTTTTCGCAAGAAATTTTTTTGAGCTTTCATTCTATAAGGATCTCGTTCCCTCAGAAAACTTATGATTTTTTAAAAGTTCATTCTCTAAGGTTTAACGGGGAGGGGAAATGCAGCTTCAAAGTATTTGGTCACTTCCCTTGAGTAGGTTGCAAGTGGGATCTTTTTTTTCTGGTAATATTTTTGTGTTTCATCATGTTTTTTTAGGGGAGCATCTTGCGAAACATCGTTCGAAAATGCAATATTGTTGTATTTTTTGGATCAATGTTTTGAAAATCAAGCATTTAAGAAAATGATGCAACAAAATACACAGAGGCTTCATAATCTAAATAAATAACAGAGAATAAGGGTTCATGTTAAGATTATGATAACAATGTACATGAACACCCTACCCTAAAAACTTTTTCCAAAACTTTCAAATTCTCTGAGGAAAAGGAGGTCTTATTGGTTGAAAAGAATTACTCAAGAAAATGGTCTCTATTTTGACGAGGTCCCCTTTTCTTCATTTCCATGCATCAGTGCCGATGCTAGATTTGACTGTGCACCCCTGGAAATCTTTTTCAGATTTTTTTTAGCTTTTTTAGAATTTTGTATATATTTTAGATTTTTCAGGGTTCCACCAATATATGGCATACCAGAGCTCCGGCATCCTCTTGCATTTGTAGATTGTGCACTGCCGACACTCGACCTCTTCTTACAAACATGCTTACACAAAGAAGTAAATATTTCAGGAATAATTCACCACTCTCTTAGGGATTGGTGGTGACATAAGTCTGGGAAGTGGTAATACAGAGACGGGTCTTCCATTAAAAACCACATTATATAGTAGGGGCTAGTTTATAACAAAATAGAATTCCTGCCCAAATCTTCTAGTAGAATGGCACGCTAAACTTTTTGGAAAGCTTAGACCATACAGAAAAAGAAAATAGGATCTCATTTTCTTTCACCAATTTGTGTATTTTACGGAGCTTACAATAATGACAACATAAATTGATAAGTCTATGTATGGTGAAATGTAACAATTCAAGGCTGAAAACTTGTATCATAAGCTAATTATGGCCTCAGATCAGAAATAGAATCCTAAAAACGTTTTTGATGATTATTGACCTGACTTGGGCAATTTTTACATAATTTTCAAGGCCAAAATAAGCGAAATTTCCAATCGGAATTGTTTATCGGAAAGTGGAACTTATTTTTGAAGGTTGAATCATATCTAAAAAAAAAAAAAAAAAAAGCAATCAAAATCAAGAAAGAAGAATGTTGCCATTTTTCTATATTCTTTTAAGGCAGTTATTTTGAAATTCAAAGTGGACGACTATCAACACTTACAATTGTTACAATTATGACCATCAATCATGGATAAAAAAACTAAAAAATCATTAAATTCCTCAGCTTTTGATAAATTTATATTCAAATGAAAATGAAATCGTCGATTTTCTCTACATTATCATTACGCAACCCAATTTTATGCTTTAAATTATAATCATTATCATCTTTTGATACATGAATTTTAGATGTTTTCATAATGTATATAAATACTATACCGACAAATACCTGGGTTTTCCCCAAAATTATTTGAGAGATTTTGGAGATATTTTATGGACAGATACACATGGAAGAAGGAATGTATGGAGAAAATTTTTTAAAAATGTCTTTCAATCAAAAGTAAATTCCCTGATCTTTTCGTACCTTTCTGCACAATATCATTGGAATTCGTTGAGAATTTTGGTGATGTGTGGACTATCAGGAGCAAATACAGAAATATACAAAGCAAATATTTCTCAATCAGAAACAAATTCTCTGCTCTGTCCCACAATGATCCCCATTCTTCCACATAATTTCATTGAAATTCACTGAGCACTTTTGGAGATATCGTATGAACAGACCGAAGCAAATGCAGAAATTTATGGAAACAAAACGCAAAAATATCTCACAATCAAAACCTAATTCCTGTACCCACCCCAAAAGTTGATCACTTCTATTATATCTTCCACAAAATTTCATGGAAATTTATCTAGAACTTACGGGGATATCGTGTAGACAAACATGAATTACTATGTAAATATATAAAATATCAAAACGGAAAATATCTCTCAATCAAAAACAGATTCCTGGATCCGCCACAAAATTTAGTAACTTCTTCCATACCCCGTGGTCCACCTTTTCACAACTATTTCATCGAAATACATCCATAACTTTTGGATATATCGTATGGACAAACACGAGCGAATACCGAAATTTTAAAAATGCAAAAATATCTCCCAATCAAGGATAAATTGTTGAATCCACCACCAAATTTAATCACTTTTTATCCTCCACAAAATTCTACTTAAGTCCATTGAGAACTTTCAGAGATACCATGTGGACAGACGTTAGCGAATACAAAAATCTATCACGGAAAGATATACCTCAATCAAAAACTAACTTCTGGATCCGACCCAAAATTTAACCTCTGTCTCTGTACCCCGTGGACTACCTTTCCACTAAATCTCATTGACATTTATTATGAAATTTCGGAGATATATTCGTCTCTGTAATGTTTTATAGGTCCGCCAAAAAGGGGAGAAAGGGTTGTCATTGTATCGAGACAAAAGATTTAAAACTTGGAAGACTCCCAGAAAACAAATTTTCTGAAATTTCTAAGGGTCTTCTGAAAGTCCCCTTCCCCTGCTTACAGACGGTCCAATTCCGATGTTAAAAATCCCCGCCTGACCAGTGCCGGATTTATTTGTCGAAAAAGTAGCATATGCTGTGGGCCCTGCAACTTACAGTGTCTTCTATAAAATGCTTCCAAGCTATCAATTCCCATTCAGCTATTCTGTACTGGCTGTATTATGATAGTATTATATAGCTTTTAATTTTTATAAACAACAGGGTGTCCACTAATTATCTTGTCTGCTCCAACAAAATATTTCCACACAAGCAGCGTCTTATTACCCTTTTTTCTCTCAGATCTTCACCTGTCAAAGATTCGGGTCACAGAAGAAAAACTTCTCGACTTTTTGCTCGAATATTTCACTTACTTCGATTGTGCTTAATTCTATGAAAAAATTCGACATTCGTGTTTTGTCCGTGGTTGGCCGTACATCAAAGGCAGTGAGCCAAAGAGTTCAGGGAGCAACACGTTCTCTCATGTCTGTTTTTTTACGCCCTTCACTGGGCGTCTCTTTTGCGTGTGTGTTTGAATATATGAATGTGCTGTTTGCGTGCATTAGCATATATCTATATAATATAAATTGTAAGAGTGTGTGTGTATGTGTGTGTGTGTATATATATATATATATATATACATATTGTGTGTGTATATATATATACATATATGTGCGTATATATATTGTATGCTTACGTATATATATATATATATACTGTATGCTTATGTGTATACATTGTATGTTTATGTATATATATATTGTATGTTTATATGTATATATGTATTGTATGCTTATATATATATATATATATATATATATATATATATATATATATATGTATATATATATATATATATTATTGTGTCATCCACAGACAGCTGTTTAGTTGGATTACAACTCTTCAGTGTGGCTACAGACTATCTGTTATCCTATCCAGTACCACGATGCAGGATTGAAACATTTGCTTCAGACCCGGAGACCGATATCCTACCTCTGTGCTAGGGAACTGGACCGGCAAAAAGGCTGAATTTAAGCAATATATTCATTTTAGTTTAAATTCCCCGTCCACGAGAGTGCTCTATTCCGTGGAAGAGCATATATATATATATATATATATATATATATATATATATATATATATATATAAGTGTGTGTGTGTGCGTTCATAGGTCTGTGTAAGTATTTGGTTGCGTGTGTATATGTCTGTACGCGCGACATGCGTGCGCCCACGCGAGTGTAACGGGAATAGGGCACAAAACTAACCGCTACGTGTGGACTTGAGCGATGGGAGTATAAGTAGTTGGGGAAGATTTTCTTTTTCATCATATTGTTGTAATATTGTACTTCCCTGAGACGATACCATCTCAGAAAAGTCACTTCAGTGCATCTGAGATGCAGGGAATATGAATGTGTATGTGTACTTGATGATGTATGCAAATATGTGCGATTAATTGCAGGGCTTCTACTTTCTGTACGTTAGAAATAAATTAGTACTTTTAGACTATTTTTGGTACTTATAGTATTGTGTTCTTAAAATTCGAAACATTTTCGGAATTTCCTTTGTTTATCTTTGATAAAATAGTTTCCCAAAAGATATATTTTGATTGACTTTTGACAATGACTGTACTAATATCCGCCAAGGTCGTGCGAAGAACCTCTTGTTTGAAAAGATTGATTGAAAATGAAGATGGAATTTTTCAAGTTTTTAGAATTTGATTTGAATTTACTCAATTTGTTTTAATTTTTACCCATCTGTGATTTTTTTGGTTTATTTTGTACTTTCCATAGACGATTTGGTACGTCAGCCTCAGCTTTTAGTACATTCGCTAAAATTCTCGATGGCAGCCCTGATGTTATGTTTTTACCTGTGTGTGTGGGGTCGCCAGTGGACGATAGGCCACTGCTGGTAATATTGATTTTTTATTAGGTGTGAACGCCTTGCCGTAGAATAGTAGTTTGCAAATTAGTTTTGCAGATCATTGTAACAGTAATGAGTTCGATCTGCATTGGTCACATCAAATTTTTGCCATACTTGGTATGACTGAGCTAAGCTTAGTCGATATTAGTTTGTTCAATATGAAATGTCGTTCTGAAAACCATGATAAATGGTGATGACGATAAATATTTAACCAAAATATTACCCATTTGATGTAATAACCTTTTTCCCGACGATCCACTTTATAAAATGCAATAGGTTTAGTGGCCAAAAATTCAGTAAAAGTACAAATTATGCCTCTTAATATTTAATATCTTATTACAGATATGTAGTTCAAGATGCTTGAAAACATTATAATCCTTAGGAGGAACATGGAGGACGCTGCAAGACTACGTATCTCAATTCTCAAAGCTTAAATACGATCAGTCGGGAGGTTTGTCATGGAGCATTTAATTCAGTTCATGTGGGACCCATTGTTCCAATTTTTCAACGTCTCTTATTGCCTAGAGATGAGGTGATACAGTCGCTGTAGAAGTCATAATTCTCCCATCTATTCTTCAGTTATTATATAAACATGCGAGAATTTAGAAGAAAGAACTTGCTTCCTGTGTCAGATAATTTTTTCTGATAGGTACATGTCTGAAGTTTATGATTTGGACTAGTACTCAAAAAGATTTGGGATGAACTATAATTTCAGGGGATATTTCAGGTATACTATTTTCTCAAAAATTGAGGAATTGAAAATACTGGTTACTTGGAAATGTTTCTTTTGACATAAAATTGTACCGCAATCAGGGACAGAGCTGACGGTTTGAAGGCTTGGGTCCTTGTAAGCGCCTAAGATGAATATCCCTGCATTTTATAAGGAAAATTTGAGTATTTTATTGTCCAAAGTCTATGAATTTGGTATTTAATACTTGATGGCGACATGTGTATTGTTAGAAAGAAAATTCCACCAGCTTCTCAAAAGTGTATTATGTCAATCTGTACCTATTGAACATAAAAGTAAGATTATAAAATATGAAATTGGGTATTTAGAATTTCACAAGGAAATTTGCAACTGTGTATTACGTCAATTGTTTGGATATCAAAAGTTAAAGCCAAAAATGTGAACATAGGTATGTGGCATTTTTCAGATAAAAGTCTTGTAACTCATTGTGAAAAGTCTATGGATTGTGGATTTAATTCTTGATGCAGTTATGTACGTATATATATTGCTAGAAAGGCAATTTTATCAGCTTTCTAACTGCGTTATTATTAGAATAACGTTTGCGTTTAGAGATATGACACTTTTCGTGATCGGGTGGTCGCCATATTTGATGAAATCATAACTGGAAAATGTATCGGGGGATAGATGACTACCCAAGTAAAAAATACTATGCATTTCTGAAAAAAAATCTCGATTCTCAAAATCTCCCATTGAATCCTAACTAGTTACCGGACTATCAATTTTGTATAACTTTACCATCTTTAGCGTTATTAAATTATATGCCAGAGGAAGCTTAAAGCCGAATTCCCATCGATGCCCAAGTATGGTAAGAAGTAGGCTACGAATGAATACCAAACGTTTTTCAATGACTAACAAGCGGAATTAAAAATGCTTCAGACAGCAAATGCTCACTGGAATGGAACTGTGCCCTCACAACAGCGTCAGTTTTCTAACCATACATTTTTTACATTAAATAGAATTCAGCAAATGTTTTGGGGTACTGCAAAGCTGTTTACGCCCTCCATCCCACGACACCTATTTTATCAACTCTTTTAACTCTCTCAGCCCCCTTTAACTCTTTCGATCTCCATTCTGATGCA
Source organism: Thysanoteuthis rhombus (assembly GCA_963457665.1). Taxonomy (NCBI): domain Eukaryota; kingdom Metazoa; phylum Mollusca; class Cephalopoda; order Oegopsida; family Thysanoteuthidae; genus Thysanoteuthis; species Thysanoteuthis major. Next base: position 20,573,504 of record OY735201.1, read on the forward strand.
TCAGCTACACCATCCTCTCGTAGGCCCTACGAGTGAATCATATTGGAATTTGGCACGTACAATAATATCATGTAGTAGCATTGTGTTGTGCGCGCGTACCAAGAGACTTTTTGCCGTACGCATGCAGAGATCAATAAAACCCCCAAAAGTACGCTCGACGGACGAATTGTAACGAATTGTAATGGATATCATTCGATGTTTCAGTCTCAATATTTCCATCACCATTAGGAAAATCGTCTCCATAGCCTTTTACCATTAAGCTTTACCCACAAATTTCGTTACAACTTGATACATGAATAAATTTCATTTAATTAATCAAGAATGGAACCCGAATCGAAGTCAAAACTCCATAAACGATGGCATCCCAACGCACACAAGAGAGCTTAAACACTCGTCCATCGAGGCTGACTCATCGGAATAGATTTAAATCATGTGTATATATATAGACTTGAACACTATCTGTCGTAAACATCGTAATAATATATGTCATTATGAGATAGAAATGGGTTTGGGGAGCTAAGTATACGGTAAGGCTGAGTTTGAGAACTAGGTATACGGTAAAATACATTAAATATAAAACCCACTGAAAACTGAGAAGTAAGAATATTTGTCACCCCCCCCCCGATTTCCACCACTGTAGGTAAGAAGCTAAAGAAAAGAGGTTTGAACTCGAAGGCTCCAAGCGTGAAAACTTTTCCTACAGCGTTTTGTTTGTTTTTCGTTTTGGGCTAAAATGTTCCATTATTTCTTCATTGAAGTCGAATAAGGTACCGAGAGCGGAGGGAGGAGAAAAAAAGCCGAAGAAGGCTTGGGAGGGGTGAAGAAGGCAATGAAGGGGGAGGAAGAGGAAGAAGAAGAATGGCAAGCAGTGGAGAACAAGAAGAAAGGTGAGGAAGGGCAATAGAAGAACGAGAAGGGAAGCAGTATGGCGGAGAGAAGATAGGCAAGGAGGAGTACGAGAGGGAATCAGGTGAGGGGAGGCGAGGAGGGATAGGGAAGGGATGAGATATAAAGAAAGAATCAAGAAATAAATGGACTGAGGAATGAAGACAAGAAAAAGAAAAGGAGAGCGAACGAATGGGTGAGAAATGTTTAGTTGAAGGTAAAAATAAACTGAGGAAAACAATCGGACAGAAAACACTTGCCCGACCAGCTACTTTTTTCTTCTTCCTTCTAAATACTCTCTCTCCCTCCTCTCTATGTTCTTCTCTGGCGCATGCAATTGCCTGTTCTCCCCCTTTATGCGTGATTCCAACATTTAAATCAGAAGAACTTCTCTGTGTAAAGAAAGAAATGAGTAGGTTTACGCAGTCGGGCACGGCTGTGTAATTGTATATTTGTGTAAGTATAAATAAAAACCAGTTTTTTTTCGTGATAATTATTAGGTGTATGTATTAATATTGTTACTGCACATGTCACGCAATATACATACATATACTCTACTTATATACTGTTGTAGTGTAGTGTAGATGGAATTCTGTGCGTCTTATCCTTCCGCGTTGGAAATCTTTTCCTTGACAAAATTAGTTCTAAGGGGGAAGAACTTTCCCTCCGAACTCCTGAATCGAAATAGAAACATCTCATCTAAATGCCAACGGATGATTATTCACTTCAGTCATTTAAAGCATTACCGTGTAGATCTTTCATATCAAATGGCCCGATATTTGAAGAAAGAGAGAAAAATGTCCTTGGCAATAAAAAAAATCAGTTTACAAGTGGTCGACTGGGGATAGGTAACCTACAGCCCGTAAAACAAGAACTATCCTGCAAACAGATTTTAACTGGTCCACTATCTAGTATTGAAATACTATGTTTACTTTTTTTATTAAGATTCTTTGTCTTTTTATTAGAATCAAAAGTTGCCAAGATTAAAATGAATTGCTACTATATTGAGTTCTTTTCTTACAAAATGGCATGCTTGGTTAAGCAAAAATGATTATCTAGGATGAGTTATTAATTTATTTTAGGCAAACAATGATTACATGAATTTGAACAGATAATTCCCTCATTTCAAGCTTTTTATGGCATTTATCTGGTCTACCGTCCATAGATGATCCGATCGACAAAAGCAAAACAGTTATTGCCTCTGTTGTAGACTGATCACGTCTCCAGGGGTACGAATTTTTTGCAGTCATACTTTTTTAAACTATTGAATTTGTATAGTTTTGCTTTTATAAAAAGCCAAAACTCGTTTTCGGGGAAATCTCAATAGTGCACGTTCAGGCTTTCTTTGGATATTCTTTGTTTTCTTTTCTTCTTCTTTCGTTTGAATTATCCCCCTTGAGGGTAAATTGATATAAGGGAAAAGAGAGAGACTGTAAAATGAAATACAGATCAGTCAAGAACTTGATGAGTTTGAAATGGGGCTTTCTTTTCGAATCTGACTGGGGCCTATTACCAACTCTACTCGTCCCTGACTCTGACTGATACAAGAAAAAATCACGAATCCAAGAACTAAATTAAATAATTGTGTCGTTTGCATCCTTCGAGGTTTTTAACACTTTCTTGATTAAAAAAAAGATCCAATGATAACAGTGAAGAAAAAACAATGTAGGATTTGGGGTCAGGGTTTGATCACTTTGTCTCTTCCAGCAAAAATCGATGTATTCTGTCATAAATCTATCAAACATTTATTTACGTTTTGAGCGTCCGTCAGGAAAAAACATTTTTGAAAATAGATTACATCTTCTTACTCTCCTCCGCTTTCATTATTTCCCATGCATCATTCGTTTGCAAGGAAGGTGCCTTCTCTCTCTGCCCATCCCTTCTGTCTTATTTTTCTTCATACCCCGTCACTTTCTTTTCTTCTCTTTCTCTTTCTCTCTCGCCATCTCTCTCTTCATCCTCTATCTATTCCTCTCTTTCTCTCCCTATCTTAATATTTATTTCTCCCGTACCAACATCACATCACTCGGTGGCCTCTTGAGCAAATATTTCCGTTGAGGCACAAAACTAACTTAACGGAGTTTTATTTATATACAGCTAGATATAGAATCCTATGTAGTCCTCTGTTGTGAATTTGATTTACTTAATCATTCATAGAATGGGACATCAGTGTTTTCTTTTGAGCTACAACCGGAATTCTTACTATTTTTTCACCCCCATATTTCCTATAAACTTTTATCCGCAGCAATACGCTGAGAACAATTTATCGATGGATATGATTTATTGATATTTTTGAAACAGAAAAAAAAAAATACGGATCCAATAGAATTTACGGGAAAGAAAACTGAGAGATTGGTTCCAAAACACGATAAGCGTCATTTTAAAAAAGTGCTTAATCAAATCTAAAATCTGGATTTGAATTTACTTTATCTTATTAAAACCTTTATATATATGTTTATAATAAGATAAATGGCGCTTACTGCAGTTTCACTGCAGATGATCTGTTTCCGCACGTTCCCCCAATATATGCAAGTTTATAGAAAATCTTAAGAAAGAACAAAACCACACTGAAGTTTGCATCGATCTAAAATGGATCTGGAAGGACAACGCATCCCCAGGAAAATAATACCACGACTTTGCAGTGCGCATTAAGGGAATTGTAGAATGCATCAATACTTATGAAAATGTAATTGTGAATCGCATTCACTATAAACACAAAAATCATTTTTTCCTCTCCGCTGCATAACTTTCTTCGAATCATTTTCTCTTCCAGCGTAGCTTTCATTACCTAAATCCTGTCTTTCAGTTTCTGTTCAGTATTCACACCGATTTGATAAACACCTACTGACAAGAACATTCATCTCCTCCTGCAATAGCGTTCTTTACGTAATTTTCTCTTCAGGCTTTGTTTTCATGGCCTAAATTATGTCTTAAAGTTTTCATACTGTATTTACGCCGGTTTCATTCGCGCCTGGTAACAATCGTGTGGGCATTAACTCTATTTTCGGGGTCCCATAGGTATTAACTCTAGTTAATCCGGCAACCTCTTTAATCTGACAATACTCCCAATCCAACGACAAAGAGAATAACTATTTTGGTGGTAGCAACTGTTTGAACATCTGCGTGCTCATAAATTTGCTTTACATGAATTAACTCATTTTGAACTATTAACTTCTATAGTGTAAATGAAATCAACTAACTTACAAAACTTACTGTTTTTAACTTTCTTCTTTGCTTTATTTATCGTCTTCTTCGTTTTATTTTGACCATTGCAGTAGATTGCATGTATTGGAAAATTGTTGTTGCCGTTGATAAATGATCCGAATCGTTTTGAAGTTAAATAATTTCAAGTCCCTTCCACTGTCCGAAAGTTGAGTGTTCCCATAAAACGCTTCGTAAAGCGAAATGACGTTAAGCGAAAAAGCAATTATCATCAATATACGTTGGAAATTCTTTCTAAGCGTTCCTTGATTCCCAAAATGACTTTCTTCTATGCCAGTTATATGCCAAATGTAGCACCCTTACGAGCTATTCGATACCTCAGGAAACATCTTGCTCTCAGATGCACAAAACGAATCGAAACAGTTCAAAGTTATGGCAGGTCTTTCGCCAAAACGAAGTGATGTAAAGCAAATTTTCCTAAAGCGGGAGGGGGAACCTCTATTGTCTTTTCTTGAATAACAAGTATAATTTGGATAATACAACCCCAGTCGACAAATCTACAGTTTGGAACATTAATGTAGTTGGTTAACGAAATATTCCAGCAGACCATTACCACTGCATAGTGAGATAGATCCTCATTAAATGCTCCAACTGTGGCATTATGCCTGACTAAAATAAGCATAGTATTTACGGTACCACAATGTAGGGTAAAGGTTAACGAGCTATTTCTCCCGTACCAACATCACATCACTCGGTGGCCTCTTGAGCAAATATTTCCGTTGAGGCACAAAACTAACTTAACGGAGTTTTATTTATATACAGCTAGATATAGAATCCTATGTAGTCCTCTGTTGTGAATTTGATTTACTTAATCATTCATAGAATGGGACATCAGTGTTTTCTTTTGAGCTACAACCGGAATTCTTACTATTTTTTCACCCCCATATTTCCTATAAACTTTTATCCGCAGCAATACGCTGAGAACAATTTATCGATGGATATGATTTATTGATATTTTTGAAACAGAAAAAAAAAAATACGGATCCAATAGAATTTACGGGAAAGAAAACTAGTATATCATTACTATTATGTGGTAAGTTCGATCTTCTGTAGGTGTCCAACTATAGCAGCCTCAAATCAGAATGAGCAAAGCTAAGTATTTAGGAGAACTCGCTGATTGTCTAGATTTCCAAAACATAAAGAGAAATGTGTAGAGCTGTTAGGCTGAAGAAATCGCAAGTAAGTGTGATGATAAACAAGCTATGAAAAACAATGAAGGTAGATATGATAAATATTATTAATACGAAAAAATATAAGCATGTATATGTACTAGTTGTTTACGTAAACTGTAATACAGACGCGATTTATGAAACAAATGCATGGAAACTTTCATTCACTCTAATCTTTATGAATGGCTTAGCTTCGTAGACAAAGATTGTTTTGGGGAGTGATATCTGCAGCAGTTAGACATAAGACAATGAGTGCAGAATATCCCTCCTGCAATAGATTTTTAAGGTGGGGCCAACTTTCCAGGGCCGATCCCTTTCTTTAAACCAAGGGTTGGCTTCCTATAATCCACCGAGGTGGCATGGAAAGTAGCTGGATTCCAAGGTCGTAGGATTGACAGGAGTGTCCTTCTAACAGATGCAAGTTAGCTTGTTGGCATATTCCGACAGTAAGGCTGACTTGTGGTTGTACCACTGTACATGTACAGTCCACAGTTGGTAGATGCTGAGCTGGTTATAGAGTTCTACCGTCCCTTAGGAGGAGAATCGGAACAGTGAGGCTGTTATCCATTTTAAGCGCAGAGTCACCGGATAGTATAGTTCTATATTCTTAGGCACAGGTACATCATATAGAACAGCTGCCTGCAACTTTAAGCAGAGATCCCAGACACTTCAAGATAGCAGATGTTCTCTTCAGGGTAGTGATCTGACGGTGAAACAGAGTTTTACCGCTTTAAAAAAAGGGAATAGGTGCCTAATAAGTTACAACTTAGTATAAGTTTGGAATTTCTCTTCCTGCAAACACCATCTCCTGCTTATCTTACCTTATCTTTCATAGTTTCGAGCAAGTAAAAATATTTTTCAAAGCAGTACTTATCGGATGTGTTGCTATGAACAAGATGTTGGAACTATCATTTCACTTTTTTCATACCACAGACCCCTCCTACTTATTTACTTAATCTTTTACAGGACACTTGCCCAGTTTGGGGTAGCTGGTTTTAATTTGATGTATTCTTGTTTTTATATTGTTCTGGCTGTGTCATAGAAGTACCATAGGCCTCCTCTGTCTGAATAAATAGAAGCCTCGAATTTTCTTTTCATAGTTTCAAACATAGAAAATACAGTTTGCTTGTGAAATAGTAAGCTTGGGAAATTAGTAATACTGCTAGTGATACTATTTAAAAAAAACAAAAAAAACAGTGTCAAAAGTTGGTGAAAAGTGAAAAATATTTTCCTAAGCGGTTCTCATTGAATGTGTTGCTGGCAATAAGGTTTCGGAACTAAGACTCCCCTTTTTTCATCCTCAGTGAAACAAATCATATGAAGGAAGTAATATAAGTATAAACGAAAGTTCCGTAATACATCAGTACTTGTTAATATCTAAATAGAGCACCAAAGTCATGTCCACTGGAAGAAATTTTTTGTGAATCATAGAGTGGGGTAGTGCTCGTTCCAAAGATACATGTTTTGAAGGGGCCAGGTCGTATATTATGTGAAGAAGCCTACCATAATTGTCATGTACAATAATTGTCCATCTATCTTACGAAACTACAACTTGGAACTGTTTCGGTTACTTCTCTTCAGTGTTGCCAATATCGGTATCTTACCACTGAATTTTAATAATTCTAAAGTGAGGAAGTCGAGGGAAATAATTTATAAAAACTTTGGAGAAAGATCTGTAATCTTAAAATTTTTATTTATATATATTAGATTTATCGAGAACCGCTGATCCTTAATCTCCAAACTCAACCTGCAATGCCTCGAGAGCTGACCAATATATTGTCTGAATTTCAGTTCGTACAGTGGTCAGCTGTCGAGTAATCGCATTGCACACATACACACAGACACAGACACACACACACACACACACACACACACACACACACACACACACACACACACACACACACATACACACTCACACACATACATACATACACGGATTTTTTCAATTGTAGTTTGATATAAGAACAGTCTGTTGGTCAAAGTACTAGTATGGAGATTCACCAAAGAGGTTTCCATCTTAGTCAGCCATTTACTAGGTTAGATTTGGGTTGAAAACGATTTTCCATTTCGTATACACACATGCAACACCTCGCCTACACACGCAAACATAATTAAATTCACATATATGTGCACATACAATCAACTATAAACACTCATGTATACGTGTACGTATTCATAAATTCACTCATATACACAAAATGCTTGTTCGAGAAACTTTCAGTGTAAAATGGCTTCCTCAAAGACAAATGATGGAAAACTACGTCCCTTATTTCCTGGTAAACGCTGAAGTAATTTTACAGATGAACAGATAGATTAATCTATTCAAATTACACCATATATTGATGATTCTCTGAAAAACATACAAGAAGCACATTTTTTAATTTTGTGCATGAGAATTTTTTTCCGTAACAGCTACTTTTTCGGAGGGTTCTTGATCTTCTTTTCATTTATTGCGTTGAATAAGAAGAAATATATTACAATCTGCTTTGCTATATTTGAAATTATCCCCCAAGAAACGCCGGGTATCCATACTAATTTATAATAAAACACAAGTAGAAGAGAGTAATAGTCTTCATATGCTCATAGTTATATGTAGACTGCTAGATATATGCATACACATACAGGACAACTCATCTCACATACACTATATATATATATATATATATATATATATATATGAATATATGATTAATCTATATAACTGTATGGAAACGACGGAAATTTCTTTCTTTCTTTCTTTGTTTCTAACTTTCATAAATTCTTAAATGGCTACATCCTACGGACTGCAAATTTGCGTACCGTTGAAACTTTAACCCGGAATGATCATATGTAATTAAAAAAAAACAAAACAAAACAGAATTGTAATCATCCAAATTTGCAGCAGCATAGCCGTCCTGGGGACTTCATTTTAGCAGTTGAAAAAGTTAAAAATTTTCACCTTTCTTTGCTAAATATTTTATGTCTGTCTCCCAGCAAGAATTTGTTTTTAAATTTCAACGTCTGTGGACTTTAAGTAAGTTGAAAACTTTATATATAAGGGAGAGGTATGCTCCAGGGCTGCTTCACTGACCCCGTCAGGTAGGAGGGAGAGAGAAAGAGATCTTTACCAATGGAATCTGCATCCCAAATTTTTCGTTATTTATTTATTTATCTATTTTTTTCTTCCAGCACTGCAACCATCTATTCCTGACTTACAAGAACAGATTGGATGGGTGTCAAGAGCCGGTGAAGCTCTTAAGCCACTGACCCACATCAACAGTGGACAATCCACCAGACACCCTCCCAATACGTCATGGGCCAGCGTGGCAGGGCATGGCCCATCACTCCCCATGGTTTGCACACTAAAAATTATATCGGCCATTCCTGCTGTGTCATCAGTCCGAAAAGACTCAGCCACATCACTTACTTTGGGTGGGAGTGATGTGCTCCGAAAGTGACAACCCAAATACTTCTCCAAGGAAACACCTGAGTCATCGGTCCAACGTCAACCATTTAAACACTGTCAACAAAAGGACAACTTTATATATAGGCACCTTAAACGTCTGAACACTGTCAACTGACATGCACTTAACTGATTTAGGAAGTGAAATCAAAAATGTCAAATGGGACATCATACGCATTAGCGAAGTAAAAAGACCCGGAGAAAAACTAATCGAACTGAAGAGCAGACATCTTCTTTACAGCTATAGAAAAGAGAAAGTAAAACAAAGTGGAGTAAGCTTTCTCATCAATAAGGACCTCAAAGACAATGTCATCATCATCAGTCTTTTAACATCTTTCATTGGACATAGACCTTCCCCAGGATTCGCCACACTTCTCTATCTTGGGCGTCGCAGAGCCAGTACTTTCTGAACTTTTCTAGCTCGTAACTCCATCTAATATTCTGCCAGCCTCGGTTGCGTATGTGATCTGGGGAGATCCATGTTGTTAGTCGTGATGTCCATCGGTCGTCCGCCATTCTAGCAATGTAGCCAGACTACCGCCATTTGAGATTTTTTATGGATTCTATGATGTCCCTGACTCTTGTCTTTTCTCGGATGTACTGTGCTGTCTTGTGGTCTCTCCATGTGAGGCCCAGTATACTTCTTTCACGTTCCATGTTTCAGCTCCATAAGTGACTATTGGAAGGATAAAGACAATGTAACCGACTTCAAACTCGCCTCTGACCGAGTAGCTCGCGTCACAATACAACTTTCAAAACGATACAAACTCAATATAATCCAAGTCTACGCTCCCACTTTGCAATCAACTTAACAGGAAATAGACAACTACTATGATGACTTGAACTCCCTACTTCAAAAAACTACCAGAAAACACTTCAATGTTATCATGGGAGACTTCAACGCACAGGTTGGAAAAGGAAATGAAGACCTTTTAAACTTTGCAACGGCTGATGGACTCAAAATCATGAACACCTTCTTCAAGAAGGGACCCGATAGGAAATGGACTTAGAAGAGTCCCAATCACGAAACAAAGAACGAAATATACTACATCCTAACGGACAAAAACGATATCGTCAAGGACATCCATGTCCTGAATCAAGTCAATGTAGGCAGTGACCACAGAATGGTACGATGTAAAATACAAGTAAACACCAACAAAGAACGCAGGAAAATGTTCCACACGAAACTGCAGCCTCTAAACATACCAAAAGAGCACGCTCAATCTTTCAAGCTCGAACTGAAGAATAGATTCAGAATTCTCACTGAACAAGACGACACCCACATCAACGAACTAAGCAACAAAATGAAAGCGTCAATAATTGAAGTCGCCACTACATTCAAACCAATGAACACACAACCCATTAGTAAAATCTCAGATGAAACAAGAAATCTCATGGAAAAACGCAGAAACCTCAAGCCACCGACAACAACGAGAGAGAAAATTGAAGAGGCTGAACTAAATAAATTGATTATGAAAAAACAAAGGGAAAACATAAGAAAATACACGACGACAGTCATCGAATCAACTCTTGAGGTCGGGGGTTCAAGGCAATAAACAAAGGCGAGGGCAAATAACTAACATACTCGAGTTAAATGGAAACCTAACAACAGACAGAGACAGGATTGTCGAACGTGCCATCGAATTCTACCAAAAACTTTATTCGTCCAAACAAGGACTACAAAACAATGAGCAGGATACGCAAGACGTGAGTAATCAACTCGAGGACTTCCCAAAAGTAACCTCATGGGACGTGAAACAAGCCATTAAACAGACGAAGAAAGGAACGGACCCTGGACCAGACAACATCACCATCGACCTACTCCGAAAAGCAGGTAAAATAATCACTAGGAAACTGGCCGTCCTCTTCAACTTGTGTCTAAAACACAGTAAAGTCCCAGACGATTGAAACATTGCTATCATAATGCTTTTATATAAAAAAGGAAACCCGAAAGACCTCAACAACTACAGGCCTATAAGCCTACTCAACTACGTATACAAACTTTTCACCAAGATCATCACAAACCGAATCACGAAAATACTCGATGAAAACCAGCCACGTGAACAAGCTGGCTTTAGAAGAAGCTACTCGACCATGGGCCACCTGCATTCGATAAATCAGCTGAAAGAAAAAGCAGCAGAATATAAACTACCACTCGCCGTAGCATTTATCGACTTCAAAAAGGAGTTCGACTCAGTAGAAATCCCTAAGGTCATGGAGGCCATCCGTCGGCAAGGTGTAGATCCAGTATATACCAAAGTGCAGAAACATATATACAATCACAGCAGCTCATTTATCAGGTTACATAAAGACTCGGACCCCTTTCAGCTTCAGAAAGGAGTAAGACAAGGTGATACCAGCTCACCTAAACTCTTCAAAGCCTGCCTCGAGATGATCTTCTGAAGACTAGACTGGGAGAGTAAAGGAATTAGAATAGACGGCGAGTATCTGAGCAACTTCAGATTTGCAGACGACATTGCCCCTTTTGCAAAGAATCTATATGACCTCTAACTAAAGATGGATGAACTAAATGAAGAGAGCAAGAAAATCGGCCTACACATGAACTTCAGCAACATGAAGATCATGTGCTACAACCACATTGTAGATGAGAACACTAAGATCAAAATCGAGGACACGGAACTGGATGAAGTAGATTACTATATCTACCTTGGACAACATATCTCCATGAGATCCTCAAAAGAAGAAATCAAGCGAAGAATCACGCTAAGATGGCAAGCCTTCAGAAATAAGAAGATCCCATTAATCCTAAAAAGAAGGGTGTGTAACCAATGCATCCTCCCAATAGTCACTTATGGAGCTGAAACATGGAATCTAACCAAGAGACAGGCCTGCAAATTGAGAACCATGTAACGTTCACGTAAAAGAATTATTATGGAGAGACCACAAGACAGCACAGTACATCCGAGAAAAGACAGGGACATCATAGAATCTATAAAAAAATTTTCAAATGGCGGTGGGCTGGCCATGTTGCATGAATGGCAGACAACTGATGGACATCACGACTTACAACATGGATCCCCCGAGATCACAAGCGCAAACGAAGCCGGCAGAATATTAGATGGAGTTACGAGCTAGAAAAGTTCAGAAAGTACTGGCTCTGCGACGCCCAAGATAGAGAAGTGTGGCGAATCCTGGGGAAGGTCTATGTCCAATGAAGGATGTTAAAAGACTGATGATGATGATCATCATCATATGTAAGATGGCACTGACCTCTATTTGCAAATTTAAGATTTTGTACATTTTTGAATTTTCAAATCTAAGGGACCAAGTCATTTTTTTTTTGTGCATTTTCAAAATTAAAGGAGCCTGTGTTGTTATACTTGAAGTTTCTTACTTGTGTGATCAGGCTTGACAGGATGGGTACAATGAGTAAGCCAGCTACAATTTATTAAAGAAAAGAAAATAGATAGCACAAACGCTTGACTTTTAATTGCAACAACAATTCAACGGTGAGTTACGCAAATGTGTATGCTTAACAGAATATGAACACATGTCAATCAGAACTAACATTCGCAGGCGTAAAAAGAAGCTTTGGTGTCGGCGCCACACCCACCCAACTCACACATACGTAGACCTATATACATTGCAGCTATTTAATTCCACGAAAAATAGACACGCAAACACAGACCCAGACACGCACACATATATGCATATATATATGTACATACATACATAAAATATGTATTAAAGAAATGGACATGGATCATAAATTGCATTATACTACATAGAAGTTATACAAAGTTAATATATCATTCAATTTAAATGTAAATAAGATAAACAATTGAAGAAAATGGGGCTGATGTAGGGATACACACACACACACACACACACACACACGTATATATATATATATATATACATACATACATATGTATATGTATATATATATTTATATATATATATATATATATATATATATATGTATACACACACATATACATATATATACATACATTCATGTGTATACACAATGTATAAATATGTATAATATATATACACGTATATATATATATATATATATATATACACACACATACATGTATACATATATACATATATACATATACATGCATAATTTCATAATTACGTTCATGTATATAAATACAAATATTCATATACATATATATTTATGCATATATACATAAATAGATATGTATATATACATATAAACATGTGTCTATGTACATACATATAATGTATATATATATATATATATATATATATATATATATATATATATATACATATATATATACATATGTCTTTATATAGACACATATTTACATGTGTACATACATACATGTGTAAATTTATTTATGCATATATGCATTCATATATATACATATGTATACATATATATACATGTGTATACATACATATACGTATATATATATATATATATATATATATATATATATATATATATATATATATATATATATATGTCGATGAAGGTCACAATTAGAAGGTGACGAGAAAAAAAACTTGGAAAAAAGCTCCTGTCCCTTACTTGAACAACCAACAACACAGAAATATCCCCATTTCTTCCCTTAATCTGGATCAAGTGAACACCAAAAATTCCCTCAGCACTGCTGCAAGTTTTCTCTGAATAAGTTAGCTGGCAACAGTCGAAATGCATTGAAACATACCCATGGTGCAATGAAATTTTGATTTCTTTTAAATGTTTTCTCTTCACCTTCAAATTGTCACTTTCATCAACATTCTGCCGGATCACTTCACACCAACAAAACATATATATATATAAGAGTTATAATTTTTTTTTATTCCATGTTTTGTAAAATATCTTTTTTTATTCATTTAAATACCTGTATTTTAAAGTTCCTTCCATAAAATCTTGAGACAATGACTATTTTAATTAATGTACAAGGTAGAATTAATGATTTTAATTCGCAATTGAGCAACCCAGGGACTGCCATTTCCACATAAAATCAGTAATTAACTAATTCATGTAGTTTGACTGGGTCGTCCTTTCCAGGCAAACGTACACTAATTTGATGATGTGATACAAATTTATGCATTTTTGGTCGAACAGAAAATGACAAAAAGGGGGAACGATGCTGAAAGTACGTAAATTATTGGAATTCAAATTAAAAAAAGAAATACGAAGAAAACAACAACATATAAATATTCCATTATGAGGAAAAGGTAGGTGTGGTAGTGATAATTCAGTGGGTAATGACAATTGGAGTACCAATAATTATCTGACCTTAATAATGATAATGAAATAATGCTGCTGCTAATGTTTATTTAAACAATGCAAATGATATATCGAGTTGCAGATATATGACATTTGGGGGCTGATCTATGCTCTTCCAGAGGAAAGCAGGACACTATGCCAAAGGCTTTTTGGGGGTGGCTGGGGATATTTGCTTTAAAAAATAAATAACCTCTATGTCACTTTGATGTTTCTTGCTTAAAAAATGAAAATTCAAGATGAACGCCAGCGAAAATGTTTTTTTTACCATTTTCTCTCCTCTCATCTTTAATCATAACGTTAATATGTTGTGTAAAATCTCCTTTAAAATGAGACGTGGACCATTAAATCAGCCCATTTGTTTTGGTACTGTAAATGTCTATAGATGGAAGTAGTTACCGTGGACCTTTCGTCTATCTCGTATAATAAATGTAATTTTTGTGTCTACATACGTTTTTTTTTATTGGAGAATACGTTAAAGCTTATAAAAACGATATCACCAATCTTTATAGCTTTAACATGTTGACCACGAGTGAACAATCAATATTTTAGTGAAAAAATGACCTTAAATGGTATAGTTATCATTATCATGGTACCTGGGTCCTTATCATTTGCCTTGGAAATTCAATTTGAATCAAATCTAGAAATAATTTTCATTTCAATTGTTAATCGAGGTAGTGAAAATATTTATATTTTACATAGAGTAACTTAGCAGCCACACTGTATCTGTTTATTAGCCTGTAGGAGAACAAAACACATGTAATTGACTTGCACGTCCATATCCTTCACAGGCATCTCAAAATGATATTCATATTTACCATATAATCTAATAATCTCACACTTGATAGGGACACAACACAGGCGAATCTTACAAGTAAATTCTTCCGATCAAGGGTTGAAAACATCATTCATTCTCTATGCTAGTGTTAAGATGACCATTTTGAATAAATAATCACCAAATTGCATTGTCGGGGCAGCCGTTCGAAATTTTAGATTTTGAGCAAGAGCGGCAATTTTTGAAATTGGCACGGAAAAAAATAAATAAAAAACTCTTGGACAAACTTTCATACTTTTTTTCAAGATGTACTCACCAATTTTACATTCTGCTCCACTAATAATACTGTGCAGCCCTTGTTTTGAACATTTTTCCGGGCCAATACATGTTATTTTCTGATTGATCATTCCTAAAAAGAATTTTTCCGGAGATCAACCAGTGGCTCTCACGTGATATTGTCCATCCAACATAGAATGTGGGTTTTTGTGGCTAGTAACGCCTTTCATAGTGCCTGGTAACTCTTCAGGAATGCCATCATTTTAAGTCTTAGATGATGTCCCATACAAGCCATTCAGAACATACACGAACATGGTACGGCAATAATTATACTGCATAAAGATACAAACAAAATGAAGATAGTAAAAGAGAGGTTTGAGAGTTAACTCCGTATACAGGCCCATTCTGCAAGAACTAAATCTATTGCAATCAACATAAAAAGGCATGCATATAATCATCTTTTGTGGTTTTAAATGCTAAATTTCTAGAAAGATCTTTTTTAAACAGAATTAAATATTTGAATGAAACAGTTTTTTTTTTCAATCCTTCTAAAATCTTCTTCAGGATCGGATTACGAGATCGAAAAGGCGATCTCACATTGCTATTTGGAAGAATTGCCAAACTGGTAAGTTAATCTAGACCCCTCTTGCTCGAAATTCCTCATGGTTCTCGTAATATTAGGTAATAAGAACATATTTTGTGCTCGTTCAAATACTTATGAGCAGTACACTTAAGATAAACAATTTCTGAAATAATGTAAAAGTTATCTGCATTTGATATCTTTCAGAGAAATTGACTAGCTAGGTCTGTGGCCTATTCAAATTTTTCCTACACTTGATTCACAAACCTTTTAACTAACTTAGCATTCAAGTCGCTCATCAGTTTGGAGTAATTTGTCTTCTCCTGGTCCAATATCTTACTGATGGAGAATATTTCACTTAGATTAGATAATGAAGTTAGAGAAAGGCCAAGGATACGAAATAAGAGCGGTTAGTTGTTCTTTTCTTTCATGCTACCCTTTCAGCTCAAAAAAGCAGTAAGACAAGGTGATGCCAGCTCACCAAATTCTCTGTCACGAGATGGTCTTCCAAAACCCATACTGGAAAATTCAAAGAATCAGAATAGACAGCGAATGCCTGAGTGAGCTCAGGAAAACAAACATGGACAGACACAACCATCTAAGTCAAAAACGCAGAGCCGAAGAGAGTAGATTACTACATTTACCGAGGACAACGAATCTCCACGAATCCGAAGAATCACTTTTGGACGGCAGGTTTTTGGTAAAGAACATAAAATTAGTCCTAAAAAGAAAGGTAAACAACGAATGCTCCCCCTCAGTAGTCACAAGCTGAAGCACGGAACTTGCACAGGAGATAATTAATCAACATCACACGGAGGGATCACAAGACGGCACAGCATATTAAGGAAAAAAGACATCAAAGAATCCATTAGAACATCCAAATGACAATGGGCTGGTCATGTTGCAAGAATATCAGACAACTGTTGGATATTACAATTCACAGCATGGATCTCAAGGGATCATATGCGAAACTGTGACCGGCAAAATATAAGACAAATACTCGACAAGTTCAGAAACTGCAACTGCCATGATCTAGAGGTGTTGCAAATCCAGAGGAAGGTGTCCAATGACAGTTGCTGTTTCAAAAAACGTGATGTGAAGAATGGTGAACAGGTGAAGACTATTTGGAGACATGATAATGGTTTTGTTTCTCAAATAAAGTGCACCCATAGGAATGTTAACATTTTTTGCAGCATATACTAGTTAATCTCCGTGAAAAAAAATCAGCTGTATATAAGACGATTTGTTCGAAAAAAAACAAAAAAAACAGAACAAAAAGACAAAGCTTCTCTGAACTCATTTCACTGGAAGAGTTCAAACAGTTGGTAGATATTTTTATTGACAAAATATTCAACTTCAAATGGAAGAGTCCATTGTTATGGACAAAGGAATAGAAAAAGACGTACAAGTATACATAAAT
>OY735201.1:20593011-20693011 GCA_963457665.1 Thysanoteuthis rhombus
GTGTGAAAATTAAGGGAAAGAATTTTTTCCTCTTCAAGTGGTCAAAAACAAGGGGAAAGATTTTTTTTTTAATTTTGGGCTTGAACGAGCCCAAAATCATGGTGGAGACTTGAGGAAATTTTAGGCGACGAAATCGAAGGCGAGAATTTATTTTTTAATGATTCAGAATTAGGGTGGGAAACTTTATTTTTCCTTTCCAGGGAAAAATTGGGGGGTACTTTTCAGAGGTCAAATTATTGGGGAAACCTTTTTTTTTTTTTTCTTTTACCCTTTTACGGGTCATTAGTGAGGGGGATGTTTTCATCTCTTTCAGGGTCCAAAAGGGAGGGAGAACTTTTCTTTCTTTCTAAGTGAGCTGAGGCAAGCGGAAACGGTGTTGTTATATTTGCAGTTATTTCCCAAACAAGCAAAGCCAGGTATCATTCCTAGTATAGAACAAAGCTGATATATCTATAGAATCAAAGAGCTTTACGAAGAGAAAATGTTCAATAATTGTTTCTAGGCTACCAACTATACTACAAGGTATTGTTTTGTTGCTGTGGGTTTGATTCTTATGAAAGTACTGCTTCAAATGATGAAACTTCATTCCAGAACTTTATACAATGTTAGGAAAATCGGGGAGAACAACGACTAGAACGTAATAAATAAAGTAATAGAGATCACATACTAGCCATTACGGAATAATGATATTTCTTCATCCTCTAATATAGTCAAAGGTCGTTGGGGGAGACGATTTCATCATGCGTGTGTCAAGAACTTGATAGCCTGACAGAGTCCATTTCTTTTCGGGCTAGTTTGGAATTAGAGTGGTCTGCACTCTTGATTCGTTGCCAACCATAGTTGGAGAGAGAGAGAGAGAGAGAGAGAGAGAGAGAGAGAGAGAGAGAGAGAGAGAGAGAGAGAGAGAGAGAGGTAAAAATTATGGATTCATATATAATAATTATTATTCGCTTTACATACAGTATTTCACCGATTATGATTCACTATCATAGGTAATCTGCCCTCCCCCACCACCACATTAAGCTTTATTTTCTATCTCCCTCTTTCTCTTCGTCACACACAAACAGACACATACTATCACAAACTCAGTTTTTATTCCTCTATTTCCCTTAATTTTCTCTCTCAAGCACGGTTCCTTCTCTTTTTCTCATTCAACTCCTCTATTCCTTTTCTTCAATTCAGTCCTCCTTCTCCCACTCTCTCCTTCACAAACAAATACACACACACACACGTTATCTCTCGGTTTATATTTCTCTATTTGTATTTATCTATCTCTCTCTTCCGCCGCTAATCTCACCGTATCATAAATCTTTTCTGACAACATTCCTTCTTAATTCGTTTTTGTATACTTTAAAAAATATCCCTTAAATCAGTACTACAGGGATTTTTGAGTACCAGTGAAAATTTCATCATGGTTGAGTCAAGGACAAGTTATCCTGACAGAATCCTTTTCAGTCTGCTCAACTATTTGCCCATAGTTGAAGAGGGAGTAGAAGTGATGGATTCATGCTGGTCCTAAGGGCATTACCGCGAAGTGAATACTAACTCAGTCAGAGTCTATTATCCTTGCCGGTAACAGTGCGGCCACCTAAGACCCCTTGTATATTCTTCTAGTTTTTACTATCCAATAATCTCTCTCTCTCTCTCTCTCTCTCTCTCTCTCTCTCTCTCTCTCAGACACACACAAACACACACACACACACACACACACACACACACACACACACACACACACATTTCCCCACTGTCTTTTTTTCCCGTCTCCTGTTTTTTTTTCCTTTTGTGTCCTTTCTTCACTTCCAAACACTTGATCAATTCCCATCATTTTTCTTTCTTTTCCTTAAAATGACGTCCACGCTTTCATCTTTTTATTAATTCATACGACCTTTTTGTCTCCCGTTAATTATCTCCTCTTCCAAGCCCGTCATTCCAGTCTTTTTCTTTACCCCCCACTTTTCTTGTCGCCTATCCAGTTCTTCACATCTGCTAATTTACACGGCGTCACATTTGTTAAAATTTTAGCCGTTCTATTCTGCTGAGAGCTCCCACAATTATTTGCCTTAGCTTTTTTACGATTTTTCTTTCATGCAAATATGCTTAATTACTTTTTAAATTGCCTCCGAATCAGAGGTCTTATCTTTTGTTTTATTCTCAATCGGTAAAACATTCGTCATAACCTTCAAAATTGGCCTTGTTATTTTCCCCATCAGCTTATCTTTTGCGGTTATTTTTCTTCATATGTCTTCTACAAAAAAACATAACTGTTCATCTTTCATTTCATTTTTTTATGCATTGTTTTGTGTGTCATATGTAATAACAGGAACAAGAATTGCATTTTTTGCGTTTTTATTTTCCGTTCAATCCCTTCCCCGGTTTCAGCTTGATTTCAAACATTCATATTTGCTTTCATTGCTGTCATTTTATGATTTTATTTTTTCTATCATCTGTTTTTCCTTTTTTTGTTTTTAGATAGAGCAATTCCTCAATGTAGAGTGTCTTAAATTAATTCTATAAAATTCTATGAATTTTGTCAATTAGCATTTGATTCATTCGTTTTCGAGAAGGCGGAGATGAAAATACGCATTTTGAAAATAAAAGTTGTACAAAACGTCCTTCAAAGGGAAAGAATCGAGGAACGAAACAAGCCAGTAAAAAATGAATATGGCAATAGGTTCGGTTCGATATCAGTTAAAAAAAAAGTAAAAAGCCTCGTAACGCAGAAAGGGGCTGAAAATGTTTAGAAATATTTTTAATGAGAAATTGTACAATCAGCTACCAAGACAAAGGTGATTGAAAAATTATCACCTATTTTTAGATTCATGAAGGTGTTCGGGTTTGAGACTTCCTGAATAAAAAGAATAATTTGCAATTTGTTCCCAGGGTTAGTTATCGGTGCTGTGGTTGTTTTTGTTTTCTTTCAGGGTGACGAGAATTATTGACCCAAACAAATAAAGTGTTCTTCTGCAACAATTCTCTCCAACAGCTGCATTTGGCATTTAAAGGTATTCAAAGGCTTGACCTAAAATCATTGAATTAGCATAGACGCAAAAAAATGCCTTTGAACTTTCATTCAGATGATTCAATCTCTTCTTACCTTTGATATTAACCGAACGTTTCGACCGAAACATTCTACAGTCTTTTTTAGACGTGATTAGTAATAACCATAGAGTAAGAGATTCTCTTTTATCATTCTCTTATCAAATTTATCCTGAATAACTTTACATCATTAAAATAATTAGAGATTTATTTACTTTGTAAAAATGAATTTCAATTCATTAAAAAAATGTTTTCGGAACCGACTGATTTTGATAACAATAATCGTTTAATAATATCCGTAATTATAATAAACGGCTACTTCCGTGAAACAAATATGCAAAATCAAATGTCTAATATGACCAACACAAAATTCGCACACACACATACATACCCACGCATACACAGATATACAGACATACACATACAAGGAAACATTCACACACACACATACACACACGTGTGTACTCTAACTGTGAATTTTTTTGATGAAACTTGAACCGGGCATAAAACTTCATCGTGAACTTACAAATTATGGCATTTCGTTTTAACAGCCCAACCCTCTAATCATATCCAGGGTTACTAAATCGACCATTTTTGTCCCTGGCGGAAACAGCGCATCATTTATTATTGGTGTCTTTCGTCTCTGTCGTCGATGTTGTCAGCGTCGTCATCATTGTGACATTCTCCCTTCATTATTCTGTAAGCCTACTTTTTTTAGACATTAGTTTCCTCCCCACGAACCTTTCTTCAACATTAGCCCGCTTTAAAAAAAAAATGTCCACCTTTTTTCCCCCCCAACATTACCCCTCTTTCTTTTTGGACATTGGCCTCACTGTTTTTTTTTCACATTGGCCCACCATTTTTAAATATTAACCCCCTTTTCAACATCAACCCCTTATTTCTTTATCATTTGTCTAACTGGCATGAAATTGTACCCCCAGCTATGGAAAATAGCGTATGGTGAAGTGAGTGACACTGATCCATGTGTTTATCGCTTCAAAGTCTATTCTTTAAATCGCAAACTTCGAAGAGCTATCCGAACCAGACATCTCTCTGTCATGCCGTTGCTCGCGTAAATGTACTAATTCACTTACTAAATTTAAGACTGATTTCCATTTACTACCTTTTAACAATAATTCGGCATATATCCGTCCGGCACGTGCCATAACCGCAACATCACTGAGGTCATTAATGAGATTGCTGGGCAGGTTTTAGGCGAGTTAATTTTTTAAAATCCTACCAAGTTATTATTGGGATATTCAATTCCCAATGTGAATCTATGCTAAATTGGTTCATTGGGCTCATGTTCTGTACCGCTTACGCTTACCTGAGAATTTATCATCTTCCTATAATCCAGTCAATGTCCGTCTATCCATCTGTGTCGACATAATTCAAAGAGATATCATCATCATCATCATCATCATCATCATCATCATCATCATCATCATCATCATCATCATCATCATCATCCTTTTAACGTCCGTCGTTGGACATATACCTTCCACAGGATTTGCCACACCTCGCTATCGTGGACTTCGTGGAGCCAATACTTCCAGAATTCGTCCACTTCGTCTCTCCATCTTGTAATCTGCCAGCCTTGGTTACGCAAGTGATCTCTTTGGGATTCATGTTGTGAGTTATCATCGGTTGTCCATCATTCTTGCAACATAACTATCTCATTGCCATTTGAGTTGTCTGATGGATTCTATGATGTATCTGATTCCTGTTTATATTGTACTGTAATCTGTCCATGTAAGGTTGAGCAACCCATCAAAAATAGCTCCAGCTGACGCAATCCCGAAAGCGTAAGGACAATCCCGACCCATCCCTTTAAGTGCAATGGGACAGTGCTGCCCCAAAGCAACGGATCCCCCGCAGCTGGGCCGAGTAATAATGGGAGAGCCAAAGGACGAGTCCAAAGGCTCCCAATGTGCAGACTCAGTATAACCTCATTGGCTAACGCATCGCACCAGTGCACTCGGTCTTTGATGCCAACCACAACACAATCTCGAGTCCATTCGACAGGCAAGTTTCAGTAACAGCGCCTCGGTGGGGGTGGGGGTGGGGGCTATTCATTCACTCTCCCAAAATGTGACACAAAGTCGGGGTTTTACGTGGGGGAAAAAAGGAGATACCCATCCAAAAATGGCTCCAGCAGACGCGACTTTGGTTTGCTAAGCAACCAAAGCAACCACCGTCACGAAAGCGACAAGACGAGCCTGACCTGTTCCGTTAAGTGCAATGAGTAATAGAAAGGGAACCCAAAGGTTCTCAATGCGCGTAGCAATGCGCAGCCTCAGTAGAATCTCATAGGTTGACGCATTGCACCGGCGCACTCAGTTTTAGACACACACCTTCTCCGACAGTACCAGCTCCTCGGTCTCTGCCGGGGAACAGATACTACATAAAATGGGGTGGGGGGTCAGCATGATTTTCTCATATGTACCTTGCATGCTTCTCAGTTAGCAGGTCTGTCCCTTGGTTAAGTTCTACGTTTGAGCTCCATTGGGGATTCTTGGGCGGATACATTGGTTGTATACTCTTCTTTTTAGGACTGACGGGATATTCTTGTTTTTGAAGGTTGAGCTTGCTCTACCGGAGGCTCACCATCCTAGACTGATTCATCGCTTGATTTTTTCTTCTTTTGAGGATTTCATGGAAATTTGTTGTCGTGGAGATGGTCCATGGTCGAGTAGCTTCCTCGAAAGCTAGTTTGCTCTCGTAGTTGTTTTTCATCTTGTGCTTTGTTTGTGATGATTTTTGTGAAAAGTTTGCAGATGTGGTTGGGTGAGCTTATAGGTCTGTAACTGTCTTTCGGGTTTCCTTTTCTTTATAAAAAGCACTATGATTACCATGTGCCAATAGTCCGGGACTTTGCTCTGTTTTAAGCATAAGTTGGACAGGAAAGCCAGTTTCCTCATGATGATCTTACCAGTTTTTTTGAGTAGATCGATGGTTATCTGGCTATGGGGATTTTCCTTTTTTCTTTGTTTGATGGCTTGCTTCACTTCCTATGGTGTACTTTCTGGGAAATTCTCGAGCTGATTGCTCGCATCTTGCGTTTCCTGGCTCGTTGTTTTGTAGTCTTTGTCTGGAAGAGTAGAGTTTTTTCTTGTAGATTTCTTGGGCACGTTCGACAATCCTGTCCCTGACTGTTGTTAGGTCACCTTTTTCCTCGAGTATGCTAGTTATTTTTTTCTGTCCTATATTGAGAATTTTGTTTTAAGCTTTGAAACCACGACTCTTTTCAAGAGTTGATCCGATGATTACTGTCGTGTAACTTCTTTTGTCTTCTCTTAGTTTCTTTTTGATTGATTTATTCGGTTCGGTCTCTTCAATTTATTCTCTTATTGTCGGTGGCTTGAAGTTTCTGCGTTTTTCCATGAGATTTCTAGTTTTATCTAAACTTTACTTATGGTTGTTGCACTCCTAGTGGTGACTTCCATTAGAGAGGCTGTTATATCGTTGTTGAGTTCGTTGATGCTAGTGTCGTCATCCTCTTCTTTGATAAGAATTTCATATCTGTTTTTCTGTTCAAGCTTGAATGCTCTTGCGTTTAGTGGTTGCAGTTTTGGTGTGGAACATTTTTCTGTGTTCTTTGTTGGTGCTGTTTTGCATTTACATTTTACCAGACTGTGGTTGTTTCCTACATTGACTTATTTAGGACTTGGATGTCTTTGTCGGTGTCACTTCTGTTCGTTAGGATGTAACTTCTTTGTTTCGTGGTTGGTGCTCTTCCAAGTTCATTTTCTATAAGGTTTCTTCTTCAAGGATGTGTTCATGATTTTCAACTCGTTTGCGATTCCGAAGTTTACAAGAAATTCACCTCACTCGTTTTGTACTTTATATCCGAACTCCCCAACGCAATGTTTATTCCTTTGTCCTACCTGAGTGTTGAAGTCTCCTGTGATGAAATTGAAGTATTTTTTGTATTTTAGGGTAGGGAGTTCAAGTCGTCATAGAACTTGTGTATTTCCTCATTGGTTGATTGCGAAGTGAGAGCGCAGACTTGAATGATCCGTTCGTACCTATTTGAAAGTTGTATGGTGACGCTTGCTACTCGGTTTGAAACGGCTTTGAAGCCAGTCACTTTATCTTTGAGGTCCTTATTGATGAGAAAGCTTACTCAATTTTGTTTTACTTTTTCTTTTCCACAGTTGTAAAGAAGATGTTTGATTTTCAGTTCGATTTTTTTCTCTCTGCGTTTTCTCATTTCTCTAATGCCGATGATGTCCCATATGATGTTTTTGATTTCATTTTCTGGATTGGTAAGGTGCATGTCTGTCGAGTTTTACCCTCACGATCACTCGTTTGGTGTGTTTTTGAGAGAGAGAGAGAGAGAGAGAGAGAGAGAGAGAGAGAGAGAGAGAGAGAGAGAGAGAGAGAGAACTCTTCCCTCAGAATTCAAAGTAAAATTAAAAAAAACATAAACAAAAAAAGTGTATCATAAAAAGCAGCACCTAGTTGAAAAAGATTGCAACTTCTTTTGGTTGAAGGGATGATTTCAACATTGGTGGTTTCGCAGAATTAAACTATTGCATTTTTTGTTGAAAAAGTTTTAGGCTTAACCTTACTAATAAGATAGTAGGGCATGGTTTTCGTATATTAGTCTCTAAAAATTGAAAGAGAAAATAATGTCAGATTTGCTTTCTCACTCCTGCAGATAATGATGATCTATCTACTTACTTATATACCTATCTAATACTAAAAGTCTGGTTCTGTTTATCCGTATGTACCCTTCACGTAGATGAAATAGAGCATTGTAGCCAGTGGTATAAAATTAAGGTACCCCAAAAAAACATTTTTTGGCTTTTTGCAGGAACTAAATGGAAATAAGCCGGTAGGGTGGGTCTTTCAGCTAGTTTTATTCATACATGATTGCATGTCAACATGCAAAAAAAAAAAAAAATGTCGAACTTCGGGATTGTTGAACTGATTAGAACGAAAATTGTTATACAGGTTCTCGGACAACTAATTACTGAATCATATAACGTTTTTAAGAATATTATGGTTTGAATAAAAACAGTTAAGTATCTTAGTCATAACAAACAACTAATTGCTTCTCTCTCCACCCTTTTTTTCTCTATTTCAACCATTTTCTGTTGTGACTTTTGTACTTTCAATATTTTTTCAGCTAGATCTGGCTGCTTTGTTTCCGATTTAGCCGATAAAAATCTACGATAGTTGATCAAACTTGGTGAGGTTTTTTAGAAAAGTAAATGTTCAATTTGTATTAATGATTGTTTCTGGAGTCTTAGTATAGAGTTATTGCATTTGATAAATAGGATTTTAATGAGTGAATATATAAAGCATTTAATATATATGAAAAATAGAAAAATTCAAGACAGTTTCACGTACAAATAACAAACTATACTTAACACTGACCACACACACATATACACACCCATACACACACTTTTATTGTTACATTATTACAACTGCATGTACGTAGTAAAAAGTTGTGGTGTTAACCCGTACGTCTACACCTAAACAAATGTCTGAAGCTTCTTTTGTCTCCTAGAACGAACCAGCGAGGCATAGCTCACAAACTCCACTAGCATTGATCTCCGCCATATCTGACCTGAATGTAACAAATTTTATTCATTTTGCTTCTTCCCACCTCCCAACTCGAATCCTAACCCTGTCGGCTACTAACCATTTCCCACCAACGCTTCTTGTTTGCACGCCAATTTCAATAATGTCGGACTCAGACCCCGATACCAAACCAGACGCGTAACCGCTCTCTAACTCTAATTTGGCTACCCCTAGACACCCGTGGCTTGCTGATCGACCCTCAAAATCTTATCGATAATAACTACACGATTCTATAACAAGCAAAAAGACTGTGTACAAAAAGACTAACTTCTGAAGTTAGTATGGAAAGGCTTGAAGAGAATTGGAATTTATAGAAATGTTTGCAAGTGGAGTGTACACACATGCATCAACCCTCATATATATATATATATATATATATATATATATATATATATATATATATATATATATATATATATATATATACGTGTGTGTGTGTGTGTGTGTGTGTGTGTGTGTGCGTGCGTGTGCATGTGTGTATAGAGACAGGCAGAGTCATTGGTTAGTGTGTGAAGTACAAATACGCACACATCTACGTGTTTATTTATCATACATAAATATATTGATGCCCACATTCGTACATAAATATTCACACTCTAATCCGTGCCCCAAACCAGCCAACCCATCTATCCATCCATCTATATACGTCGTTCTGTTTGTATTTGTATACGTATGCAGACGAATAGAGTTATGTAAACATGTAAATATAAACGTGGATCCGTGAAGGGACCAAGCTGAAGGATATTATACAGGTGAATAAACAACAAAAATGAAACTTGATACATGGCAAGAAAGGAAAGAGGATGGAGCAAAGAAACCCATTGGTGTCCATGTGGCAGTAAACTTTGTCAGAAAAGACCGGACACAACTAGACAGAAAATTTTGCAAGCAGGACATGGCAGATTTTAGCGCAATCAAACTCAGCAAGGAAGGAAATTGGGGGGGGGGGCATTTGTCCAGTAAAAAACTTACAACATCTATATAACATCTATACAACATATATATATATATATATATATATATATATATATATATATATATATATATATATATATATATATATATATATATATATATATATATATATATATATCCTCACGTCTGTTGATTGATTGGATTGTTGTTCAAGGTGGATATGTGAATGGGATATATTTGTTGGTTATTTTTAGTGTATCTATGAATAAGTTATTTAGTCATGTTTGTTTATAGAAATTTTGAGCGGTGCCGGCATTTTGATGTTCTTTCATTATTTCTGTTTGATAATTCTGTTTCCTGTTTTTTTTTTGTTCTATTGGCAAACATTGTGATTTAGAATTTCTCATTTAGACAAAGGTGGCATTTAATGTTAGATTCTTTCATGGGTCCGAACTGAAGGGAAACTATCTACCCTTTCAAGGGTTAAAAGTGACGGTAGATTTTTTGCTCCTTTAATCCTTCCTTATATGAACATACGCGAATATGATGAATGCAATGCTCTTCCAACTCTAGAATGGAGCACTCTGGTGGATGATGAATTATGCGTAAGTAAATGTATCACTTAATTCGGTCCTACTGATCGTCTAGCGTACGGAAGGGGTAGAGCATCTGCCTCTAGGTCTGAAGTGAAGGTTCCGACCCTACCTAGTGGTACTGGAAGGGATATCGAGTCTTTAGCGACACTGAAGAGTTGTAATACAACGAAACAGCTGTCTTTGGATGAGACAATATGTATTTGCATGTGTAATTATCTCATATACATATATATATATATATATATATATATATATATATATATATATATATATATATATATATATATATTAAGTGTCAATGTCTGTCTGCTACAAAACATACGTGCAGCTCAACAAAATTTGCCAAAAATACATGGGGAGTTTCCGAAATTCTTTCAGGGTTTTAGACGGTAGAGTTTTGGCTCCTTGGGGTTGAAAGTGAAATGATACTTTTTCAAGGGTTCAAAAGTGTAGGGACTAAAATTGATAGGAGACTTTCTCTCCCTTCAAGGAGTCAATATTAATGGAAGATACCCCTATTGGATGGTTAAAGGTGAAAGGATACTTTTCCCACTTCTTTTAGTGGTGAATACAGAGAGTAAACCTTTCTTCGTCTTTAAGGGGTCAGAAGTGAAGAATGCAAAAACAAACGGAGACATTTTTCCTCAAACTAGGCGTCAAAAGAGAAGGAGACTAATTTTTGCATGTCCGAAAATTCCAGAATTTTTACATTTGAATTATTTCACCCCGTATAGAAGTATTAGATGTTTTTAGAGGGGGTTGGGAGTGGAACCTCACTTTCCATTTAATAATAATACCTTTATTATAAATGTTTATATATTGATTTCCAAGAAATCTAAAAATGAAGGCACCTTTCCACACCAAGGGCAAAAAATGAGCGGTGACTTTCTTCACGAGGTGAATGGGTAATATACTTAAATGGGTCAAACATGAAGAGTGACTTTTTTCACCTTTAAGTGATAAAAATGAAGAAAACCTTGCTTTCTTCAAAGGGTTAAAAGAGGAAGAAGGCCCCTTTGCTCCCTTAAAGGGGACAGTAGTCGCTAGGGTCAAAAGGTCAAACAGCTCTGTGTGAAAGGAAACTATTTTACATGTCTGAAAGCTTTATTCCTGTTTTTATTATTTTATTTGACGTTAACGGGTACTTGAGCCAGTATATATATGTGTAAGCTCGAAATAAGATCTCGAAGTAAGAAAATAAGTATTTGTCAGTAAGATAAATGAACGAATAATTTAGAGAATGAAAAAGAGGAATAGGAGGAGGAAAAAACTGAAATAAATGAAAAGATTAAGGAAAAAATGGTGGAAGGGTTCGAGAAGGATAAGAGAGGAAAACGGAGAAAGAAAACAAGAAGAGAAGAGAAAGAAAGGTCAGAAGATAAAGTTATAGAAAAAGAATTTGGAGAGAGAAAATTGTGTCAGGGCAAGTATACGCAAAACGAGATGGAGACATCGAACTGAAGAGTGGGCGACGATTACTTGAACGGGTTGTAAAAGGGCCTACGATAACCAGAGTCCAGCGAAATATCCTTAGTGTTGTCAATCAAGTAGAAATAGCGAGCAATTTCGTCATCGAATATTAGATATACTGCAACGAATTCTGACCCACCGTCTCTTTTGATACGTTTCTCCCACATTTGAATCATTACGTTCTTGATAGCATTTGTTTTTGAGGCGTTCACTTGAAGACGGAAGATCGAGACGAGGCCAGGCAGAAAGGAAAACAGATGTACTTTTAAGAGAAATAAATAAAGAAACAATAGATGAACGTTTCAAAGAAAGAGAAAGAAGAGATGAAAAAAGACACATTCGTGAGCCTTTTCCGAGTTTTGCTTAATGCTACAGCATTATTTTCAGAAATGAGCTCAGGCATAATCGCTGCGGTGTTTGTGGAAAACTTGCAAAAAAAGATGTTTCCGTCAAAATAAGGAAGAATAAAGGATGTTATTATAATGCCTCAGCTAACAGGATATTTTGCTTTTGTAATGCAAGTATACAAGGTCGCTGTTCATTTGTAAAGTTGTAGTTACTTTGTTGGGAACGGGACAAGGTAAGTCTCATCAACACGTATTTATGAAACATGGTAGTCCCCACTTATCTGTGGCCAAATTTTGCTTAGTTATGTTGGATTGTACAACCTCTGTAAACCGTTTTTAACATCATATGAGCAAATGTGTAGAACTTCACAATTTGCTGAAAAAATGAAAAGATATTCATATCCCATCAGTGTTGGAGATCAGTGTTTGATCTTCTGCTAAGGCTAGTATTTTGAATGCATGCTTTTTCAAAACTGACAAGCCCCCGCTAATGGGAAACTTGGCGCAACATAATCTTCCCCTCCCTACTTGACATTGTTTATGAGTTGGAATCTTCCTTCGATAAATGTTTGGATCAATGTAAAAAATGCACATAGATTGGCAGTGAACACAAAAGAACACTTCAAACTGTCAAAAGATCAGATTACAACCCTTACAAAAATGTAAAGCAAAAACTAAAAATGATGCAGGAAAATGAAATAAAGCAAATTATGCAGATATCTAAGATCCACCCAAGCAAGAAAGCTTCATATTATTGTAGTCCATAATATCAGCAAGTCAAGTAGTAGATGTTGCAGTAGTAGTGAATATGAAACTGCTTGGCTGCTGCAGGGTCGAACACCAGTTCTTCTATTCCAATTGAGGATGATTCTTATCAAAAACATAAAAAAATAGATTTTATATCTAAATCATCTGAATAACTAGAACACAAAAGTTTGGCATTTTGGGTACAGACTTACCATAGAGACCCTAAAAGCACTATTTTGACAAAACAAAAAAGCTATTTTTAGATAGCGCTTAGTGGTGTTCTTATGCAAATTTTCAAGGTTGTAGCCCCCAAAATGTGACCATAAGCGCCTGGATGCACAAACAAACGGACAGAAAAATCTGCAGCCCCCTTAGTTAGTTGATCAGTTGGGCCATATGTGGGGCAACGGTGATTCGATTGACATTACCTTTTATATAATCAACCAGAAATAATCAATCAGAAATTATCACAAAAAACGGTTTTAAAAAATTTGTACAGTGAAATGGATGAAATAAGGAATGGATAAATACCGGTTCCCTTAGTTCAATCATGTGCTTTTAATCTATTTTTCTTTTGTTTATATCTGCAATCCTGTTTTTCCCCCTCTCCGAGTTTTGTCGCAAAAAACCCTGTTTTTGTAGCCTCCCTCAACTTGGCTATCAGCTTGTTTGGATAGATTTCATCAATAATACCTTTTCGATGAATAACACAAGAACATTGGACACCGAAATCTTTGGCGCGATGAAATGTGTGCATGTGCCTTTCAGTGCACTCGACAAATCACCCATCTTGACTGAAATGCCGACTTGCGTTAGGCGCATAGCCATGATTACAAAAGCACGAACTATAGGACATTTAACCAATCCTTTGAAACAACCTTTTTTCCTCTGCTCCTGGTCAAAAAGGCCTTTTGACCGTTTCTAAGCAAAAGGTCAACGAAAAGGGAGTTGTTCATGCCACAAAATGTAAGACTATTAAAGGTTTAAATGTTGATATATATACTGATGCATATTTATATATGTATGAGTATTTGTATGTTTCCAAGTGCTAATCTTTATTACTGTTGCTATTTATGTAAGGCTTAACATAAAGCAGTTGCTGATAAATTTGATGCCTCCTCTCCCTTTATTTGTATTTTATTGGTAAATGAACGATTATTTCTTCGTCGACAATTTTTTTAATTAATTCACCTGGATTACAGATTGCAGTTGAAAATAAGTTGATGATTGTCGACTGTGTAAGGATCGCTGACAGTTTAAAAAATGTTGTTTCCAATGTTGCTAGCGGACGAGTTATCTACCCTTGGCTAATTTCTCCACGTAATTCTGACTCGGTTGCTGATCACTGACTGCTCCTGCAAGTTCAGGCAGTAATTCAGTTCAAAGTGAAGGAGGCACGAAAATGAACCCTCTTTGTTTTGGCACTCCGTTGGAAGAAAGGTCTTACCCCTTTTTTTCCTCTTCTCTTTCCTCTATTTCTTCTATCAAATCAAAGACATTTCCTTTCTAAAAAGCATCTTTTCTCTCAATTTTATCCAAGAACTCATACATTTTTTGGCTTCCAAGGCTGCTTTGATTTTTCCACTATGGATTTCCAACTTCTTTGACTATATGTAGACTAAATTAATTATTATTCACATTTATTTTCACTGCCAATATCTTGTGGTTTCTTCCTCAACTGGATGTATCCAAGACCTTTCTTTTATTCCTAAAAACTTGGATGCCCACATTCTCCTATTCCGTATTTACATTTTATGCTTTTATTATAAATGCTATATTTCGTTCTATCAAATCTTTTAATTTTCTCTCCGAAAATTGAAACCTGTGTTCCTTTGATTATTATTTACTTTTTTATAATAGGTGCAAAGGACATAACGTTTAATTTTTCATTTGAGAAAAACACGATGGGTTTTTGCTTAAAAAGAAATTGATACTTGGAACCTATTCTGCCACATGTACAGGGTTTAAGAAATTATTCTACAACTGTACGTGAAATAATGTTTAATCTTGTCATTTCTTAAATCCATATATAATCATTCTGCATTCTATACAGAATACATGAGAATAAATTATCCTGAGAAAGATGTCATTTACACAGATGGTGATATATAATGCCAATGATAACACTCATAAATCTACTTGCAGTTGGTACCAAAATTGGAACGATAAAGAGAATGCATATTCTATATATTAATGATATTTCTAATGTAAGAACAGGTTGCCACAAATAGGTTGGGTGGTACATCTTAAGGACCAAGAAACAAACAGAAAAAAATTTCACCGTCCATACTAGCTGAATAACTAGTCCTACGTCTTAGATTGTTCAAAATTGGCTTAATCCCCTCATTTGGTGACCAGTACAACTGAGTTTAGCTAATTTGAAATACCAGCTCTTTAATCCCGATTTACTTCAGTAGGGATATCTTTTAGAATTACTTACAAAATTGTATATTGATCATGTAAATTAATTATTTCTTACTAGATATCAGAGTTTAACTTAACGAAAATGAAAGTTTTTTCTCTACTTTTCGTGACTTATATTTTGATATTTGGCTTATCACTGTATAGATATTATATCTTATTTCCCATCCTCATCATCTCAATATAATTCACCAAATTTTCGTCCGTTCCTCTGTTTTAGCAAACTTCAAGAATGGCCACCAAATTTTTTGATAGTCACTAACACGATCAACTAATACTGAGCAATTCTTTAGCTGTGTCCTATTTGAGAACCTCATTACAGTGGTTGGTTCAATTCACAATGTAATTTTGTGCTAAATTGGTCCATTATTTTGTGCCTGGTTACGATCACGCGTACCTAAAATATTTACTATTACTTTAATTTACCAAATTCCATTGATAATGATCTGATTTCCATTCATGAATCTATCTAAATAATACTAAAAGTCTGATTCAATTAATGTATACATGACCTCTAATTAGCCAAAATGGAAAATGCTTTGATATCTTATCAAGACCAGTCACCCAATTTAGGCTTTTGCAGGAAATAGCTGGACAACTTGACCGTAAAGAAGGTTATCAGCTAGTATGTATATTTATGTTCGTCTTTATATAATGTATTTACAATAAGTCTGCAAACTGTCATGGTTATTAGCTGAATATTGATTTGAATTTTTCACTGTATAATGTTAAATTTATGTGATTAATGGAGAAGCTTTGGGTTATGTACATTGACAAGGAAAGGGATTATATCGAAAAATATTTGTGGTGTAAAATGAACGTTTTTTGCATCATTTAGCCATGGTCATATAAACGAACCTACCGATGTTTCTATTTCAGTATCTTAACATGAGAATGCATGCACGTATGTACACATCCTAGCTACCTAGCTAGCTAGATATCTTGCTAGGTAGCTCTTCAGACAGTTCCTTTGATAAGTACCTGTAGGCGCCGTTTTCAACCTTAAAATTCGTGCAGGAAGATACGCATGAATTCGTATGCGTATACACACTTACAATTCTGACTTTTATTATGTACGTGTGCAAAGAGGGAAAAAAGAGAGGAACAAATATACGAGACAGAAAAAGCGGTTGAAAGAAGTTAGAAAGAAAGACAGTGAGAAAGAGACTGATTGACAACGAAAAGAAAGATTACACATAATGTATAGAAATCATAAATGCATTCAAAATAATCCCATAATATTTGCTTTCAGACACATGCTTAAAACTTTTTACTCACTTATGCAGACACTCACAAATATCAATACATACACTCATCTACACACAAATATGCACTCACTCATCTACACATACACAAGTACACTTTTACGCACTCAAAACCATATGCATAAGTACACTAAATTGTATATACATATAGAAATACTTCATAAACGCGTTTGCTCGAAAATTATTTGCCCTACGACACACACACACACACAAACACAAAATTATATGCATATATGTATTCAATTCTATATAAATCTACTTGAACACACATATACTCAATCATTTACACATTCCTCCACACGTATATATATATGCATACATGCAACCTGAATCCAACTAACAGATACTGCAGTGCACTTGTACTGCAAAATGTTAGCGTGCAAAATTTTGCAGTAGCTTGTGGCGATGAAAAGCTAGCAGTAGGTCGGTTCCCGGATTGGATTGGGTCCAGGCAATGACACTTAGCAATCAGGCAAATGTTTACCTGGAAATTTTCGGCTGACATGGCGCACAGGTCAGTGAATAAAACACTGCAAATTGCACGCCTGCCAGAAATGAATCAGGTGTGTCACGTAATTACATCAATACATTTGAATTGGCAACATTCTGCATCAATTTGCGCGCGAAAATCCTAAATTTGGCGCCAAAACGCGTGCACGAGGTTCTACATGTAGAGACAAGCATGTTAGCAGAGGAAGCGGTTACAAACGGTCTATGAATCTAAGATTTGAAATGAGAGATATTCTATATGCTTGTGAGTAGGCGACTATATGTGAAAGTGAGTGTGTGTGTGTGTGTGGGGGGGCATTGATGAATGAGTACAGGTATGTAGGTGAGTGTATATATATGTAAGTACAGGTACGTATATTTGCACTTAGAACGATTGTGTATGTACGCGAGTGTGTCTGTACATAATTGAATGTGTGTGTGCAAGAAGGACGAATACACAATATGTTTGTCTCGGTGTACATTTATCATTGTGAAAGCAACTTTCAAAAACAAGAAAAAAAACAATTAGTTTTTAAAAACTTGGGTTTATAATGCGTCTCCCCAATTGTCATCTATGAAGCTGGAACATGGAATTTAACCAACATTTTGACTCTCAAACTAAGAATCATGCAATGTTCACAAGAAAAAATGTTTAAGGTCAATTTGAGTGATCACAACACAGCATATACAGGGGTCAGATATATAGAAACCATGAGAAAACTGAAATTGGTCATGATACGAATGTCCTGAAGTCTGACATGAATGTCAGACTTCAGGACATACAACATGGATTCCAAGAGATCATATATGAAATTGTAATCGGCAAAATACTTGATTTGGAGATTTAGACAAATTAAAAAACTATTGGTTCTGCGATACCACGATGAAGAAGTCTGGTGAATCTTAGGGGAAGGTTTATGTTCAACAACGGACATTAGAAGATGCACACAGCATCTACTTCAATAAAAAGACCACAGTTGTGGGTAAATTGGCGAGGATCGAACATACTATCAATGAGATGGTAGACTAATAACCCATTAAGCCAGAAATTTACCCAACTTCATCTGGTAAAAGAACACACGAGTAATGATGATCAAACCTATTTTCAATGTTTTGCAAGGGTAACTCTCATTCACTCTACGGAATCTTTTTTTGAAAATTCCTGTCAATTCTTTGTGGAGCATAAGGCCACAACTGCCCTGGCCCAGTTTCAGTAGCAAGAAGTTTTTTACTGGATGGAGTTGCTAAATCCTCGCCTAAACCCCCCTCCTTTTATCTGGGTTCAGTGACTGCAAAGCGGTAGGTTTTCAATGAAATCAGTGAATTCAATTCTCACTGGGAGCATAACATGTTGCAGCTTAGTAAATGGTAATAAATGTTCCCCCGTGAATGTTGCCTTGTGCCATGCCTTTCTTAGCCCAACGAACAAATTTGAAGTATGTCATGTCAATGATATTCCACGGGAGAGAGAAGCAAAATGCAAACATACAATATGCCTTCGGCAATTAATTAAAACAGGTTTCGGAAGGTATTGGCTGCAGACAAAA
Organism: Thysanoteuthis rhombus; assembly: GCA_963457665.1. Taxonomy (NCBI): domain Eukaryota; kingdom Metazoa; phylum Mollusca; class Cephalopoda; order Oegopsida; family Thysanoteuthidae; genus Thysanoteuthis; species Thysanoteuthis major. The sequence continues at coordinate 20,611,440 of OY735201.1, forward strand.
CTTTGGCATATCTCGACTTGGAAGGGTTAACATGGGTTACAGAAGTCAATACTATTGTCATGTGCAGCACGTACAACGAGCATAAAGACATTACGTTCAGAATTGAAAACGTAGAGCTGAAAAAAGTAGACCACTCTATCAACGTAGGTCAACGAATTTCTATGGAAGAAGGAATCAAACGAAGAATAAGCCCAAGTTAACAACCACTGGTCATCACAACTCACAATTGGATTCCGGAAGATCATATTTAATATCATGGTCGGCAAAAAATATGATGGTATGATGATTTAGACAAGTTCAGAAGGTATTAGCACCGTGACTATCGGAACTGGAGAAATGGTGGTTCTCTGGGAAGTTATATTTCCAACAATGGACTTTAAAGGGATAATGATGTTGAAATTTCTGACAAGACTGAGCTAAACTCTATGATTCTAGAGACATGTTTAAGATATCTTAGCTTTCAAGGTACAAATTCAGCAGTTACATCACTGGACATTTCAAAGGCATTACCTGCTTATTTTAATCTATTCAGCAATTTTTGCAATTGGAATTATTCTCTCTTTTATACCCTAGATTTGATACTTTTCCTGTCCTCTGGAATCTGGAGTTATTTACTCATTAGCTAATTAATGTTTTTAATCAGACCACTGTCATTTGATTTAGTTATCTTTTGTAACCCCAGCCTCAGAGTTATTCCTCTTTCTCTTTAATCACATCTTTTTGTCTAAACTCATTTTAGAATTTAAGTCAAGTTGCAGCTTCAACTGAAAAATATTTGACATTATGATAAGGCAGAATTTCCAACTTTGCAGCAAATGAACCAACTTTTTAACAGCACCTTTGGGTTGGAATAATCATTCCCAAAGCAATTTAAAAAAGAGACGTCGGTGTCTCGATACAAAATCCCAAGCCAAACACAGACAGTGGAAAGAAGACAGTCGAAAGAGTTTGTCATCCCGACATTTTGACAGTGTTCTCAATCAAGACATGCATCTGAGAAGGACTGTAGGATACTCCAGTGGAAACGTCGTATGAAAAAGACAAGAACTTAAAGCAAAAAAACAAAAACAAAAACAAAACAAAAAAAAAACCCCAAATAAAAAAAAACAAAAAACAAAACGAAACGAAACAAAACAATCACGACGAGAACAATAGTCCCAAAATATAAATCTGTAATCATAATTCCTTATCAAAAAATTAGATTAGAAACAATTAGACAGGAAGCCTTTCTGGCTATATCTAAAAATTCATAATAGTTCTCTTGCTTATAAGACATCCCCTTTACGACAAAGCCTGTTGCCAAAGAAGAAGATGGCAACTATAAGAAGCTTTTCACGATCCCAACCCCATCAATTCGTAACAAGCAGTGGCTTTCTTGGGGTTGATGTCACCCGGGACGGTGAGTCTCGGTCTTACGCTACGTTCCTGCACTCCCAGAACTTGCCCTCTTCCTAGGATATTTAAAATTTCGGTGATCTTTTCGTAAAGGCTACGTACATCAGAACACATACCAAATGCCCTTTTTGCTTTTGATCCGAGAGGATTTTTTTCCCAAAATACGCCAACCTTGTGAAATCATATTTTTATTTTAGTTGAATTAAAAAAAAATATTTCTTCCATTACGTTACTAAAACGGATATATTCGTCCCTGAATTTCAAAACTATTATTTCTAGAGCCTCATTTTCTTACTTTCACTTACGTGAATTTTCTCACTCATACTGAACATGTTGAAATGGAAAAGGTTCTTAATTTGGAATATTGAAAGTTATAATCTATTATAGACAATTATTGAATTACTTAATACATTGATTGAAGTATTAAAAAAAATTATGCTGCCATCATGATGTCACCCCTCTTATGGCGTCAACCGTGTTGGGCACCCACAACCTCGTCAATACGCCACTGACAGCGAGTATAACGCACGTAGAGCATCTCTAGAATAAATAGACTTTAAAGCCGATCAGACAGAAGAAAAAAAGCATCTATAAATGCATTGCCGGCGCCTGGGAACATCCAAAATGGAAGAGACGTCAGCAAATACTTAACCGTTTCATTGTGTTCTCGATTTTGGCAAATATCTTGTGAGTAATAAGCAATTTCCATTCTGATATCGTCCTTTCCCTTAAGCTAAAGAACTTCAACATCTTTTTTCCTTGGCGATGGCCGTAGTTGTCGTGACGAGCAGTCAAGTAAGCACACGGAACCAAATTGCTTGGCACCGGGGAGAAGTGGAATTCTCCTGTCACGATGGAAGATTTTCCAATTTCTTTTTGACATTTCGATATAGTTATTTCGTGAACATTTGCGCCCTTCTTTTCTTACTTGCTAACTATTTTCTTCTACTTCCCTCCTCACTATTTTAATTTTTTCCCATTTTCATTCATACTTCTCCATTCCAGACTTTTCCCTCTTACTTGTTATTTTATGTATTTTGCACATTTCACTTTATTTCTTCTTCAAAGAAGTTTTCTTTATTTATTTTTTGTCTATTTTGTGCACTATTTTTCTTTCTTTTTTGTTAATTCTTTCTCTTTCTCTTAATATTTTTTCTGTTTTTCTTTATCCATTTAATTGTTCCTCCCTTCTTTCTGCCCTTTTTTTTCATACTTTCTTTTTCCTATCTCTCTTTTCATTTTTTTCTTTTTTCTGAATTCACTGAATGAGATTTCTATTGTTATTTCTATAATCTTTTTTCTTTACTTCATGACTTTTTAAAAATCTTTTTTCTCCCTTTTATAAAAATTTTCGAGTTTTTTTCCTCACCTTTCTTCCACTGAAATGGCATTCTATCTTTATTTGCTTAATAAGTTTTCTCTTTTTTCCATTTCAGTGATTTACTTCCCTTCTTTCCCTTCTTAAACGTTACTTTTCCCTTTTATGAAATTCCTTGTTTTTTTTTCTCTTTTTAGTCGAGCCGAATGTTATAAAAAATGGTCAAACCTAGAAGTGAATAGACGACGAACAAATTTGGCACAAAATAAAAAGCGTAATTTCATGAAGAATAACTGAAGAAAGGCAGGACATTATTCTTTCTTGAAAACCTTTTATAAGCACAAATGTGAATAGGGGGTATTTAAAAAAAAATAGAGGATTTCAAAACTGCATTTTCATTGGGAATTCAGAATGATCTGCCACAAAGCTAAGAGTGGAGAAAGAAATGTAATGTTCAATTTCATGGTTATTAATTGAAACATCTTAAAATGGCTACAACCGACTTTAAATGGCTATAAAACAAATGTTTGAGTAAACTACGTAATTAAAAAAAGCTTATATCATTCTTATTTTACAACTCATTACTTTTTTAGTAAATGAATCCATAAAGCTGCATATTGTAGGCATGGATAGGTCAATCGAAGAGGGAAGCTTTCTAAAGTGATACTGGTATACCGGTTTTTTGGCACATTTTCCCACATAACTTTTTGAAGGTAAAATCTTGGTGTCTATGTTAAATCATAATTAAAAACAATCCAGATTGAAAAAAAATTGTTGCCAGTTTTCTTATGAATTTGTAAAATTTAAAGATGGATCACTGTGAACGTACATATCTTCCAACTGTGAGTAGGACATTGCCCATGGATACGTCCCCAAATTTGATCACTTCTCCCGCAGTCTATTACCCACACTTCCACAAAATTTCATAGGGAAATTTTGGAGAAGTTCTATGAATATTTTGTGGACAGGAGCAAATGAAAAAAACAACAACAAAAAAAAACAACTGTAAGCCACGGGATAAGGGAGATATTTCAGATGGATCAAGGAATCTATTTTTGATTGTGAGATATTTTTCCATTTTTTATTTTTTACACATTTCTGTCCAAATGGTATCTTCTGAAATTTAATGGGATTTGGGAGAATTTTGGGCCGAATCGATGATTTATTCTTTACTGGGAGATATTTTTGAGTTTTTCTCGAAAACTCCATTTCTTTATTCACCCGTATTTGTTAATACGATATCTTAAAAAGCAACGGTAAAACTATGGGCAAAGAAAAAAAACAAAACCAAAAAACAAAAACAAAACAAAAACAATGGAGTTGGGAAAGGATTTAGGAATTCGTTCCTGATTAAGAGGCATTTTTTTGATCTAATATTTTATACATTTCTGTATTCACACCTGTCTATCCACACGATATCTTTAAAAGGTCTCCATGAGTTTCATGGGATTTAGTGGAACGGTGTATCACCTCCAAAGGAAGAATTGAGTAAATTTTAAGACAAATCCAGGAACTTGTTCTTGATTGGGAGACATTTTTGTATTCAACCCTGTCAATCTATCCGATATCTTTAAAACTTCTGAATAAATTTCAATGACATTTTGTGAAATGGTGAAGCACTGGGTATGGTGTTATTTTAAGGCGGATATAGAAATTTGATTTTTGATTGAGAGGTATATTACCGTTTAAATATTCTATACATTTCTGTATTCAGTTCTGTTGTCTACACATTATCTCCAAAATTTCTCAAAGAATCTCAATAGGATTTCGTAGAACAGTGAATCTCTAGGCACGGAAGAGGTGATTAAACTGTTGGGTTGATCCAGGAATTCGTTTCTGATTGAGAGATATTTTTCCGTTTTCATATTCCATACATTTCTATATTCGTTCCTGTCTGTCCACACAGCATGTCCTAAAGTACTCGACGAATCTCAATGAGATTCTGTAGAAGGGTGTGCCACCTTGTAAGGAAATGAAGAAGTGATTGAAATTTGGGATGGATCTATTTGCAATGATTCAGTCATAATTGGAAGAAATGTACATTCACAGTGGTCCATTTTGAATTTCATAGAACTGGTAAAATTGTATTGGTTTGCAGATATGATTTAACCTGTTTGCCAAGATTTTACACAAAAATGTTAATTTCCACATTCTGATACACATAGTTTTTGAAATTTATCAAATTGATCTTAAATGAAACCCAGATCGTCATTTTCAACCTATACTTTTTGCGAATCTGGGCCCTACTCTAATTGGACTGGGATACTTGCTCTACTAAAAGTAGATTTTTTTTCTTCACTGAATAAGTTTTCTCTTTTTTTTTTCATTCCAGTGATGTTCTTTCTTTCTGTCCTTTCTTTTTTCTTTTTTTTTGTTTCAATAGATTTATTTTATTTTTTCACGCTCTCTGTCAAGCTCCACTCAGATTGCATTCTTTCTTTTCGCAGAGTGACTTTTTGCCTTTAATTTCACTATTCAGTTATTGATCTACATTGAAATTATCTTCTTTCTCTCCTCTTTCCAACACATTTTCATTGCATCAGGAATTCTCTCGTCCTTACTCATTTATTCCCAACTTCCTTCGAAAATTTCTATTCCAATTTATCTTTTTCTCTTATTTCGATGTCGGTTTAGATGAAAAGTCAACAGAGATTTCTTCAGTTTTGAAGTGATTCTATCTGGCTGCCCATGTTTAATTGTATGCATGTATGTATTGGTCATGTGTGTGGGCCACATATATAGACTTAGTGGGCTGCAAATTTAAGCATTTACTTCTTATTAGGTCCCGAAAAACGTTTTTTGTTGCTTACAAAATAAGTTCATGTTAACTCTCTTTGTCAAGTAGTTTCTGTCTGGTAGCGTTTATATTAACCAGGCTTGATTTTCTTTTTTGATCACATTTTATCTTCCTATTCCTATTTTGTATCCGCTTTTTTTGACACCCTTTTCTTTCCAAGTCATTTCAGTTTTCTTTGTCCCATACTTCTTTGCTTTTTTGTCATTTCAGATTTTATGTTCCTCTCATTCTCCTTCTTTTTTTCTTTACCGAATTTCTTTTCCCTCCATTTTTCATTCACTTATCATTTTCCCTATTCCTCTGCTTACCATGCATTTTCCATTTCTGTCTGTCTTTCTTTCTCTCATTCTTTTTCTTTTGCAGCTTATTTTTACGTTTACCTCCATTTTTCTTTCTTTTTTTCTTTACATTTCTATTGCCTAATTAATTCCTCTCACTTACACTTGCCCAATGATGATGATGAGCATCATCATTATCCTTTATTCTCTGTCCTCAAGATTCGCCTGACCCCTTTATCATGAGTCTCGTGGAGCCAATACTTTCTGAACCTATCTAGTTATTCACGCTATTTTACACCCTACCGGCCATGATTTTGCATGTAACGTCTGGGGATCTATGTTGTGAATCGTGATGTCCAGCAGTTGTCTGACATTCTTGCATCAGTATCTCTTCTATTTGTTCAACCAAAATTTTTCAAGTCTCTCGGTTTGTCTCTATTATCTTCTCAGATCTGTATAAATTAGCCCGAATCTCAGATTACTGAAAGTTCATTTGCTCGAATCTGATTGACTGATTCAAAATTGCCCAAAAATCAATAGAAGAGGGTCTTTGTTGATTGTATATCATTGGCAGTAACAAAGGCAGACTTTCCCCCCTAAAATCAGTGCGATAGGGGTATGTTCACGATTAATAAAAATGAAATAATTTTTTGCACATGTACTATTAATGTATTCACGGTACGATTTAGTCTTTATCGTGTAAAAGAATTATGAAGAGTAAAAAGATTTCAGTGTACGCTAATCGATTAAAAACCGGTTTATCGTCAGTACAGATTCAATCACACATAGAATCCTTGTACGATTGGCGATTCTTCACCACGGATAACCATAAGCGTGAAAATCCGCTTTCGAAACTGTTTTTTTTTGCTTATGCATTCTCTTAAAAAAATCGATCGACTCCGTTCACTGTCTGAATTTACTCTTTATTTTTTAAATTTCACTTGGTTTTCACGTAAACCTTCGGTTGTTAAATTCATAAGGAAATAGCACAATTTAGTGGTAAGTAAAAATGAAATAAATTTTGAATTTTGATATTTCAAACTCTCCACACATTAAACAGAAGAAAAATCGTCAATGAAAACAATGCAGATAATATTTCAGGTATATTATTTTTTGGATATCTTATTAATCACGATAGCAATAATATATTGAATTCTAGACGATTGTTACCAATTCTGTGCTAAATTAAGTTCAGTCAGCTTTTTCAGCCTTCATTATCATGTGCTTCTAGAGTCTGTCGAAGAGTTATAAACCAAGTAAGTAACCCAAAAGCAACACTAATCATAGTGTCGAATGGCTAAAATTATCAAGCCACGGATGAATTCTTAGAATGGATCTGTGGAGATAAATTTCAGACATGATATGTTCGCACATCAAGTTGGGTCAAAAAAAGTTAACAGAATAACGTAGTTTTAATTCAAGGAATAATTTAAAGAAAGGTTAGAGTTGACGGAATGCACGAAGTTGTTTGGAGAGGTTTACCACAGTAGATAAAGAGGTGAAGTGAATGTCTCTTGTAGAAGACGAAATCATGAGTTTGGAAGACTGTCAGTTTTTGCCCAATACAGTAATTTTAATCATCATCAGCAGCAGTTTTTCACGTCCGTAGTTGGACATGGACTTTTCCGAGGATTTGCCGCAATTCTTTATAATGGGCTTTGCAGACCCTGTATTTTCTGAATTTGTCTAGTTCGTCTGTCCATCTTGTATTTTGCAGGCTCGGTTTCGTATGTGATCTCTGGGGATCCATGTCGTGATGTCCATCGGTCGCCAGCCATTTTTGCAACATGACCTGCCCACTGCCATTTGAGTTTCCTAAAATATTCTATGATGTCTCGGACTTCTGTTTTCTTCCTGATATACTGTGCTGTCTTGTAATCTCTCCATGTCCATTATTCTCTCATGTGCATGTTGCATGCTTCTCAGTTTTCTGGATATGTTTCTTGATTAGGTTCTGTGTTTCAGCTCCATAAGTGGCTATCGAGAGGATGCATGGGTTGTTTACTCTTCTTTTTCGAATTATTGGACAGAGATTTCGTCAGGACAGAGATTTAGAATTTAACGCCAAAAGGCTTACACACAGAGGTAACAATCTGTTACCTTATCAGTTGTTCTCTGTGACGTCAAGAAAGAAGAGACAAAGAATTTACCATTTCTGTAGACATCTTCACCGTGTGGTAGGATTCGCAGATAGATCATTGTCCAGGGCAGATAACTCCAAAGATCATAATTAACGAAATAAGATTATAAGAAAAGTGGTCACTTCACTAGAAACACTAATCATAATTTATACACATTGTTTCTTCGTTAAATTCTAATAGTGTTGCACGAAAGAGCACTGAAAATTAGTCTTGAATTGATAACGGTACCCTCGCTGAAAAACTTTTTTTGTAAAATATCGATGAATATGTCGTTTTGATCAAATCAAAATTACGTTTTTACTTATATCTATTAATGTAAAAATATGTAAATAAGAAGTTCATACGCTAGTTTAATTGATTAGCTAACATAAAAATCTTTTTTTTTTAGATTGAAGTTGCAAAACTGCAATGAATTTAATTTGATAAACCAGATTAAACAAAGGTTTCATTTTTCACAAAATTATAAACGATGCAAATGATATATGAACCCATATAAAATATAGTAAATATTTTTTGAATTGGGAATGTGTGACTGGCCCAACTGTAAACGTCATGGAAAAGTTCAAATTCCGGATGAGGTGGTATGTGATCACTTCTCACTAACGCCGTTGGGGAAAGCCTGGATCTACAGCTATGGGTAAAATAATAGAGCAAATGCTGCCCTGGAAAGCAGAACATGTAAGGAAGGGGACTACGACAAAAACGTAAAACTTGGCAGTTGCCTTAATCGCTGAGTTCGGTAGTATGTGATCAGTTTTTACTAACTTTGTCAGGACAGACTGGTCTAAATCTATCGCTCGAGGTAAAATACAGCTAATGGAACCCTTCAACCCTGTAAGACAGTATATGTAAGCGAAGGGAAGGAGGCTATGGAAAAAAGCTTGCAGCTTGGCAGTTGCCTTTGTCGCCCCGACCCACCGACCAAATAAGGAAAGGCTTGAAGAGTGCTGAAGGAAGGTATACCCTGCCTCTTTATGCTTGCAAGCAAGGGAAAAAAGCTCAACTGACGTTCATGGCAAAACATCCATTATATGAGTTCCAATTAGATATAGAATCCGACAAGATTATGATATTTATGACAATTTTGAAAATCCATTCGGCTTCAGCATTAATGAAATACAGTTGAATACAGCGTATGTTTTGCATCATGTTGTCATGGACACGGTTGAAGTTCGTAATTTACATAGGTTCCGTCATTTTTTGTTTTTTTCTGGCGGCTCCAATGGGACAAAACTATTTCGACAAATATATTATACTGCCACATTAAAAATTCAAGATCACTTCTATCTGCCTTGTCCATAACGGTATGATGTAAAATAAACGCTAATTGCTATTTTTACACATATTTATATATGGAATTATCTGACCTTGGCCGGGGTCTACTTCAAATTCCTTACACTGTTGAAAATTTCTGTAGAAATGGTTAATTCGCTTCCTCTTTGACGTCACACAGAACTACCAATAAGATAACCAATCGTCATCTTTACGGTATTCAAACTGTGGTGGTAAAACTATCTATCTCTCTCTGTTCTGACGGCCTCAAGGCAAGCTCAATTCTTGGCTCTGTCTGTCTGTCTGTCTGTCTGTCTGTCTCTCTCTCTTTAGGATAGTTTATATAGTTTTTTCATACACCTACTTTTTACACACCCACCCTCACATATAAAAAGTAATCCATTTTTCTTTCATCTCAAAGAACACACCCTATCTAAGTTAAGCACTTTCAACGTAGTTAGGTCGGATTTCCAAAGATAAATTATAGTGGCTATAGATGACCAAAACCGACAATCTAAAGACTCTGTTTTGCATTTTGTTAGTGATATTGCTTCCCCTTCATTCTTTCTTTCTCCTAATCCTTATCGCAGTAAATCTCTCCAAACATTTTGTGTCGGCAGATAACTCCAGTGCTCTCTTTCTTTTAATTTATTCAAGAATTAAAACTTATTATTGTCGTTAACCTATTCGTTTGTCCGCGTTCGTTAACGATTAAACTAACTGTGCACTAACCCTGTTATTGCGTTTATGTATTGAACATGTTATTGACCAGGATTTATCTTCATAGATTAATTCTGATTATTCATTTTTGGGGGCTAATATACCTAGCAGCCAAAACATTATTTTCGAGGAAGCAAAATAGATAAAACGTGGTATATATTTCCCAAATTGTCAACAACGAAAACTCTCGTTATATGTAGATGTTCAGGGAAAATCAAATGATAGCAGGAGAAGCTGACCGTGTGTGGGAAGGCGAATGAATGTGTAGCCACTCTGTTGTTTTTGTGACACTAGGGGGCCAGGAGTCCCCCGTGTCCTGAAAATTACGAAAATTACTATGGCTGTTACTAAAAATTACTACGGTTATTACCAGTAATTACTATTGTTATTACAAAAGGAGTTATCTGTGTTAAAGGGGATAATGTGTTTTTCGAGATGTCATAGGAAGTTAGGTCACCTGTGCTTTTTCAATCTGGTGTCATCTGTCAAGTCCTGGGTTGCAAAAACAAATGCTTTTGGAAAAAGGTTTTGTTCCCGATTCGATGACCATGTCATGGGAAGTTGAGTTATCTGTACTTTTTCAATCTAGTATCATCTGTCAAGTCCTGGGGTTCAAAAACAAAGCCAGATATAAGGGTCAGTGTTTGGGGTCTAGAGAGAGAGAGTAAAAGCTTATGAAAGAAAAGTTATTTGCAGAGTCCTTGGGAGAGGGGGAGACTAATTTATGATATTGAACAGACCTGCGTCGCGAGATGAATGAGGGTCAATGTTTTGGGTTTTTCCGGAAAGGTCGAGATGGCAGGAGAGGGAGAGATAAGGGAAGTCGGTTACAAGAGATACAGTGTCGATACCAAGGGCTTAAATAAGAGAGATTTTCGTAACAAGCAGTCAGAGTAAAATTTGGGTTTGGAGAAGAGAGTCGTTGCCAGCCCTCTCTCTCGTGTCAGCCGTCCGCCCTTAGTAACCGTCAACCGCTGCTACCATTCAGTAGACTACCGTTCGTGACATGAGAGACCAGTCGTCATTTTGACTTAGATAATAATCGGCCTCCTCTCTTTTCAACTGCGAATAGGCATTTCCCGTCTCCAGAGATATTGGTAATCAATATTCTATATAAAACATATAAACGAAATTCCGTTTTGTTGCCTTCTTTTACTAACCCAGAACCACGGCTGGGTTTAGTATAGCTTGTGGGAACACACCCCCAACAGCAAAACCCCCACATTTTTAGCAAAAATTAACGACGAAAATAAAAATCAGTTTTAGATACGAAACTTCAAATTTAGCCACATGCACAATATGTCACCTCCTTTATTAACTGAACGTACGTGTGTCCTTGCTCATTAGCCCAGACATTTTCTGTCGGATGACTTGAATCTTGCTCCCTTTCCTTCTCTCTAGAATCGGTATTATTTTGCCGGTTCTCCAGCCAAATCGAAGGGACCTACCAAGTTTCAATTCTTTTACTGTGACTATCGTTTTTTGTCGACAGTTTTCCTCAGGGTGAGAATCTGTAAAAGCTTTCTGGTGACTCAACGCAAACACCGCCTCAGTTATCTCATATTGCCCCCTTCAGCTACTTGTGCCTAAAACTGAAGCAATCGCCTTTTTGATCCGTTATGTCATGTGCTTCCACACTAACCATAGTTCTCTTCTATATTACATTCTAATATTCAAGAATAACCTAAAACTAACTCTCTCCTCAGCATCCCTTCTCCATATTGATCATGCGTAGTAATTTATTCTAAACAGGCCTCTTATCTCTCTCACGATTGATCTTACGAGTATCAAAATATCTTTTACTTTCAACCTTAAATATATTGCTTATAAAGGTCTCATTCGTGGAATCATCAAATGTACGTCCTATTAGTTTTTCTAAACATTTGCATTTGTTTTTATTTCGATCATGAAGTCTGTTTGATCTCTGCGTCCATATTCAAACTCGGTGCGGAGAATTCTCCCTTCTGTAAAGCGACGTCCTTCTTCCTTAATTCTCATCATGGCGTCAGTATGTGACAGTAAACGACAACACGTGGTTCAGATATCTCTGTCCTCTACAACTACTGCTGTTTTCTCGATACACATAAGCAACTACTATCATCATTCTTCATTATAACATAGGATTCATTAACAATTAATCCCATAAATGGAAGAGCAGATACGTTGCTGAATCAGCATGAAGTCAAATGCTGATCCAAAGAGACTTTCACACTGAATCGTAGGAAGTGAAAGATGCCAAAGTGAGTTGATCGGTTTTGGATACATGCAGAGAAATTTTGAAAGAAAAACTTTTCCGTTGGTTCGCATCACACTTCATATTTATAGCTATTACTGCTCACCGTATATTTGTTTGCTAGATAAATGTCTCAGATGGTGTAATGGTTATTACGTTCGCCTCACGGACGGAGGATCTGCGTTCGATTCCTGAAATGAGCGAAGAGTCCTTAGCTGGGTAACTGGGGTGGAAAAATTGGGAATGGAGTGGCACTCTTCTCTATTCAAAAAGATCAGCGTCGACTTATATACGGCACCTTGGACTGACATGCGTCAACTTGCATGTACGCAGATAAATGAAAAAAAAAAAACACTCAAAAGCCCCAACAAAAACTATCATTTGTTTTGACTGACTAACACGTAATCCTTACCTCAAGTAATTATCTGTATGAGACAATCACATCTGAGGCCCTCGAATATTTTCAACTTCTCTCAAAGATACGTATTAGCTTTAATTATTCAGGGTGGTGGGTATTAACTAAAAATACCTTGTTGTTTTAATTGTATTTGAAAATTTAGTCTCTGTTTCCTTACATTTCATACCGACCATCTGGAAGGTAACACCAAAAACAACTACAGGCCTATAAGCCTGCTCAACTGCATTTACAAACTTTTCACAAAAATCATCACCAACCGGATAACTAAAACACTGGACGAGAATCAACCACGAGAACAGGCTGGATTTAGAAGAAATTACTCGACCATGGACCTTCTTCATTCAACAAATCAGCTGAAAGAGAAGGCAGCAGAATACAAAATGCCACTCGCTGTAGCATTTATAGACTTCAAGAAGGCATTCGAATCTGTGGAAATTCCCATGGTCATAAAGGCCATAACCCTACAAGGTGTCGACCCTGTATATGTTAAAGTACTGCAACACATATACGACCACAGCAACTCATTCATTAGGCTACATGAGGACACTGAACCGTTTCAGCTCCAAAAAGGAGTAAGACAAGGTGACACCAGCTCGCTTAAACTCTTTACAGCCTGCCTTGAAATGATCTTCCGGAACATGGACTGGGAAAATAGAGGAATCAAAATAGACGGCGAATACTTGAGCAACCTTAGATTTGCAGACGACATCGTCCTTTTCGCAGAGAACCAACATGACCTCCAACTAATGCTAGACGATCTAAACAAAGAAAGCATAAAAGAACTTCAGTAAAACGAAAATCATGTGCAATAATCATATTGAGAATAAGAACATAACTGTTAAGATATAGAATGTAAAACTCAGCAAGGTAGACCACTACATCTACCTAGGCCAACGAATCTTCATGAGATCCTCAAAAGAGGAGGAAATCAAGCGAAGAATCTCTTAGAAGAATTTATAAATATTTACTCACTTGATGTTCAAACAGGCGCACAAAAGTTGTGCATCATTTTAACATCAAGTGAGCGATCACAATTCACGATTGGGGTAACCTTTTTATAACCATTCCATTAACAACCGAAATTTGGTATGAGTAGAGATTACTAAACTCTAACATATGACAGGAAGGTGATTAATGAAAAGAAAATGAAAAGGGGGGTTCTTTTGTAGGGTGATTATCTTTGAAAGATCTGAATTCACTTATTTCTTGCTATTTATGAAAATTCATTTGTACAGATGTCACATGAGCGCGCATCGGATGTTGAAAGGTGCTCGAATAAAAAGAAACAAGAGGAATCATGAAAGATAAACAGAACATTTCCATAGTTGAAAAAGACGGCGAACTCTCAAAATCAATTCCATTGAAATGATCCTATTCCGTCAGTTAGAAACTCCACGTTTGCCCTTTTATAGGAGGAAGCAACATCCTACGTAGCTAATGTCACATCCTAAATCTAGGGTGACCGTACCTGAACATTAAGAAAAATATTGGCATTGCATCTTGTCTCCGATCGGTACACACTTTGGCGCTTTTTACAGGAATCTCAAGAATTTCAAAAATTTGTTCCTGATGAAAATTTCGACACCTAAATCGAGGTCATGTTCGGTAAGATATGGTCTACCTAAGTCCTTCTTTTTCACATCAGTTCACTTCGTATTCATCCACTTGGTTTATAATAAAAACTACGGTTTTCATCGTATAGGACGCTCTTTTTTCTAACCAGAGGCTCTCGTTTGTATCCTAGTAACTCCTGTTTTTCAGCTTCTCTATTGCACGTTATTCTTTATTTCTACTAATTTAGATATTACTTGTCTTCATTTTTATTTCTATCTACCTAATACTTATGGAAGAGTTCATGGATATATTGGATTTCAAGTCTATTGTAACGGATAGAGAATTAGAAAAAAGTCTGTTCATTTTATAAGTAACATATCAATATCCTCATTTCATAATTAACATATTTGCTAGAGAGAGAGAGAGAGAGAGAGAGAGAGAGAGAGAGAGAGAGAGAGAGAAAGAGAGAGAGATAGAGAGAGAGAGAGAGAGAGAGGACAGTGAAAGTCGAAGAAAGAAGACGGATAAGAAAAAATAGTGAGAGAAAGAGAAAGAAAGAAAGAAAATGAAATTGGAAAGTTAAGTGAGAAGGGAGGCGTGACGGAGACTGATGATATTTCTACGTCGTCAATAATTCAACTGGTGTCGATATTTTAGATAAATTAGAATCAATTATTTTATCAGTTACAAACAATCTATACTAAATAAATGACTATTATCCACTTAAATAGGTTAAAATCAAGGAAGGGTTATTTTTTCTACTTTTGAAGTTCAAAATTGGAGAGAATTCTTTTTATCACTTCTAGAATCCCTTTTTTTCCATTTTTAAGGGTCAAAATGAAGGGAATTTTTTCCTCCGCTTTTAGGGACCAAAATGGAAGGGCGATTCTTATTTTTACTTTAAAGGGTCAAAATGGAGTGGCACATTTTCCCACCTAATGGGTCAAAATAGAGGGTAATTTTTTTTTGTCAAAGTCAAAATTTTCTTTAGGGGTTAAAATAGACGAAAGATTTTTCCCCACTCACTAGGAGTCCAAATGGAAGATAATTTTTTTTTCCCACCATCAAAGTTAATATATAGCAGGAATCTTTGAAACATTTAGAGAGCGAAATAGAGCGGATTTTTTTTTCAATTTTAGAAGTCAAAATCAAGTTTTTTTTTCTCCCTTTAATCGTCAAAATGGAGGGGAAATTTTTCCTATTTTATGGGTCAAAATTGAGCAATAATTTTCTTTTCCACTTTCGGAGGGAGGTTTTGCCAACTTTTCACGATCAAAATAGAAGGGGTATTTTTTTCCCTTGGGTAAATTTATTGGGGGATTTTTTTTTTAACTTTTAGTGATCAAAATGCAGGAGGAAATTTTTTTTTCACTTTTAGGGGCAAAGGTTGCGGGGGATATTTTCTCTACTTTTAAGGGTTCGAAATATTTTTTTTCACTCGAGGGATCAAAATGGAGCAGGAATTTTCTTTCCATTTTTGGTGCCCGAATGGTGGGAGGTTCAAAAGAAGGATTCTTCTAGTGTTCAAAATGGGGGTGAATATTTTTTCTACTTTAAGACGGAAAAAGGTGGCAAGAATTTTCTCTCAATTCTTAGGGATCAAAAGGGCAGTGGGATATTTTTCCTACCTTCAGTGATCGGTATAGTGGGGGGATTTTCTCTCTATTCTAAGGGATTCGAAATAAGTTTTAAAAAAAAACTTTTTGGGTCAAAATGGAGCGGGATTTTTTTTACTTTTAGGGGTCAGAATGGGGGTTTTCTTCCCTTCAGTGGGCAAAATGGAGTAAGAATTTATTTCAACTTTTTAAGAGTTGAAATGGGGGTTGAAGTTTTGCTTTTATGGGGTCAAAATGGGAAGCAGTGGATTTTCTCCACCTATTGGTATCAAAATGAAAGGGAATCTTTTCTCACTTTCAGGTGTGATAAAGGAGTAAATTCATTTTTCCTACTTTTTGGGATCAAAATGATGGGGGAACTTTTTCCCCTTCTAGAGGAGAAATTCTTCCTCTCACTAATGGAGGGGTAATAATTTTTACCACATTGAGGTCAAAATGGAGGCGAATTATTTTTAATTTGTAGGTGTCAAATTGGAGGGTTTCCTTTTAAGTTTCAGAGGCCAAAATGGGGGCTTTTTCTTGCATTTCTTCAGTTCTGGGGGTTAAAACAGAGGAAGGTAATGTCTTCCACATTCAAAGTGTCAAAATAAAAAGAGTGATCAATTTTGAGGGGTCAGGATTATTTTTTATCTCGCAGTCAAAATCGTAGGGTAATTTCCTTTTCAACTTTATGGGGTGGAAATGGAGGGGAGATTTCTTTTTCTCACTTGAACTGAAACTGTGGGGCAATTTTTTTTTACACACAGGCGTCAAAATGGAAGGGGAGATTTTCTCCACCTTTAGCGGGCAAAACGAGGGGCATCCTTTTCCTCTTGTGAGAGTCAAAATAGAGGGGTGATTTTTTTTCACCTTCAGGGGTTAAAATTGGGGGAAGTTGCTTTTTTTTCTCTACTTTTTGAGATTGATATGGCAAGGGATTTCTTTTCACTCCCAAAGGGATTCTATTTTTTCAATTTTTAGGTATGAAAATGGAGCTGGAATTTTTTTTCCAAGTTTGGGAGTGAATTCTCACTGGCACCTTCTTTTTCACAATAAGGGGTCAAAATAGAAGGAGAACTTTTCTCTCACTTTTAGAGGTTAAAATGAATCTCAGTGAAAGTTTGTGGAAGCGTCAGCTATGATCTAAGGAAGAATTGTTCAAATTTTGGGGTGGATCTAGGATCTCCCCACGGTTATCTCTCCTACATTGTATCTATATAGGCACAGCACAATATTTCAAAAATTTCTACATAAATCTTGGGTACAAGCGTTTACTTTTTGGGACTGGCCGAGGAAATCCCCCTCAAATAATCTATAATTATCTAAATTTTGATGCTATTCCCATGGCAAAATAGCTAGAATCTATCACAATAAGTCCCACTCCATAGCTAAATTTACTGATTTTTTCAGTTAAAGAAAAACTGTTCTCTCAAAAAGTTAAATATTTTCTGTACTCATCGGCTAGGTCTAATTTCAGTCAAAGTGTGAGAATTGAGGGAAGTCAGAGTCTTAGACTAGAACAGCCCGTCTTGTTCACGTTTTTTTTCATGAATACCACTTTTTTCCCTACATTTTCGTGTTTTTCACCAACTTCAGCAACTTTCTATTTTCTTTTTATTTCATTCACATTTCCATTTCGATTCCATTTTTCTTATATATTTCTCCCTTTGAACACTTGTCAGAGCTTCTTGTGTTTACTAAATATCTTTTTATAAAAATCATTTTCCGATTATTATAAATCATTCATGTGCTAGCCCCATTCATAGTCTGACTTATTTATATTCATTCTTGTTCTCCTCTCACAATTGTCTCATTTATATCCTTACTATTTGATTTTTACTAATCTCTTCACTTTCCAAATTCAGTTCTGTCATTTTGTATCAAACAGACGACATGGTCTCTTTCTTTAGCCAATATTCTCACTAGTCTATCTTTTTCGGTTGTTAGCAAGAGCTCTCCTTTCTTTGGAAATCAGGATAAAGTTTTTTTGAATGTTGACTTTTATCCCCACCGCCGTTGTCACACTCCTTTTTTGTCTATTTTTGTCAGTTTGTTTTTCTTGTAAAATATGACTTGACTTGGCAATATCAAGTGTCACTGGACACATAAGCCAATGCAAAGCAAATCATATAGATTTTTTTCAATCAAAAATATCTAGATCGAATACTGCTGGAGAAGCGTGAAAGTTGAATGAAGAGTCAGTCATTTCTTAAGATTTAACTCAAGGCTAAAAAAAATAAATAAGAAGAAAATAAATCAGACAGTCTGAAATATTCTCCACTTGTAAAAGACAAGATTGTCAAAGATTACTTATTTGAAGAAAATTTCGTAACCTCTCATATTCCAGGACTTACCGTGCAACGCAACTCTTGTTCCTAGATAATGAGTGTTATTTTCTGATTGTTTATAAGTATAGGAACTAATTATTATTCTTTTCAAACTTTGCTTTTGTGACTGGGGCATGCATGTGCAAAAACTGTAACGTTGCACATAGAAGTAGTCAGAAAGCGCATAGCTCTGCCAACACCATTGCCAGAGGGCGTTATTGAGCATGGATCCACCCCATAGATCAATCAGTTCTTCCAAAGCCTATTGTCCACCCTTCCACAAAATATCTTGGGAATTGCCTGAAAATTATTTTAGAGATATAGTGTGAACAAACATGACTACTATGTGGTTTGGACATATAGCTACGATGTTGGGGAAATAATTTTCCATGGATCGACTCCAAGATATAATCAGTTTTTCAATAGCCTTTTTGTCAATTTCATAGAGATTCATTAGGAACTTCTGGTGATATCGTATGCACAGATATGAGCGTATGCATGAATGTAATTGGAAAAAACGGAAAAATATCTCTCAAACAGGAAAAAAAATCCTGGATTCGCTGCAAATTTTATCACCACTTTATTTCTTCATTGTCCACCCCTGAAAAAAAATGTCATCAAAATTCATTCGGTATTTTTGCGTGGACCGACGAAAGAAGAGACTAACGATCAAAAGAAGCTGAATGCATACATCTCTTTTCAACTTCGTTGACAGAGGTAAAATACTGCATTTGCCTATATATGAAATGCACTTTTAGATTTGAAAAAAAAAAAGTTCAAATATTATACTGTTCAAGATGTGCCGATATTATGACTAGCGAAATGAAGAGCTATGTGGTTAGGCTGAATTGCAGTGCCCGATAGTCCTCCCAAATACCCTTGTAAATCATGCGTCTTATAAGTTAGTCAAAACCGAAAAAGGAAGAAAAAAAAATGATGAAATATGAATGAACGAGAAAATGAAAGCAATAATGAGCGAATAGAAGCGAACTAAGACCTGTGCCGTATAAACTATCTAGCGAATGCAGCATAAGCTACGGGCGGCCCAATTTCAGGGGCTCTGCAGCAAGTGCTTGCAAACTATTCATCCTGTTAAAATTTGCATTCTTAAAAATATTTTGTGTTTATAGATATCCATACATGTTTATTTCATAATCGATTAATTCACTTATCTTATCTTCAATAGACCTATTGTAGTTACTTTAAGGATACCAACAGGTAAGTAGTACTATTACAGGGCTGAACTTGCTTAATCCAACCCTGACTATGACCCAAAGGCAGGAAACAATAGAAATTCTTAAAAATGGGGATATAGCTTTTATATCAACGTTCGAGTCCATGTACTAATACTTTTATATTAACGTACGAGTCTATTCTTCTCTTATTTTATTGGGTCCATTTTTCATACGCCAGACTGAACTTTTTATTTGATTTATTGTTTATTGAATTAAATATTAAACTTTAAATGGGAAGAGTCTTAAAAACAAGGAACTCGCAGAATCGACGCATAAGAAGTCAGAGCTCTATTTCTTCTACTTTTTGGAATTTACTGACAGACCTGAGAAAAATAGAGAAATGAAATAAATTGAAAGAACGGTAATAAATGACTATGGAATCAGTTGAGTGTGTTGTCTTTGTTTCTAGTCAATTGGTCATCGATTGGGATCACAGTCTTTGGCGCCTTTGAGTTGCTCGAGAGCGTCTGTTAAATCATATCCAGTCTTGATCTTCAAACGAGAATGATGGCTGATAGACTTCCGGTTTGGAATTAAAAACTGGGGAAAATAGGACGACGCAATACAAACATAAGAGAAAGGCGAATGGGAACGTGAAATGAGTGTCGTAATGAGATGAAGTGGGAAGGAGAAGAAGATGAAGGTGAAAGGGAAAGAAGCAGAAAATGATGAAAAAGAAGGAAAAGCAGAAGAAAAAAAAACAAGAAGAAAGGGTTATAAAAAAGAAATAAGAAAGATCAAGAATAATGTTTTTTGGGTGTGAAAACGAAAGTAATAAGACCGGGGAGATAGATAGATAGATAGATATATAGATAGATAGAGAGAGAGAGAGAGAGAGAGAGAGGGGCGAAGAAGAATATCAAATATTACTTTGGGGACAGGAAAAGAACGTGGATAAGGAAGAATACAGGGAGTGCACAACAAGAAGAGAGAAGGATAACGGAGAAAAAGGAGGAGGGGAAGAAGGGGGGAAGGATAAAGGATAAAGATGAAGGACGAGGAAAAAATGAAAAAAAAGGAAAATGGAGAAAGGAAAAAATATGGATGAGAAAAAGATGAGGGAGAAGAAGGAGGATGAAGATGGAGAAAGAATGAAGAAGATCTAGAAGAGGAAATTGGAGGGGAGCGAAAAAATTTAGAAAAAAGTAGGAGGAACAGTTGTAAAAGAAGGGAGGAGGGGAACAGATAGAGTAAGTGGAATGTAAAAGAGTATCGGATATTG
Source organism: Thysanoteuthis rhombus (assembly GCA_963457665.1). NCBI lineage: Eukaryota > Metazoa > Mollusca > Cephalopoda > Oegopsida > Thysanoteuthidae > Thysanoteuthis > Thysanoteuthis major. Next base: position 20,631,945 of record OY735201.1, read on the forward strand.
ATGTAGGAGTGGAAAAAGAGAGCAAAATCATTGAGTTGTGAAGATAAAAAAGGAGATTCATGAAAACATTAACAAAAATAAGAATATATTAGTAAGGGAAAAAAAATATAAAACAAAAAAAAATTCTGTGAAATTTTAACGTCTGACCCATTGGTGTTGGTCGGTGTGTGGAAATCTTGCCGTTATTAAAAAAAAATCAAATTCAATTCTTCCATTGTTGTTGATGTCATAGACAGGTTGGCTTGAGTTTTTCTTCTCACAACGAGGCAAGAGTTCAAAGGTGAACATGTAAACTTCACCTGCTCTCTCAACTCCCCATTATTTTTTATGGATATTTTCTTGAAAATATCTTCTGAACTCAAAAGAAATTTTCCAATTGCAGCATCAACATCTAAAGTTTTAATTAACACTAAAAGTTCTTTACACGTCTTCATCATTATCGTTTGGCGATTTCAGTTTTATTTTTACAAATGTATACACATATTTCAGGGGATGGGGCAGTATACTACAGCAAAAATGCCGGCCATGTTTGCCTACGCAAATACCAACATTATCTGTTTGATTCCCCATGCTCTGAAAATTCCCCAAATGTATAGATTAACTAATCTACACGAACTTTGAACGAAATACGTAATGAACCTGATTAATAAAGCAAAATATGTATTTTAACCAATTTGAAAATAAAATAATGGCGGCTATACAGTGAAATGTCAAAATTGATTTTCGGATTCCCCATCTTCCGAAGATTCAAAAAATGTATAGTTTCGCTGATCTCCAAAAACATTACACAAGACCCTCTTCAATATAGTAAATTGGAATATTAGTCAAATTGTTAAACAATCACTAGTTAAGGCCTTTGTCCGTGCACGGATTACGATATATCCACTTCATAACGTGACAAACAGAGGGAGCCAATTTGAAATCGATCTGTTCTATCAAAATTGAAAAATTGAATTGAACTATCAAAATCATACCTTTTCATGGATTTAGAATTACGTACCACGCACAGTATAATAGTTTTATAAAGAGAGCGCACATAACACTCGATAAATCGATTATAGCTCGTAAAGAATCATAGCTCTCTGCCTTACCGATAGTACTGCAAAGTATTCGCAATACACCGATTAAATCAGGCTTCCCACTCTTTTTTTGCTGTAACCGGTCCATCAATATTAATTCTTCAGGCATTGATCAATCCATCTTACACAATAGAAGTTGATCGATTAAATAGTTAATTCACCACGAATTGATGTGAACTATGTCACAATTTGTCAAAATTGCATGGATTACATGAGCCTTATGTCCCATGTGAATTTGTGTCTCGTGATAAGGTATGGCTTAGGGTAAATAGTATTAGGAAATCTTTGGAAATACCTTATTCAAGCCTGTAGAAGCTGAATGGCAGATTGCACAAGCAAGTATTTGTGAACACACCGAAACATCATGAGGAAACAGATGTTACTATAAGTGTTAGTAGGAATAGAAATAGCAAACATTCAGTGGATATTTCAAACAATGATAGTTCACGTGCAGGCATAAGTGATATCGGTAATTTTAATATAAATAATGACAAAATTTTTTGTAAGCAGAAACACCACCTTCGGGAAAACAAATGACTTCCAAACAAATATTAAAATGTTATCTACTACGGGATATTAGGCTGTAATGGCTCTGCTGTTTGGGGTAGTAATTCTTTGAAATGAATTCAAACTTTCATTATACAGAATTATAAACAGGGCTGTAATAAATAAAAGAAGCGTTGAAAATTACCAAACTGAATATCACTAAGCTAATGTAACTAATTTCCCTAGCCTAAATGCAGCATGGACTCCTGGCAGTCCCTACGCCTGGAAAAGTAGTGCAGACTCCTGGTAACACTTCGCCGTATAAAATTCCTACTTCTGTTTCTCTCCCTCTCTTCTCCAAAACTTAGTGATGCCAATGGATGTGTACTGAGATTTAGGCTTCATTTCTGGCCGAGTGAACTACCAAATTTATAGTAAGTCTTACTACACATAGTCCCCTCTCTTTTTCTCTCTTTAAATTTTTTTTTTTGATTTTTGTATTATTCCTGTGTCTGTATTCATTTCCTTTTTGACTGAATCGATATGCAAACAGTACACGAAAACATGAATGCACGATGGTGTCCTACAAATATGATATCTGCACAAGATTCTATTTGAGAACACACGAATGCCCAATCTAACAAATCCATTGTGATTAATCCTATCATAAAATTCATCTCGAATGTTATTATATCATTCCAAGTGACATAGCAACCATTAGTTTACTGTTTGCTCTTTCGCTTTAACAAATTGGCAACTTCAGTTTGGGAGGTTATTGTTTTGTCGATGTTCTCCTCTGGTTAAATGTGGAGTCAATGCCTATTTTTCACTTCCGTTTTGAAGGATCGGGTAAGCCCGTCCTACATGCTAACCGGTGGCAGTTTGGCACATCACATTCTCCTGTTCTTGGCGCTGATTTGAATTTTGTTTCTCATCATTGTGCGGTTGCTCCCTATATTGACTTGATTTAGAACCTGGATATCTTTAACAGTGTCACTTTTGTTCACTAGGCTGTAGTGTATTTCGTTCTATGATTAGTGATTGGAGCCCCTCCATGTCAATATTTAGTGGCTTCATTATTGAAGATCGTATTCATGATTTTGAACTCGTTCGCTACTGCAAAATTAACGAGATCTTCTCTTTCACACCGTATTTTGTAACCGTAATTGCCGACGCAATGTTAATTATCTTGTCTTAATTGGGCGTCGAAGTTTCCCATTATAATGTTGAAGTAATTTTGATATCTGGGAGTATGGAATTCAAGTCGTCATAGAAGTTGTCTATCTCCTTCTTGGTTGACCGTGAAGGAGCTTAAAATTGAATGATACTTAGTTTGTAACTCTCAAAGAGCGTTAAAGTGAAACTAGCTACTCGATCTGAGATGTTTTTGGATCTTACCACAGAGTATTTTTATGAATGAGAAAGCCAACTCAGTCTTGCTTTTTCTTTCCCATAGTTGTATAGAATCTTAGTTCGATTAGTTCTCCGGGTGTTAATGCCGATAATGTCCCATTTGATGTTTTCGATTTCATTTCCCAGATCAGTCAGGAGCATATCTGACGATGTAAATGCCATTATATAGTATTATTTTCTCGGTGTTTTTCTTATTGTTGTATTTGGGTAGTCGAACTTCATATCATCCCCACCCAAATAAGTGACGTGACTGGGCCTTTGGGAACCGATGACCCAGTAGAAAAAGCTGATATAGTTTTGATTTTGCCAACCAGGGAGAGTGTTAGTGCTTGGCTGGCCTATTAAGCATTCTGAAGTACATGTGATCTCCAACCAACTTTCTCATAATTCTAGTATTGAGAACCTGAGTATGATTCAAAAATGACTCAAGCATAAAATAGCTGTCCACAGTTCTGGGAAGGTCCCCTCCCTGAGTGTTATGGCAGGTCCGAGTAGTGACCTCACACCCTGGTGTGGTTTTTATCTTTGAGACATACTTCGTTCGGCATTCCCCGTTTCCCTGTCAAGTTCTATGACTTGATATTCATTTATTTAATTTACATGAGAGTGGTTGATACAATGTTTGCAGGTACTTATCAATACCTACGGATCTATCCATTTATGACTATATCTACGAATACCTAGGTGGGTGATATTTGATTATTCGTACCTCTCACTCATTTCCTTCAAGTTTTGACTTGAATAGGGTATTGCAATTTCAGATAATATATAAGACTAGTTGATTTATAACAGACGATTAGAAGGAGAGTAGGTTATTGCTATGTTTCGTTCACGTGACAAGAAAAGATACTACACTTAGCTTTTGAACTAAAGGCTGCAAAAGACGCATTCCATTCAAGACCCCACTGCTCGTTTTTACCGTTTGTTTTTCTCTTCGGTACTACTTCATTTCATTTTTCATCGGTAATATCTTGGTCAACGCAAAGCCGAAATATCACCAATAAAAAAATCAAATAATGTAGTACACTCACCGAAGAGGAAAACAAATATGTATACTTAATGTTACTGTGCCGGTGACTACAGATGATGTCATTTAAACAGTTAACTTAATCATTTTTGAATTACTTGCAAGTCAAAAAATGTCTATGAAATTTTCAAAATCACGATCATAATTCAATCATTTGTATAATAAATAAAATCATTTTTTCTGCCATATGAAGATGATAGGAAGGTAAAATCAAAACTTCAGGTGCGCATTGAAACACCCATCGAAAAGCTTTTCGAATCCAGAAACTAGCGTAGTTCGGCACTATTCTCCATTTAACTTCTTCCTTTTTTTTCAACCGGTCATAAATCGTCATTTATTCTAATCTTTTCTTCCGAAAATTCAAGTACAAAATAGAATCACGTTATTGCCCTGTTGATAATGCTTCATTATCATCATTAGCCTTTCAGCGTCCGTCGTTAGGCACAGACCTCCCTCAATATTTGCAAAACCTTTCCATCATGGGCGTTGCAGAGCCAATACTTTCTGAACTTGTCTTGTTCGTCATGCCATCTTATATTTTTCTCGACCACGGTTTAGCATATGATCTCTTGGGATCCACGTTGTGAGTCGTGATGTGCAGCAGTTGTTGGTCATTCTTGCAACATGACCAGCCCATTGACATTTTTTCTAATGGATTCTATGATTCTGTTTTTCCTATGATATATTATGCTGTCTTGTTATCTCTCCATATCATGTTGAGTATGATTCTCTCAGGCGCACGGTGCATGATTCTCAGTCTTGGTTTTTAAATCCATAGGTAACTATCGGGAGGATGCATTGCTTCTATACCCGTCTTTTTAGTACTACTGGTATTTTCTGTTCTTGGGCTTTATTTACTGATAGCTTGCCAAGTAGTTCTTCGCTTGATTTCTTTTCCCTTTTTTAGGACTTCGCGATGATTCGTTGTCACAGGTAGATGTAATGGTCAGACAGGAAGAGAAGGATCTTCTGTCTAAGAAGCAGAAGCTGGTATGAAGATAAGTTTCCGTGCGGCTTCTATTTTCTCTTGGTTGAAGGTTTGAATAATTGTAACATTCTTCCTGAGCAATGTTACCTCTTCGACACAATCATCCTCTTGACCTCGGTTATATGTAGCCGAGTCCAGTGCAGGACACTCGAGATAAATGTTGAATAGGGACATCTCATTGTCCAGATCAGCCAAACTTAATTCTGAAACTGGGTGAATTGTGCCAGGCCTTTGTATAAGCAGGATCAAGCGAAGGAACGTGAAGTACAATTCCTAATTTTCCCACTTTGCTTTGGGATCTTTTTGAAGCTTGGTGTGATGTGAGTAACTTTCTTAAGTCTGCTTTGAGCAAGTTCCCACTTGGTCGTATACATCATTGCAAAGGTGTAAAGGATTTCTTTAGCGGGGTCTCAGACAATGTCTGGATGTCGGTGGTAGACCTGATATCAAAGTCTGTCCCGTCATTGCCATTTGCCCCGGAATCTATTTGCCGTCATGGGCCCATGACGTTGATACTGACAAAATATCAACTCATTTCTACAAAATCAAACCGATGGAGAATGTGAGGAACTTACTGCTTAGACCAATTGTGCTGACCAAGTCTTCAAATGTATTTGTTGAAACGATTTCTCCACTAGTGAGTCGTCTCGTGCCTTCTCAAGACCGGGCTTGCGTTGGATGGGTGCGATTCGGTTTATCCTTCATCATGTAGTTCAAGAAACAAAAAACCTGATGATTAGACCCCACTGCAGTTCCTCCGATATTGGTAGATTGTTAGCAATCCAGGAATATAGACCACAATTGTGGGATGATTTCTTAGAGATTTGAACTGTCCTCTACACTGCAGACTGCAATCAGGGCCCATGCTTTGACTGAGAGGCTCTTCTTGTTGTCTTTTGCAATGTCCAGCACAAGATGGATCACCCCTGATGCGTAGAAGGACGTGAGTATGAATTCAACCTCTAGTCTGAGCCTCATACCGAATGATGTAGTCCCCAATTTTAATGACAGATCTCAAGTGGCCCAGGAGCTGGTGAAAGCACGGATGAAAATAGAAATCGGCTGAGTCTGAATTATATAGCTTTTTTCCCTGCCAAAAATCATCTGTCTCCAAGATACAGCCTTCTTTTTTTTTTGCAGGGTGGCTGTCATTGACTTCCCCGGTAACCACACGTTTTCAGAGGTATGACAATGCAACTCGTGCCAGCGGAGGCCAACCGCTGGAAACGACTGAGTGAGTGTAAAAGGGCTGTCCATGCCTACGCCCTGATAGTCCTCATTATAATGGCTATTCTGAGCATTTTCACAGTAGGCAAGATGTCAGTGGTCCCATCTTCGAGTGCATCAGATGACATCCTTTCCGAATATCTGAATATCTCCATATTGGAAATCGTATGTTTTCAGTCACCTTGGCGCTTTCATGATGTTGTTCCAGTTCACCCTGAAGTTCTGGTCTGTGATGGTCTGATTAGGTTTCTTGAAAATAATGATACCCAAGATCGAAGGGAGTCGTGCGAGGATAATTTCCTTTGACCCTTGCTTGTTGTCCTCTTGTGTCTGAACGCCACTTGTAAAAGGCCCAGATAACAGTATGAGATGTTTGATATTTCATCGGATGAAATTATTTAAAATATATCTTCATTTGATACATCTTCAAAAAGAATATTTCCAATTATTAAAGAGGGAAAACATTAAAAGCGCACAAAAATGCTTGAACCCAAATATTCGGGCACAAAAGTGTTGTCCGTTCACTTTGTTCTACTGTTTGTTTGCCATTCATCAGTTGCAACTGTTTCTAGGATGTGAATATTGAGGACAGAGTCACTACGATCGAAAGAAAAAAAACAGAGCTGTAGAAAGTACATCTACCTAGGACAGCGGGTCTCCTTGAAGTCATCAAATGAAAAAGAGATAAAGAGAAAAATCACACTAGGTTGGCAAAGTTTCACTTAAGCTAGCTCGACTTTCAAGAACAAGAAAAACCCACTTGTTCTAGGAAGAAGGATATACAACCAGAGTATCCTACCAATAATCACCTATGCAGCTGAAACGTGGAACCTGACCAAAAGATTGGCCCACAAACTAAGAACCACGAACGTGCACAGAGAATTAAGCTCAAGCTAACATGGAGAGATCATTAGACAGCTCCGTATAATAGAGAAAAGACAGGGGTCACAGAAAAGTAAGTAAACTCAAATGGCAATGGGTTGGACACCCAAGAGACCATATGTGAAATGCAGCTGACGAATTACAAGATGGTGTGACGAGCCTGATAAGTTCAGAAAGTACTGGCTCCGAGATGCCCATGATAAAGAAATCTGGCGAATCCTAAGGAAGGTATATGTCATACGATAGACGCTAAAAGGATGATGATGATGATGATGATGATGATGATGATGATGATGGCGGCGTGGAATATCCATCAACAAACATTATTTGTTCTTGCCTCAATGTTTGTTTACTGTTTGGGTGCTGTTTGCAAAAACTTGTGCACGAACGTTAAACGAATGTTCAAAAAGATGTCTATTCTAGGTAGGTTTATATATATATATATATATATATATATATATATATATATATATATATATATATATATATATATATATCATTCCACATCAAATTACCCGATGGACCCATGATAATTTGTTATGTTTCTGTAAGTATCCGATGTTTTGATCAACAGCGAAGCATTTAATGCTCTTTATGGTACGTTTCAGTGTTCAACATATCCTGGTAGAATTTTGATATTCTTAGTTTTGTTTTTGCGGCAAGTTAAACCCCCACCCCATTTTAAAGGTGCCTTTGAAGCCTCATAGAACAGAGGTTAAATGGAGACAGAAATGGCTTATTTGAGTGAAAACTACTGGAGAACCAAATTCAAGCCAGATATCCTCTTAAATATCAATGTTAGTAAATGCCGAATTTGGCAACACAATGCTTCTTGCTGATTTAGTTTTGTCCAAACTTTTGAATCGTGCACTCAATCAAGCGGCAATTTTCAGAGTTTGTCTCAGAGGGATGCATCATCAAGTGTTGTAATGCTTCCATTTATTGATACTCAGATATTCGGTTGGAATTCTTCTGAAAAAATAATTCTTTTGAAATGTAGCATTTTACCTGACATTTTGGTGACGAGGGATATGAGTAGGACTGTTTAAATTATCAGGAATAAAAAAATTGAACACCAATTCAGAAAAATTCAGAACATTTTTCCAGTTGATTACGTTACTTTCTTCCCAGCCTTTTGAAAAATATAATTTTTGAGTTTTACTGAAATATTCCTATGTTTAGATCCATAAAAAATATTGAATGTTTTAAATCTCTATACTTCACATATATTTTACACAAGGCAGTACATGAAGTTGAGTGGAATTTTCATTTCAACACCTTTAGTTTAATTTCTAGGGTTTGCCAAAAAATTTGTCATCTCTCTAGAAGCCCCACCTCATTTTGGAGCCCCCATAACTTCAAAATCACATAAAATAGGGATAAGATAATGTCAGAAATGGCTTATTTGGGTAAGTGGGGAAGATATAGAAATAATACATTTTAGTTAGATATTTACTTCTATGAAGAGCCAAATTCGGCAACATCATGTTTGCGGCTGACGGCAGCAAATTAAGGTAAAGTTCAATTATGTTTGGATTACTGTTTTTCTGTCCTGTGGTATTTGGAAAAATCAAGTGATTTACGTATTATATGTGTGCAAGTGGATTCAGCCGAAGTATATGAAATGAATCATTGCTGCCAAGTGCCATATATAAGGTGAGCTTTTCATTTCATCTTCACCACGTGAGGGCCATTCTTATGTAATTTGATATTATCTTACTACTTGATAATCCCCCCCAAAAAGATAGTTATTTTAAATTTAATACATCGCAGTAGCTTAAGAAAGCGTAGTTAAATATAAGATGGCAAACCTAAAGTTGGCACTTAGAGGTTAATTATATGAGGCCGTGTTACATTGATTTCAAAATAGTTTTTAAAACAGTTTTTATGACCAGACTTCGGGTTATAGGTAATTGCATGTATTTTGGCGTACAAGTTATCAGTTAGAATTATTGATAAAATCCTTCATCCCGCACCTGATTTATTGAACTATCCATCTAATTGAACAAATTGGAACGCAATTTATTTTGTCTTTCAGACAGGAGGCATTATTTATCATTAGATAAAAGATTTAAAAAAAAAATATCTTAATCTTTATCTTAATTTGAGAGGGTGGCTAAACTGTAACGACATAATTGAGGAAATACGGATATTTTTCATTTAATATTGTTCGATTGAAATATTCTGAACCAATATCATATTTACGACTAACTACTTTTTACCGACATATAAACATGGTTTAGAACTTATTCTTTTGAACTGCCTGAGAAAATTTTTATGTTTTTCCGGTTCCAACGTGATTGACTTCAGCAAGGAAAATCTCTTTTTTAAATTTCAAAACAAGCATAAAATTTCTATTTATGTCTTAAATGCATAAAAACATTACCTTTAGTAGACATTCAAAGTCTCTACACGGGCAGCAATTCTTATCGGAACTCTTATTGATGCCAGTTAAAATATTAAGAAAAAAAAAAAAACAACTAAGAAATTTAACTGAAGAGTCGGACAAATTAACACATATAATGTTTTATAGACTAAAATGAATCAAAATATATCTTAACTTCAAACTCTTTTTGAAAATACTTTGTCAATTAATTGAGAGAACAAAAACTGCAACGAACATGGGGACACAAATAGTAAGCACTGTACATGCACTGTACACTACTGTTTGCCATTGACTATTTGCAACTGTTTTTTGAATGTTTGTAAAGGAATGATGTTTCTCGCTTCAATGTTTGTGAACTGTTTAAGTGCCATTTGTGAAATGCTCGACATGGGCGGCAATTTTTATCATAACTTTTATTGATATCAGTTGAAAGATAAAAAAGATATGAACGTTTAAAGTAAAAACGTCTGTTCGGTGGGATACACACACACACACACACACAAACACACACACACACACACACGCACACACACATATATATATATATACATATATATATATATATATATATATATTTATATATACGTGTGAATTTGTATATGCATGTGTGTAAATCTGTACGCATATTTATATATATATATATATATATATATATATATATATATATATATATGTATATGTGTGTGTATATCTGCGTAGACTTGTATACGTATGTATATAAGTGTATCATTGTATATATATATATGTATATATACACATACATATATATATATATATATATATATATATATATATATATATATATATATATATAGATAGATAGATAGATAGATAGATACGTGTATATATGAGTAAATAACATATTCACAATCATATATGATCATAAATTGCATCATATCGCTTACAAACTCTTATTTGAAATTTTTGATGAGGTTGTGAGTTTTCATTTTTTTATGATATATGATTAGTCTAAATTTTTTATTTTTGTCATCAGGCTAGGTGCATCTCCTTCATTGCCTCTTCATCTTGTCTGTAGTTAGGGTGCATCTGGTTGAAATAAAATAAGTTTATGATATTTTTGTTTCTATCAGAATTTCTCTAAGATCTGTTGATCGTTTTTAAAATTGATCTAATCTATCCGTCTGGAAATCTCTTGTTAATCAGACTTTGTTTAATCTTACTCAACTGTTTAGAGAAGAGGATAATAATGATCTTAATTTTCTTTTATTACGGTTGTCTAATATCTGCAAGCACATTCCCAAAGTTAAGGAGGCAAGAGTTGGTGCTAGACAGTTTTCTATATACTGTGGTAGTAAAATTACAGCTGTTGGAATCAACTAAGATACCTACGAAGGGGATTTCATCATTGCTGTAAAATAAGTTGTGTGGGAAACGGAATTGCCTTCAAAGAACAGCTTTAATCTTTCTGTGTCCTAAAAATTTTTTGGCTAATAAGGAGATGTCATCGATGTTTTTTGCGCACATAGTGTGTTTATCGACATTGTTGGAAATTTTATTTTCATGATTAGCCATATCGTAATTGAAAAGAGAAGGCCCAAGATAAAATCTCGTAGGTACGTTATCGGTTTGAGAGTAGATGTGACTTTTGTGGTCGTAGAAAGGGACAAGAGTAGAGAATGTATCCCAGGAGTTTTTTTAAGGGTATTAGGTTTAATTTTTAGATAGGGTAAAGAGGGATAATAATAAATATTCGGTGTTATGTCAATACTTTGAACAAGGTGGGTAAGCTTTCCACAACTAGTAAAGCGATCATTTCGTTATTAGGTTTGTTTGAATGCAATATCTGTTGGAATTCGTCCGTGAGTTCTCACTATATTTGCTAGGTAAATATGAAGTGATTAATTGATTTAGTTTTTGTTAACTCGTATAGCTCATAAAAGAACACAATATAACTGGGAGAAAAAAGCAGTCCAAGACATCATAAAATCTATTAGAAAACTCAAATGGCAATAGGCTGATTATGTTACAAGAATAGTTGACAACCGATGGGCATCAAGACTTACAACATGGATCCTAAGAGATCACACGCGAAAATGAGGCCAACAGAATACTACATAGAAAGACAAACTAGACAAATTCAGAAAGTATTGGCTCGGCGATGCTCTCGACAGAGAAAATTGGCGAATCCCGGGGAAGGTCTATGTCCAACAATAATTACAATAATGATGATGATGGTGATGATGATGATGATGGGGATGATGACTTGTGATACGATGGGTGTAGGGAAGATCCAGGTTTGTGAATTTTCACGTTCCCGTATGAATATCCTGGTTGGTAGTCATTGATAATTTTCTGAAGTTTAATGGAACATTTTCCTGCGATAATCGCAGAATTGGATTTATCAACTTGGCCTTTCAACTAATATGTAGGGTTTTTATTCCCTGAAGTTTTCTAAATTTGTTTCATCCGTTCAGAATTACCTAAGCGTAAAAGTTATAATCCGTTTTGTTCAGAATGACAAAAATATTGGTTTTATAACTTCTTTGAATGATTATATCTTTGTTCTCTCTGAATTGTTTTGCAGTATTTTTTGATGTTTTACTTAAGATTGATGTCTTAGTGCTGTTATCGTATCGATTTTTATATAGGTGGCTCTGGATGAGTTGTGATATGTTTATCATTTTGTACTTGTGAATATTTCTGATATAACATCTCTATTTTAATTTTTTGGTTGAATTTTTTCATACAAGTGGCAGTAAGGTCCCAAGTTGAGAAATTCCTCTTTCTGATCAGTTAGTTGGTAGTCGGATAGGTTAAAAAAAAATTCCAAGATGAATTTGGCAAATATATCATTCATTTATATAAATTATTTACCTTTTTTTGTCACTTGTTTGTGTGTTAGTTATTTTTTTCGCTGCAGAGAGGCTGTGTTATTTCTCAGTATATAAAACATGCGTAATACAAAACTTTTAAATACCTTGAATTTTATTATTTTCCAGTTGCAGATGTTCAAATGGAAATCTATGGCTGGTTAGATTTGTCTTCTCCTGAGGTTAATTTAAATTTACGGTGTTTAACTCTCATTTTACTACATGGTCATGTTATATAAAAAGAGTATAACTACATAACAAACTTTGATTGAAAATAACAAAAGAATTTTGACAAATAACAAACAAACTTTTCAAGTTTGCATACAGATAATTTATTTGAGATCATCAAATTTAACAAAAAATTTGATAATTTGATAGTTATGAATTGAATGTTGTCATTTTTTTCAACTCGAATGTCCAAGATAATGATTTCTTACAAATATATGCATTTGTATGTGCATGTATATGTTCATATAGGAATATATATATATATATATATATATATATATATATATATATATATACATACAGATACGTGCATATATATATGTACATATATATGCATGTGTATGTATGCATGAAAATCTATATATTTACATATGAATATATATCCGAATATATATATATATATATATATATATATATATATATGTATATATATATATATCTTTATATATATACAAATATTCATAATCATATATATCTATGTGTATGTATGTATATATTATGTATAGATATGCATATATGTATGTTATTATATATATGTATATATATTAGTATGTTTGCGTGTGGATAAATAACAGACTAGGGAGTACAATAGTATGGACATTTTGTTTATCAATAAACTGATCCATCATTGAATTGTGCGCTGAACATGTTTTGGGAGGTATTACCGTCTTCAGTAGCGTGTGTTGTTTATGTTTGTGTCATGTCCAGTCTTTTAGTGTTTCTATAGAAAATAAATTAACTTCTAGATTCTTTGCTTTGAAAGCACAAATGGGAATCCAATCATTCAGGGTCACCATTCGGTGTGTTTGTCCGTGGCAAGATGTGACGGGAGCAGCAGTAGTGAGTCTTGGAGTTGAAAAGTAGTGGTTCAGTATCGGATTGTGTATTGGAGAATGTTAGGGTTTCTTATGCATTTGTATATATATGTATATATGTATATAAAGATATGTATATCTATGTACATACAAATGTATGTATATACATATATATGCATACAAAATGGATATAATGAATCATATATATATGTCGATTGATGTATATGTATATATATATATATATATATATATATACATATATATATGTTTATGTATATATAGGTTTGTACATATATATATATATATATATATATATATGTATATATATTTATGCATATGCATGTGTATATGTATACATTATGCTTGAATATATGTGCGTATATATGTGTACATTCATATTAAATATATATATATATATATGTATATATATATATGCAGATATATACGCATATATATATATACATGTCTGTGTATTTATATATATTCAAATACATGTATTCATATATAATTGTTCGTATATATGTATGTACGTAAATATGTATGTATACATCATCATCATCATCATCATCTTTTTTACGTCCTTCGTTGGACATAGATCTTACCTTGGATTCACTACACTTCTGTATAGTGGGTGTTGCAGAGCCAGTATTTTCTGAATTTGTCTAGCTTGTCTTTCCGTCTAATACTCTATCTGCCCTAGTTGTGGATGCAATCTCTGAGGATCCATGTCATGTCTATCGGTTTTATTCTATTCTTATGACATGGCTAGCCCATTACCACTTGATTTTTTCAATAGATTTTATGACGCTCCTGACTCCTGTCTTCTCCCAGATGTATTGTGCTGTCTTTTTTGAGGCTGAACATGAATTTTTTTGTGAATGTTGCATGGTTCTCGGTCCGAGGGATAGTCTTAGTTAGGTTTATGTTTTATATATATATAAATGTATCTACATATATATATATATATATATATATATACGCATACATGTATATGCATATAAATATGTATATATTTGTTTGTATAAATATATGTATGTATGCTTGGTATACTTATGTATATAAGCATTCATATACATATGTATATATTAAATGTGAACTGTAAAGGGCTAGACAGACTCGGGAGTAAAGTGTTCAGAGGTAAGGTTTAATAATCCTTAGATGTTTATGGTCCAGACATGTTTCGGGATTTTTCCATCTCCAGTTGCGTGTGCTGTGTGAGTATGTGTTTTTAGGGTTTAAAGTTCCATGGTATATATTAATGTATATTCATACACATGTATAAGCATTGTATATATATATATATATATATATATATATATATATATATATTATTATATATGTATATACAGGTACATATGTATAAGTTTGTATATGTATATATGTTTACATGTGTGTGTATACATATGTGTATACACATGTATATAAACATATATATGTTTATATATGTATATGTATATATGAGTGTATATATGTATATTTGCATGTATATGTATGCATGTACATGAGTATATACGCATATATGCGTATGTATATAGATATGTATGTTTATTTGTATATATATATATGTATATGCATATTGGTATGTATGTATTTGTATATGAGTATATATATATATATTCATATATTCATATTTGTTTATATCCGTATATATAAGTTGGATGAGTACCTCTTCTATGTTATTTCATTTGTAGTTTGTGTATTCCTGCAGGTGGTTATAAATCACATGCCAGGGAGTATGAGTATCAGAGTTTACACAATCAGTAAGTGTTTGTAGGTTTGTGTTCCTTGAGCGAGTGTTTTATACCGACTTAAATTTCTTACATTCATTTCCCCATCCTTTTGATATGACTTTAGTAGGTTGTTCGATTTTGGGTAGTTTGGTGTAATTCCTCATTTCTTAGGTAATTATATTGATTGGATAATTTTGGGGTTGGCTGTGTTAATAAAATATCTATGTTAGTTATTATTAATATATCTATAAGTGCATTATTCGGTTATGCTTGTTAGTAGAAATTTTGAGTAGTGTGTGCATTTCAATGCTATTTCATTTTTTCTGTTTAATGAATCTGTTTTATGTTTTTTTGTTCTATTGGTAAAAGTAAGGATTTAAAACTTCTCATTTGGCATAGGTGACACGGAGTCTCCATATCTTGGCATACGTGCGTTTCTTTTGAAATTTTCCATTTCACAATTGATTAAAAATTGATACCGCACGTTTTCCAGTAATTTATACTGATGTACTATTTCTGTATCATCTTATACATTTAATACTTTTTATTGATACAGGATGATATATGGTTGGCTAATCTAAATTCAAAGAGTGTTTTCGATATTCCTATGTAATAATTTATTTCTAGAGTTTTATTTTAGTGGATATTTCAGCTCGGTATACAATATTTGATTCAAGATATTTGTTCTGCAGAGGGCATCTATTTTGTTTCTACAATTTGCTGTCCGGTTTATTTACGCTTTCTTCGTTAGTATTAATTGTAAATACTCCATTGTTGTCTTTTGTTATGAGTGTGTTGAATTTTTGTGTACAACTGAGGCTCACTTTCAGTTTGTTCTTGTTGAATATCTTACTCAGTGGGTTGCTTAGGGGGAAATATTTTTGTATTGATAGGATCAATTTATTTCATAAATCATTTTTTACTTGTAGGTTGAATGGTGATGAATATTATATGATTTCTTGACGTTATTTTGCTGCTTTTGTTTTTATCCTATCAGGTTTATATTTTTATCGTATTCAAAATTTGTTTCAGTAAAACTGCTATCCTTCAGGGCTTTAGAATAATCATTTCTAACCTTGTTGTGTATTATTTTCTTTGAGAAAATATATAATAGTCTACTTTTTGAATATCCGTGGATCTTTTCAATGATTTTATTTTGGTGGTTAGAATCAAAGTATTTAATCCCAGAGTTTTCTTTTCTGTGTGGTTCATGGGTGTTATTTATTAAATTAAAAGAGACATTTTAGAAGTGTAGAACTTCAACACAGACTTTGATTTAAACTTTAATGTTTTTTTTTCATTTCTTTTATAATATATTCTTGCATTTTTGTGTATTGCTATTTTCTACGATTAGTAGGCGTTATAGTCCTATATTTTTAGAATATAGTTTTTTGCTGAGGTTGTATAAAACATGCAGACCAATCGGATCCGAAATTTCTGCTGAATCGAGGCTGCCCATAGATACATCAAAACCACAGACGTTGGTTGTTTAGATCCATTGTTCTTGAATGTGGAATAGTACCACCAGTCTGCAATGTTTGATAATTTCTATGTCTCTATTGGCTATATTAGTATAGATTTTGGCAAATACTATGGCTTCCTCAAAGATACCTTTTGATATGGAAGGGTAGAGTTCCATGATGTTTATTGTATAAAGGTGCAAGTATTTTTCATCCCTATGTTGCTAATCCAGGTAATGGCATCGTTGGTATTAATCGATTGGTATAGCGGTAATTGTTGTTTGATGTAATTGTTTATATTTTGTAATTCTTCCCATCTGCAATTTAGCGGGATTAATGAGTTCCGTGGGTTTGTTTATGAATTCTGGTTTGCGATCCTACATGAGTTTGTATTCATCTTCTTTTGTAGTTTTTTGTAGGCTCAATTTGTCTGTGATGCATTTTCGTTCCTTGTTTATAATTGCTTCATGGTTATATTCAGAGTATTTAATTTTTCATAGTTTTGCGTGACATTGTTGGTCAGGAGTTTGTTGTTAGTCTGAAAATTCATTTCATATACATTATTACTTTTATCTCCTTCAGCATATGTGATATCAATTGTGTTGATGTGTTCTATCTTTTTACACATATTTTCCGGCAGGGACACGTATGTCTTGGAATATGATGTTGATAACGTTCTGAAAGATGTCCTGTTCGAAATTCTGCAGTAATTTGCTCTGTAATGGGCTTTTTGTGCTTTAAAGGCGGAAAAATCTCTCTCATTGTTCTGTTTGACGGGTTAGTAGTTATCCACTTGATGCATCCGAAGAAATCCTCCGTGTTTTCCTATAACCGTATTTGATAGTAGCGTTCGTTAGGGATGGAGATGTCCGTGAAGCAATGTTCGATTCTTTGAATTTTTTCCATATGTGTAACAGGTAAAATATATATATATATATATATATATATATATATATATGTGTGTGTGTGTGTGTGTGCGTGTATACACGTATATATATATGTATATGTATATATGCATATACATATGTATATATATGTATATATACAAATATATGTATACATACTTGTATATTTATTGTATATGTATGTAGATATATGAATATGTGTGTATATGTATATATGCATATGTGTATGTATATATTTATAAATATACTTATTCATACATATATGTACATATGAATGTATATAAATATACATTCGTATATATGTGCGTATATATGTATATTCATATGTATGTGTATATATGAATATATATAAGTATGTATACATATGTATATATTTGTATGTTTATATACGTACATATATATATTCATATATGTACTTATATTAGGAAATTCTCTTAAAATATATATATGTATATATATATATATATACACACACACATATATATACACATCCATATATGTACTTATATATATATGTACATATATATATATATATGTATATATGTATGTTTTATGAGAATTTTCCTCGCAGATAGTGAACTTAGCAGAAACAAACATAATCTGCCACAACATTTCCAGTAGAAGATGTAAATAACCAAAAGAGTCTACTACAATATCCAGAGAAGAACTTTCACACTTCCTAACAAAATAAACCCGACCGAATATTGCTTGTACCCACCTTCGAGAAAACTCTCTCACCTTTGGCACATATAATCACTAAGAGTTAGATTATTAATGAACCATGTGTCATTACCTACTGCAGACTTCATGGAATCAAAGATTTGATTCGCAGCATCACTATAATAAACAATAGTCTCACATAATAGCATCCCTAAAACCATTAAAGTCTTTCAAACGTCATTGCTGTCATTATCATCATCAGTCTTTTAACACTCGTCGTTGGACATAAACCTTCCCCAGGATTTGCCACACTTCTCTATCATGAGCATCACGGGGCCAGTACTTCCTGAACCTCATCTCTCCATCTAATATTCTGCTGGCCTCAGTTGCGCATGTGATCTTGGGGGATCCATGTCTGAGTCGTGATATCCATCAGTTGTACGCCATTCTTGCAACATGTCCAGCCCATTTGAGTTTTTTAGGTTCCATGTTTCTGCTCCATAAGTGATTATTGGTAGAATGCATTGGTTATACACCCTTCTTTTATTAATGGGATCTCCTTATTTTTAAGTTTGTTGATGTTGGTTTCGTCTTGTTCAGTAAGAATTCTAAATTCTTTTCAGTTCGAGTTTGAAGGATTGAGCGTGGTCTTTTGATATGTTTAGACGTTGCAGTTTCGTGTGGAACATTTTCCTGCGTTCTTTGTAGGTATTTACTTGAATTTTGCTTCGTACCATTCTTTGGTCGCTGCCTACATTGACCTGATTCAGGATTTGGAAGTCCTTGACGATATCGCTTTTGACCATTAGGATGTAGTCTATTTCGTTCTTTGTTTCGTGATTGGGGCTCTTCCAAGTCCATTTCCTATTGGGTCCCTTCTTGAAGAAGGTGTTCATGATTTTGAATCCGTGAGCTGTTGCAAAGTTTACAAGATTATCTCGTTCTGTTCTTTATATCCAATTCGTTGAAGTCTCCCATGATGACATAGAAGTGTTTTACGGTATTTTGGAGAAGGGAGTTCAAATCATCATAGAAGTTGTCATTTCCTCTTGGGTTGATTGCAAAGTAGGAGCCTAGATTTGGATAATGTTGATTTTGTACCTCTTTGAAAGTTGTATGGTGACGCCAGCTATTCGGTCAGAGACGGTGTTGAAGCCTGTTACATTGTATTTGAGGCCCTTATTGATGAGAAAGCCTACTCCACTTTGTTTTACTTTCTCTTTTCCGTAGCTGTGAAAAAGATGTCGGCTCTGCAGTTCGATCAGTTCTTCTCCGGGTCTTCTTACTGCCTATTATGTCCCATTGGACATTTTTGATTTCACCTTCTAGATCGGTTAGGTGCATGTCAGTGGACAGTGTTCTGACGTTGTAGGTGCTTATGTATAATGTTCTCTCTTTGGTGACAGTCTTAAGGCAATGTATAAATGGTCACTGTTGGACGGATGACTTGTTTGGAACAGGTGTTTTCTTGCAAAAGGTTTGGGTAGTCACCTTCTCAGCACATTACCTCTACCCAAAGCAAGTGCTGTGGCTGAGTCTCTTGTGGCCGATGACTCAGTTGGAATGGATGCTCTCTGGGTGTCGTGTTTGGGTAATCACCCTCGCAGTACATCACCCCCCACCGAAAGCAAGTCATGTGGCTGGGCTTTTTGGTACCAAGGACCCAGCAGGAACAGCTGGTATAATTTTCAGTGTGCAAACAATGGGTAGTGATGGGTCAGGCCTTGTCACGCTGGCCCATGACGTGTTCGGGTTAAAAGTTGAGTGATTCTGCATACGACCGTCACAGTTCGAAGTTTTTAGACCTCGACCATTTCTTATTTTGTCGGGGAGTCTCGTTTCTTTTTCAACCTTACTTTTACGTCTGAGGACTTCTTTTTTTTGCACACACACACACACACACACACACACACACACACACACATATATATATATATATATATATATATATATGTATATATATATATATATATATATATATACATACACATATACTTATGTACATAGATATATTCATACATATATGTGAACAATAGGGAATTATTCAGACTCAGGAGTAAGAGGGTATGGAGACTTTGTTTATAAATTAATTAATTAATAAATTAATTAATTAGTATACTAAGATTATTTTGGGGATGTTGGTGTTCCGATCTTCAGTTACGTTTGGTTGGTTTGGTGTACCTTTCAGTGATTAAAAGACTTCTGCAGAAAAATAAATTCCCCACCAGATATATAGCTCTGGTAACAAAAATGAGAATCAAAGACCTTTCGGGTCATCATGAAGTGTAGGACTTTGTCCAGTCTTTGGTAAAGTCTGTGTTGGTTTGTGGCAGAATATAATTGCAGCAGTAGTAGATATTGGAGAAGCCATGAGATGTAAGGGTTGAAGAGTTGTGGTTTAGTACTGGATTATATGGGTAAGACAGGGATAGTACAGATGCTGGGGTAATGGGGTCAATTATTTTCATATGTGGTACCCTTACTGGTCATGGAAAGTCTGGCAGCTATGAATTGTACAATTGAAATACCACACAAAGGTTTGTTTTTCTTTTACATGTGGGGGTCAGTATGACTGTGTGAAGTTCCCAATATTGGACATACATGAAAGCAGATAGGGTATGAATGTGATGTTATTATCAGGAGGATTATGATGTTAGAGATCTATATGACAAGGGTTGTTAAGTTCAGTCTATTAGGGGTGAGAGTTCTAAGTTTGTTGATCCACATATTTTCATATCTTTCAAGAATGTTTCTTATGTCTGTGGGTGGAAGATTTTTTCTATATTTCCCGTGATTGTGAATACAGTGTCTGTGAAAGATCGAAATCAAGGACACAGAACTGGAGAAAGTTGATCACTACATCTACCTATGGCTTTACATCTCCTCTCGCCTTTCCAATAAAAAGGTGAAATGCGGAAATAGCGTTTAGCTCTTGTTTTGTTGAGACCCATTACACAGGCTGCACCCTGTCTCCTACTACCCCGACTACCACAACTTCAGATGACATCCTAATATACCAACTATACCATTTCTTTGATTTCCAGATGCTTAAAAAAATCCTATAAAAATGAATGTCAATCTGTCGTCGTTTTACGCTAATACAGCTTACGAAATTCTTTCATAGGAACGTTCCACTTTGGGGGGGAAACTGTTTATCCATGATTTTATTCAAGTGGGTTAACTACAGTATACATAAAATGGAACCTTATACGTGTGTGCGCAAGGGTTCACACACACACACACACACACACACCTCTTCACCCAACACATGCGAACGCTCATTTATGTATATTGCACTTTCATTCACATATACACACTGGTATGTGACCACACATATACACACAGGTATGCAATCGCACTCCTACACTCATATTCATACAGGTATTCACGCCTACAAATGCTACAAGCAAACTTGTAAGGACAACTTTGCAATAGAACTTAAACAATAGGTGTTGGTGCATGTATGCACACACATGTATACAAACATACACATGCATAGACATTTATCCACACACGTCCATACACACACACACACACACATACACACACACACACACACACACACACACACATATATATATATATATATATATATATATATATATATATATATATATATATATATATATGTATATATATATATACTGGTGCAAAAACATACATATGCATACATACAACCACACACGCATATAATTGCAATCATGTATGCATACAGGACTAGACCATGCCTTTATGGGGTCCTAAGCAAAATTTGATTTGGAAAGGTACACCACCTATATGGAAAGCAGCATTTGATTTAAGGGCTACCACTGCCTCTTGGGGGCCTCCGTTATCCACTGGACCCTAATTTGCTGGTTAGGTTGCTTATGCGTCATGTACATACATACAGTCACATACATGCACATGCTCAGAAGTGTCAAAGCACAATAGGATAATAACATTCTCGTTCAATTTGTTTTAGTGCCAAACTCCAAGACTTAGGGGGGGGGGCATTTTTCAACTGTTTTATTGTCTTAGGTTTTATTGTTTCAGGACGGCACGCAATCAGACACAAACTGGAATCGGGCCGACAGTGGAAAGGGTGAAACTTTGGAGGGAGCAACAGTATGGGAAAGAGGGCGATTTTGCATTTAAAATCGCAATAAGAAAAGTTTAAGAAGTGGAAGAAATGATAATGTTGCTGCCACTCGTAAAGAAATCGGCTCTGCCCACCTTTGGCCATGAATGTTTTGCCTTTTTTTAATTTCTGTCGGAATGTTCACAAGATGATACGAAAAACTGGACATAAATTAAGACGTTTACGTTTTTTTATGAGCTTTTATGATTTGTACAACTACACTGCTGTTCTGCTTTGAAACCGGCCTTCCTATTTTCCTACCTTCAGATTATCCAATCTCCACGTATAAACTCCAGTGTCTATTGCTTTGTGACGCTAATTTGATCACAATTTTAGTTCTCACATTAGTATTTAAACTAGCTAAACTTTTTATATTTCACACGCATAATCCGAACAAATGCTCGAATAACATGGTATGAGAACTAAAAAAAAATATGAATTAGGGGATCAATACAGTGAGGCATCTATTTTCTATTGTCATAAAGTTATAAACTGATCCCATCTGATTAACTTATCTCACCGCAAGGAACTCATGGATATAAAGTGGGGAATCAGTTTTCTATCATTAGTAAGTGATGACTGACCCCCGACGAATGATAAATCCATCCATATCTTCTCCGGTATTTGTCAATCTAGGGTTTGAATTTCTGTTCTAATTGCAAAAATAACATAAATAAGTCGTAAAATGGTTACATTAATTGCTGGGAGCTAGTTTTTAATCATTTGTTTTGCCTTGCCAAATTTCGTCATCGAAAATTACTCGGATTACCGCATTGATTTTGTCTGATGACAGAAATTTAAACTGTGTAATTAAAAATCTTCTAAAAATCAAGAAGCACTTATCTAATTAGGATTCTTTGAAAATCAGTCAATTCAATAGTTATTTCATGGGATTTTGAAGAAGTATTCATATTCACTTGAGAGAAGTCGAAAAATACAAACCGTAAACTTAAATTTTAATCCCTACAAACATTTGTTTTAAAGCTTTTAAAAATTACATTCCCTTTGTTTTTCGTTGCTTTCCTCATTTTTCCACCACTGCTTACTTCTGAATTTACTAAGCACAGTTAAATTTTGGCATAAGGTAAAAAGCAAGTGAGGATCAAACTCACTACTCAGTAGAAATGATCTGATAAACTATCTCAGTAAATATCATGCCCCAATAGGCTAACCAGTTATTTATCTAGTAAGTGGTTCTTTTAAGCTATTATATTAATATTCACTCATGAATCTTTATAACAAAATCTCATTCCTCAATGACTAAATTTCTTTATGTTTTTGATTATTTTCATTTCATTCTCCTCTGTGTATAAATTTGAATATAATTAATTCTGTATCATGCGCAAAAAGTATGAATTAACTAATTTCCAAACCGTTTATATTATTTGTCTTTTTTTGAACACCTCAAATATATGTAATAAAAACCAAGAGTGACCAGAAAATTAAAGAGAAAAGTGATTAGAATTTTTCTAGCTTGCATGAATTTTTATTGTTTTGGAAATAATATGTTTTTCGTTGTACATGTTCATCATAAAAAATTACTTTTTTAAGAAGAAGAAATATAAGCATGAACAATATAACGACTCCTATTCAGTGACCAGCCAGACCTGTGTTTGAAAGGATTTAGATTGAATTCTTCAGTACAATTTTCTGTTACCCGGATAAAATGTTATTGTACATCGCTACAGTGAGCAATTGGCTTCCTGGACGATGCATCGGAAGAGAAATATATTATTTTTGTTGTAAATAAGTCGATCACTGATATTGTTGCATGACAGCAACGACCTTCCTGCTGCAAAGGTGACTGCGATGGGAAGTTTTCCATATCTTGCTTATTCTCTGGTCTGTCACCCAGACTATCATTTGTTTCGTTCCATGCAATATTTTGTCTGGTCAACAAGTCAAAGATATCCAAAAATTCCTAAAAAATTCTTTGAATCAAAACCGAAATCTTTTTTGTAAGTTTAATGCACAATTTAAGGTAATCAAGAGGCCATATAAAACCAGTAAAATACGATAATGACTTATGCATAGGGATTGTTGCAGGAATCGCATAGACATCGACTTCATTGTATACACAAATTTACACGCGTACAGCTATGCATCAACTTTGCATTGAGGTTATGTTCTGGCAGTATCGACGTGACTCGACCCGGGCGTAAGTCTATCATTTAGAGTGGAGTGCAACGTACTGCACAAAATTAGATAAAATGACACATACGTATTCACCTTAACCTGTATATCGTAAATCCATCTTCCTTGCCTTTCATAGAAGGAAGGAACAAATATCATCGACTACATTTCTTTCGTGTCAAATCACCAGCTAAACCTGGCATGGTGGCTGCAATTTAACCTTCATGCTTTCAAGCCAACAATTCTCTGAAGGTAATTTTCACATTGAGCCCCATTGAACTGCGATGACTAGAATTTTCGTCATCCTCAGTTAATAGGTTAATGTTCTTTTGGGGATGTATCTGTAATTGGACGTATGTCAGTCTGGTGTAAGTCGACTTTTGACCGTACGCGTTTTCATTGCATATTTCAAGTAATTGAAATCCCCAGATTTAGAGCAGTGGCAAATATGGCAAATACAGACAGCCTCATAAGACGCAAGTTCGAGTCTTACCAAAGGCTTATTCTTTAATCTTCATTTCCTATCTGAATAAGCTGCAATAAAAAGCAACTGAAAGGAATGAGAAAAACTTGACAAAATAGTTGCTGCATTTTAGTTCAATTAATATCAAGGAATTGATGATATATTCACGATTTATTTATAATCATTACTTCAAACTTGATATCGCAGAAAGAATGAAATAATTTTTTATAGACTGGTTGTTGTTGCTATATACACCAATTTCACCATCTTTGTAGTTTTTATCACAACTTTCCGACTGCTTCACACTTTAGCCTTCTTTAGGTATCTCTATAATACAGTGTGAGAGGATTCAATATTTCATGAATTCGTTTGCTGTTTCATTTAAATAAATCAACAAATTCATAAATTAAATATTTTCTCATTGTTAAATCTTTTTCACAAATACGAAAGTTGCTTTTTAAACTTCAGTTTTTAAAAAAGATATCACTACTTCCGGGTAAAAACAAATTTTGGCAAACGAAATTGGCTCATCTTATTTATCTAATTCGGGTAATTATTTTAAATCTCCATAATTTTTCCTCAGGCAATTCGAACATCACTTAAATTTTCGTACTTTACAAACGTTTTTTGAGGTTTCTGCTTTTTTTCATCAAACAATCATTTAATCTCTTTCTGAGATTTTACATAATTGAAATGTAAACTTTTATTCTTAGGTGCTTTTCATAAACGTGATTTGTCCATTTAATTTGCTTGATTAAAAATTCATCAAGACGTGTAAACAAAGAAAAAGATTAAAGAAGGGAAAAGACTTGAAAAGATCAGTTTGGGAATCAAGGGTTTTGATCTTTTCAATCGAAGAAATAACAAAGTCACAAAAAGTCAATTCATGAGTGATTGGATAGAATAATTCAGGAGTCAACATATACACACACAAATGCACACACACATGCACACACACACATGCACACACACACACACACATTAGTACATATACATACACATGTTCACAAGTAAAAGCATTCACATTAACTACGAATTCACGGGTAAATACAATTACATACACACGGAAACAATTAAAAAAAAAACACATACACATTATGTCTATCGAAGAAGAATTCAGCCGTTTTGAAAACTAGCCGCGCAGCTTCGATGTAATTTGGCAGCTAATCAAGGGGGCCTTACCTTGCACGCATGAATAGACACTCTCCTATGGAGTGACTCAGTAAACAGTGAACTGTCATTGAGTGAGCTTGTGTGCTGTGTAACCATTGTATCCACAATGACTGAGCATGTCAAGTCTTCAGTTCTCGAGAAGAGTCGGTAGAAACATAGTCCGACTAAGCCACAATGTTTGAAACTTCTGTCAGACATGGGAAGACATGTTTATCAGGAGGAATTCAATAAAGGAACAGTTTAAGGCTGATCATTTGATCATTTATTGTAGCCCCTACATTGATATACTTTAGCAAAAATTATCTATTTAAATATACTTTTAATTATTCTACGAATGCAAACTAGGATCTGAGTTAAAAAAGTCCTGTAAGCGTTGGTTCAAGAGAGATAACTTCTTAGAAGCTGTTTGAATTAACCCCCATATAATTAATTATCACCAGTTTTTCTTTAAATTGGTCACGAATCTGTCGATGTTTATTTGATAGATATTTTTCTATACATTATGAGATATCGTTTTATTTTACTATTTCTAAAATGATGAATAAAAGAAGGATGCAAAAAACGTTGTTATATATGAGTTGAAAGTTTGATGTCGCCTGGAGAGTTGAGGAAAGTCAAATGTGCGGTCATAGTTGAGTAATCGTCGCAAGGTCATTGTTTATCAATATTTATAAAATTGAGAAAAAACCGATATGCATAGGAAGATTTGGAAAAATTTATTCACAAAATGTTTGGTTGGTTAAAGTCAAAAAATCTTGAATTAATGTTCAGACGTGGAGGCGTCAGAAAAAAGAAATAAAGCACATGAAGTTGGAAGAAATAAAATTGACAGAATGAAAAAGAGAAATCAAGATAAAGAGAAGACAAGAATGAAAAAAAGAATAAAGGGAAAATAAACAGTAAAATAAAAGAGAATTTCCGTATAGTCAAAAAAAAACAAAACAAAAAACTAAAAAAGCAAAATTGGACCACTGAAAAAAATGTTAATGTGATTGAAGAAAATGAAGAAATGAATTTATGGAAAAAAGAAATGAAGAAAACGATAGAAAAGACAGTAGTCACGAAGTTAAGATAAAAAGATAAATTACGATCGCAAGAGAGTTGCAAAAAAAGAAAAATGAAAGAAAACTTCGATATAGTTGGAAAAGACAACACAAATACTGGAATACAGAGAAAAAAATCTGGAGTAAATGGGGAAAGAAAAAGAAAAGAAAAAACGATAAAAAAGCAATTGTAAAACGACAAAAAGGAACAAAGTCAAAATGAAAAAAATAACAAAGCAGAAAAACATTTGATAAAAAAGCAAAGAAAAAGCAAATTTGAACTGAAAGAGAAAAGAGAGCCAAAAGAATTGTTTTAAGAAAAAAAAAAAAAAGAAACACTTTAAAAGTAAAAAAATACAGTAACACCTGGGAACGATCCCTCATAAAGGAAAAAATCGGAACATAAATTGCCTTTGCAAAACCCATTGCAAAAAACTGTAATAAAAAGTATGAGATATTCCCTTTAACCATTTCCTGTGACAAACCAAACACGATGGCATCCAAAGGAATGTCCTTGCAAAAGAATAGATTTCTCCGTTGACTGTTGATGGATGACTTCTATGGACAACACAGAAATTAGGTCAGATCTCATTCACATAAGAAACAGACAAAAAACCCATGGATACATAAGTACATTCTACACACTCACACTTGCACACACTAACAAGTATTCTTTTTCAGTCACATCCTTAGCCATGCATGCATTTATACAAAAAGAATATAGAAAAATTGTCTAGTAGTCTCTCAATGTGTTGCTGAGCATGATTCTCTCATGTGCACGTTGCATGATTCTATGTTTTCAGGTTAGTCTCTCGGTTAGGTTTCATGTTTCAGCTCCGTAAGAGAAAATGGGGATGATGCATTTGTTGAATTTTCTCTTTAGGACTAATAGGATTTTCTTTGTCTTGAAAGTTGACTATACTCTACCAAAGGCTTGCCACTCTAGAGTGATTCTTCACTTGATTTCTTCTTCTTTTGAAGATGTCATGGGAACTCGTTGTCCCAGGTAGATGAAGTGATCTAATTTGTCCAGCTTTGCGCTTTCCATTTTGATCGTTGTGCGTTTATTTCTGACATGATTGCGTTGCATGGTCATTGTTTTGCTGAAATTCATGTGAAGGTCATTTAGCATTAGAGGTCGCTGAGGTTCTGAGCAAAAAGGTTGATATCGTTTGCAAATCTGAGATTAATTAAGTATTTGCCATCTATTCTGATTCTTTTGTTTTCCTTTTCTAGGTTTCTGAAAACTATCTCTAGGTAGGCTGCAAGAAATATTGGTAAGTTAGTATCACCTCCTTTGACCCCTTTTTGGAGCTGGAAGAGCTCAGTGTCTTTATGAAACCCGATAAAGGAGCTGCTCTGACGGTACATATGTTGCTATACTCACACATCCTTCAGTAAGATGATTGCATCAATGATATTGAGAATTTCTACTGGGTTGAAGGCTTTCTTGAAGTTCATAAATGCTACCGCAAGTGGCATTCTATATTCTGTTGCTTTCTTTTTCAGTTGACTTATCGAATGGAGATGGTCTATTTGTTTCCATCTTGTATCTAGAGTTTTGTTAATAACTTTGAAGCCCCAACCATTTTCAAGCATTGTTTCGATGAACACTGTCCTGTATCTCCTTTTGTTTTATCATCCTTACTTTTGGATGGTTTTATTTAGTTCGGTTGCGCCATTTTTTTTCTCTTGTCGTTAGTGGCTCGAGATTCTTACGTTTTCCATGAGGTTTTTGGTTTCATCTGAGATTTTACTTATAGTTTGTGCACTCTTTGGTTCAAACATAGTGATAACTTCGATTGGATAGGATGTCAATTTGTTGTTGAATTAGTTGATGCTGTTGTGGTTTTCTTCCAGTTCGCTAAGAAGTTCGTATCTATTTTTCAGTTCAAGCTTGAAGGATCGACTGAACTCTTTTGGTACGTTTAGTAGCTGTGGTTTGGTATGGAACATTTTTCTGCGTTCTTTGTTAGTGTTTACTTACATTTTACTTCTTACCATTCTGTAGTCACTTCTTACCTTGACTTGATTTAGAATCTGGATATCCTTGACAGTGTTGTTTTGTCCCAGTTAGGGCCCCTCCAAATCCATTTTTAATTTTTTTTTTCTTGGAGAGGGTATCAATGGAATCAAATCCGTATGCTGTTGCAAAGTTTGCAAGATTTTTATTGCTCTCGTTCTGTACTTCATATTAAATCTTGCCGATGCAACGTTCACTTTCTTGTCCGACCTTGCATTGAAGTATTCCATAATAACATTAAAGTATTAAAGTGTTTTCTGGTATTCAAGTTACCGTTGAAGTTGTATATTTCCTCTCTGGTTGATCGCGAAGTGGGTGAATAGACTCTGATGATGTGCAGTTTGTACATCTTTGGGAGCCATAAGGTGATGCTAGCTATGCAGCCATAGATAACATGGAAGCAAACTGCATTGTCTTTGACTTTCTTATTGATGAGGAAACCTACCCGCTTTGTTTTTTTCTCCTCCTGTTGTTGTAGTTTATTCTTTAGTTCTATCAGTTCCTCTCTTGTTCGTTTCACCGCGCTGATACCAATCATGTCCCATTTGATGTTTGTGATTCCATTTTCAAGAGTTTTCTTACGCTGAAACTATGAGGCCTATTGACCTAATAATTGGCTGGAAGACTCACTCAATATACACCAAGATGTGACATGGACAATGTGATGTTCAACTCAGAGGTAATTTGTGATTATCAGAGAACATATTTCGTCATTTCCGACTAATTTTAAGTGGTTAGCCACACATTTGAACCAAAGGCAACGAAAGGTCACAGAACATGTCGACCTGGATGGTCATTTCAGGTCAATGAACTCTTCACTTGTATTGTATTATTTGTGGTGAGCGAAAGCTTTGCTTTCTTCCCATTTTCATTATTTCCTTTCCATCGAAACGAAGAGTGAATAATGAATGTTCTCTGAGGTTGATATTCAAACCTGTATGAGTAGTGCTTTAAATCTAAATTTTGGGCTATTCTTTCTTTTTATGTCATAAAAGTCACCTCGATACATAAGAACAATCAATTTCACCGTCTGATTTTGGAAGTGCAATGTACTTTGAACTACATTTCCGTTCACTATCTTATTTTTCCATGCATTATCTTTATTCTTTATAACATCAATATAATTCCAATCAAATTCAGCAGAGTTGAAAGCTTGGAATATTTGAATATTCAGGTTGGCAAATTGTGGCAAGTAAATATTTTTGTCTTTGGGTAATAGGGGACAAAGTCACTTAGATTGTTACATACATCAGATACATAGGTAAAATCTCCTCTTCTTATATCTTTGAAAACATTCTTGGTGAGATTTGAAAATTTGGCTTTTTTCCAAGGTGTGTTCCTCCTGGTCTCTTCTCTTCATTTTTATCAAGTTTTTGATCAGTAATAAAAAAAGGTAAATATGTTCATTCTTAAATTTCTTTCTTATGTGATTTCTATAATAGTATGGTGCGACCTGGATTTACCATCACAGATGAAACCCAGGGCCCTCAGATGTTTTGGGTCTTAATTACCATATACCGGGCTACCCAGCTGAGGTTGACCAAGCCTCCTCCCTCCTTTTCAACCAGAACGATAAGGAAGCTGTCTCAACTGTCCCTAAGACGTTTCTGGTGGCTTTTCTCCTCTACAGCTCACATATTTCTAAGCGTCTTTGGAAACTGTGAAGAGGTTGACCTGCGAAGCCTCTGCAGCTCTCTTCCATTGGACACCCAGCGACTTACTGCATGCGGACACTAAGCTCCAATAAAACCACCTGCTTAATTGCCACTGACATCGAAACGATGTCGGATCTCAATCGGTTTTCTATGATGGTTTCTGAGAACTGTAATTGTTACCTAGGCCTTCAGCTGTCCCGAGCAGTATATCCTGAACCTTTAGCTAGGATTTGGGCTTTTCTTCTGTTCTTCCAAATGCTATGGACCTCTTTGTTGATGCCAGTTGCAAAGACTTGGGGAAATATCATATGCATCATTTGATATACGATAGTAAATAACCACCAATCCCAAATGCTATTTTTTCAATGAAAATATTCTTTTACCAATTCAGAAATTTTCTCCAGTTACCACATGTACTATTTCTTTTATTTCTTTTGCAGCTTTTGCTGCATAGTTTAATGTTTCAGATTCATTTAAGCTGCTCTTTCCAAAAATCTTTTTAAAAGTGCTTTCTTTATAATTGTGCTTTCACCTTTTTTCTTTTAAGTAAGTGCAATTTAAAATTTTTGTGGATCTATCATTTATGTATTCATTCTTTCGGAGTTTAAGTTCATCATTTTTATCCTCAATATCTTGTACATCATTGTTAAGACCATACAAGGAAATGCTTGTTTTATCAATTGTGTCCTTGTATTTCATTGTAATTCCATCCATCATATTTGACACTTTTCCTTCATTTCTCAGGATTCATTGCTTTCTTTCATTCGTATTTCATCAAGTACCTCGTCTAGATATTCATTTTCATTTTCATCAACTGAGTAGAAACTTTTTTATTCATCCTAGTAAACTTTATCTTCAATTGTTTTTTCTCTCCAAAATCAATTAAAATATGCCAGCTTATTGGCAACTGTACCCAAATGTATATCTTCCGTATACTTAGTTCCTAAATGGATTGAATGATTGCTTGGAAGAAATTCTTCACCAATATGAAAAACAAAAATATTAGAGGCATTTTCTTGCCTTTTCAATAGATTCCTCCACAAAATGATCAAAACGTTCATCTAGTTGAAAGTCTAAACAAATGGTTGCTTTCTTTGAACCAATGAAACGTACTCTTTGATGTAATACCCTTTATATTGAAGTCAGCACTTGAAGGGGGCAGAGATTAAGGTTTGTTCAACAGGAATGATTTTTCCATACAAAACGTTATATTTGCGCAAGTTAGGAGCAAACTGCCTATAATCTCGATGTATCCTTCCTTGGGAGATGCACCATTCTAATAAATGGTAGGCAGAACTTTGGATAATCTTCAAGACAATCTTCACATCTGTCCAATAGCAAGTACTTCCTTTATGTCTCATTTTTTGTTTATATATCATTTAGTGTGCAACAATTTTCCAACATCACTTTTGAGGGTTAGCGGAAATAAGGAAAACTGAAATTTTCCCTTTAGCACCTCCTTGGTTCTTTGGATTTCTTCAATTGAAATTTGTAAGACAAACAGATTTAGTAATTACTCCCTAACTTGAGGCGACTTCGTGTCCTGTTGTATGTTTTGTGTGATTTTCTTCATCCAGTTTACCCGCATGAAAACAAACGGATAATTTTCCTTTCTCAACATCCTCAGTAAATGAATTCTGTTCCTGTCTCTAATTTTGCTTTGGAATCGGAATCTCTTTTGGTGATCTTTAACGATTCTGCATTTTTCAAGCAAATCTTCCGATAAGTTTTTTTTTGCTTTTCTGGGTTCAGTTTCTGTGCCAATTCAGGAAATTTAAGGTTTTATGTTAACTTCAAAATCGTAAATCTCAAGTATTAAAAACAGGATTGACTCAATATTGCCTGTGGCTTCTCTTTCAAACTGGTTATCAAATGTTGCTCAGCAGTTTTTGCTTTTGAAGATTATTACTATTTTCAATGAATTTCATCTGGATTTATTCCACTTCTGCAGTTGAATATGTTTCCCCCTACTTGTATTGATTTTGCTAAATAATCTTGATGCTTTTGTCCGAAGCAAGAGGAAGACTAAATTAATTAATGAGATCAATTTTGAAACATCAAATGCAATTCGATTGAATGAATTTTTACCAAACTCAGACGATGATCATCTAAAATTTCTTGTAGAATTAATCAATCGTTTTTAGATTAATGATTTCAGAAGTTTTTGAACTCATATCTTTATCATAGGGTTTGCAATAGAAAAAATTGATTGTAACAGAAAATATCTATTTTTCTCTGAATCGGTCAGGTATGGCATTATTTCGCTTAACATCTTACCTTGATCACCAAAACTTTTATTTCCAAAATATTCCGAACCCTCAATGATATTGATGTTCTTTGTTAGAAAACCTGTAAAACTAGAGATTCCTCAGTAAGCAGTAGAAACAGGCAAGGTCTGTTTTTGACACACATTTTATTGGAATTTCCTTCCCAATGGTTTCCGTGTTTTTATAAAATGATGACACAGATTTTATCATTATCACTTTTAGTTGCAACAACATATGCCTCTAGAAGTTTATGATTGTTGAAGATAAGCATATCATGTGAATTATTGAGGCATGAAAATTCAAAACGGTCAAAAGCCTCATTTGATCTAAGAGAGAATTTTTCTAAAACAACAATGTATTATGTCTTCATTGTCGGATAGGATTTTCATTTTATCATAAGACAGCACCCTCATAATATCAAATTCAAATACTCCTGACTATTTCATTGTGCTCTGTACCTGCAACAGAAATTTTAATGGTACGAACTTTATTTATGTATTTTTTAAAATCACTCGTAAAGAAATGCTTTTATGAATGAAGTGTAAAATTAAAGTCTCCCCCTACATGTATAGAATTTGAACCATAACATTTTATTTTGAATACTCTGAAATATATTCTGTATAAATTCTTGTTGGTTTGATTTAACGTCAGTGAATCAAACCATTATTATCGCATGTCTTTTTATTGTTATGTATCCTTATTCCCATCCCGGCGTCGCTTCTTTACTTGTTTACTCGAAAAGTAGACAACACCATTCCAACGGTAAACAATGTATCCTGATGCTCTGTATTGCACTTACATACATTCAAAAAAAATCATAGTTGGGGTTCTATTAACAATGTAACTACAATACCAAACTGAACCCTAGTCAACAGGATATTGATATTTATATTTATATTTAAAAATTCTAGAGTAGATTCCAATGCAATTTTGTGAAATGATTGACTGTGAGCTGAAAAGAAGGTTTTTGTGATGGATCTGGGAATTTTCCATGGTTACTGCAACATCTTAGCTAAATTTACACAACATAATATCTTCCAAAATTCTCAATGAATTTCTGTGAAATTTCATGGAAGGGTGGGCACTGGACTTATGTAGAAAAGTCAATTATTGGGCATATCGATTGACTTTCCACAACTACCTTCCCTGCATCATAGCTATATACATACAATAGAATATCTTCAAAAGTTCTCAATGAATTACACTGACATTTTGTTGAAGGTCAGGCAAAGTATTGAGGAAAAAGTGCTAACATTATGGGAGGGATCCAAGATTTTTCACAATTACATCCCTGCAACTATACATACACAGCAGATTATTTCCGAAAGTTACCGATGTAAATGGGATGTTGTGGAAGAGTGGGTAATTGACTAAGGAAGATGTGTTTACATTTTATGGTGGATCCAGGAAATTTCCACGATCACCCACATACACAACGTAATAACTGCAAAATGTCAGTTAGATTTTGTGCAAGATCGGGCAATATATTAACTGAAAATGTTTACATTTTGGGACAGATCCCAGATTTTTCTCAGTTAACTCTCCTTCATCATAGGTATGGTTGAAATAAACCTCATTTTCGTTATCATTCTCAAAAAGAAACCTTCGAATTTTAGCCAAAATGAAAAAAACAAAACAAACTCCTCTCCAGTTATTTTTTCAGATAAAAACAAACAAACCTTTTAAACTTGAAAGAAAAAAGCTTATGAGATACCTCTCGCTAGCCAATTTCCAAATAGAGAAAAATCCATAGTTTTATTTTTGTTTTGAAACAAATACGACAAAATACATACATGCACCCATGTATACACTTAAAGGTACTCACCCATCTACATGCATGCACACATACATTTACGTATTAACGAACACATATGTGCACATACAGGCACACATACCTTTTATACATGTACATACGCATACATATGCAAATACTGGGTTTAAAATTCTAGTTAAGAGGAGGTGGACGATTAAATTGAACAAATAATGAAAATAATCATTCCGAGAATTTAAATATTTACGGCAGGAGGGAAGGAAGAGGCATAAAGGGGGAGATACAGACACACACACACACACACACACACACACACACACACACACGTGTACAAATACATACCTACATATATCCGAATATAGGTACATGAGATTAGAAATCTATTAGAATCTCCTGCGATTTCATATACACTCAGCAATACGTACATGCAGACACCCCTGACATGGACATACACATATGTACATATACATCCATTTTAAAACCAACACGGATCCGTACAGTCACAAGCACTCCCTTACACATGTATAAATCCACATGTGAGTTGCAGAAATAACAGTGCGTACATGCAAATAGATAGATAGATAGATAGATAGACAGATAGATAGATAGACAGATAGATAGATAGATACATCCATACATACATACATACATACATGCATACCTGAAGGTACATGTATGAACAGACATACATACTCATGAAAATGACAAAGATAAGAAGGGGAACGTGTGAATATCCATCAAAAGGACTGAGGACGGAGAGTTAAATGAAAAACAAAATGACTACACGAATGCATTTTTTCCGCACACAATGATTAGTGAGATAAATAAGGTTGGTATCAGAATATGGCCAGTGTTGTGGCGAAGGAGAGTCAATTAATAACTGTTTAAACGTATTTGAATTAAGTCTTCAGCATAGAGGAATGTAAATAGAAACTCCATGTCTGCTAATTACCATTCAAAGCAGGTTTGAAACATGTAATGATGACGTTTCCTTTTCTTCTTCATTGTATGGGATTATCTCTTTTCATTTTGTAAAATGAGAAGATTAGAAATTTAGGTTCTGATGGAGTGCAGTTGCTGATATTCTTGCTGACTTTAAGTTTTTGTATCCCTATTCTGTAGCCGTTATTCTATTTTTCTGTGTCTCCAGTCTATTTTCCCCACATCCGTTGCAGTTCATGGCATAAATGATGCTTTTATCTTGCCAGTTATGTTAGATTGGATTTTTAAAGTTTTTCCTGGAAGCATCAAACTTGTAGATTTACAGAAATTCCTGCTATGACAAGCATATCAACACATATACTCACACACACACACAGACACACACACGTATAAAAATATATAAAGAGACTAAGGAAGGTAGCAAAAAATCAGAAAAGATGTTAGAATGGTATCGACCAATATTAAATAGTTTTATGCTCAGAAAATCCTCTGCAAACTTGCACCATCATAGGAGAATTTCTTGTTCTTTGAATCTTTTTTATTACTCTCTCTCTCTTTTTCTCCACACCCAACCCATATATATATATATATATATATATATATATATATATATATATATATATATATATATATATATATATATATATATATATATATATATATATATATATATATGTGTATAAACCAAATCAGTGGAAATAAATAGTTATAGAACCCGATAATCCGTATCTGAAGCAGTTGGAACGCAACCGATTTACCTTCACCCAACAAAAATTCTATTTCCACATGATCAAATCATCTAATGCCAGTGATATTTTCCCTGATTATGCAATAAAAGACAGAGAAACATTTTTTTGATTTGTTTTATTTCCACTTTGTTTTATTCTTTTTCTGGATACGTAAAGCCCGTCAAATTTATACACCTGCGCAGTTATCCGTTTCATAAATGGATGAACGTGCAATTCTTTTGTTTCAACTAATGTTCTACTCTGCGATTTATTCACTTTGCTCTTTCATACAAAGATACATGTACGTCTAATTACATCAATCTATGTACGAATTCGTCTGTATTTGAATACACATGCAATAATCAAATAGAATTTTCTGTTACATATATGTTGGCATTTCATAAACGTAAGTAATTATATCGGTGTAAGCAGCTAAATATTACATAAAAATTTACGTTTTATTACGCTATTCATGTTTTTCCTCTTTTGGACTGTATAATACATATCATCGTATTAGTAACATCGATAGAAACATAACTATGTCCGTGCACAAAATCCCTAAAATGGTCCGTACACACACGAAACATTTTTTGGAAAAGTGCCTTTTTCCACTGGAAGTGAAATAAAAAAAATTACTTTCCACTTTTCTTGTCCCCGGAATGTCATGGTTTTGGAAGAAAGATCTTGGAGGGCCTTCAGGGACTATCGCAGATTTTCAGGTTGCCAGTGAGGCTGATGCAAAAGAGACTAGTGTTTTTGCAGCTGTCGCCGGAGGAATTCTGGCTGTGGGAGCAGCCTCTTTTGTCGTCTGTGTGGGTTTGATGCTGCAAGAGATCAGATTCTTTCTCAGGGAGTCCTGTATCGCTTCTATAATGGCCATAGACTAGTTCCCCGAGGAGAATCTTTGTCAGCACCCTTGCCACGTGGCCTACCCACCACAGCTGTGCCTTTGGCAACATGGCGTCGATATATTTGGTCCTGAGTGTTCTGAGAATAAGAAATACTTTATTTGCATGTGAGAAATGATTATTAATTTCACATTGATGCCTTCACAAGAAGCATGAATCTACTCTTTGCAATCAGTCCCATTGCGAGATATATTGACAACAACGACGCAGAGAGTGGGTTAGTGAGCATTTGCGAAACCATAAAATTTTACCACTTACTTACCTTTGACAAGGGGCCAATTAAGTATTCTTTGAATGTAGTCTTGGACTGAAGTTTAAGTAACAATCGTATTTACCATTTCAATTCCAATTCAGACTTTCGGTTTATTTGCAGTAAAATTTTAACGTATATTTTTTGAAATTTTTAAGACGTGATATTTTGTTCGGAATAAGGTTTCATGGAAATTAAAATTCAAAAATGGGCAGGTATTTTCTGAAACCCTCTTTAGCATTGGGGATCCTTTTTTTACTCAATATTTCTATGCTGCTCCCTAAAGAAACGATTATGGCTTCTTCTGATGTTTGAAGCAGTTATCAGTGTACCACAAAATCTTAAATAAGAATTCCTTTGTAAAGTTTGATATCGTGAATCACCTGAGAGTATACTTCTTACATACCAGTATGGAGACGAGAAACTCTCTGATCTGATCCAACAAGTGTTAATCAGTGAAAGAAAAGACTTTTCGACAAGGTCAAATATAGCATTGGGAAATAGGATGCCTACCGTAGAGCGATAGTATTGATCTACCCCCTCCCAAGAGAGCATGTACGGCACGAAGTTGGGTTTAATGTGAGCTCCCTCACGCGTACGTGCGGGGAGAAACAAAAGTTTCCTAGTTCCTGCAGCAAGTTCTACAAAGGTCACAGTGTCACAGCTCTCCTTTTTACTTCAATAGGGAGGTGCTACTCGAGGATTGGAATCTATAGGGAGTAGTGAATCCACATCTTTCTCTGTTTTGTCCAAAGACGAAATACAACTTTTATATTTCTACCACCCCAACAATATATGGAGTCCCACAAATGTGAGTGTGGATAGTGTCAAAAATAGCCAAGTTAAACGGATTTATACCCAGTTGTCATGAATACCTCTGACCCTATCCTGTTAGTTTGATTGGGAGGTGCTGCATCGGAGACTGACCTCCAGGGACCTAGTAAGTTTCATTTGTGCCGTATTTTGCCCGAAGACTAGACAAGACAGTACCCATATTTATCTGCTTCCTCACGAGGAAAGTGACACCACATTATCAGTTTTACTGCGTAGAGGCAAACATTCACATGATATCCCCGGTCTGTTCCATAAAATTTTCAGGGCGACCTACAGCCCTCTGTTTTTAGTAAAAATGGCAGTTGTTACCTTTGAGTTGGTATCTCTATGGATTAGGCACGCATCATTCATATCGTAACTAATCTGAAAACAAAAACACAGCTTATCCGAGCCCAAAGACCGGGGCTAGTATAGTGAATGCGATTCTTTATGTATAAGATAGATAAATAAGTTTATGATAGATTGGAATCAGATCAATACTTTCAACTACTATGCACTGTTTTGGCTATTTAAAGGCCACATACAGGTAAAGAATCAGACTTTTAGTATTGCATCGATTTACAACATCCGTTATGTATGGAAATGACGTTTTTCTCTTTGTAGCTCGAGCGCCCACTGCAGATGCCAGTCATTGTCCTGTCATTGGAATCACTGAAGGAAATTGCGTCTCGCAACCGATTGTATGCGCAGTAAGGTCCTATCTGTTTGGCTATATAGCTTCATCAAGGTCATACAACCGATTCTCGAGACATTAGAAATAACTGGATATTTTCCGGTCGCTTCTTATACTGCTTGACACGCATTGCTGTGGAGCAATTGATAGCATAAATCTTTTTGAACAATCGATGGTGATAGGGATGGAGGTGTTTTCTCTCCATAGCCTGTGTCCACTGCAGATGCCAGTTTCACTAACCTGCCACTGGAAACATCGAGACAGATAAGATCTTTTTGCTCCATGTGTCAATTTTAAAGTTTAAAACGCACGGACAACAACGAATGCGAAATATAACCAGAAATAATCGTACCGAGAGAAGAGACGCTTTTATTTATTTATTATTTTATTTCCATAGACGTTCATTATCTTTCAAGCGATGTCCCTTTTTTGGTTTTGTACAGTAGGCAGATTATTTCTTACATAGGTACATAGGTATATTTTTTCATACATATTTGGTATCTCTTCTTTCATTCCGTCGGCTCCTCTGAATGTCCAATTTATTTCATATTCTTTTTCTCTTATATCTTCGCTAAGAAAGTTCACGCTACTCTGACTCTATCTTTAATCCACTTCGACATTGCTAGATCACCTTTTCCCCATGTACCTTTGTTAGTTCTGTTGGTTTCCTTTATTTTCGATAACTGCTTACTCACTTCTCCATGCTTTCTTTGCTAATTTCTCTCTCACTCATCCTTTTCCTCGCTACTTTTTTAGTTTCTATTTCTCACTACCTTTCTCTCTTTTTCTTGTTCCACTTCTGTCTCTTCATCACTAGTTTTTTGTCTCTTTCTCAATATTTCTCTCTCTTTATCATTCTTTCCTCCTCTACGTTCCTCCATTTTCCCTTTTACCCTCTTTCTATGGATCACAATCCATCTCTCAACTCCTCTTTTTATTCCCATTCCCTCTTGATATTTCCCATGACGACATGAGTAGAGCACAACAAATAGGAGCAGGAAGATTGTGTTGCACAAAATTACCTTCTCTTGGAAAAAGCCATCGAAATACTAGCATATTTCAACCTAGGCTCGAACACCGGCATTGAAGTAGGTAAGGAAATACGCACGCGCACATGCATGTGTACACTCACACACACACACACACACACACACACACACACACACACACACTCACACACATTTCTATATCTGTTTATTTTTCATTACCATCGGTTTCTTCACCCTTTCCTTCTATTCCCTTCTCTTTCCCTTCTTTCACTTCTCCTTTTGTTCTTGCTCGTCTGTTTGTCTCTCTTGGACGGATCCAATGTTATCTCTCTCAATTCCCTTCCCTGTTCCCCTCTTAATATCTTTCCGTCTCAGCTTTCCCTTTCTCGTTTCTCCCTCTGCCTAACCTCAGTGCCTCTATCTGTCTCCCAGTCTCCATCCTATCTAAATTCCGCTCTAATAGCCGTCTTTCAATCAATCTCAGACCTTCACACGCTCACAATCTCTCTCATTGCAAACTCTCCCCCCCCTCTCTCTCTCTTTTAGCCCTCTCTATTCCTCTTCACTCTACTTTCCCCTCTGACTAATCTTTCTCCTTCTGCCTCTTCTGTGTTCTTCACCGTTTCTTCTAGGCTCTCTCTTTTTCATTTCCTCTTTTCTTAACCGTCCATTCCTCACTTCCCTCCTCCCTGATATTCGCTTATTAGAACAAAATCATCAATCAATCTATCTACTGACCTCTCCACCTTCCTTTTGGTCAGTCTAGAAGTTCAGATATTCTATGCACTCAATCAATTCATATTTCAATCATAATTCATCTGTCTACAAACTGATCAAACTTTTTTATCATTCGATATGAAATGATGCATATATATTTACACAAATACAAATATACGTAGATACTGGCAAGCAAACTGACACAGATATATAAATAAATACGAACAATGAAACAAAACAGCCAGAGAGAGAGAGAGAGAGAGAGAGAGAGAGAGAGAGAGAGAGAGAGAGAGAGAGAGAGAGAGAGAGAGAGAGACAGAGGTGCTGTCCAAATGACTTCATCTAACATTTTTTACATCAAGCATCGATGTAGATAAGTATCATTTCCCTTTTCACACTTGCAAGACTTCGAAAAACATTTCTCAGGAAATAGTCTTCGTCATCCACATTTATTATACTGAAGCTGGAAACCATAATCAAATGCGTCCCCCATTGAAACATGCCTCCAACCTTACTCTATGACTATGATTAGTCGAAATATAACCATGAGAAATATATGTACCCTGAGAAATGGAAATGCATCGGATGGGAAAGCCGCGTCTTATAGATTTTTATGGTTATATTCATTGACTGATTTAAAAGTTGTTTTGTAACTTCAGTGAGTAAACACTTCGCCCGTTCCGTTATGCATTGACATAGTCTGTGTATGAGAACATGACAGGAATCTTTTGCAGTCTCTGATGAAGAAATAAGGCAAGCGTGTAGGCTTCCAGTGAGGACTTAAGGTTCTTTATTTTTATCTACGACCCATGATGGCCCTTATTTTCAATAGAAGGATACTATTTATATCATTTTACTACACGTGTATGCACCACGACAACTGGCCATTGAACGAAATTAGCATTCGCTAGTCAGTACACAAGGCAGTGCAGTGTAACGTTTGAAGTTGTTTGGTCAGTGGTTCTCAAGAAATCTAATAAAATCAAACAAATTCTTCAAAAGATTATATATATTTCTGTGAATTATCTCCCTGGACTTCCTTTCTTTAGAATGATCTAAATCGAAATATAAAAATTGAATTTGCAAAACTTACAGAGGTAACTTCGTATCTCTTGTTTTTTACGACGGACAAAAAATAAATTACATGGCCAATATGAGAGGTTGTTCTACATACCATGAATTCTGGCCCCTTCCAAACATGATCTTTTTGGACATGCTCTCCTCTGGTCACTTAAAAAAGGTTTTGTATCTTTGATCAGTATCGATTGCATGGACACGAAAGGAAAGCTCAATCAAGACTTGACTATGGGCAGAGTTTGCTCATCGTTTTGCTACTGTAAGTACCTTAATAATACTGGCTAAACTCTTTTCAACTTGATAATAAATACTACTTGAATAATTTGAGCAGATAGATGACAGAAAGAATGCCATGAGGCATAGATGAGTCAGGATTACTTTGAGCGACAAAGGAAAGGATCCTGTAGAGAGCCATGACTTCCTACGTCCTGAAGGAACCTCAGTTATAAAGAATGTCCTCAATTCCGGCCTAAGACATCTGCCATTCTTTCTTTTGATTTCACCCATAAAATACTTTGCAAAACATTGCTTGGACGAAAGATTTTTTTGATCTTCAATTCCCAACAGCCCCAACTATTTTGTATTCTTTCAGGCATTTCATTCATAATATTCTGCAAAGAAAAGAGTAATCAAAAATGCGATATCTGGTGCATACAGCCTAGAAATGAAACATTCCAATCCAAGCAGTACCAATCTTTTCTGGGCACCAAATCAACATGAAGTCTGGCCTTTCATAGATTGCTGTCTTTAATTATTCAAAATAAGAGCAAATATTTGTTTGAAATCTAATAACCGTTTGCTTTTCCAGCGGGAGCTCACTTTGGATTTGATCGCTATCAGTTTCTCCAATCGTGGATCATGAGAAACTTTCTGCATGAAATTCTGCAAACTACTTTCAAAAGATCCAATAAACGGTTCCTTCTCCATAAACTTGACAAATCTTTTTTTTTTTTTGCTTTGTGTCTATTTTGATTATTACTGGACAAAAAACAAAACAAAAAAAAACAACAGCAAACAAATAAACAAAAAACAAAAACAAACCAAAACAAAAACCCCAAAAAACAAAACGTATTTTGCCAAAAATATTGCATATGGTCGCCCATCTTCAATATTAGAACCAAGTAGATAAAATACACCAATGTTGACAATTCCTAAAAAAGAAATCATATATTACAGCAGTCGCAATACAATGCAACGCAATGTTTTTGAATGAATATAACTAAGACTAAACACTACAATTGCCATCTAAACATAAAAGAAAACCGTATTACATCCATGAATAGAGTGGTTTTGACAGTATAGCTCCTGGATTGCCTTTGGTAGTGAAAAATTGGATGACCCAGGACCATTAATAATGGAAGCCCAAAATCTCAGGTCATGAAGTATTTGAAACGGCGTATTTCAGGTGCATTAAATATAAAACAGTACAGAATAAGTGAGTAAATGCATTTTAATCTAAAAAGTCGAGCGCAGTTGGGGAAATAAAAAGCCAAAAGAATAGGCAAAGCCAAGTCAAAATGGCGTCTACTTCAAGCAAATTAGTCAAAGGGCTTGCTGTGTACGAGTTCCCGCAGCTCACTGAGTGAGACAGTCACGAAATGCTCCTGTGGACAGCGATCAGCATTGGTGTAATTGAATTTCACGTCTGTGTCCCAGAGGTGGGCGAAATGATACTTGGACTCCCTGTTGGTACCAGTCATTTCTCAGTGGTGCCAAGCAAAATGGGGTGAGTTTGGGCGTAAATCATCGCAAATCACACATACCAAATCGATCAACCCGTATTAGAAAGAAAGAGAGGATAAACTGATTTGCCCTGCTATTCGAGATTAAAGCGTTCCTA
Source organism: Thysanoteuthis rhombus (assembly GCA_963457665.1). Classification (NCBI taxonomy): domain Eukaryota; kingdom Metazoa; phylum Mollusca; class Cephalopoda; order Oegopsida; family Thysanoteuthidae; genus Thysanoteuthis; species Thysanoteuthis major. The sequence goes on from OY735201.1 coordinate 20,675,665, forward strand.
TGAAATATTTTGTAAATAGAAATGGCGTAAAGCGAAGTAGCAATTACCATTCAACTATATAGGAAAAATCAATTTTCAAAGCGTTTAAAGACACTCAAAATGTCTGGGGCTTTAAGGATTGGGTGATGGTAGGTAAATTGGAGGGGGGTGCAGAATAGGTGGCAGAGAGTGCACCTTAAACAATATTTTTCGATTGTTGCAATTTATTGTAAAGACAGAAAAGTTGCGTAAAGTGAACTTTCGAGAAGCGTTGGATGCTTGTAAAAAAAGGAATAACTCAGGAGGTGGAAGGTAATTATTCAACAAGTCTATTGCATAGATTTGGTTGCTCCTCTTCTCTTCTCGCCATTGGTAATCAATGAATTTATAAAAAAAAGTTAGATCATAAATGCACTAGCTCTTTTCCCATGTATTATTTTCAAGTTTACATTTAAAATTTAGTAAAAAAACATTTCTTCCTAAACTCAGACGAATGAACAAAAACTTCTCATTCCTTTCAGCCACGGAAAGCATGCTAACCATCATCATTATTATCATTGTCATCATAAGTCTTTTAGCGTCTGTCGTTGGACATATAACTCCCAAAAGACTTGCCAAACTTCTCTATCATGGACGTCGTAGAGCCAATACTTCTTGACGGATGAATGGTTATGTAAGTGTATGGAATAGATCAGGGAATTTAAACCCCTAACTTTGCAGTGTTCTTAGTTACCACCGACCGAAATATTGCACCTGTAAGTGTTAAATAGAGGAATGTTGCATCAATTCATCATCCTTAACTTTCGTGTTACGATGTTTGACTGAAAAGAGGGTCGGTAAATGAGTATTTACAAAGATTATTGCTACATTACATGCCAATATAATTGCAGTAATAAAGATATTACACCCATTGCCATACATGCTAGGATTCGAAAAAACAGCTTTGAACAAGGCTTGAAGTTGTATTCTAAACTATTTCAGACTAATTTTTGTACTTTCATTCGGAATTTCTGAGACAAAGAATTATCATACATGCTGCTTCAGTGAGAAAGACGGAAGGTGACACTGCAAATCGATTGCAAAGAATCAATGATACAAGATATACTCCCCTGACCTGTCCCTAAAATGTACTACAGAACGAGGACAAATTATCAGCATGGATCAAAAAAAGGATTCGGTTTGAAATTCCGCTGAGATTACCACACACACACACATGAAGAAGTGCTGTGGTAAAAACAACCAAGATGAAGACACCAATCTGAAAAAATCAGTGTGTCATCAAGATGTTCGTTTTGACAAATTAATGGTGCATATAAAGGTGCGTTAATCAGGAAGAGAACGGTGTAAAATGCCTTAACAAATTAATCGAATGTTCTTTTTCATTCTATCGTTTCGTTCCATATGCGTTAGCGTGATCAGAAAGAATGTAAAAGTTTTCATCAAAATGAGCGAACAGCTAGTTTTCGGTTAAATGGCATTTAGCACGGCGGTCACAAATGAGAGGACCTGGGAGACTTTACTGTGTAGGAATAGCCGATGGATGCAGACTAGTGATGAGAACTGACGTGAGTTCAACTTTTCACTTATATATAGGAAGAGAGGAAGAAGGTTAGCACTTGATGGAGTAATAAGAAAGAAAGAAAAGAAGAAGGACAGAAATAAAAGGAAAGAAAAAGAAAAAGAGGAGAAAAGTATCTTCCTTGAATGCTTTGCTCGGCTTGATCTATGGCTACAAATATAGGCAAACTTCTGAGGATCAAACCCCACACGGTAGTATTTGATATTTTCTAAACTTAGTTTAGTTTAGTCTAGTACAAAAACACCACACTCTGGGTACCCAGTGAGGAAAGAAATCACTGCGCAATAAAAATGGTCTAATGATTCACTAAGCATCACTCCAAAGCAAGGGACTCTGAAGTAAGCTCCCCGTGTTGAGCTGACATAAGGCAAGTTTAATGAGACAATTCGTGAAAGATGAGCTTGTTGGTTATCATTTTAAAGGGGGAACTCAGCGAGAAGATGTTATAATGAAAGAAAAAGGTAAGGCAGCTCTTGTAAGTCACACTATAGAGACCGTCTTGTGACCAACGTCTTTTGGCTGCTTGCAATGTTGGGGGCGATCAATTAGTAAAATGGGAGCAGGGATAATTTTGCCTTTTGTTGAGAGTTGATCAGGCAAAAGTCCGAATTTTTACCAATGTCGTGTCTGCCCTTGAAAGCAATGCGTCCCAAATCCTCACCTAGGCGTGTATCTCTTTTTCTTTCATGTCCTTTTTCTGGCTCTGGCATCAGTTGTCCGTGCTTGGGAATCACATACCACAAAGTTCTCTGTTTTGGCTAGTTCGAGGTAAGCGATATATGGAATAGACTCCAAGGCAACAAATATCTGAAGTGGCATCACACACTTCACTTTAAGGGTAAAATGATCGATGAATAGACCAAGATACACATATATGAACAGTCTGAGATAGATAGATATATGGGCATGAGATAGATAATGATATGTCGCTCATAATACTAACTTATTGTCAAAGATTGGCCATTATACACCCTTGACTAAATACCGGTGCTACTCGTTTTGAGATTGATTTAATACGACTTTTTACTCTGTCAGAAAAAAGGGGCGTTAATGCTGAAAACGGTGCAGCTAATGTGAAAAAGAATTCCCCTTCAATTTCGACCCCTGAAAAAAGAGAAAAAGTTCTTACCTGATTGCCTTAGAAATAAAAATGAAGTTTCGTCTTGATATCGACCACCTAAACATCAAAAAGACCCCAGCGAATGAGAAATGATAGTTCCTTGTCAATTTTGCTCACCAAAATTGAAAAAAAACCCCAAAGAACTGTCACTCGATTTAACCCCTTAAAGTGAAAAATCTTCCCCAAACATTTCGACCTAAAATTAAGAAAAAATCCATTTGATTCCAACCCGTAGAAGTGGTAAAAATTTGAACCTAAAAGTTAAAAAAAAAACAACAAAAAACAAACAAAACCTACGTTTCATTTTAATTTTAAGATTTAATTTATAGAAAATGCTCTTTCATACGTCAACCAAAAAGTGAGAAATCGATATGTATCGATATGTTCACCATAATTAACGATATACACACTCAAAAATAACATGGTGATACATGATATATTCTATGGACCCAAGTATATTGAATAATGAAAGAAATAGCGGACTGTATTCTATTTACATAGTCCTAGTGACACATTCTTCGTGTAATAATGAAATGTCATTTCAAATAGAGATCCGTGTAACATAATGTATCAATAACTATGAATGTCGGGTTATATATCCATTTCTTAGCAATGTAATTGTCCGTGTTAAGAAACATCAGTGCAGATATGCACAGTGAATGTACAAGATGACATATGGCAGTTATTTGGACTTTCAACTTACCAGTGGGCTGTGTAGCTCATTGGTGAGATACACTCTACGCTAAAGCAGCTACATATCGGTCGCTGGTTTAATTCTTGTATCAGTCCATTTCACAATTGTTTGTTCTATTTACATTGTCTAGGCCAAGGGATACATGGTAAGTAAGTAATAATCCTTTCAAATAGAATTTCAAATGATGGAACACATTATACGTATCCTTTCCTTATATATATATATATATATATATATATATATATATATATATATATATATATATATATATATATATATATATTGCATATTACGAAATGATAAATGAATATTGTATTATTAGTATATATAGATGTTATATTATCAATTCTTCCCAGTCATCTCCAGAATCACTGTCATCTTTGTCCCCAAATAACATTTGATCATAGTCACATGCATCTGTACTGACCGAATTTTCTATATTGCATGAGCAACGTCTTGGAGAGCAGTCGGTGTTGTAGCATATCCGTGGGAATTCAAGAACAGAATCTGGAGCACAACAATCCTGTGGCATCTTGATTCTAACCATTTCCTACCAGAGATGAAAATTATGGTAATGGCTGAGTTGCATTATACCCGATATATGCCTAGTAGGTGACACGTTCCAGCTGTTTCATAAATGGATCATCAGTTGGTTGAAGATTTTCACTGTCAAGAACAGCTCGTAATTAATAATATCCGAAGAATCTGCTGCCCCCCCCCCCCAGTGTACATCAGTGTAACTAACTTGGTGAATTTTCCTTTAGCATTTTCGTCAATGGTAGTTGAATTTTGCCAGACCATCCCATGACTGGGATTCTGTGAAGCAGCTTTCAATCATCACTTATTGCAGTCTATCACGAACAATAAGTTGTGTATCAGTGTTGTAATGTTTTGTTGATTTTTTTTCTTTAGATTGATTTTTGAGTTTACTTTGATTTTTAACTGTTATTTCATGAAATGTGAGAAGAGCTTTTAACTAAATGTTTATACATTTTACCTACATTAGTTATTACTTGTTTATTAAACAATGGAGTGAACCAAAATTTGCTTATTGTTCTACTCTTGGTTTTGTTGTTGTTATTGTATTTATGTATCAATATTCATATCAAATTTCTAATCTGTTTTTTTTCCAAATCCAGTTTTCCCCCAAAATATCTTTTGATGTACTTGGCTAATGATGTTAAGCACTTTTTCATTTGATGAGTTGTGCGTTATTTTGGCTTATATCGAATTTTGAATTTGCTTCAGTATGTCGGGAGGTATAGTTTATGTATAGCGGGGTGCTATAAGTTTTCACGAATGGTTCGTATGTTTCTAATTCCAGGTTGAAGGTTATATCTGTAAATTTAACTGATGACCTTGATATCTACCTTAAATCCCATTTCTTAAAGTTTTCTGGTGATTATTTAAAAAAAATCTTGTTACATTTGTGGCCGCTGGAATTCTCAAGTACTAATATTCCATCATCTCGGTAAACCAATCATTAGTTAGATATAGAATACATAAGCCGATTAGGTCCGTCAACTGTGCTGATTATATAAGCTTATTAGGTCTAACAACTGAACTAATTATATAAGTCTATGAAGTCCAACAAGTGGACTGGAGTTATTTTTTTTTATACCCATGACAAAATAGTAATAGCCCAAATATGTTTACACTGTTACTATTTTGTCATGGAGACCTTAATTTGTAATCGATGAGTGAAGTTCTATGATATCGATTTATAAAAAGGTAGCTTTATCTCCACATTCAATGCCCTTGAACCATTAGATAGCCTGTTTAGTGTTGATCCACCGGTTAAATCTAATTTTTTAGAGTTGTATTGATCCTCTCTAGTATTACTGGTTGCTGATTTAACAAATTTCTAGTTTTGCTGTGTTCATCAGTCTAGCTGTTTGTTTGTTGATCGAATCTGTTTTGTGGTCTTGTACAGACACACACATATGTATATCTGTACTATTGCTGGTTTGTTGGTTATGTTCAATTTTTGTTTTTAAAAAAATATATGTTAAATACTTTTTCATAAGCATGTATTTTTTTTTTTATAGTTGCTCATTTTGTAACATCTACGGGTTTCATACTATAAATGCTAATATGTTCTTCGATTTTCGTATCTTCTTATCTTTTTCCATAAGTTTTTAAAAGGATAGAAATAAAGAAATTACAATAACAGTACTAACACCTATAACAGACACACACATATGAACAAACATAACATGAACACCCACACAAATACTAATATTACTGACACCAATAATGTGAACAGACACAGCTATATGAACAAACACAACTACAAAAACCAGCATACAGATAATAGGAACAAGAACACTAGACACCATAAGGTCCTCAGACCTACTACGCCTCATACTCTGCAAAAGGAAAGCCCTAAGAGTAGCATCCTTCCTCAACCCATCACATTGACCCATCCAAAGCACCCTGAAGACCCAGGCAAACATCCTGACCAGCAGGTTACCCCTACATCAACCCATACACACACTCTACCAAAAAACGAGGAAACCCCCCTACCACCGAATATGGAAGGGGGGTTAGAAAACCTGATACCAACATTAGTAAGCAGTTTAGAAAACTTACTAAAAAACTACTACACAATTAAGGAAGACCCAGAAGGGAAAGTAATGAACCTGAGTAAATATCGATTTACTAGGGACACATTCAAACTCCTTAACAAGGGCCTTAATTTCTGTCCCCGACCCCCACACTTTAACAATCACACCCCCAACAAAGATCTCTATGACTTCTTCAGAAGGATCAAACTTAGAGCCCGCTTGGGAAAAACAGGCCATGATAGTGACATCCTTGATAGGCTTAAAGACCCCAACAAATCCTTCATCCCAAAAAACATAGACACTATCATTCAAACTTTTGAGCTAGCCGTCAGAGATGACATAAAAACCTACATCAACAATAACACACAACAATCCCTAACACGTGATAACCTTACAACTAAAGAGCGAAAGGCCCTTAATTAACTAAAAAACAATACCAACTTGATCATCACAAGAGCAGATAAGGGTGGATCCATAGTCATCTGGGGTTTAGATGAATACCTCTCAGAAGCAAACTCACAATTAAGCAACAAAGAATTTTACGAAAAACTCCCCAAAGACCCCTTTAACGAATACATAAACACAATAACCCAATCCCTAACAGAATTACACAATAGCAACATGATAGATAAAAGGACACAGAATATACTGAAACCCACTTCTACAAAACCCGCAAGGTTCTACCTACTCCCCAAAATCCACAAACCAAATAACCCAGGTAGACCAGTCATTTCCTACACGAATTGCCACACTACCAAACTATACGAATTTGTAGATCACTACATCCAACCCTTAGCAACACAAATCAAATCATATATACGTGACACCACAGACCTCCTAAACAAAATCAAACACATCACAGCAATCCCAGACAAAGCACTTCTAGTCGGTATGGATGTTAAATCCCTATACTCCAACATCAAACATGATGAAGGTATCCTAGCATTGACAGAAGCCTTAAACAATAGAACTACTAAAGAACCTAGCACAAGAACAATCACCACTCTTATGCACCACATTCTAACTCTAAATAGCTTTAACTTTAATAATAGACACTTCCTCCAGGGGAAAGGCTGCGCCATGGGCACAGTAGCGGCCCCATCTTATGCTAATATCTTCATGGGTAAATTTGAAGAAACCTACATTTACCCAGAGATTTATAATGACTGCATCTTGATACATAGATAACATTTTTTTCATATATGCAGGCGAAAAAACCAAACTAGATAATTTCTTTATACATCTAAACTCGGCACATGACTCTATTAAGTTTGACTTCACAACATCCACCGACTCCATAGCCTTCTTAGACACACGCATATATGTAGATGACAATAGAAACCTCCAAACCACCCTCTATACTAAACCCACGGACACCCACAATTACCTCCACTCCAAATCAGCCCATCCCCAACACTGAAAAAGAAGCCTACCATTTTCACAAGCTCTTAGAATTAGAAGAATCTGCTCTACTAATAGTGAACTTAACAGACACAAACATAACCTAATACAATACTTCACCCAACGAGATTATCCGCTAGATGACCCAAAAAAACAAATAAAAAAAGCGACTGGAATACCCAGAGATGAAACCCTTTCACTGTCCCACAATAACAAACCAAAACTGCATACCCCTTATAACAACCTTCAACAACACACTCCCACCCTTAGCACACATCATCAATAATAGATGGAACATTCTCACTATCAAAACAGATCTAAAAGAAACATTCACAGACCCATGTGTTATCTCCTACCGCAGATCCAAAAACATCAGAGACATGATTAGTAGCAATAATATCGTTAACAATAAAGTCGTACACAAAAATACACCTAGAACAATTAAATTCTGCACACCTTGCAACATAAGGAACAGTCTATGTTGCAACCACCTCAAGTACACCAACGCATTCACAAGCACTACCACAAAAGAGAGTTACCACATATATCACAATAGCAACTGCCGCAGTAAGAACATTATTTACCTTCTAGAGTGCAATAGATGTAAGTTACAGTACATAGGCAAGTCCGAGTGGCAATTTAATATTAGACTCAACAATTATAGACATAGGATTAAGTCAAAAAATAATCGTAGCCCACTTCCTGTAGAACTACACTTTCGCACACCTGACCACAATTTTGCCACTGACGCTAGCTTCACCATCATAGAAAGAATAGAAAAACTACTCCAATTGACATAACTAAAGTTCTAGAAAAACACGAAGACATGTGGATCAACAAACTTAAAACCCTATATCCTAATGGATTAAATACTAAACTGAACAACCCTCACCACACAGAACCCTAATATACACAACTCCTATCATTAATATCCTCACACCCACATCTAAGACACATTCAATAATGGAAGCTTCAAAGTCACCCAGACCCATAGGAAAAACTTCACCTTAGCCTGTTATACCCCCTGTCCAAATCATAGCCTAAACATTTTCAGTAACTTTTAAGGTTGATACCTATGTAGCTCCTTGACCTCACCACCCCTCCTTCTACACTACCCCAAACATACCAAAAAATCCAACTCCACATCACTACCCCCTACCTTGACACACTCTGCCCTCCCCAAGACCAACTGCTGCTGCTTTACCGAAGTCCTGATACCTGCTGGTCATTGTTCCATTCAGCAGGAGGCCTCTAGTAGCCCTGACAACAAAACTTACCCACAATGCATAGCCCCTGGCAGTGGACTCTGGTTCCACATGGTACATTTTAATACACACTCACACATCACACACCACTGATGATGGGAAGAATCCCGAAACATGTATGGACTATTGATATATAAGGATTAATAAACCTTACCACCAAAAACTTCACTCCCGAGTCTGTGTCACTCTCCAAAGTACACATTATATATATATATATATATATATATATATATATATATATATATATATATATATATACTATTTCTTTGGTATTCTCTCATTTTTTTCACTGTTTTGCTTGAAGTTGTGCGTTCTTTCCGTTTTTATTTTTGTCACACTCTCTCTCTCTTAGGCTGATGCATTCACCCAAAACAAACTCACCCACCAATGCATGTTTACACGGATGAAATTACCCTGCTCTGTCAAGTAAATATCGTGTTTATGTAAAACACTGGTCTTTCACTAACTTTGATGTACCAAAAGTCTTTATACTCAACAATAACGTCCTCACATACATATGATGGTTCAAGTGATCAAAAGATCTCCTAAACATCTATATTCCGGTTTTAGAATAGCCTCCCTCAGATAATCACCTTTTGCACCGTAAATACAAATGTAAAGTTTGCAGAAATTATGTTGTAGTTCATGTATGATAGCACCCTTATATGAATTGACCAGGAGGCAATCCTTAAGAGTCATCTATGATGGGGCAGTTATCTATGAGTCAATTGTTCTATGGGGGCAATCAACCCATGAATTGTGTTGTTTTTTTGTTCACTTGACACTCCATCCAGAATTTCAAATACTTAAACGAATTGTTCCAGCTTTGTTTTTCAATTATGACTTCTCGTTAGCACGCCATATTTGTTTGCTATTCGTTATTTTGTCTGCCGATTAGTCCCTTTTCTCCAAATTTGTACATATTTACAAATGTGAGCAAATATGACGACTGAAAATAAACAATAGCTTTTTAACCAGTGTGTAATTATATTGATATCTAAATTAGTGCTTCATTGTGCATGTATATGTACGTATATATTTCTATGATGTTGCACATGACTGCTTTTATGAGTTTATTTTGGCATGCTAGCCGACTTTGAAGATTATCTTAGAGACAGTCGATCTGAATTTAGCTACAATAGATAAGTAAATATTAAGATATCAGACCGAACATAACGCATCTCACGATATCTCTATTCTTCTCTCTTTTGGTTAGATTTTGAAGTTCTTTACATTTTATGCTAAAGTTTTTGTATTATTTACGACCATTTATTTAATTACATTCTTCCAAGAAATAATGAAGATTGAGCTCATTTTATATCCAGACAGACTTAGTAATGAACCAAACACTACTGAGTTAAAAAGCATGGATTGACATTGGGAAATCACTTTGACAACCTTATTGACTGATGCAGCGACAGTGCACCGAATAAATTCCACCAATTAACGAAATATATATATCAGCATCATTTTACGAACAAATACATGATTGTCAGACCTACAAAGCTGCGGTTGGATTCTTGAACAAATACTTACATTGAAGAAAAATACTGTCTTTGCTCGCTACCTCCTGGCCATGTGACGCCATTTACGGAACGAAACTAGCTACAAATATCTTCAAGCCTTCAACTAACTAAGTAAGGATTGTCAACTTATGGATGTCACTGCTGAACAATGCTGACAAGATTTTGATCTGGCGCTTTCATAAATGCAATCTAATGTTATACGTCAGCGATTGTTTGAAAGTCGGAAGCTGATACTACCCTAGGCTTCTGGAATTGCTAAGACACTCGAACGAGCCCCATGCAATAGTGAACAGTATGCCCAATCGGCATCATAGGTACAGCTTTGCATTTATAAGTTACACCGTTTCCATCAAACAGAATATATTTTGGTTGGTGCCACTGCTATGAAAAACAAAACAAAAAAAAACAGTGCTGGTTTTGTGGAGGTATTTTATATTTTTCTTTCAAGGTACCAGGCCCCCAAAAGTAAGTAGCAAGACAGGACTCTGGGCAAAAGACTAAGCATAAACGCAAAATCAAAGCTGCTACAAGTCAAGGTGAGGTGTCGGCTTCAGCACTGCATTGTTTGTCATCATTGATCATTCCTGGGTCGATATAAGGATATACTGCCTCAGCACTTATTGATTCAGCGAGCTGGGTCATTTCATGGTAAAAGAATTGAATAACTCTGCAGGGACATTATTCTTGGACAGGAACTTCAAAAACAACACTTTGCTGTGACTATTTTGCATGGTGGATCGGAACCGGAGAATCAGAATAGTGGTTTCAGGAGTAGAATTCGTGGATTGATTGCGTCAAACTTAGCTGTGCCAAGATTATCAGCTGGCATGGGGCCGAATTCAAAGCCGATAGTAAATAGATCACGAGTATATAATGTTGCAGATGAGCAATTCATTGCTCAGAAATTGGAGCCCTTTTTGGCGGACTTTGTTATCGAACCAAGTTCATCTCCATGCATAGGTCCTGATTGTGAAGGATGTATTTATGAGTATTTATACCGACTATTCAAACACTGCCAATTTTTAATACGGAGCTCGACGCTCACCCTTTGCAAAGTATAGAAACCCTTGTTAATAATCTAGGCAGCTATTGCAGGTATTCAATCTAAAATTTCTTATCTGAAATGACAATTAAGCATCATGAATTAATGGTGGTTTCCATTTAGCATCACTAATAGGGTGGCAACTTTTCAACGTTCTTATTCAATTTAGGTAAAGGGAAGATAACTTTGTTTCAGTAGTTATTTTTGTAATGCTTCCAGTTCAAGATTTAAAGAACTTTGTATATTATTGTTTTCAAACGTAAGGCAGAGGAAAATGGTATACTGGAGATTTTTTCACTTCTAAGGGTCAAAATTGAGGAAAAATGTTCTTCCTCTTTTCTGAGTCTAAATCAGAGTGTATTTCGTCCGATAATGGAAAGGGTGCTTTTTCCTCATTCAGGGTTCAAAATGGAAGGGGCAGTTTTTTTCCACTTCCAGTGGTCAAAATGAGAGGCTTTTTTCTACTTTCAGGTGTCAAAATGGTGGTTGAATTTTCCCTATATTTACCGGTTAGAATTGAAGTAGTACATTTTTTTTTCTAATTTTCACACCCTAGTTGAACTTTTTCAACTCTTATATATATATATATATATGTGTGTGTGTGTGTGTGTGTGTGTGTGTATACAATAGATTAATTGAAGACTTCATCATGGACTTTCCTGTTATTATTCACTTCACAGACTTGGAATGCATTCAGTAAACAATACATTTCTTCTATTTGACTATCAATCAAACGTCGGTAAGTGTATCATTAAGTAGATTGTAATTAAAGATTAAATGTTTTGTAAAAAATTGTTAATTTTGTCTGCTACCTTCATGCAACTTTCAATGTGACCAGATCAGTTCTAACGATAGAGATAGAGTCAGAGATGGATTGCTCAGTTTCCCCAGGTGACACTTACATTTTCTAACAGCCATGAAATGCCGATATTGCGCTGCCACGTCTCTTCCATCTTCTTTTTTTATAACATGAGAATTACAACCCCACGGGCAGCCATTTCTTTTGAAACTTTGTTGGAAAATTAAACAGCGAAAACGTATGCGGAGACCATCTTTTTCCACGTCAATAAGTCCACGTCGATAGGGCCTTTTTTCTCCTTTCACCTTTTGCCTTTGCTTCTCCTTCTTTCCCTGTTTCTATTCTTCTTTCTTTCTTCTTCTTCTTGTCGTTGCTTCCTTTTCTTCATTTTCTCCCCGTAGATCTCTTCCTTCTCATTTTATCTCTTAATTTACCGCTACTACTTTAACTTTCCCTTTTCTCTGTTCTGTTTTCACCCTGGAAAGTGAAGAAAAATTATTGCACCATTTCTCATATATATATATATATATATATATATATATATATATATATATATGGTTATTCTTCTATTCGTATGGTCAAAGTGCGAGAGAATTGATTATCATCGTAATTAGATTTTAGATCACAGATTTTACCATTTAAGCCATTTCAATTTCAGCATGGTATATTGACAGAGGGGGAAGGGAACAGTTATGTCGTTAGGAATGAATTAGAATCATCTTCTACAATGGTGGGTTTACTGATCGATCATTATTTTGTTATTATCAATTATTCCGGTGTTCCATTTGTAATACGTATTCGTATCACCGAATGATTTTTTGTGGGTCAAAATTTGATGGATCAAAATTGATGGTGACTCCCTCTCGGGGGTTAAGGCCAAAATGGGGGGAAGGAATCTTTCTTCAGCTTTTGGGAGTCAAAATTGAATGGGTATTTTTTCACTTTCAAGTCAAAATAGGGATGGATTTTCCCCCAAATTCCAAGAGTCAAAGTGTGGGGATACTCTTCAAGGGTCAAAATCGAGTAAATTTCTTTCTGCTCCAAGAGGTAAAAATAGAGCAATAAATTTTATTCACCTTCCGGGGTGAAAGTAAGGCTTGAGTTTTTTTCAACTTTCATGGCTCAAAATGAAGGGGATTTTTTTTACTCTTACATATGAGAATGTGGTGGTGAAAATGTACAAGGGATTTCATTTTACTCTCAAAGATCAAAATCAAAGGGGTTCCTTCCTTTCACAATGTGGTGTAAAAAATGGGGGAGGGTAATTCGTTTCTCACTTTTAGGGTCAAAATAGTGGGGGAATTTCTTTCCACATTGGGGGTCAAAATCAAAATTACATTTTTTCACCCCTTTCATGCATCCAAAATAACGTAAATTGTTAGGAGTCAAAATGAAGAGGTCTCTATTTCACTTTTATGGGTCAAAATGAAAGGGGGAACTTCTTTTGTGATTATTTTTTAAAAACTTTTAGGGGTCGAAATGATTAAGTTTTTCATTATTAGGAGTTAATTTTCTTTTAGGGGTCGGTATGGGGCAAGAACATCCTCCAGTGATAGGAGAGGGGATATTTTTTATTTTCTCCTTCAGGGGTCAAAATGGAGAGTTTTATTTCTTACGTTGAGGGGTCAAAATGGGGCAGTCCACTTTCAAATGTGAACAGCTAAGGGGAATTTTTCTGCTTTTAAGTTTAGAAATAGAGTAGGAATTTTCACTCCACTTCAGAGTAGAATTATTTTCACTCCTCGGGGTCAGGAGTCAAAATGAAGAAAATTTTTTCCACTTTTAAGATTGGGATTTTACTCTTTTTTAAAGGATCAAAATTTAAGATTCAATATCGAACAGGAATTCTTCCCCCTCCTAGGTGTGAAAATGGAGGGGGAATTTCGTTTTTTTCAATTTTATGTGTCAAAATAGCAAGTTTCTTTCACTACCAGTGCGCAAAATGGAGGGGGAAATTTTCTCTTTCATCATCAGTGTTGAATATGGCAGGGTAAGTTTATGCCATTTTTAGTGGTCAGAATCGACAGTAATATTTTTTCCACTTTAAGGAATAAAAAATCAAAGTGTTTTCTTTTTCTAGTGGTCAAATAGGGCAGAATTCTTTTCGTCTTAGAGATTAAATTATAAGGGGAATTCTTTTCCTTTTTAAGGGGTCAAAAAGGAGTGGGATCAAGATCGACAAGGATTTCTTTTTACTTCTCGGGGTTGCAATTGAGTGGAATTTATTTTTAGAGTGGCGTTAGAGCCCCATTGGCTCTTAGAACTCATTCAATCTGTACTTAGTAGGTAGGGATGGATCTTCACATCGCTGTAGGGGATAAATGAATGATATAGGATATAAAATATATGGAATCTGGGATAGAGGCGGAGTTTTTTTTTTGATTGAACAATATCGATATTTTGGATAGCCTAAACATACAACAGTAAATGCATTGAAACGGACATTACTGTAATTGACCGTGGGCATTGATATTCAATTTCAATGGATACAAAATACACAATGCATTTTGAAAATGTCATCATTACTACGATGCTTATTTCTGCTTGATATTGGTTATAAATGTTTTATATGCGTTTTAACCTTCTTCTGATGAATTCTTTCTCTCATATTTAGCCAGATTTGCCTCCTAGGATTTAAATCCTTTTTCAGTATTACAGTTTCCTCATTTTTCTAATGTTGAATTGCCTTTAGCAAATCAGGCAGAAGATGACTGAAAGAGACCCCCCTAAAAAGGAAGAAAGTCAGAAGGCACACCACCAAAATGTTGTCAAAGACATGACTGCATAGGCGAAGATAATAGTCCTATATAACACATGCAATGCTTGAAATACGTCCGAAGGTAGTATGTGAATATCGATATTACAAAACCACGCGAGCCAAACAATAAGATTTAAAGCCATAGCAAATGTCCACGACCTGCATTTCCAAAATTAAGAGAAGGTTTCCGTCGCATTTTGAAAGTTTGTTACGCCACTTTTTTGCGTTTACAAAAAAAGAGGAGAAGCGAAAAAAAACGTGCTGTGTTTGTTTTGCAGCAATTCATTTTAGAAGCAGCGTACACCCTTTTCCTCTCATCCCTATACCCTAGTCTACCGTAACTCTCACCATCTCAATCTCTAAAGACTTACACCATCATTGCCATCATGGGAGTCTAGGAACGCTAAGAAAATTCTGATATAAATTGATATTAATTACGTGGACATGAATGTTTTTGAGCGTACAAGAGCGTCATCAAGGATGCATGTTTCTCCTCAGTTTCAAAGAGTTTTTTTTCTTACTTTCTGTGAGTTTCTGAGTCTTTGTGAACTTATGTATTTATTTGTGTGTGTGTTTGTGCGAGTTAATTTATCTGAGACTGCATGGATATATGGGCCTATTTGCATTTTTAGGAGGAGGATGGTTCTGAATCTTTCTAGGTTTAGATATAAATATATTCTCAAAGATGTAGCTGGGAGGAGGGCTTGAATCTTAGTCCCTTTCAGCATTTAGTGCAGTGGTTGCAAACTTGGGGATCTTGGATCCCTAAGGGTCCACAAAGGCCCATAAGCAGACCTTTTAAAAGCATGGGGTACAAAACAAAACTTATTGAAGACAGTGCCGTAGCAACAGATTATGAGGCCAAAGCGAGACTTGGTTCCTTGAAGGTCTTCTCCAACATTTACTAAGATGTGTTGTATAATGTAAGTAGAAATAAAGTAGGTGAATTACTATTCATAAGGCTTGGGGGTGATCTGAAATTGCCCTATTAAGCCCTACTTCAGCAGCAACCCCGTGTATTCTTTTGTATAACTGAGTCTACACGTTTTTCGTTTCTGAATCTCTGTCTGAAATAGTATTCCTAAGTGGGTCAATGTAATTAAATGTGTATTTATGAATAATCAAATAGGTGCGTCTTCTTAGAATTACATTTTTACATGGACATACGGAGTGTGAGTATGTTTCTGAGTAAGTATGTAAGTGTATATCTCACTATACTTTTGAATACATTTGTCGGAATAAGTGGGGATATCCTGAATTTGTGTGAGGGTTCATGTTTCTGAGTGTCTCTGTATTTCAGAAACTACCTGTCTTCATGCATTTCTGAGTCACTGTGTGTGTGTGTGTGTGTGTGTGTGTGTGTGTGTGTGTGTGTGAGTCTGTTAGTGGTCGATGAAAGGCATAGATGATTTACAGTCAGTCATGGATAAAATATTATCTGATATTCGAAGAGGGAAATGTGACTCGATTCACCAACTGCATTTCAATCCTCCTATGATTGACCATGCTCGGCTACCTCTGTCTAAATTGAACATATACATCACAAAACATTTATTAGGCAAACCCATAACTGACCCACTCTCTCACCATCTCATTCTTTACTTCTCTCTTACTTTTACGAACTATCTCCCCCTCTCTTTTATACCCACACATATACATATAACATTTAATAGATTAGCCCGTTAATGCGTCTACGTCACTATTCCTATTTCACCTTCACTCTTTCACTCAGTCTAGCTCTATCTATCACTTTTTTGTTTCCCCTTTTCTCATACCCACACATATGAACAGGGTCACTGCTGACTATTTGAGTGCCCTAAAAACAATTGCTTTGTGGTGGGCCCCTTCGTAAATGCGATCTTTAAACCAAAGAAATATATGTTATAAACTTAACAAGGCCAAATAAATAATTCAATGAAAAATTGTCAAAATTATATTTCATTAAAATTGGATATAAAAAGGATGAGCGTATACAAATAACAAAGCAGAATTATACAATAAGTCACACAAAAAGCAGACGAATAGTCACAAAACAAACACTGCAGGGACAATCAAGTATACAAGTTTTTTCAGCAGTTGAGGGAGGCTCAATAAAGCTTCTCTAGCTGGCTGTCTCATTTTCACACCTGCAATGTACTGGGCTGTTCATCAAACAAAGCGCAGTTGAGACCAAGAATTGGAGCTTTAGCTATCATTGAGGTGAAAATAGTGGTAAAAGCCAATAAAAGAAAGATTGCATAGTAATGTGCTATACAATAAAACGAACACATAGAAGTGAACATATAAGCACATAGTTATTTTACAGAGAGAACTTGCTGCCGAATCTTCCAGCATCATCAGCCTCTAACAACACACAATGAATGGAGTCCCTACATATAAATTTGGCAATACAAGTAATGCATTAGGAGAGGAAAAGTATATTATCAAATTTATTGGCAGCTGGCCGACACAGAAAGTCAAAGTGGTAGTCTAAGAAATCTGATTTTTTTTTATTTTGTTTCGTTTGTTTCCCACCATATTCGGATTAAAGTCTTCATTCCTTTTATTTTTTTCATTTTTTGTTGATACTGTTCCAGTGTCTATTGGTGGCACTATTTTCTGTGTAGTTGCTATCAAT